>OY770264.1:128104013-128704013 GCA_963669355.1 Chorisops tibialis
TTTTAGAACGTAAGAATGTACCAAAAAAAGGTCGACACTTTTTTAAATTTCGCTCCAAATATCGAGCTCTACCTTTGCCAAACTATAGTAAAGCTTCTCTAGTGTCCCATGGAGTAACTATAGTATTACACTACGAACTTGACAGTCAACATGATCTATCAACGTCGTATGTACACTATTATGTCGCCTACTGGTTTCTCTATAATCAAAAAAGACACTAGTGAGTGCTTGGTGATTGAGTTCAATAGCCCAATTCTATCAACTCTTCGCTATATTTTCTGTTTCACATCTACTGTCCTACATGTTTCGATTAGTGCAGGAAGGGTGATTTATACTCATTTGTATTTAAACCAATATATTCTAAATAAAAAAGTTCCTAGTCCTAATATAGAAACACAAATACTGAACTCCAGTAAGGTATATTGTTCATGTTAACCAGAACTGACCGATAGACTTGAATACATCATTAAGCGATGACTAACATTCAAAGTTTGGTAAAACTTAAATCATTCTGAATCTAGTTATAAAGTATAAAACTACCTATGAGTGTATTCATCCGATTCAAACTGTTTTACTTAGGTATACATATATCCTAAACAAGCTAACCAAATTTATATAAAACTCGAGAATAGATTAATCAAATTAGATAGGGTTTCCTCTCATATTTCGATCATTAATTGCGAAACATCACTTTCCTATTATTTTTTCTTTCATCCTTTAATTTTTGTAGAAGGTTGGCATAGTATCCCTCTATGATATTTTGTCCTTTTTCTCTATAATCGATCATCAGAACCCCCTCAGAATGCCAAAAAATAGTGGCAATGATTTTTCCGCGGATTGTGAGACGTTGAAATTTTTGGGGAGTGAAGACGCCTGCTTTGATTCAGGCTCATAACGATGAACCCAAGTTTCGTCTCCAGTATCAATCTGGGTCAAAATTTCATTCTTGTTCTCGCTACAGAGATCCAGAAACTCGCGTGAATACTCAACGCGCAGCTCTCTCTGAACCGCTGAGAGCATTCTCGGTATCCATCTTGCGTTGACTTTAGACATGCCGAGATGATCGTGGAGGATACTCAAAATGGTTGTATCTGATACCCTAATCATTTTTGCGATTTATATTCTTTAAACGAGCATCTTCCAGAACAAGTTCCTCCACTTCTTTGAGGAAGTGGTCCCAATCGGCCGGCCAGAGTGTTGATCATCTTCAACTGACTCTCTGCCTTGCCTGAATAAACTAAGCCACTTATAAATCATCGTTTTCCGCGTAAACAGATGGCATTACTTCTAAAATTATTTGTAGCGTTTTTCCTTACTTGGTAAGGATCTTTACGGACTGCCTTCAAAACCTCATTATCCTGGGAAAAAAGGAACGATGTAACCTTAATGTGGGTACCAGGACATATGGGAATTGAGGGAAATGAAGAGGCTGATCGTCTTGCAAAAACGGTGCAGAAACAAATTTTATTGGTCCAGAGCCATTCTCCAGAAAACCAAAAGGGCACTACAACCCTATACTTAGAAAGTGGGTTGAACGAGAACATAAAATCTTTTAGAATAGATTTCCAGGATTACCAATCTCAAAAAAAAATAATCGTACTACAAAAAAGCAAAGTGGAGGATATTCTAAAATTCAACAAGAGTGATATTAGTACTCTAATCGGCCTAATAACGGGGCAGAGTGGAGTAAACCACCACCTCAAAAATATGGGCTTAACTGAAACCGACATCTGCCGCCTCTGTCTCGAAGACTCAGAAACGAGAGTACACATCCTATGTCACTGTAAAGGAGTAGCTAGGAAAACCTTCTTGGTAAAGGTTTCCTTTCTACCGAGGATCTAGCCAACATGGCATACTTAGATTAGCTAAAGCTATTGAGTTATGGTAGGGTAAAAGGGCAGTAGACGCACAATAGGCCGAGAAGGGCGCAGTGCTCGCACGTGCTCCCCGAATTATAAAAAAAAATCTTTATGACAGCACGAAACTCAATTTTGTCCATAGTTAGCGTTTTCTTTCCGATCGTTTTGTTCATTTGGCGATAACTTCGATTCGACAGAAACTTTGTATTTATACCGATTATTGAGTGTTAGAATACCTCCAGGTAAAAATATTTCCCCCCTCCCTTGTCCACCCCTATATTCCGCGAAATTTTTGACCTCCCGTCGTACATTATTATAATTTTCTTTTTTTTAGTAGCTAGAAGAAGACACAATGTTCTTGGAAAATGTTTCCTTTCTACCGAGGAACTAGCCAACATGGCTCCCTTAAAGATCTTAAATTAGCTAAAGCTATTGAGTTATGGTAGGGTAAAAGGGCAATAAACGCACAATAGGCCGAGAAGGTCGCAGTGCTCGCACGTGCTCCCCGAATTATAAGAAAAGGATCTTTATGACAGCACGAAACTCAATCAATTTCGTTCATAGTTAGCGTTTTCTTTCCGATCGTTTTGTTCATTTGGCGATAGCTAAAATGTTATTGATTTGATTTGACAGAAACTATGTATTTATACCGATTATTGAGTTTTAGAATACTTTCAGGTAAAAATATCTCCCCACTCCTTTGTCCATCCCCTATATTCCGCGAAGTTTTTGACCTCCCCTCGTACATAGCTTTTATTTTTATAGCTTAATTCAATGTTTCAACCAAGTTTTTGAAATTGTTGGGTTACGTTTTCAACCATGGCACGTCAACCAAGTTGTACCATCAAAAACTACAGGAGAAGATTTGTGACAATTTTTTACCAAGGAGAGAAAACATGGCGTGTAAAGAGGCTAGAAATAATGCAAGGGCAAAAGTGGCGTAAAATTTTAACGCAGAGTAGAAAACTCTATAAACAACGAAACGAGGATGCAAATGAAATGGAGTAGCTTTCACCGGACAAACTATGGTATGAATGAGCCGATTTCGCGTATCGCGAGAGAAGTTAATAAGAATGCTGATGCATTCGACTTCTCTATCGACAAATTATGTTTAAAGCGTAGACTTAATGCTAGTTGATACCAATTTTTTGTCAATTTTTGTTTATTTTATTTTTATTTATGTACTTGGTGTAGGGATTTTATTGTTTGTTTCGTCCCTTCACTAAATGATGAGCCAGAGGATAATTGATTTCCATATTTTAATTTGGAATCGATTTATGGCAATTCCTTGCATTAAGGAATTCTAATAGTGAATATTAGAGGGTATAACATGTGAATGTTAGTTACCAATTATGAATTTTTGTATACATTTTAGGTGAAGACTCCGACCCATTAAGAGAGCGTAGGCACGACAAAGATGAAACTACTCGTATATCCCAAAAATTCTCAAAACTTCTATTTTCGCAAAGATTGTTCATATAAAATCAACTTCAGGCATATCGCGCATAAGATCAACATGTACGTTAATTTATTCACCTGAACGGAAAAGTTATCGAGTGGAAAGAAATATACTGGAAAAATCGTTCTGCAATTGGTTATAGTGATCATTAAGAAAAACGTGTATTTAGCACCTTTCGAGGCATCATTTGCAATGCACCTTTAACAGTACACGATTGGCACGCACACAGACATATCCCTAAGTAAACTCGACTTTCAAAACAAATTGTTTTAGAAATTACTTTCCTTCATGTTGTTGAGCGCGTGCACACAAACCAGACATACAACTAGAACGAAAAACAAGTTGAGGGCAACATTTGTGCCGCAAATCAAAAGGCTAACTGGTCGACAACAACAATATCGAGCTGAACTCGCACCCTTTCGCCATATGGATAAGAAATTCGCAAAAGAAATATATTATCTATTCTGGTTCTACGGTCACGTTAAGATGCTGTAAAATAGTTGAACCTTACGGGGCTTCAATGAGGATATGCAATGCATTCTCTACCTTTGAGATCCGGATTTTTCATTTCATTCGACAAAATGCTGTAAAACTTCTTCTTGTCGTGCCTAAGAGATGCACCAACCACGAACCGATACTTGAGATTCCTTGCCGAGCTAATATCAAATCTAACGTTCATAGTTGACTATGGAGTTACTCTTTCAGATTTGTTCAAGGTGTCTTGTAAATTGTCTTACAAATGATTAGGTTAATACGAGATAGATTTTTACTTGAAACTAGTTTTACAGACTGGAAGCAGAATCTTGTTTTGCAGTACATTTTCAAATACGGAAATGGAGATCGTTATTATCCTTACAACATAAAAGATTGTAAAAATAATAATTGTAGAAAATAAACAGCTACTGTTTTCTTGTGCCCACTTGTACTGACATTTTTATTATGCTTCAATGATTTTTAAATTTATTTCTGTGGAATATCGAGATCGTACTTGTATTCGGTATACCGGTAACTGTTTCGCCAATTAAATACTGGTTGTGATTTTGTTACGAGAGAAAAATTAAGTACGGTTTAATTAGGATATTGAACAATCTTTGAAATTTGGAATTCAGTTGGGCAGGATAATTATATTTTAGAACGAGAGAAAAGCAATTGCATGTTCTGCTAAGGAGCAACATATGGTATGCTTAGGCCATTATCTGCTTTTGGTTTTATTTCAACCCCTCATGTATTCTACCACCTCCCATTCAAAATGATTCATTTTCAAAAATATATAATAATCAAATTTTTTGGAAAACTATAAGAACGAACCATTTGAAATTTTGAATATATTATTTCTATCATAAATGTGATCTATGGTATACAAATTTTTCAAATCCTCCCACTTCTTCCACTACCTCCCATATAAACTACACTTTTTCATGAAATAATATAAACCAATTTTCTCAGTACTTATAACATTTATCGAGCTCACATTTTGTACTAAATACTTAATTAGCATAATTAGCATTATTATTAATATTAGAAAAAATTTAACTCATACAATGTGACACAATTTCTCAAAAATTCGATTTTCTTGAAAAGTATGAATGTTACTGATCTAAAATTTAAAATATATCACTTGCATGATGATTATAGCTGTTTCTCAAAAAATCACTGAAAACCTCTAACTTCAGAAGTTATTCATTCTGGAGGAAAACCCAGAAAAACTTCATGGAGAGTGGATGATTTACTCAAATGGAGTATCAAAAAAATCCTAGAGCTTCGCCCAGACAACTTGGTGAAGAATTGAAGTTACCAATTAGTGCTAGAATATTAGGAGAATAGCTATAGAGGCCGGATTGTTTGCGCGCAGCGCCGCCACGAAGCCTTTTATATCGGAAATCAATTGGAAAACTCGAATAAAATTTGCAACCACCAATCTTCACTGGACAGTAGAAAAATGGAGAACGGTGCTCTTTTCAGATGAATCGAAATTCAACATAAAGGAATCCGATGGAATGACATACGTACGACGCCCGAAGGGACAAAGACTTAGTCTAAAGTATTGTATTTTGACTGTGAAATTTGGCGGCGGTAATGTTTTATTGTGAGGATGCTTTTCGGGATAAGGGATTGGATCTATTCACAGAACTGAAGGCATAATAGATGCTCATTTTGACTTGAACCCCATTGAATATCTTTGGGAAATTCTAAATCGAGGGATAAATAGGACTATATGTTCAAAAAAGGACAATTTATTTCAAGAAACTAAGAAAGCTTGGTTCAACATTCCTACAAACGTTATCGATAATTTAATATCATCAATGCCAAAACGATGCATTGAAGTTATTCGTAATAAAGGATATGCCACCAAATATTGAAGGAATTTAAATGTTGCATTATATTTGACCAGTCGAATTTTGATATATAATTATATTGTTTTTTTTTTTAAATAAATTAAAATATATTAAAACTAATGAGTTATTGTAAAATTTTTGTGATCCCAAGAAATTTTGTATGGGAGTGGTAGGATGGAACCATTTTTTCCCATCATGCTAAAGTAGATATAAAAATGTTTTATACAAAATGCAACCTCCAAAAATTGAATAGGAACTGAGGAAATTAGTACAGTGGATTTAGTGAAATTGTG
Organism: Chorisops tibialis; assembly: GCA_963669355.1. Taxonomy (NCBI): domain Eukaryota; kingdom Metazoa; phylum Arthropoda; class Insecta; order Diptera; family Stratiomyidae; genus Chorisops; species Chorisops tibialis. Next base: position 128,109,961 of record OY770264.1, read on the forward strand.
CAGTTTGTATGGCAGGTGGTAGAAGGAGTGAGCGGATTTTAGTTATTTTTTCAGAAGTAACTAAGAATATCATAAAATTGACATCTCTTAAATTTTAGACCAGTAACATTCATACTTTTCAGGAAAATCGATTTTTTGTGAAGTTGTGAAACTGGGTCATATTGCATGGGAAGGGGTAGTAATAGTAAAGCTGTGAGAATTACAGAGGTATATCATTGTTGCGTACGTCCTATAAAATACTAACAACAGTAATTGAACGTCGTCTTAAGCCCTATACTAATGAAATAATTGGCGAATACCAATGTGGATTCAGAACAGGACGATCTATAACAGACCAGATATTCTCGGTGAAACAGGTGTTTGAGAAATGCTGGGAATATAACACAGACGTTGGTGCACGTAGATTTTAAGCAAGCATATGACAGTATCGACAGGAGCGTACTGTACCAAATCATGCTTGACTTTGGAATTCCCCCAAAACTAGTCCGACTAACAAGACTCACAATGAAGAACACTGAATCCCAAGTGAGAATACAACGACGCATAAGAGAATCAATCAACCAATCGAATTCCTGTTAAGACCCCCTATAGGGGCATAGTACAGAAACAACTCTCTTCCACAAGGCGCGATCCTGAGCATCGGCCCTAACCCCTTGACGTCTCCCAGACGTCATTCATTTCATGTGTCATTGTAGATTTTGACGTCTCCGAGACGGCAAGAACTTTCTTCAGCGAACGCTGCGCAGTATATTATCAGGCTCTTTAACTGTTGCAGTCCTGCCTTGATCCTGTTTTGCTTAAGATGATTTCCCCTCTCGACGGTACCGATAAACTAAATCGCATCGGACGCATCGATTTTATTTATCGGTATTGTTAAGAGGGGGAAAACATCGGATTTGACGCATGCGTCAAAAACTCGCAGTTTCGTGCAAAGGGAGATCTCTCTTAAACTCCGGAAAGGGGAAAGGATACCGAAGGCCTGACAAGCTTTATTTAGACGAACCTCAATGTCCATGCTGACAATGATTCCGAGATAACAAAAATCTTGCACCTCTTCCACATCTTATCCGTTAAGAATAATCGGTGTGCTTGCGTTCGAACGCATGTGCATGTACTTGGTTTTACGCACATTTATTTTCAGTCCCGCCTCTTTGCATTTAGAATATAATGAGCGCACATTTGACTCCAGGTCTGAACGGTTATGTGCAAGCAAACACACGTCACCAGCATAATCAAAGTGACTTAAGATAGATAGATAGATAACGTTTATTAGCTTTCTTAGCTATTAATAATTATAAAAATTTGCTTAAAATTATTTTTACTTTCTAGTTTCCATCGTTTATCTCCTACTTATCATAATGATCAAATTCACTTTATTTACTTTCAAATTTTCATAACAAACATTCACATTTATATAATACTTAGCTTATACAATCTAACTAATAATAACTTAATTCTTGATACAACTTATATTTTTAACATATGTTTTCAATTTCTGTTTAAAACTATTTATATTTTCAGCATTTCTAACATCTATAGGAAGCTCATTATACATTTGAAAGCCCTCATAACATATATCTTTTTGGGATTTATTTATTAAGATGTTAAATAGCCTCCATTTAAGACCTTTCCTTCCCCACATTATAGTGCAGCTTTTAAGATGTCATTTATTACCATCAGAAACAGGGCTGGTGATAATATGCAGCCTTGTCTGACACCCGTTCGCACAGGGAAGCTCTCGGACAGCTCTCCTCTATGCACTTGCATCTTCGTACAATTCTTTAATCATAGCTATGACCTTATCTGGAATACCTCTCCTACGCAAAGCATTCCATATGTAATCTCGCTTAACGCTGTCGAAAGCCTTCTCGAAGTCCACAAACATGAGATGTAGCGGCGAACCCATTCGGCTGACTGCTCTAATATTATCCGTAGGGTATTTGTGTGGCCGGTACAAGACGACCCTAAGTAGACATATACCACGCCAATTGCCACAATCCTGGAGGTCGCCCTACTTCGGAATTTTCACAGTCCTTCCATTCAGTCGGATATTTTCCTTTATTTCACACCTCAGTAAAAAGTAGGAGTATATCGGCTGTTATTTCCGGGTCCGATTTGAGGAGTTCGGTTGGTAGTCCGTGTATACCTGGGGCTTTCCTTCCAGCCATTGGCCGAATGGCGGAAACTATCTCTTCTTTATCTGGGGAATCGTCCCTAATAGAGGATTGTTGCGGTTGGAACGTTTGGTAGTTGTTCTGTTTCCGGAATATTTTCCTCTGACAAGATGTTTAAAATATCAGAGAAGAATTCGTTCCATCGCCGCAACTGGTGCTAACTCATATTAAGGAAAATTCCGTTGACATCTCTCGACAGGTGGTTGGCGGTGAAATTTCTGTTCGTCAGCTGGTTCCTAATTTTAAATAGTGAACCCATATCGCGAAGGTAAGCTGCAGATTTTGCCTTATTGGCCAGAACTTCAATGGCCTTTCTCTTGCCGCGTCTATGAGCATTGCGATATTTCTGTCTCAAATTGGGTGTTCTTTGGTTGACAGAGAGATGATTGCCACTTTGGCCTTTTTCCGATCACCAACCTTGTCCCATGCACCTTGCGACATCCAGTGTTTCTCACCGCTTTGCACATATCCCAATGATTCTTCAGCACTAGTCAGAAACGTGTTTCTGGTTGCCTCCCAATTGGCGTCCATTGTGCGCATTTCTAATCTGCCCAATGTGGATGACTTTCTGCGTAGAATGATGGTGTACTCGCGCTTTTTGTTGGGGTCCCTAAATCTTTCTACATTAAGCTTGCGCTTGATTTGAATAATTTGTGGTCGTCGGATAGCTGCTGTGCACAATCTCAAGCAGGCAACCATCAAGTAGTGATCGCTCCTCACGTCAGCTCCACGCTTCGCTCACACATCGAGGAGACATCTTCTCCATAGGCGACTCATAGCCAAATGGTCGATATGGTTCTTAGTAACACCGAGTACTACTAAACTTCACAAATAATTCGCCGTTTTCGGATCTCTAAGTCCAAGGTCGTGACGCGTCGACCCATTTCATAAAAAGTGTGGAAAATTGTACCCAATTTCTGCATAGATTTTTAATCGTCACTTCAATTAAATCGCTAATTCGCATGGCAACGTTTAATTTTGTTGATGATGGCAACGATTTTCATGAACTTAAATTCGAAATTTTGACATTTGATAGCCCTTATAACGAATGCACAGGGAAATTTATCTTAGATATTCACCAAACATAGTCACAGCTGCTCAAAAAGGTTCAAATACCTGCTATATTATGTACTTAAGCCCTTCCTTTCACTGTATACCATGAAAAATTTGCGAATCTAGTATACCACGAAAGGTCTAAATACCTCGTTTATATCAGGTTGGATCACGTATATAGGTGGTTGGGTGATACACTGATGGTATTGTCATTACCAGGTATTGTATACCACCAGTGTATCAAAAGTATTAGTGACAATGACGAAGAAAATGAAAATTCTCAAATCCAGGAATAACCTTCAGCCACTCGAAGTGAAACTGTGAATGCAGTGACTATTCTCCGATCGTATTTTACTGCAAACAATGTGGACCTGGAAATTAGGGAATCTTATAGACATAACACGCCACAAAGAAGTTTTATAAGAAATTTTACTTGAAAGTAGCCTTTTTAAATGTTTTATTTTCGATGTCTTTTATTCATTCTAAAATTCGGATGAGAGCAGAATTTTTTGATTTTAAACGGGCCCCGGATAACCAAATGAGCATCGGATAAATGCACAACCCGCATATTCGCATAAAACCTAGTGTCGCGTCAATGTGCTTATACAGGGTGTTTGGTACTCCGTGCGCCACCTTGTAAGGGGTTATTCCTAGATATATTTTTAAAGAAAATTGTTCTACGGAGATGGTCAATTTTCAATATCCGCGGAGATACAGGGTGATAAAGAAAAGTGTTTCGGACCTTTACCCTCACTCACTCAAAACGCTATATCTTGAAAACTAATAATCGCAATTCAAAGTGTTATAGCTTGTTTTTTAGGGAATCAATACCTTTCATTTGGTGTAATAGTCTGCATTGCAACTGTACCCAATCCTGAGGTATTAGCTTCAGAACACAAATTTTTTACACTTTGACCCTCAAAATTCTGGGGTCAATGTAGTTTTTCTCAAAAAAACGCATTATAAAAATGTCATTTTAATGTTATTTTTTTATGTGCCATATTATCGCCTACAAACGATGTATACGCTTGCATTGCACAAATTTCATAGTTTAGAAAAAAATATCTTTCCAATAGTATAGCACTTTTATCAAAAAACAAGAATATGTTGATCAACACACTCCGCTTGAACTAAAAGAACTTAAGAATGGTTTTTATGGTTTATTTCAAATTTTCTTAATTACAATAAATGTTCAAATGGACACCTTCATTTTGAATGCACGCTAAAGCTCGTTTTGCCAGTGTTCTCTTTGTGTTCATACTCCTCAACTGTTGCCTTACTTCTGTTGCTGCCGCATCGATTCTGGTGTTTAGATCCTGCAACGTTACTACTTCCGTTGCGTAGATAAGGTCCCTTATCCGTCATCATACAAAGAAATCCATAATAGTTAAATCAGGAGATCTTGCAGGCCAGTGTATCGGTCCATTTCTACCGATTCAGCGATTGCTACAATTGAAATTTAACCAATCTCTGATTTGTCGGCCGTAATGAGCTGGAGCGCCATCGTGTTGGTAAAACATGGAAGCCAATCGTTGCAGTGGCACATCATCCAATAACTCCTGTAGATCATTGTGTCAAAAAATGCAAGTAATTGGAACTATTTAGGGTAGGCGGAAGCCTAATAGGACCAATCAAATTGTCACCAATCACACCTGCCCATAAATTGACACTGAATCTGTGCTGAAATGATGCCTCTCTTCTTGTATGTGGATTGCTCTCAGCCCATGTGTGTAAGTTGTGGAAGTTTGTGATGCCGTCCCTGGTGAATTGGGACTCATCCGTCCAAAGAATGTTGTTCATAAAATTCTCGTCACTTAGTTTTCGTTCAAGGAGCCAATTGCAAAACTCCATCCTTTTGGGCAAATCAATGGGTAACAGCTCCTGCACTGGTGTGTGGTGGTAGGGATGCAACCGCTCTACTTTTAGGACACTCCAAACTTTCCACGTAGAGACGTTTAACTGCAATGCCAAGCGTCGGATACTGATTGATGGATCATTTTGAACTGCATGTAGTATTCCTTCATCGATTGGAACAGCGATTATCGGCGCAGGATTTGCATTTACTCTATTTGTCCTGACGCTGCCTGTTTCCCGAATCCTTCTGTAAACGTCTTGAAATCGCGCCGCTCGTGTATTTGCCTGACACTCTCCATAAATGAAAATGATGTCTGCATATTCTTCATTCGAGTACTCAGGCATTTCGAAATTATTTTCTAAATTTTAGTGACACCTTGTACTTTTAACAATGTAACTAAAACTGGTAAAAATATGAAGTAAGATTTGCTTTTATACGCTTTTCATTTTGTTAGGTACACCATTAAAAAAGGCAAAGTGCTGCAACTAGTTGTGTTGAAACTCATTTTAATTTAATTCAATTCCTCCATAATTTAATACTAATTAAAGGACATTCCTCGATAATTTAAATAGTAATTAAAGGACACAAGGAATATTTCAGTTTAACAACATTTCAGGTAGTTTTTTTAGAACGAGGGTTGCTTTATGGCATATTTTATTTTTAAGCCATATGTATTTTGTATTTGGAAAACGGGAAAACCTAAGTCATAAGTACGTGTGCATCTTTTATAGGCAATAATATGGGTCATAACAAAACAACATTAAAATGACATTTTTATTATGCGTTTTTTTGAGAAAAACTATATTGATCCCAGAATTTTGAGGGTCAAAGTATCAAAAATGTGTGGTCTGAAGCAAATACCTCAGGATTGGGTACAGGTACAATGTGGACTATTACACCAAATGAAAGGTAATTTGATTCCCTAAAAAGCAAGTTATAGCACTTTGAATTGCGATTATTAGTTCTCAAGATATAGCGTTTTGAGTGAGTGAGGGTACAGGTCCGAAACAATTTTCTTGATCACCCTGTATCTCCGCGGATATTGAAAATTGACCATCTTCGTAGAACAATTTTTTTCTCAAAATATATCTAGGAATAACCCCTTACAAGGTGGCGCACGGAGTACCAAACCCCCTGAATACGGGTATTTAATTTTTGATCGATTTTTGTGAACAATCGATTGGTTTTATTTTGCAAATCCCTGTATTCTTGATTCGCAACAAATAAGCTTCGTTTAACAATGTTATTTAATTCCCTTCTTCATTTTTTCCGAACATCGAAAAGGATGTGTAAACTCTGAGGAGATTTTTGATCGAATAAATTTGTTGTAATCACCGTAAACTTCGATTTCGAAGCCCTGATATTAAATTTGCATTTTGTGACAATTTTGCTTGTCAACCGTCGATATTCCAGTGTTTTTACTACATGAAGTGAGTTCGGATGAGTAAATTGGGCGCACTCCAATTAAGGGCACACTAATTTCGTACGATCAAACTCATACCGTAAAATTAAGCGAAAACAAACTAAGAGAAAAAATAAATTCCTGACCGCAAAGAGGTGTTAGCTGTCGCTATGCATCAACGCAAAAAGAATTTTTTTTTAAATCAACAAGAACTGTCACGTGTAGATTTCTGTCCTCATCACATCGTGCCATCAAAAAAAAGCCCAACTTCGCACACAAAAGTTGAGTAATCCAATTGGACACCATCAATTGAATGACACTTTTACACTACTCAATTCACCCACACACCAGAAAGTTTGTTTGCAAAAATTTAACCTTGTGTGCGCGTTCCATTACGAAACACCGACATAACCTTCGCAAACGCGAAAGCTCCGATTCACATGTAAGCGCTTGTAAAATATTCGCACAAACATCTGTATACGAAACGACGTATCAAAGTTGTTCTGTTATTGTTTGGGTTCCCAACCAGACTTGAGGAATTTGGGAATCTGTTCCTTCCTTCGGCCGCACGTAAACATCTTCAAAGTACTCGACCTTCACAGGGAATCTTTGAAAAACCACATCAATTAGCCGTTTGCTAAGATGTGACATTTTGCATTTTCATTATTAAGGTTGGAAGGCGATTATCAGCCCGCATACAAATACATGTGAAAGCGGCAGTAGCGCAAAAAAGCACATTTGACATGTTCTACCGCCATTGCGAACACTATTATCAAAAAATTTGCGAACCACTTTGGCTAAAACGCTAATTCGGGAAATACCCGCCAATCTCCCGAAGATTTTCCGTGCCCCAGATTTGCACTAAACACTAAGCTACGTCACGGACAACTTAATTCCGAATTTCTGTCACTAATTAACGTAATAAAAAGGTAAAAACTCACCTTTTGCAAAAAATCTGCCATCACACAATCCGGTCTGACTTTATCAATGTGTTCATCAGGTACGAGCGAATTTCGCAACCATTCACACACACCAACCTATTGCTTCTATTCAATCGGAGTAAGGGAGATAGAAAGAGTTTTGTATACAAATTTTACACATGTTCATTACTGACCTAAAGTCTCTAACAAAATTGACTAAGGGAAGTTTCCTTAATCGAATTTCGTTAATGCAAAACGCCAACTTAAAAAAAGTTCGAAATGCGCGTAGTATGTAATAAACAAGGAAATCAAACGTTCTTTCAATTTCACCCAATCTTAAGTCCTACTATAATTAACAAGGAGATAACATTTAGCACCTAGAATAAGCTTACTTCAGTAATAAGGTAATAGGCCACTGAAATTAAAGCTTTTTGAAAGCTTCGCGCCATTTGTTTTGCCTAATTGTTGGCAATAGTAAAACTGACATTTGAATTGCGGGACTTAGATTTTTTCCTTATTTCTCCATCGTCTGGGGAAGTGAATTGGAAACTCTTTGAAAACCCATAAGTTGTGTTAAGATTGTGGATATACGGTGCTGGAAAAAGCATTTGCAACCGAAGTCAGAAACAAACTTTTTTGTTCAAAATTTTCTTTATTTTGCATTGAGCTTAACAATTTTTTAACAGATTAATTTCCCGTAATGCACTAAACACAAAAGCTATAACAAAAAATAATTTTCAACTCTGAGAAAACAAAAAAAAATGTCAAATGAGTCACACTTTCAGTTGGACAAAACATTTGAAACTTTTATTTTAAATATTTAATTTCTTAATATTTACTTGAATGGTCATGGGCATTCGATGACTTGTGCACATTTTCTGGGCGTAGATGAAATCAACTTATCGATAATGTATTTTGGAATTCTTTCCCACTCCTCTTTAACGGCTGTGTATAGGACCAATCTCTTAGAGAAATTTTGCTTACGAAGATTATATTTTACAATCTCCCAAAGATTCTCAATTACATTCAGATTTGGCGATTGTGCTGGTCAATCCAAAAGCCTGACTCCATTATTCCTAATCCAACTTTTCACCAATTTTGAAGTGTGTTTAGAATCGTTGTCATGTTGAAAGGTCCACAATAAAGGCATATGCTCATCAGCATACGGCAGCGTCGTTTTCTCTAAAATTTCTTTATATTTAGCGGAATCCATTATATCATCAATTTTAAAAAGAGGTCCAAGGCTATGGCCAGCAAAACATCCCCAGAACATTAAATTCTCTTCTACTTCTTCTACTACAGCCCAAATCCTTGGCTTCCTGACTTTCAGGTTGCTTAACATTTTCCATTATATATTGTAAAGGGGTTGTTAGACCTTCGCACATCCCTCTATCTTCGAATTTTTCATTTTCGTGGATTAAGGTGCAGGCAGTGTGCTGGAATTATGCTTCGACCGGGATTTGAACTTACGACCTTTGCATTGTAGTTGAAAGTACTTTCGTCCGAAAAAAGCACAGTCATCCACTTTTGTAAATTTCAATCGATATGATTTCTGGCAAATTCTAGTCTGGCCTTCAGATTTTTTTTAGAAATCAATGCTGACCGGTAGCTTTTAAGTCCAAATTCAATAGCTCTTCTTCGAATGGTTCTAGTGGTTACATTCAAGTTCAGTTCGTTCTCTAACTGTTTTGATTATATTTCAGGATCACATTTTATTTTTATACTAATATTTAAATCATCTCTTTGGGTAGTTTTTCTAGGTCGCCCTCCTTTGTTGATTGTCTCTACTTTTTCACTTTTAACTATTCTACGAACTGTGGACTTTAACCTATTGTACTTTTTTCTAATGTCTTTTTGTGATAATTCATTTTTATAATCACTTGGAGTTCTAGATTTTATGTCTTTTCCGTATTTGTTCCCAGCCGTTATTCATAAAATCTTTCTATTAGTTTTAAATTTACCACCGAATAACACACTAATCACGCAGAATATTGACTTTATTGCAACAATGACAAGGGACAATAACAGCTAACTGATAAATGATCTGTAGATAAAACAAATTAGCTCGAACAAAGCGTATGACATACGTACTGATATCTAAGCACACAACAAAATGAAAAAATACTAAAAGGCAGTTTAGCAGTAAAACTGTTACGCATATGATGCCGTTATTTTCAGAAGTTGCAAATGTTTAGTCCAACTAAAAGTGTGACTCAATCGACTTTTTTTTTTTATTTTTCTGTGAATTGAAAATTGTTATAGCTTTTGTGTTTTTTTTTTAAGGCACCGAGTTTAATTTAGGGGGTCACCCTTTAATGCATTGCACAATTAATTCGGTAAAGGAAGTGGATAAAATCTGGGTGTACTAAGGAAATTAGGGTGAAGAGAGACGGAAGTGACGGTGAAGATTATTCTTGAAGGACTGGAGGTTATACCTACTTGGGAAAACGTTAGCCGCCAATGCATTCCAAAGTCTGGACGTTCGGGAGATGAATGACTGTCTATATTTCACTGTACGAGTAGGAATAGGGTTGACGGTATACTCGTGTGCGTGTTTAGCTTGACGAGTATTTCGGGCAAAGGTGTAAAGTGAAGGAATGAGTGATCTAAGTTCCGCACTACATTTACCATGAAAGTAGCGATAATAAATGCTGAGTACTCCGACTCTGCGATGCTCGAGGGAGTCAATAGAAACCGTAATAGTTTCATCTCCAATTAGTCGGAACGCATGTTTTTGAATTCGATCGAGCAGTGCAAGGTGAGTTTTAGGAGCTCCAGCCCATAAATGCGAATTGTACTCTAAACGAGGTCGAATGTAAGCCTTGTAGATGGTAGCTAAGTCGCGAGGCGTAAAATATTTTTTACATTTGCGAAGAATACCTAGGCGTTTGAAGGTATCAAGGGCAACATCAAAGATATGTTTGCTCCAATCAAGATGGTTATTTAATTTTACGCCTAATACGATAAACTCATCTACAGAGCAAATTGGTACGCCATTAAGGTCTAAATTGGACGACGTCGCTGGAACATCACGTTTATTGGAAAGATGACAGGCCTGTGTTTTAGCAGCGTTGAACTCTACTCTATTTTTCCTGCCCCATTCCAGGATTAAGTCGAGGTCGGAGTTCAACGAACCGATTAACTCACTGCGTTTGGAAGCAACAGATTGCTTGTGAGAATCCGCAGCAGAGTTAAATTCAAAGGTGTTATCTAAAGTACTGTCATCAGCAAAACTATGGATTGGATTGAGAGTAGAAAACAAAAGGTCGTTGATAAATACTAAGAACAGAGTAGGCGATAGGACAGAACCCTGAGGGATACCAGAATTAGTTGGGAAAGAAGAAGAAGTAACGTCATCTAATACGACTCGTGTAGGGCGGTTGGACAAGAAACTCTCAACCCAATGAGTAAGGGAATCATCGAGGCTATTGGCCTCGAGCTTAACAAGGAGACATTCGTGCCAAACTCTGTCAAAAGCTTTTGCAATGTCAAGTGCAAGAACTTGACCTTCGCCGTATTTGTGCAAGCAAGAGTTCCATCGTTCCGTCAGGTAGACCAAGAGATCTCCCGTCGACCTTCCAGAACGGAAACCGTATTGGCGATCGTGGATGAGCTGATTATCCTCGAGATAATGAACGATTTTGCGATTGACAGCAGTTTCCATTACTTTCGAGAGCACTGAAGTAATGGCTATTGGGCGGTAGTTAGCGGCGTTTGCTTTGCTTCCTTTCTTGGGAATTGGCTGAATATTCGCAACTTTCCACAATTGAGGAAAGCACCCGGAAGAGTAAGATAGATGGAAAAGATTGCGAAGTTGCTTAGCCAGAGAAGAGGAGCACATTTTAAGGGTAATGGGGGGAATGCCATCAGGGCCAGCGGACTTATGAATATTGAGCTGTTGCAGAATCCTGGAAATGAGACGAGTGCGAAAATGTAACGAAGGCAGCGAAAAACCAGAAGGTGTTGCGATAGGAGGGCTTTGGTTTGAAGGTGGTAGTGTGGAGTTTCTCGCAAAGCTTGCCAATAGGTTAGCTTTCTTAACAGGATCGATTACGGTACGGTCACCATCTACGAGTGGCGGTGTTGATGAAGAGATGAAATTATTGTAGACCGTTTTTACAAAAGACCAGAAAGATCTTGAGCCTTGTGGGCTCTGGAGGATCTTCCGTCGAAGTTTTTGGTAGTCAAATTTAACACGTTTGAGGATAGAATTGCAGGTATTTCTTGATTTAATATAGAGCTCTCTGTAAGCTGAGGTTGGATGATTTTTGAAAGTTTGAAACGACTGTTTCTTCGCCTGAATTGCAACAAGACATTCGTTTGTAAACCAAGAGTCCTTCGACGGCCGGACTCTCTTTAAACTGAAAGGTATGTAGAGCTTCATACCTTTTAGGATGATCTCGGTGACAAGTTTACAGGCTACATCATAGTCATTGGAATCAAAGCACAATCTCCAATTAAAGGCATTGAAGAACTCGTTTAGTGCCTCCCATTTGGCTCTTTTAAAATGCCAAACAGTTCTTCGGGGTGCCTTAGCTGGCAGCGGTGTTAGTGTTGCACGAATCAAGAAGTGATCCGTATTACCAATTGGCGATGGAGATATTACAGAGAGGGAATATTTCTCAGGTTGATTGGTAAGAAATAATTCAAGAAGGTTGGAGAACTGTCCTGCAATTTCAGGTAAACGAGTAGGCTCATTTACCAATTGTGTTAATTCGTTAATCGAAGCAAACAGCTCAGTGTCACGTCCCTCATGGTCCGTGTAAGAGGAATATTTAAGCCAGGCAGTGTTATGAACATTGAAATCGCCCGCAATAACGATTTCAGCGTCAGGGTGTGCAGTGTAAATGGACTGGATGGAGTCTGAGAGGCCATCCAGCTCACTAGCTGTTCGAGCTGCATTCAATGCCAGGCTTCTATAAACATAAAAAAAATACAAAATGTGCCCTTGGATTAAAAGTTTTACCCAGATATAGTTAAATTTAGTACATTACGGGAAATAATTCTATTAAAAAATTATTAAGCTCAATGGAAAATAAAGAAAGTTTTAAACAAAAAATTTTGTTGACGGTTGCAAATGTTTTTTCCAGCACTGTATACGTTAGTTCTTTAATTTTAGATGCTCTTTTCTTTCCCTTGTACTTTTTTTTATAATAAAAACTGCGGTCATATTCATTTGTTTTCAAGTGCTTCTCAGTTACACATTGATACTTGTTTAGATAAGTGGCTGTTCCTGGGAATTTAACTGATTTATTTCAAGAATCTCATAAATCATTATAATAATAATTGAAAAAAGTGTTAAATTTGGGAAAGGTTAGCAAAATAATGGTAAAAAACAAAGCCGCGAATCTACAAAATGCTATGCCATAGTTTGCTATGATAGTGAATCAATCAATCGGTGAAACGCGAACGTTAATACCAGCATTAGAAAAATTATTAATGCCTTAGCGAGGAAAATAGTACGATGAATCCGCTGACCGGTAGGAGAATAAGGCGCATAGCGAATTCGATACAGTCAGGAATCGTGTACCATCTTAAAGTTACTCTATGGAGAAGAAAGAACAAGACACTTGTTTTTTCTTTTATTTATTTTTTTTACAGCATGGCTTTTCTTATAGGCGATTTCGGCCTTCTGTGCAATGCACAAATACACTAGTGGAGAAGCTGGTATATTTTTCAGTTTTATTGGCTGCTACTGACAAATATTAGCAGATGTTATCGGAGACTGAATGATAGAAAGCGAACAGTAACCATCTGTTGAGCATCTAGGCCTTCTTGAAATGGAACTGTTTCACTTTTACACCGTTTTTTCCCATTTTATTTCGAATAATTTTTCATCGCAGTAGCAACTGAAAATTTGTGCTTAAAAAATCCCACTGTCTTGAGTGGGAATCGAGCGACCTATTGACTGTAAAGCAGGCACGCTGCCCACTACACCACGGAAGCCTCTGATATAGAGTTTGGTGTTAACCAGCTTTTTCGTTAAATTTGAAAAAGCACCCACCTATTTTCCAGCAAAAGTAAAAGTGATTGCAAACCGTTCATTAGTACGTGAAACCCACCAAATTAATTTTTTATCACTTAAAAGTTCTACAAATAAAAGATATTTGCTAAATAAAACCACTAAAAAGTTACACGGATTTTCATCCATATGAAAATAAAAAGCGTCCAATCTGACAGGTTAATCTAACTCTTTCAAGTGCTTTGTTATTTCTTTTTCACAGAGTAACTCTATACCATCTACGAGAATAGAGATGGTATGCTATTTCACATACATACCTGCGATTTTTTCACTGCTAATTGAAAAGAGCAATCGCATATTGCGATTGAAAATTTAAAAGAGCTGCGATTAGAAGAGCAGAGCAAATGCATGCTGCTTACGTGTATCGTTCCATTTTTATTAATGGCATAGTTTCTACTTGTCAAAAAATTACAGCTTCAAAAGTGACATCTACCGAAATAGCGGGCTATTCAAAATAACACATCTTATAGAATAACCCTATACAAGCCAAATAACAAAAAAAATAAAAAATAAAACAACCGGTCATCGATCCCATCGCATATATACAAGCCAAATAAACAAAAAAAAACAACCGGTCATAGAAAACCAAACCAAAAAGGTCTTTTGTTTTCGTTTTTCACACGACATTACCTACGTGAGCAATTTCATCATGAAGATCCCGAAACCCATGGAAGTCGAATTTTACCCAAGTCCCACCGCTTAATATCAATCGCGCGAAGAAAGACCTTGAACGTCGTTCTTCTTTCATATGATCGTCGTTCATATAGAACCTCTTTCGTTGCTCGATAGCCACTTGGCATATCTGATATATTCTATTGTCTTCGTATCTGTTATATCGCTCGCGATCAGCGATATATCAGCTCTGTGATCATCATATAATCTACATCATATAAGCTATCCCAAACCTTTGGCGATTGATATTGACACTGAGAGCACGAGCAGTGTATAGTGCTCGTGCTCTCAGTGATATTGCTTTATTAAATGAACGAATTGGAGCTAGATGAAACGATTGCGATTTGACAAGGGATTTGTTTAGCGATATTTTGATCGGTGGGATCTGATCTGATAGGTGAGGTGTGGAACGTCCGAAGTGGCCAATGATGCGCTTTGCTAGAGTTTTTTTGGCGGATTTTGTTCTGAGTTTCGATCTGGTCTGTTGGTAGGACATGTTGCGGCTATTGCAAGTTTCGCCGATTTATGTTGCAGTCCACCGTGTCGATAAAAGATTTACGTTCTTCATGATGAAATTGCTTGTGTGAGGAATTGTGTGAAAAAAGTAAACAGTAGACCCTTTTGGTTTGGTTTTCTATGACCGGGTGTTTTTTTTTATTTGGCTTGTATATATGCGATGCGATCGATGACCGGGTGTTCTTTTTATTTGGCTTGTGTATATGAAATGCGGTTGACATTTTTGCCATCCTGACTCCATTGCGCTCGATCGTTTTTTCGTACATTGGATAGTAAAAGAAAACATTTTCATTCCCAGGTGGAAATGGGGGACTGGGACTGCGATTGGAAAAGAGCAGATTTTGCCATCCCTATACGAGAACCATCCTTCCATCAAACTTCGAAAGCTGCAATGGATTGGTCACGTACAGCCAATGACGAATACCCAAAAAGGACAGGCGGAGGGGAAAAGCCTCTTGGAATTGGGCGAATTCAATTGACGAAGACTTCAAATAGCTTCTGTTTCGACATGGAGGACGTAGTTGTTGGACCAAAATGATTGGAGATGAGACATGCAGAAGGACAAGACCTGTCTTGGGCTGTAGCGCCATTGGTGATGAAAAGCTGCTGAGTATAATGTTGGAACATTTAAATTTTGGACAACAAGAGAAACAAGGAGAAACCACTAAAATAAATTGACATCATCTCAAAAATTATTTAAAATATATTTCATCAGTTTATGCAATATTTTTCTGCAGCTACGGCTAGCGAAAAAGGGACGAAACGTAAAACGCTAAAATCTCCATAATATATTGTTATAGATCTTGCAATCACGCAATTTGGATGTTGCCAGAAACACCGAGAGAAGTCCATCAACATGTCAAAACGCTATAAACATGTTTCCAGACACTTCTAATAAACTCCATAAAGTACGCAATCTAGAATAGCCGAGACACACACACACAACGACATCTGTCTGGAGTATAAATATCCGCCAACTTTCAGACAAGAGGGATAGTCATTCTTTGAAATCTGCGAAAGCACGTAAACCGGTGCAAGTACACGATAAAACAATATCAGTGGTGCCGCCGTACAATAGGCGAATTAAGTAAAAGTGTAAACGAAGTAAAAGTGCAATAAATAAATTAACTTTATTATTTTTAAACGAATTGCGTTTCTCTTGAAATCCCAGCGAATCTCTAGCTCGCAACAATTGGTGTCAGAAGTGGGATTTCAAGGATAAATTCGGGTTAAAAATCGCGAGTGAAATTAAAATTCTCGAACGGATAATTTTGTGAGAGCGAAAAAGTGAAATTCTCGAACGGACAGTGAGAATTTTCTGAAATCGAATATTCTCGAGTGCTCTAGTGAACAGTGACTTTAATTAGCGAAGTAAAATCGCGAAACTAAAATTCTCGAACGGACAGTGAGAATTTTGTGAAATCGAATATTCTCGGGTAATTTAGTGTGCAGTGACGTAAATTAGCGAAGTAAAATCGCGGAACTAAAATTCTCGAACGGACAGTGAGAATTTTGTGAAAACGAATATTCTCGAGTGAGCAGTGACTTTAATTAGTGACGTAAATTTAAGTGAATTCGGTCGCGGAAAATAATCGGTAGTGAAAATGCCGCGTTATTTAACTTAAAAGTAACGGAGCTGAAGGAAGAGCTCAGTAGACGCAAGTTATCTACGACAGGGAGCAAGTCTGAACTTGTCAGCCGTATGATCGAGACACTCCAGGCTGAGGGCGAGGATGCAGATAGTTTTGAGTTCCAAAGCGAAGAAGCTCGTGGAGAGGAGTGTTCTGGTGCAACGGATGCTCTAACACAGTTAATGCAGCAAATGATGAACAAATTAGATCAACAATCTGCGGAAATGAATCAGAAGTTAGATCAACAATCTGCGGACATGAATCAGAAGTTAGATCAACAATCTGCGGACATGAATCAGAAATTAGAGCAACAATCAGTGGACATTAAACAACAATCTACTGACATTAATCAGAAACTAGAGAAATTAGATCAGACTTCAAAGGACCTTAACCAAAAATTGGAGCTGCAAAATAATAAAATAGACACCATGGGTAAGGCCATAGAAGAAAACGTTGAGAAGAAACTTCGAATCTTCGAAGAACAAATTACGGAAAAGACATCCGGAATTGCAGAAGAAGTCGAACGCCTAAAAAGAGACTTCGATAATGTGAAGGCGACTGGCGTCATCAAGACAGAACATGTTGCGCACAAGGGTCTCAAGGCTCCAATCTTCGATGGACAAACACCGTGGGCTATTTATAAGACCCAATTTGAAGCCGCCGCAAGAAACAACCATTGGAATGATCTAGAACGGCGAACAGCTCTTATACTGGCGCTAAAAGGTCCACCAGCAGAGGTTCTTCAAACGATTCCGCAGGAGCAACAACAAGACTTTTCAACCTTAGTCCAGACATTGGATCTTCATTATGGCAGTGACCACATGCGAGAGATCTACAAAACGCAACTTTACAACCGAACTCAAAAGAATGGTGAAACACTTCAAGAGCTGGCACGCGATATTGAACGACTCACACTATTATCGCTGCCTAATGCGCAAACAGAGCAACGAAACGATACAGCTGTTTTCGCATTTAACAATGCTGTACAGGACAGAGAGCTGCAACAGGCGTTAAAACTGGCAGGTAAGAAAACGATTGGCGAAGCCTTAGTATATGGGCTGACGTTCGAAGCTGCCAAGCAAAGCTCGCGGAGTAACTATCGAGTTCGAGAAATAGTAGAAGAATGTGTGTGCCAGAAAGCCGAGTACACCAAGCGGAGCGAAGGATCTGGTGCTCCCCGATGCTGGAATTGTGGACAGGCAGGACACTTAAGACGCGACTGCCGCAAACCCAGAAAAGCGATCAACTACTGTTCCGGCTGCGCTGCTAAACAAAGAGGAGGAAGGGGCAAACCGTCACGAGAGCACGCTTTGCCTAATGACAGTCCGGGAAACGAGTAAAGGCCAACTTCATGGGGCAGAAGTTGGCTGGTAGAATCGATGCCCCCGGAACCATCATCGCAGTTTCTCGACTACATCGTTGTGAAAACGACTTATGTATGAGTGGTCGAGTCGGCAAATTAAACTGCATCATAACAGTTGACACAGGCGCAACACGGTCAGTGCTAAGATCTGACCTCGTAGACCGTACTTGGCTTCACAACACCAAGAAGTACGCACTTCGCACTGCTACAGGAGAAACTACAACGGTCCATGGAGAAATAGCTCGTGACATACAGCTTGGGGATTTGACCTTCTCGCATGTATTCGTGGAAGCTGACATTACCGATGAGTGTATCCTTGGAATGGATTTTCTGAAACCACACGGTATCCAGCTGGACTTAGGACAACGAATAATGAAGTGGCGGAATATTGAAATCCCGATGGAAATAACATCCTCCAACACAACAAAGCTACGAGTTGTATTGTGCGAAGATGCGGATATACCAAAGTCATCCGAGAATGTTATTTGGGCAGAGCTCGATGGTGATCCCGGGAACCACCGATTCTACCTCATAGAACCGGAAACGACACCTGCATTACGAAGCCTAATACTAGGAAAAACGCTCGTAAAAAGGAATGAGAAGATGATGGTACCAATAAGAGTCCTCAACGTTTCGGACAGCATTACCAGCGTAAAGAAAGGAGATGTAATTGGCAGCTGTGAACCAATATCGGCGGTGACGAGCATCGACAAGACAGAACCACATGACGTACCCTCTAGAAATAAGCCAAGAAGGAAGGACAATGTAACATCAACACTTCTTCAGTCAAGCAACCTTAGAGGAGAACAACACAAGCAAGCAGTAGATCTAATCGAAGGATTCAGCGACGTCTTTTCCACCGGTGATGACGACTATGGCAGAACAAACTTAGTGAAACATCGTATAGATACCGGAAGTGCTACACCGATACGTCAACCTCCAAGAAGAGTACCATTAGCGAAACAAGGAGAAGTCAATTCAATGGTCAAAACTATGGAGCAGCAAGGAATCATCGAAGAATCAAAGAGCCCGTGGATATCACCAGTGGTGCTGGTAAAGAAGAAGGACGGCAGTACCCGTTTTTGTGTGGACTACAGGCGACTGAATGATGTTACGAAAAAGGATAGCTATCCACTACCAAGAATCGACGATATCATGGACACCCTGACTGATGCTAAATGGTTCTCAACGTTGGATCTGAAAAGTGGCTACTGGCAGGTGGAGATAGATGAAAAAGATAGAGAGAAAACAGCATTCTCTGTCGGCAGTGGACTGTGGCAGTTCATCGTAATGCCATTTGACCTGTGCAATGCTCCAGCTACGTTTGAAAGGCTAATGGAATTCGTTTTGCGTGGCCTGAGCTGGAAAACTTGTCTCGTTTACTTGGATGATGTGATCGTTATCGGCAAAACATTCACGGAACATCTAAAAAATCTACAGGAAGTCTTCCAGCGACTGCGAGCGGCAAAATTAAAGCTGAGTCCGAAAAAGTGCACTTTGTTTAGTGCAGAAGTCAAGTACTTGGGTCACATCGTTTCAGCTGATGGCGTAAAGACGGATCCGGAGAAGATACTGGCGGTGAAAAATTGGCCTACTCCGAGTGATAAACACCAGTTGCGCAGCTTCCTAGGCTTAGCGACATATTACCGACGATTTGTAAAAGACTTTGCTAACACGGCGAAATGTCTGCATCAGTTAACAGAAAAAGGGAAGCCATTTACATGGAGTCAACAGTGCCAGGAAGCATTCGAGAGGATAAAAGACCAACTCTGCGACTCCCCAGTTCTGGCGTATCCAAAACCAGGTCATGGTTTCATCATAGACACTGACGCCAGCAATGTCGGTATCGGAGCAGTACTATCACAAGAGATCGATGGGCAGGAGAGAGTGCTATCTTACTACAGCCGAGTACTCTCAAAATCAGAAAGGAACTATTGCGTAACTCGCCGAGAGCTACTAGCCATAGTAGAAGCAACAAAACATTTTCACAAATACCTCTATGGTCAAAAGTTCCTTCTTCGAACGGATCACGCATCGCTTAAATGGCTACTTCAGTTTAAGAACCCCGAAGGCCAAGTAGCCAGATGGATCGAAAAGCTCGAATCCTACGATTTCGAGATTGTTCATCGAAGAGGAAGAATCCACGGTAATGCCGATGCGCTTTCACGTCGTCCTTGTCCACCGAACTGCAAGCATTGTCACCGTGTAGAAGGAAAAGAAGCCGGAGAAACTATTCAGAGGATAACGACCGAACCAAAGACTGGATGGAATCAGCAAGAACTGGAAGATGCCCAACGTAAAGATCCAGATATTTCACCGATCATGGCATGGAAGGACGAAATGAAACGGCCTGAGTGGAAAGACATCTCACAATTCAGTGAAACCTTAAAGTGTTATTGGGCACAATGGAACTCCCTTCACCTAGACGGCGGATTATTAAAACGGAAATGGGAGAACGCTGATGGAAAGTCGTATCACATGCAAACCATCGTCCCGCATTGTAAAGTCGAGGAGGTTTTGAAGGAATATCATGGAGGTACCTCCGGTGGGCATTTGGGAGTAAACAGAACCTTGGCAAAGATACGAGAAAGGTTCTATTGGATCCATCTCCGAGATGATGTCGAAAACTGGTGCCGTAAATGTACTACGTGTGCATCGAGTCAGGGCCCACACCGCAGATCAAAGGGAGAAATGCAACAATACAACGTGGGAGTCCCATTCGAGAGAATTGCTGTGGATATTGCTGGACCATTCCCGGAATCAGAAAATGGTAATCGCTACATTTTAGTGGTCATTGATTATTTCAGCAAGTGGCCTGAAGCTTACGCAATTCCAAACCAAGAAGCAGTAACCGTCGCAGAACAAATTGTTACTAACTGGGTGAGCAGATTTGGAGCGCCACGTGAACTACACTCCGATCAAGGGCGCAATTTTGAATCTCAAATATTCAAACACGTGTGCCAAATGCTGGGAATAAACAAAACGAGGACAACTCCATTACACCCACAGTCCGATGGAATGGTGGAACGTTTCAATAGGACATTGAACTCAAACCTATCCAAACTCGTCAGCGAGAGGCAACAGGACTGGGACCAGCACATCCCTCTATTTTGAATGGCCTATAGAGCATCGGTGCATTCAACAACAGGAGAAACTCCGTCCCGAGTCATTTTTGGAAGAAATATTCGAGTCCCTGCGGAGCTAATGTTTGGAGTGCCACCAGACCAACCAACCAATGCTAAAGATTATGTCTCGGATCTTCGATGTCGACTAAAGACAATTTATAACCTGGTCAGAGATAAAATTGATTTGACGTCCGACCGCATGAAGACGAGGTATGATCAACGGGCGAACTCATCAGGATTCCAAGAGGGCGATTTGGTTTGGTTATACAATCCCAAACGACAGAAGGGCAGATCGCCAAAACTACAGCGAAACTGGGAAGGCCCTTACCAGATCATCAACCGGTTAAATGATGTCGTCTATCGGATTCAACTACATCATAAACCCCGCACTAAAATGAAAGTGGTACATCTCGACCGATTAACAAAGTACCATGGTGCCATTGAGGAAGTGAACGACTCTGTTCGGGACGAACAGGGACTAAGGAGAGGGTAATGTTATAGATCTTGCAATCACGCAATTTGGATGTTGCCAGAAACACCGAGAGAAGTCCATCAACATGTCAAAACGCTATAAACATGTTTCCAGACACTTCTAATAAACTCCATAAAGTACGCAATCTAGAATAGCCGAGACACACACACACAACGACATCTGTCTGGAGTATAAATATCCGCCAACTTTCAGACAAGAGGGATAGTCATTCTTTGAAATCTGCGAAAGCACGTAAACCGGTGCAAGTACAGATAAAACAATATCAGTGGTGCCGCCGTACAATAGGCGAATTAAGTAAAAGTGTAAACGAAGTAAAAGTGCAATAAATAAATTAACTTTATTATTTTTAAACGAATTGCGTTTCTCTTGAAATCCCAGCGAATCTCTAGCTCGCAACAATATGTAAGTTCAAAGAGCTACATCAGCGTAGCAGGATTACGATTGGGCGTAAAGCCCAAACATGCAATACTCTGTCTAGATGAAAGATAATTTTTTTTTTTTGATTTTAAGAAATTTTGTATGGGGAGTCGTAAAAGGAGTGACGGCATTAAACTAATTTATTCATATAATGGTAAAGTTGCTATCAAAATGATTTTTTGAAAATTTATAATTATTTTTATACAGTGAATTGAAATCAATCATACTTTTCGCGAAAATTCGTTTATAGCAAAATCCCATGTTGAGGTATTTTGTATGGGATGAGTAGAAGGAGTGGAGCGATTTGGCCCGTTCACGAACTTTACCTTCCCTTTTCACCAAAAATAACGTATATAAAATTTGAGTTGTCTAGCTCAACGCGTTCGCAAGCTAGAGAGCTCTCTCTCTCTCTCTCTCGGTTGTTACATATCGAAATATGCTCATTTTTGTAATTTATCTAGTGAAATACCGATATTTTTTAATTGATTATGAGAGATTAGAGAGAAAGAGTAGCAAACAAAAACAATTAGTAGCAACTAATCACTGTAATTAGCGTTAGTTTAACTTTACTTCAATTTAACCGGAACACAACTACAAACGCATCAAAATAATTTTATAAAATTAATTAAAAGAACACACAATGGTAAATTGCAATATTAGGTTGGACCACCTTTATTGCGTATCAATTCAAATAATCAGTTTGGCATACTTCTTATTAAATTTTTTATTGTTTTTATCAATATTCTGCCAAGCGTTAATAACAGCCATTTTCAGTTTTTGAATATTGCCCTACTGCCTGTTTTCCTTGCTGGGATTCCCCAAATGTTTTCTATTGGACCAAGGTCTGGGAAGCAAGTGGATCTGACATTACTTGTACGCTATGGTCCTACAAACAGGAATGTTCTGTTGAAAAACCCAATACTCAGCGCCACTGGTTCTCATAAATGGCAGCAAATTCATGCGCAACAGCTCTATATATTCCAATGAATTCATTCGAGCACTGAGAAACGCTAGTTCCAACATTCCATCTGCAGAAAAGCACCCCAAACAATTAACCTGCTTCCACTGAAATTGCGTTTCGGAAAAATTTGAGGATCCTTTTTGCAAATATCCCCAATACTCATTGAAACCATCTCCGCCAACCAAGTTTCAGTTTTTCTCGTCAGAAAAAATGGTCTTGAGGAAGGAATAACCGTTAAAATATGCATAAAAAGTTACTCTTCACCATTTTACCTTACAGAAGGTGGTTAGCATAATTGTTCGGGCTAATCCGTGCCTTGCTGCCTTATGAAGTGCTAAAAGACGTGATGTCGATTTCAGCTTTTCGCGACAAATGTGCTTATATCTCCTTAACACCCTGTGGATTGTCCGTTTTGTCACATCTAGTCCGCAATCTTTGGCAATTTGAGCAGCGGTCTTCATTGAGTTGTTTGCATTTGGAATTATCTGAAACTTATTTTAGTCCGACAACTTGCCTTTCGACCGTCCTTTTCTGCGTTTCCATAATTTTCAGGATTTAGAAGAACACTACAAATGGTAGCGTCAGACCGATTGAGCTTTTTAGCAATTACACCACGCTTGCTCAAGCCTTCTTCTAAATATGCAAGATTTGGCCTATTTCCAAATATGTAAGCACTATTCCGCGCGGCATTTTAATAATAAGCAACAACAACAGCGATCTTAAAAAATTTTTTCTAAATTTGAATTTTTATCAACAGTTGATAGCAAAAACCAACGACAATCTACTTACTGCATTTATAGTTATACTCCGGCTAAATTAAGTTGAACTGACGGTAATTACAGCGATCAGTTGTTGCTAATTGTTTTTGTTTGCTACTCTTTCTCTCTAATCTCTCATAATCAATTAAAAAATATCGGTACTTCACTAGATAAATTACAAAAATGAGCATATTTCGATATGTAACAACCGAGAGTTATTATTCTAAAAAAGTATGAATGCTACTAATGAACAATTTATAACATGTCAATTGGATTATGTTTTTATTTATTTCTGAAAAAGTCATTAAGAGATTCCCATTACTTCTACCACCTCCCATACAAACTGCAAAGTTTCACAAAATCCCATTCAATAATATTCTCTGTACTTATTAAATAAAACTTTAATTTTGTATAAAACATTTTGATGGCAACTCGGGAATGCTGTGAAAAAATTAGTTTAATACCATTTCCCTTTCTGCCACTCCCCATACGATATTTTTTAACGTCAAAAAAATTTCTCTTTCATCTAGAGTAATGCACAATTATGTAAAGTATAAATGCTATTGATCTGAAATTTTGAATATATTACTTTTATGATGATTGGAATCTACCATATACAAATTATTCGAGTCCTGTCCCTCCTTCTACCACCTCGCATACAAACGGCACTTTCTCATGAAATGCTCTAAGCCAATTTACTCAGTGTTTACAAAATTTATCGAGCTGAAATTTTGCACTAAATATTTATTTAGAATTATTAGTAAGGCTAGAAAAAATTAG
This sequence comes from Chorisops tibialis, assembly GCA_963669355.1. Lineage (NCBI taxonomy): Eukaryota > Metazoa > Arthropoda > Insecta > Diptera > Stratiomyidae > Chorisops > Chorisops tibialis. Next base: position 128,134,103 of record OY770264.1, read on the forward strand.
ACAATTAGTTTTACCCCTTCTTTCTCCTCCCATACAATCTGACACAATTTCATAACTTTGCAAAAAGTTGATTTTCCTGAAAAGTATGAATGCTATTGATCTACAATTTAAAACATGACAAAAACATGATGTTTTTAGTTACTTCTGAAAAAGTCACTAAGAACTCGTCCCTCCATCTACCACCTTCAATACAAACTGTACAATTGCAAAATCCAATACACTAATTTTCTCATTACCTATTCAATTTTTGAATCCTAAATTTTGTATAAAACAGTTTGATAGCAAATCTAGCGTGATGTGAAAATTTTTTTTCAAAGTCGTCATCACCTCTACCATTTCCGCTATGAAATTAAAAAAAATCTCTTTCATCTAGAGTATAGCACGTAGTCTTGTTATGTTTTTAAATGATTTATCTCGATTTCCTACAAAAAGGCAAAAAGTATAAACATCAAATTTTTCCTAGAATTTGTCCCTCAATAATTGCAAAAAATGATAAAAAATTATCAGCTTCGCTGCAATGCCATACGAGTGACTATATTTGAAATTCAAGAAAATCATTTATCCTTCGAACATATGAGAGCTATCAATTTTAGTATTGAAACAAAGCATGGTGATGTTAATAATCAAATTCCTGTTAAGACCCCCTATAGGGGCATAGGACAGAAACAACTCTCTTCCACAAGGCGCGATCCTGCGCATCGGCTTTAAGCTGTTGCCAGGACTTGTTTATTCCTCTGGCCTCCTGCTCAACTGCTCGCTTCCATGTGTTACATGGTCGACCAACCCGACGTCTTCCTTGAGGGTTATAATCCAGAGCCTGTTTTGCGATGTTTTGCTCTGGTTTCCTCAAAGTATGACCGATCCACTGCCACTTTCGCCGTTGAATCTCAATACCTATTTTAGTCTGGCGAGTTGTACTCCAAAGTTCGTCGTTGGAGATCACTTCTGGCCAGAATATTCCTAAAATGCGTCGGAGGCATTGGTTTACGAAAGTCTGTAGTTTCTTGGTAAGTCGAACGGTCACTTTCCACGTAGTACAACCATATAACAACACGGATTTGACGCATGCGTCAAAAACTCGCAGCTTCGTGCGAAGGGAGATCTCTCTTAACCTCCAGAAAGGGGAAAGGATACCGAAGGCCTGACGAGCTTTATTTAGCCGAGCCTCAACATCCTTTTCGGCTCCGCCGTCCATGCTGACAATGCTTCCGAGATAGCAAAAATCTTGCACCTCTTCCACATCCTGTCCATTAAGAACAATCGGTGTGCTTGCGTTCGAACCCATGTGCATGTACTTGGTTTTACGCACATTTATTTTCAGTCCCGCCTCTTTGCATTTAGAATGCAACGAGCGAACATTTGACTCTAAGTCCGAACGGGTATGTGCAAGCAAACACACGTCATCAGCATAATCAAGGTGACTTAAGATGTTAAATAGTCTCCATTGAAGACCTTTACCTTCCCCACCTTCCAGTGCAGCTTTCAAGATGTCATTTATTACCACCAGAAACAGGGCTGGTGATAATATGCAGCCTTGTCTGACACCCGTTCGCACAGGAAAGCTCTCGGACAGCTCTCCTCTATGCAAGACGCGACACCTTGCATCTTCGTAGGATTCTTTAATCATAGCTATGACCTTATTTGGAATACCTCTCCTACGCAAAGCATTCCATATGTAATCTCGCTTAACGCTGTCGAAAGCCTTCTCGAAGTCCACAAACATGAGATGTAGTGGCGAACCCATTTCGGCTGACTGCTCTAATATTATCCGTAGGGTATTTGTGTGGTCGGTACAAGACGACCCTTTACGGAATCCAGCCTGATAAACTTCGAGAGTGCTCTCGACGACATCACTAATCCTATTGAGAATTACCTTAGCCATAATTTTTGATACGGCAGTAAGTAGACATATACCACGCCAATTGCCACAATCCCGAAGGTCGCCCTTCTTCGGAATTTTCACAATGACGCCCTCCTTCCATTCAGTCGGATATCTTCCATCATTCCACACCTTAGTGAAGAGTTAATAAGCCGTTTCAAAATCATGCGAAACTCTCTGCCACCTTCCATACAAATTCCCCAATTTTAGGAAAACTATATCTTGTTTCTTTGAATATTACGAAAGCTACATAGCTGAAATTCAACACGAAACATTTTGCATCGGTGTTTTAAACAAAAATTACAAACATCCCTCCTCTGCTTCTACCACCTCCCTTACAAAAGTCACTATTCACTATTTGAAGGAATTTCCTCCTTCTACAATGACGCAACAGCCCAAATCGAGCCTTGGCCTCCCGATCTTCAGGTTCCTTAACATTTTTTTCATTATTAATTGTGGAAGGGTTGTTCAACCTTCGCACAACCCTCTATCTACGAATTTTTCATTTTCGTATATTAAGATGACTAAGGTATACCCAAGCAGGTAGTGGGCTGGAATTAAGCGTCGACTGGGATTTTGGGATGACATAATTTAAGGTATATTGAACTTTTTCCCATTTCATCGAAAGTATCATATGATTGGGCTTTAGGACCAATCATAATTCTATTATGTTTTTTGTTACCAATAAAAATAAACTGCCAACAAGTCGGGCGAAACTTTATTATTCGTGGGACAAGTTGAGGATGAGTGGAAAGTCAATATGCAGGTTAGAGTGGTTAGTGAAGACTAAGTGAAAGGGAGTACTTGGGCAGGGCTGGTGTCAATTTAACAATACTTCATTCGTTTCTGTAAGTTTGGGTTTTAATGAGGGGAGGAGGAGTAAGGGTGGGTGGACGTCCAATATTCTCTGTATAGAATCTATTTCATAGACGAAGTTGCATGGAATTTTCATAAAATCCGTTGTATTTTACAATCACGAAACCGAACATTTGTATGGGAGGGGGTAGAGAAGGTAGGGGAATCGTAAAATTTGATATGCAGTTTTATTTCGTTTCTCTTGTAAGGTGCTTGTACAAAATTTCAAGTTCGTAGCTTTTAGTTTGTTGGTTATTAGTTGATTTAATGAAATTGGTCGAATTCATAGTTTTGTATGGAAGGTAGTAGAAGGGCAAGCGCGATTTCAAAACTTTTGACGCAATTTTAATTTGACTATTTTCAAAAGTTTTTGTGCAAAATTTCAAATTGTTAGCTTTAATTGGTTAGGTGATAATTGATTTCTCGAAAATGGTCGAAAAAATAATTTTGTATGGGAAGGGGTAGAAGTTTTAAAGGTTTTCGACCAGTTAATATTTCATATATGTAGTGATTTTCTTTTAAATGCATTTCGCAAATTTTCAAATTTCTACCTTAAAATTTTCAGTTTTGTTTATCTTTCAATGCACATGAAACACTTTGTGCACGTTAGACAGGGGGGTCGATTTACAACAATTATGGATCAAGCTATTATTATTTTTCTACGTACATATATCAAATAGATGTATCCACATGCTAAATTTAAACCTTGTGTCTTTCACCAGAGCCCTGAAAATATTACTAAACATTTTTGACATTTTTGCTTATCACCTCCCTCCCCTTACACCACCCAACTTAAAACCAAAATTAACCACTAAATAGTTCTACAATCTGTCAAATTTTCGATTTGAAATCTGTACTCTTTTTTGAGATATAAGGATTTGTAATATTGAAAAGTGCGCCATTTTTTAAATGCTCCCCATTTCCCCCCCCCCTACCGTTATTTCAACATGTTATATTTTTTTTGTATATTCCTGGTATAACTTAATATATGTTTCAAGTTTGAATTACATAGCTTAAGAGATAGTTGAGATATTCATTTTTAAGTGTTTTTTTTTGCAAAGAACCCCCCTGACCCTCCCCCTTGCAATAATTAGCCACTCTCTAAGCTGAAATATATGCCGTATTAATGATCCCAAAATATAAATTTTTTACGATAAGTAATTTCGAAGATATAATCATTTGAAAAAATAATTCGGTCGACAATTTGTTTTTAGACCCTCCCCCCCATTACGGACGCCAATGGATAAAAAAATTAAATTATTTTTAAAGTTTGTCCCATAACCCTCTCTATATCTCAACTGATTTTCAACTTCCTATCTGCATTCGTGGTGGAGATATTAGTAAGTGTAGTTTTTGGCTTTTTCCCTCCCCCACCTCCCCCTTCCACATAACCCCTTCCAAAATTTAGAAAATAGAGCTCACTTACCCTATCAACAATCCACCCAAAAACGAACATTCTACCTTTAACGGTCTCAGAGATATGAGTCCACATGTACAGCGTACGGCGTGACGGATTTTTTTTTGCATTTTTAGACTAATTTAGTCATGAAACGCAAAAAAAAAATTTCAGGGCAGCAAATTTTTTTTTTCTGTGTCGATCACAATACTTAATTATTAGAATAATAAAGTAATATCTTCTTCTACAATGGCGCTACAGCCCAAATGAGACCTTGGCAGCCTGATATTCAGGTTTCTTAACATTTTATATTACTTATTGTGGAAGGGTTGTTAGCTCTTCGCACAACCCTCTTTCTACGAATTTTTCATTTTCGTAGATTGAGGTGACCAAGGTATATCCAAGCAGGCAATGTGCTGGAATTATATATTGCATTAACCGGGATTTGAACTCACGACCTTCCCATTACAAGACCAACACGCTATCTACTAGGCTACACCCTAGCTAATAAAGTAATATATACACCACAAAATTAATAACAATTTGACGTTTTCGCATAAATAACAAATAATACACCCATTAATTCGGATGTTTCTATAATTAATAAGTAATCCTTTTAGAGCAAGATCTCTGGAACAAAAAAAAAGCAAAGGAAAGCGACTAGGATATGAAGTGCATATAATGATAGAACGCAGTGTAATTAAGACGCAAGACGAAAAATTAATTTCCAAAGCCAGTGGCAAACGAGTCCTGCGAATAGGGACGAAAAATAATTTGTAGTTACAGACACAAACTTGACGTCATTGGAAAGAATTCGCGCACATTACAAAAATATAATTTGTTTCTTAATAATTTCTTGCCTCTGACTCAAAAACGATAAATCAGTATTTCAAATTCAATAAAATATTGTGTATATTTTTTACAAAACAACTTCAAAAAAAAATTGGATATTCTTGCAGACCTCCTGAAGGGCTTCTCAATGACTCCAAGTTTGTGTCGATATCCTGAAATAACTTTTTTCGTTCCATTACACAAGACCCGTTTGGCACCAGATTTGGAAATTTATTATTGTTAAAAACTTCTAAAAATATTTAAAACCAACTTATAGAATAAGTTTTACAAATCCCCTTGCCCTCCTACCCCACATACAAAGGTATGATTTCGACCAATTTCAATAAATCAACTAATAATCAACAAATTAAAAGCTAAGAAAAGTTGTACGAATACCTGGCAAGAGAAACGAAATAATACTGTTTCACAAATTTTACAATACCTCCTCCGTTGCAAATGTATGGTTTCCAGAATATAATAGGTTTTCATAGAATTCTCCATCTTTGTAACTAAACATTCTGTACGGAGAATTTTGAACGCAATTCAAGTAATTGATTAAAAAATTACTACTTAAATCCAGGGTTGTTGTTCTCCCTCTGCTCATTTCCTGGAAAAAGCGTATACCCTCTGGTACCAGGGCTGTAAACGGTGGCATAAGCTGTTTTTTATGTTTATATTTTGCTTTTCCAGAGAATCAGAAAAATATGTCCAATCGTGGCTAAGAGAGCATCGATCTTCATATGACACAAGATCGAAAGTATACAATAAAAATGGAAAAACTTGTCCTGAGGATAATCTATGGAAAATATTTATTTAAAATAAGTATTATTTTTTATTTATAAAGTTATTTTCATTTCTTTTTCAGTTTCCTAATATATTTTTTCAGGTTTTCTTATTTTTGATGATTATTTTTTGTTATTTTCCTTGAAATATACGCTCGATTATCGAATTACAATGAAAGAGCAACATTAACACTCGACCGATAGGGAACTCGCGCGACTGCCTTATCTGCGCTAAAGAACGCACGATCATCAAGTGTTCGGAGACCTTGAGCATTCGTTTAGCCAGCAAACTAGACGTATAGAATCAACCGACAGGAAAAAGAATCGAACGAGAACGAAATAATTCTGAACACCTGTGAAGTCTTTACCAAGAAAGCAACGACAACGATCGGGCGACAGAAGAATGAGTTGGGAAGAGATGAAATGCTTTGTAGGCCTCAAAATTAACGTCACATTCTAGCACGCACGATCATCGAAGTTCTCCCAAAAAAAAAAATTGCATAGTTAAAGTAGAGAAGTGACCGATTGTGATAGGGCGACATGGAAAGACTCGGACGACGATGAGATACTTTATAAAAACCAATAACAACCACACATATGGGCTCATATGAATGGGAAAACATTCAGGCGATGATGAAATCTTTATAGAAGCAATTAACAGCGTTCGACCGAGAAGGAAAAGATTCACACGACGAGGGGAATGATTCGGCGACAAAAGCATTATGAAAAGGCTCTGACGATATAGCATTATATTAATGTACAACAATATAAATTCAACATCATGCAATACATTAGCACATGCCATGCGTCCAAGGAGTTCGCGAGTCGCAAGGTTGCGAAAACTCATGGTGTTGAATATCCGTAATATTTGAAAAATGTATAATCAATATGAATTCGACACCATGTGAGTTAATCGGCCTTAGGATCGCCGGCATGTGCGTTCGACACCATGTGAGAAGTTTAAAAAGCAAAAGAGAGAAGATAGATCCGCGATAATATGTGGGGAAAAAAACAGTTGGAAGTGAAAAGCGATTTAGTGAAATTCAATAAAGTTTTGCGGGTAAATTAAAGTAAATCTAATCAACTGGTGGTTTTATTTCTTTACGTGAAATCCATCGACCCGTTGCGCACTTCAATATTTCAATAGCTAATTCTAACAGTGACGAAAGTATTTTGCACTGGGAGTACTTTTTTATAAGTGTATGATCAATTGTTGCGTACGATAATTAAATTGCAGTTCGATATTGTTAATGATTTTATAAATTTAGCAAAATCGGTCACCGGTGACTCATGTAGCCTAGAAATACCCAATTCACACTAACGCTACTCTCCTAACTGAGTTTCGACAATTCAATAATACTGTTATAGATCTGGCAACCACGCAATATTGATCTTTCCCGAATATGCCAGAACAGTCCCCCAATATGTAAAATGCCATAGTCAAAGATCTAGAACCTTCCAGTATAGTCTAGACATACACCGGAACAGTATACTCCAAAAGGTAGGCAATTAAAGATCAAGAACCTTCCCGAATAGTCTAGACACACACCCAACTAACCCGACGGAAGCTTCGAGAATTGGTATAAACTGGTATAAAAGCACGAAGCTGTCAGACGGGAGTTAGTCATTCAGCGACATCTGTGGAAGAACGCGAACCGGTGCAAGAACGCGATAGAACAATATCGGTGGTGCCATATAGTGCGAATTAAGTTAAGGTGCGAATTAAGTAAAAGTGCGAATAAATAAATTATCACTTATTTTTAAGCGAATTGTGTTTTTCTTGAAATCCCGGCGAACCCCTAGCTCGGAACAATACCAACAGCTCAGAGTGAGTTTAGAAGAACAATAAGGTCCCATAAGAATGTGAAAAACGGACGAAATTGTAATTTGCCTGTTTTCAAATGTATGGACATGAGCACAAACTTACGTTAAATTACAAGTTTTTGTATAGATTCACTCATTTCAATCGGCAATAAATATGACTTTCGTAAATATCAGTTCATTATGATGGTGTTTACTTCATAAAAGAAAAAGAATTGTGAAAATTCAAATTTCGGACAATGGCTGTACATGCATTGTCCAAACTCTATTGGTACAGTAGTGTTTCTGTGTATCGAGTATCTCTACTCTAGCCTTACAGCAGCGGATACTCTCTGCTACCCTGTAATTACATTGAAAAGCAGTCCTAATTAATAAATGTGTGCTGAGCCACATACAAATAGCGTTTTCAATATCCAATATGTTAAGCTAAAACTGAAAACATCTAAGGACGAGCCACTGCTTTGCATTTTTTAATCCAGACACTGGAACATTTCCGTCAAATTGAAGTTATCACATTTTCAAAGAAAAATACTGTCAAATCGCTCTTTGATAAGGATATTTATGCATAACAATCTTCAATAGATTGCCCAAACTCGCTCGCTCCTTCTAGCCTCCGGTAATATGCAATATGAGCATATTCTTAAATTCTTTTGAAATAGCCAAGCATAATTCTATACACTTTATTGATCAAAATAATATCCTTTAGCGATTGGGAAATTGAAAAGAGAGTTATTGACATTATGCGCCAGAATTGAGATAATGTAAAATTGGGGCTTTGAAGTCGAAATTACACACGTCGCCTTTGATGGTCTTTTATGGCCCATCAAAGAAAACAACCTCTAGTTTTTACTAGATAATGGAATGTGGCATTTCAAACTAAAGCCCTTGAAAAATAAAATGTGCGAATTATCAAAAAACGGATTATCACTCATCTCGAAGAATTTGATTCATAATTTGCATTTCATCTATTGTCAATTAATTTTTCAGGCACCGGAAAAAAAATGTCTTTCCTTTTACTTAAAATTATAATTTTATTTTGTCCTGATGCGCTCAGTATCTAAGAGTTGATTGTTGGTTGTTGCTTGGAAAAGACATTATTTTCCACTGACAAAATTGATAATGTTTGAATATTTTCATCTTCGCTCGTGACCAATTCGGTACGCAGAGCTGGATTCGATTAAGTTCGATTTAAGTTTTCGATGACTATCATACTCCATGACAAATAAAATTTACATTCTGACTGCATCTGCTTGCTCATATTTGAGTACAGGCGGAAATCGGGATAAGTAAATTTTTTTCCATTTTCAACTAAAGCTCAATCCGTACGGAAGAAGTGACTCTAAGTCCAGTGGTGTTATCAAAATTTCTTTTAAATGTTAGTAAGGTACATAAAAAAGCTATGCAAAAGATTCCAAGATCTTATTTGCTAGCACTCTTCGCCACCGAGTCCTTCACATGCATCCACGCATCTTCCGTGCATCCTCCGGCGCGGAAGCCGTACTGCCATTCCGATGCCAGATGGGCCACTTTCTCTTCCGACCGTAATCCTCTCCAGGACCTTGCCAAGGACCGGACGTAGGGATATGCTCCGATAGGATCGAGGGTTACTTTTGACCTTCTCTGGTGACTTCAGGAGCACGACCACACGCGCTATCTTCCAAGTCGCAGGAAAATCTCGATCTTGCATCGGGTGAAAACACAAGTTACGTATTCGGAGATGGCGCGCCAGATGCTTCACATCTTGCCCGTCATCCCCCAACCCGAGGCACTTTACCAGATCTGATCCTGTTGAAGCTTGCCTCAATATCCTCGGGTTCCAGCTCGGGGATTTCTTCCTCTGCTGATACACGATCATGAGCATTCTCCCTCAGTTCAGGATCCGGAAAGAATTCTTCCAATAGTGGCTTAGCACGCTCTTTCCATGTCGACATAATGTTGCCTTCAACATTGATGCCAGACATTTTAGGCCCTGATCGCTTTCCCCAGCAGATCTTATAGACTTGTCCTCAGGGACCAAGTGAGTTTCCTCGGACGAAGCGCTTCCAGTCCTCCTCCTTTGATGACATGATCAGAGCTCGGTACTCGTACATGCCTTGCTGGTAATCAAGTTTGAGCTGGTTCGCATCAGCTTGACCTCTTGCACGAGCCCTTTGGAACTTTTTCCTTAGAGTTCGTACTCGAGTGCGCTTAGCTGTTAGTTCTGCGTTCACCATATAGCACCTTTTGTATTCATCTTGCGGATCCTGCTAAACATGTCATCGTTTAGTTTTACGGACCATTCTTGGATTTTTGCAATTGGACTATCCAAGTCGAACAATGGGATCCTTTCTGCGTAAACCCCCAAGCGTCCACCATGGATTCCCCAGGAGAACCCTTTGGTGCGCCAAACAATTTCGCCCAAGAGATCGCCTTCATATACAGCCCGGTCATATAAAAATTCAGTGACGATTAAGCTGCGATCGCTAGTCCCCCATCCTGCTCTGATGTTCTACCGGGTATCAAATACCGATACTAAGCGATTGGCCAAGGTCACATCGATATCGCTTACACGAGCTCCATCAAAAGTGTAGGAATCGCTCGGCTCGTTCCAGACGAACATGCGATTCACTGCTTTCCAATCACAAATGGCCTTTCCACGGAACAATCCAAAACTACTAGACGTATATCCGATAGTCTTGCTGAACCATAATGCGGAGGGGGCATTTGCATCTATTCTAAATATGGGAGGTGTCTCATGTATCTGTTGGATACTTGCGTCCATATAGTCCAGACACGGGTCGAGCGGTTCCCCAAAACCTGCAATAGATGCTCACCAGGTAGGCAGGATCGAAAAGTCCGTCCATTCTGACACACACCCTCCACCCCGTTGTCGAATGCTCTAATCTGAAACACTCAATACTGGCACAAACCACCACGGCAGCACTCCTCTCCTCACCCGAGAAAAAGACCCTCGCCCCGCCGGCAGCCCCCTTATGCAACGATTAGTGGCGTAATAGTCATGCAGGAGAGCAAAAGCAAATCCCTCTTCCTGTAGGAGGATCTCAAGTTCACACATTACCGGGTAAGAACCGTGGCAATTTAATTGCATGAACTTGGTCGATCCAAGGCAACTAGTATGTGTTGAATTTACAGCCATGGTTGCTTTAATGTCTCGCGTTCGCTCTTGATACCCTTTTCGCGTAGACTGGACAGTCTAGCGAATTCCGGTTTAATAAACCAAAAAGTTCACTGTGGACTACCAGGGGATTTGGTGATGGTATTCAAACAAGCTCGATGCAATCCGTTTTCATTTTAGGTTGTTGAAACGAAACAAAAGTTTTTTAGGGAGTGGATAATATACCTCGACAAACTGTACATAAAAAGCTAAGTTGGCCACAAGACTGATCATCGAACTGGAGATCTCTAATTCAGCCCCCTCCATAATGTTTAGGACATCCTACTACGGTAGTGAAATAGTGAGTGTGGAAAGAAGTTCCACAGAATTTAAGCTGCCGAAGCATGGGCATGCTAGTAAGTCTTGCCCTAATCTTATGTTTATATATGTAGGTCAATTTTTTAGGAGTGTTTGTTACTTTTCTCTAAGTGAACGTTAAATATTTTAGGCTACCTGCCAATATCAGCTGAAAAGTATTCAGATTTAATGGATTTGATTAAGTTTTGTGGACGAGAAGCATAGTACATTTACAAAAAATTACCTGTGACGAGGAAATAGTAAGTATCTAAGACTTTGAATTGTAAAATATATCCCAAGCCCGTGGAAGAAAACCGGATGTCCGTCCGTCCGTTCGCTCTCTGGCTTGAGAGCTAGAAAGCTTACATTTTGTACATGTTGTTTTTGGCGAAAAAATAAGATCAAGCTCGTGAACCGATCAAATCGCTACATCCCTTTCACTCCCTCCCATACAAAATGACTCATTTTCAATCATTTGCAATAATCAAATTTTCTTGGAAACTATGAAAGCTAAAGACTTAAAATTTTGAATATATTATTTTTATCATAAATGTGATGTTTAGTATATTATTTGAGTCCCCCACTCCTACCACCACCTCCCATACATACTCCATTTTTTCATGGAACACTCTAAGTCGATTTTCTCAGAACATATAATATTTGTCGAGCTCACATTTTGTACTAAATACTTGATTATCACTGTCATTAAGATCAGAAAAAAATAACTGATTAGCTTTACTGCTTCTACCCCCTCTCATACAATATGACTTAGTTTCACAACTTTACAAAAAATCCACTTTTTTGTAAAGTATGAAGGTTATTAGTCTGAAATTTAAGAGATGACAATTTTATAATATTCATAGTTAGTATTTCTGAAAAAAAAAAAACACTGAAATCCCTTCACTCCTTCTACCACCTCTCACACAAACTGCACAACTTCACTAAACATAATACAGGTAATTTTCTCAGTTCCTATTCAATTTTTGGAGGTTGCATTTTGTATGGAACACTTTTATAGCTACTCTAGCATGATGGAAAAAAATTATTTCAATGCTATCACCCCTTCTATCACTCCCCATACAAAATTTCTTAGGATTACAAAAATTTCGAGTATATATAAAGTATAGTATCATAAGACTGCGCTTTACGCGCAATCGTAGCCCTGTTGTGTTTGTGTTTTACTTACAATTAAATTTTATGGAAAATTTAGTTTACTTCACGATTATTTTCTGAAAACTTTTGCATTGAAAAGGGACAGTGACTTTTAACTTGTTAAACTTGTACCGCAGTTTACACCATAATTTTGACTTATCCCTTTCTGGCGCTCTAAAGGACGCAGTACACATGCTTTCACGGTAAGGATCTGCAAACATTATCTCCACTAGGAAGTCAGTCGATGTAACACCAACAGTGCTGAAGACTAGCTTCAAACAAACTATTTTTGATTCTTTCATGGCGGGGTGGCGGCAGCTGGATAGCTGCAGAACGGCCAAACCCTTTTAAGAAGAACCGAATAAAAATATTAAAGCTCAGCTGTTACAACGTAGTCGCTATAGCGTCCAAACTATTGTCCTGAACTATTGTTGGCGTCTCCTTTGTTAAGGCTCTAGATTTTTCTCAGAATTAGACGAACTCAGAGGCGTCAAACATTCTAGCCTACTTCGGTTCGTAAATTGAACCAGGTGGCTAGCACAGCAGGAGTACAAACCATCTCAGCCCCACTAGATAGTCCCAGTGTATTGTGGCTCTACGAAACCGGTGCGGTTAAAAGGGAATGTGAGTGAAATAATTTGCATACTCTAGATGAAATCTGAGAGTATATTGTGTTTGCCTTACCGTTTGTAACGCTATGAAATAATGCTCGTATTGAGCCGTCAAGGGTACAGAAATATTTGTTGACGCTCAAAAACCTCGATTCCGAGTGACCATCTGTCTACAACATAATTCTCAAGCTATCGTGCTGAAATTTGTCGTATGTCTTTTTCCCTAAAAATAAACTTAAAGCTCGTGAACGGGCTACATCCCCCACTCCTTCTAGCCCCTACCACACAATTTTCACGAAATTTCAAAATATTAAGAAATTAATTTTTCTTTGAAATTAGTTAAGCTATTCACTTGAAATGTGGGTCAAAGTATAACGATGGATATATCATTAACATCACAAAATATTGATCCGACTCCTTACTCCTTCTACCCCTTCGTATAGAAATGCACAATTTTGACAAACTCATTTTTTGATTTTCGTTGAAACTAGCAAAGCTAAGAAGACGAACTTTTGCCACAATTAATTTTATTATAATTGCAATCAGTTTTGAAAAAAATATTAAATTTACCTCACTTCTTCTAAACCTTCCCATACAAATTTCACGAAATTTTGAATTTTCAATTAAATATTTTTTTTCGAGATTGTTGAGGTTTTGTGGACAGTATAATAATAGAAATGCCATTGAGGACGAACATTTTGTTCTCTCTCTAGCCCCTTCCATACAAATGCATAATGTTGTTAAGTGGATTATATCGATTTCCATTAAAACTAGAAAAATTACAAACTTTAAATTTTGCCAGAATTTGTCCCTTAATAATTCCAATATATGCTAAAAAAAATTATCAGTTTCGCTTCACTCCTTCTACCCCGTCCCATGCAAATATTTATATTATAAATTCCAAAAAGTATTTCTCCTTCGAACATTTGACTTTGAAATTGAAAGAAAGAATGGTCATAAGATTGTTTATAAGCAGTTTGCAAATCATCTTCCACTTCCTTTGCCACCTCCCATACAAATGCTCCAATTTCAGGAAAACTATGTCCAATTTCTTTGAAAATAATGAAAACATCAAACTTTAAATTCGGCACGAAACATTTTGCAAGCCGCGTTCGGTGTCATGTACAAAAACCTCTCCCCTCTGCTTCCACCACCACTCATACATAAGCCACTATTCACAATTCGAAACAATTTGAAATGACATACCTATTTTCCGGTACATTAAACTCTTTCGCATTTCGTCTAGAGTATCCTATGATTCGGCTTTACGCTCAATCATAATTTTGATATGTTCTATTAATATAGTCAATTCAAATTAAAAGGCTTTAAGCGTGCTACTGAAATAATTCTCTGCAAACTTAAAAATTGCGGCAGTGAAAAAAGTATCTGAACATACTAATCCCGTTTTTCACCTGTGCTCTTAAATTTTTATTAACATTACACTCAAATAAACGTGAAAAAAAATCAAAGTTTTTCCGTCAAAATCTCGTACGACATAGGGCAATGTGAGCAACCAAGTATACTTGGTATAATTGGACTTTACCTCTGTTTGTAGGAGCTATCCAACTTCCGAGCTGAGCTACCAAGTCATAAATCTTTTCTATCTGATATGGAAGAGAAGACAAATGGAAACGACAATGCAGAAGGACCGCCCATAGAGTGGATAATGTACTCAAAATTGTCAACAGGTTGCCGAATGAATCGCACTTGAAAATAGGGTCTTGTGTCCTTAGTGTTCACTTTATCCTCCGATTAGGGCTTTAAGGTTATTGATGGATTTTCGAATAAGAAAGTTTTCAGATTTATGCTGTGGGTGGGATGAACTGCGTGGTATAATACGAGAGAGAGAATGTGTGTGTGTGTAAAGGAAACAGATGAAAATTAATACCTGGACTGTCTTTTAGTACAAGCAGTTGAATGTAGATATTTACACACAATACGCATAGCAGTAGAGTACAACAAAAATAAAAGATTTATATATGCCGATAGCGTGGAGGAATGAGAGTTATTTTAAGGCTCGAATGAAAAAAAAAATAATAAGTTAGCGAATGAAAAGAAGTTGCTGTTGGTTAAAGCTTAAATACTTCCACTTGTATTATAATCCCTAAGAACACGGCGGGTTGGTCGGTCGTGAGTAGTTGGAAAGCAGGTGAGAGTACAATGTACATTTTTACGACAGAAAATGCAATTTATTTTTCTTCGAAGCTATTAACTCGAAAAGATGACCAAAGCATAACCATATTGTTATAGATCTGGCAAACACGCAATTTTGATGTTTCCAGAGAAAGCCAGAAAAGTCCCTCAACAAGTAAAAAGTCATAAACAAAGTTCCAGCAACTTCCAGTATACTCCAAAATGTAGGCAATCTAGAATAGTCTAGACACACACACACCCAACGACATCTGTCTGTGAGATTTGGTATAAATATCCGCAACTTTCAGACAGCAGAGTCAGTTCAGCAACATTTGCGAGAGAACGTGAACCGGAACGCGATATCAGTGGTGCCGTATAGTAAGAATTAAATTAAAAGTGCGAATTAAAGTGAAACGTGCGAATAAATAAATTATCCTTTATTTTTAAACGAATTGTGTTTTTTCTTGAAATCTCGGCGAACCTCTAGCTCGCAACAATTGGTGTCAGAAGTGGGATTTCAAGGATAAATTCGGGTTAAAAATCGCGAGTGAAATTAAAAATTTTCGAACAGATAATTTTGTGAGAGCGGAAAAGTGAAACTAAAATTCTCGAACGGACAGTGAGAATTTTGTGAAATCGAATATTCTCGAGTGCTCTAGTGAACAGTGACTTTAATTAGCGAAGTAAAATCGCGAAACTAAAATTCTCGAACGGACAGTGAGAATTTTGTGAAATCGAATATTCTCGAGTGAGCAGTGACTTAAATTAGTGACGTAAATTTAAGTGAATTCGAGTCGCGGAAAAACTTGAAATAATCGGTAGTGAAAATGCCGCGTTATCTAAAGGACTTAAAATTAACGGAGCTGAAGGAAGAGCTCAGTAGACACGAGTTATCTACGACAGGGAACAAGTCTGAACTCGTCAGCCGTATGATCGAGACACTTGAGGCTGAGGGTGAGGATGCAGATAGTTTTGAGTTCCAAACCAAACAAGTTCGGGAAGAGGAGTTCTCTGGTATATCGGATGCTCGACAATTAATGCAACAAATGATGAACAAATTAGAGCAACAATCAGTGGACATTAAACAACAATCTGCGGACATTAAACAGTAATCTGCGGACATTAATCAGAAATTAGAGCAACAATCAGCGGACATTAATCAGAAATTAGAGCAACAATCAGAAATAAGACTAACAAAGTCAGCTGTCAGCGGACCTCAACCAAAAATTAGAGCTGCAAAATAATAAAATAGACATCATGGGTAAGACAATAGAAGAAAACATAGAAAAGAAACTTCGAATCTTCGAAGAACAAATTACGGAAAAGACATCCGGGATTGCAGAAGAAGTCGAACGCCTAAGAAGGGACTTCTATAACGTAAAAGCGACTGGCGTCATCAAGACAGAACACGTTACGCACAAGGGTCTCAAAACTCCAATCTTCGATGGACAAACACCGTGGGCTATTTATAAGACCCAATTTGAGGACGCCGCAAGAAACAATCATTGGAATGATCTGAAACGGGGAACAGCTCTTATATTGGCGTTAAGAGGTCCGCCAGCAGAAGTTCTTCAAACGATTGCGCAGGAGCAACAACAAGAATCTTCAACGTTAGTCCAGGCATTGGATCTTCATTACGGCACTGACCGCATGCGAGAGATCTACAAAACTCAACTGTACAACCGAACTCAAAAGAATGGTGAAACACTTCAAGAGCTGGCACGCGATATTGAACGACTCACACTATTATCGCTGCCCAATGCGCTTTCACGTCGTCCTTGTCCACCGAACTGCAAGCACTGTCACCGTGTAGAAGGAAAAGAGGCCGGCGAAACCATCCAGAGGATAACGACCGAGCCAAAGAATGGATGGAATCAGCAAGAACTGGAAGACGCCCAACGTAAAGATCCAGATATTTCACCGATCATGGCATGGAAGGACGAAATGAAACGGCCTGAATGGAAAGACATCTCACAATTCAGCGAAACCTTAAAGTGTTATTGGGCACAATGGAACTCCCTTCACCTAGACGGCTGACTATTAAAACGGAAATGGGAAAACGCGAAGGGAAAATCATATCATATGCAAAACATCGTCCCGCATTCTAAAGTCGAGGAGGTTTTGAAGGAATATCATGGAGGTACCTCCGGTGGGCATTTGGGTGTAAAAAGAGAGATGATGTCGAAAATTGGTGCCGTAAATGTACTACGTGTGCATTGAGTCAGGGCCCACACCGCAGATCAAAGGGAGAAATGCAACAATACAACGTGGGAGTCCCATTTGAGAGAATCGCTGTGGATATTGCTGGGGCCTTTCCGGAACCAGAAAATGGTAATCGCTACATTCTAGTGGTCATTGATTATTTCAGCAAGTGGCCTGAAGCCTACGCAATTCCAAACCAAGAAGCAGTAACCGTCGCCGAACAAATTTTTACCAACTGGGTGAGCAGATTTGGAGCTCCACGTGAATTACACTCCGATCAAGGGCGCAATTTTGAATCTCAAATATTCAAACACGTGTGCCAAATGCTGGGAATAAACAAAACGAGGACAACTCCATTACACCCACAATCCGATGGAATGGTGGAACGTTTCAATAGGACATTGAACTCAAACCTATCCAAACTCGTCAGCGAGATGCAACAGGACTGGGATCAGCACATCCCTCTATTTTTAATGGCCTACAGAACATCGATACATTCAACAACAGGAGAAACTCCCTCCGGAGTCATTTTCGGAAGAAATATTCGAGTCCCTGCGGAACTAATGTTTGGAGTGCCACCAGACCAATCAACCAATGCCAAAGATTACGTCTCGGATCTTCGATGTCGACTAAAGACAATTTATAACCTGGTCAGAGATAAAATTGACTTGACGAGCGACCGCATGAAGACGAGGTATGATCAACGGGCGAATTCATCAGGATTCCAAAAGGGCGATCTGGTTTGGTTATACAATCCCAAACGACAGAAGGGCAGATTGCCGAAACTACAGCGCAACTGGGAAGGCTCTTACCAGATCATCAACCGGTTAAATGACGTCGTCTATCGGATTCAACTACATCAAAAACCTCGCACTAAAACGAAAGTGGTACATCTTGACCGATTAACAAAGTACCATGGTGGCATTGAGGGAGTGAACGACTCTGTTCGGGACGAACAGGGACTAAGGAGAGGGTAATGTTATAGATCTGGCAAACACGCAATTTTGATGTTTCCAGAAAAAGCCAGAAAAGTCCCTCAACATGTAAAAAGTCATAAACAAAGTTCCAGCAACTTCCAGTATACTCCAAAATGTAGGCAATCTAGAATAGTCTAGACACACACACACCCAACGACACCTGTCTGGGAGATTTGCTATAAATATCCGCAACTTTGAGACAGCAAGTGCGACTTAAAGTAAAACGTGCGAATAAATAACGTAACGAATTGTGTTTTTCTTGAAACCCGGCGAACCTCTAGCTCACAACAATATGAATACCATTAACGTCAAACAATTATATTCCGATCCACTAAATCTTTCCGCCCGTTCCTTACAAATTACAAATTATCTATTTTTACAACAGTATCATATTAATTTTCATGAAAACTAGAGAAGTTAGGAGCATTTCTATTATAATAAATGCAATGAGTAAAATACTATCAGATTGCTTTATTCAGTTCAACTTCAAATACCATAACATACATTAAAATATCGTTGTTCAAGAAATTAATGAAATTCATCAAATTTTACTTAAGGCTCTTCTATACCTGACTTCTTCTTGTTTGATGATTTGCTAAATTTTACGCTTAAAGTATAAATGTGGCTACGCGTTGCAACATTCATTATCAAATTTCCGTAATTTAATTCACAGCGATAACTGAAATAACTGCACCGTAATTTGAAAGGTGAGCTAGGGTGTAGCCTAATAGGTAGTGTGTTGGTCTTTAATGCGAGGGTCGTAAGCTCAAATCTCGGTCGACGTATAGTCAAGCATACTGCTTGCATGAACATACCTTGGTTACTTCAATGTACGAAAATGGTAAATCCGTAGATAGAGGGATGTGCGAAGAGCTAACAAACCTTCCGCAATAAATAATGAAAATGTTTAGAAACCTGAACGTCAGGGGGGCAAGGGCCGATTTGAGCTGTAGCGCCATTGATGAAGAGTTTGAAATTTAGGAAGTGAAGTGGATTCAGTTCAGACAACATTATAAGCTTGGTTAACTCGTTAAGATAATCTGCATGGACGTTAAGTTGACGTTCACAATTCCAATGAATTCGTACCGTATCGTCCCTGGAAACTATCATGCTGAAAAGAAGCTAAAACTTAACCCTAACTTACACGTTGGACCCTACTAGTCCTGAATATATCCCGGGAACTTGTATGCCTTTGTCGAGATCGTGCGGCGGTGGTACTGCTGGTAAGCAGCCGAGCGACCGATTTCACTTGACATTCAATTAATATTACACCCAAATGGGACCCGGATTAGCGCTTTTGCAACGGTAAGATTGCGATAGCTCTAGACTGGATCTTCCTGTTCCTGAAGTGCACTTTAACCAAAAATCTTTAACTTAACCCAACTCCTTCTACCACCACCCGTACAAATTCCGCGTAACACCCAAACTTAAGTATCCTATATATTATACGAATTGGGTATTTCAGCATAGTAATCGTCTGTTTCTCGCTAAAAATTAGGTAATTGTGTTTTGCACAT
The DNA here is from genome assembly GCA_963669355.1 of Chorisops tibialis. Classification (NCBI taxonomy): domain Eukaryota; kingdom Metazoa; phylum Arthropoda; class Insecta; order Diptera; family Stratiomyidae; genus Chorisops; species Chorisops tibialis. The sequence goes on from OY770264.1 coordinate 128,153,710, forward strand.
CTACCTTTATGTTCATTCGCAAAGGAACTTAAAACCAAATACCACTACAACATTGAAGAATCAATATACCCTCAAAAAATTAATTAAATCCATCAAATCCCACTTAAAACAAAACTTTATAAAATCAATTATTGCCTAAATTTCAGTTCAGCTACACAACGATATTAGCTTGATAAACTCGTTAAAATATTTCGCAAGGACGTGAACTTAATGTTCAGGATTCCAACAAATTCACACCGCATTATCCCATGGGTACTATCGTCCCGAAAAGAAACTTTCCCCTACAAACCTGCCAATTAACGCCGATGCATACAAGACTTAACGCGCTAAGCTTTTACACGTGGGACCCTACTACATAGTCCTGAATAAGTCCCGGGAGCTCGTATGCCATTGTCGAAATCCTGCCGGGGTTGTATTGCTGGTAAACAGCCGAACGAACGTTTCCACTTTACATCCAATTAAAATTACACCCAAATGAGATCCGGATTGGCGCTTTGCAATTAGGCATCCGGGCTTTTGTATGACGAGGCTACAGGTAGGTGAGATTGCGATAGCTTTAGACCGGATCTTCCTGTTCCTGAAGTGCACTAGCAAGGACAACAAAAACAACATTAATAGTCGCACTTTGATTTCAAAGAACGAACTAGTGCACTGAATCTAGTGCGTTCAAAACGTGTAGCTAGTAATGACCAGTGCGGAATCCCTTTTTTAGGACACGTGTACGATGCTGCGGCTTTCGAGTGCACACTGCATAATTGAATTCAATTTAATGCGAGGAATGAGCTTAATTTTAATAAATACACATGCATCGATACGCATTACCATGCTCTATGATTGCATCGATGAATTAAATTTTGGGGTTCTTTATTCGACGTTTCCGAGGACATGATCGGTGTCCTGATCGAGAAGATTAATACAAATGATTATAACTTGACCTGACACTGGGGTTAGATTAAATGATGTTTAATTTCGCTTTATTGCCAGGAACACAGCTACATATTGAATCTTTCGAGTGTTGAACAAATTCGATTCATATAAGATTAAATGAGATTCGTCATTTATATTTACATTTCGCAGAGCGATCAATTTATTATTAAGAGTATTTAGTCGAATGAATTACGAGAATCGGGGATAAAATGATTTTTACTCAAGGAGCTGTATGTGGTATGTATATTATTTATACCTCGGAGGATGCAACGAAATGAATAACATTTTCTTTGTTTTATGCAGATTGACGCCACATTGGTCTAGCACCAATTTTACTGTATTATTCTAATACTAAAGTCTAAATGAAATCTGAGAGCATATTATGTTTGCCTTATCGTTTGTAACGCTAAGAAATAACGCTCGCACAGAATCGCCAATGGTACAGAAATATTTTTTGTTGCTCAAAAACCTCGAATCTGAGTGACCGTCTGTTTACAACATAACTTTCGCACACTTTGACCTATCGAGCTGAAATTGGTTTTATGTCATTTTTAGCAAAAAAGTAACTTTAAGTTCGTGAACGGGCCCCATCCCTCCCTCCTCTCCTTTTACCCTGTCTCATACAATTTTTTTGTATTAGAAATACAAGACAAGTATTTCTTCTTCGAACATATGAGAGCTATCGACTTTAAAATTGTAACAAAGCAATGTGATTACGATGTTGATAAGCAACTTCAAAATCACCCAAAACCTTTGACTTTCTCTGCCACCTCCCATACGAATGCCAAAAATTTAGACAAAAACTGTTAAATTTCCACGTTCGGTTCATATAAAAAATGACAAAGCTCTAGCTCTGCTTCTGCCACCTCCCATGCAAAAGTCCTTATTCAGATGACATATTTTCCGGTACATTAAACTCTTTCCCATTTCATTTAGAGTATCGTTACGCCCAATGTAACCTACACTCCACAGTTTTTGACCCCATTACACCGTGTAAGGGGGTCGAAATCTTGGAGTTATTTTTTTATGGCTCCAGTCAAAGAAGAAAATGCAAAGCTCAAAATTTCCTTTTGTATACATCCATTTGATATATGTATATAAAGGTAAAACAATAATTTGAACTAGAACTGCTACGCACCGAAGTGTAACCTCTAGTTGCACAATGTGTCTCATGAGTAATGAAAGAAACACAAAAACTGAAAATTTCGGAATGACATTTTAAGCTGGAAACTTGAAAATTTTCGAAATGCATTGAGGAAACCAGTATGACAGTTTAAAATATTAACTGGTCGGACACCTTCAAAACTTTTACCCCCCTCCGAAACAAAATTATTTCGCCGACCATTTGTAAGAAATCAATTATCATCAAACCATTAAAAGCTATCGACATTGAATCTTGTGCAAACACTTTAAAAATGTTGAAAAAGTTGCATTAAAAATTCTAAGCAACTCCGTTTATGAAATTAGCTTTCTATGCTGAGAGTCTAAAACGTGATACAAGCAATCAATTATTAAAAACTGACCACCATTTCTACTTCTCCCCTCAACTTCACCTCACTCCTTCTACCCCCTCCCATACAAATTTCACGAAATTTTGAAATTTAAATTAAATTATTTTTCTTCAAGACTGTTAAAGCTATCAACTTGATATTTTGTATAAAGTATACAAATAGAAATATTAATAATGTGAAAAAAAATTTGTTTTTATCCGTACACTCCTTCTACTCCCTCCCATACAAATGCATAATTTTTTTTTAATTTTACCGATTTCCATTCAAACTAGAAAAAGTACAAACTTCAAATTTCCCCAGAATTTGTTTCTTAATAACTGAAATAAGTGTTACAAAAAATGATCAGCTCTCCTTCACTCCTTCTACCACCTCCCATACAAATATCTGTATTATAAATTCAAGAAAAGCATTTCTTCTTTAATTATATGAGAGCTATCGACTTTGAAATTGAATCAAAGCATGGTGATAAGGATGATGATAAGCACTTTCAAAATCATTTTAAACGCTCCACTTCCTCTGCCACCTCCCATACAAATGCCTCAATTTCAGGAAAACTATGACCAATTTCTTTAAAAATAATGAAAACTAAAAACTTTAAATTCAGCAAAAAACATTTTGCATGCCAAGTTCGGTGTCATATGCGAAAAATACAAACCTCCCCCTCTACTACTACCATCTCCCATGCAAAAATCTCTATTCACTATTCGAAAGAATTTGAGATGACATATTTAAAAGTCATTTCCATCCAGAACAATCATTCTTCCAATGGTCACATACGGATCAACGGTATGGTGGACTAAAACTTTGCAAAGAAAAGCACAGCTCACGCTACAAAAAATCCAAAGGCTAGCTTGTCTTGGCATCACAGGTGCGATGAAAACCTGTCCCACAGCGGCAATGGAAATGTTTCTTAACATCCCTCCGATGCATCTCCAAATAAAAAGGGTAGCTATCAAAGGGGTGTTACGCTTACAAAGGGAAAACAACTATAAACCAGGGGATTTTAGAGGCCACCTCAAAATCCTAAGTAACCCAAAATGGGAGGCTCTAGCCTCCACTTTGTTGGACGATATGCCGACAAAATATAACTTTGAAACCCCCTTCAAGGTTATAATTGGTGAACGCACGGACTGGCAATCCGCGTCACCTGAAATGACTGAGGGTTCAACCATCTGGTATACAGACGGTTCGTGCACCTCCAAGGGGACGAGAGCTGGAGTCAAGGGACCTAACTTCTCGGTTTCAAAATCACTCGGCAAAGAAGCCACAATCTTCCAGGCTGAACTAATGGCAATCGAGCTATGCATCCAAGAGAACATAAGGAGAGCTCATCGCAACAAACCAATTTATATCCTATCGGATAGTCAGGCAGTTCTAAAAGCCTTATCATCCAACAAACATGGATCGAAGCTAGTTTGGGACTGCCTTCAAGACCTAATCATCCTGGGGAAAAGGAATGATGTAACCTTAATGTGGGTGCCAGGACACTTGGGAATTGAGGGAAATGAGGAGGCCGATCGCTTAGCAAAAAAAGGCGCGGAAGAAAACTTAATTGGCCCAGAACCTTTCTGCGGAAAACCAAAAGGGTTTCTTAACTCCTCAATTAAGAAGTGGGTTCAAGAAGAACATATAATCCACTGGAATAGACTTCCTGGCTTATCAACCTCGAAAAAATTAATCCTACCACATAAAAACAAAGTGGAGGATATCCTGAGATTCAGCAAAAGGGATATCAATACTCTAATCGGGCTAATTATGGGGCACAGTGGAGTAAACCATCACCTCAAAAAAATGGGCTTAGCTGAAACTGACATATGTCGTCTCTGTCTCGAAGACTCAGAAACGACAATACATATCCTATGCCACTGTGAAGCAATGGCAAGGAGTAGACTCAAGATTTTTGGGAAGGGCATCCTTTCCACCGAGGAACTAGCCAACATGGCTCCCTCACTTATACTCAAATTAGCTAAAGCTACTGGGATATGGTAGGGTAAAGGGGCAATTATCGTACAATAGGTCGGAAAGACCGCAGTGCACTCACTTAGTCCCCTAACTTAAATTAAATTAAAATTAGCATATAATATGATTGGGCTTTAAGCCTAATCACAATTCTGTTATGTTTTTTAAAATAATTTCAATCTACGGTATAAATTTTTTTAAAGTTCCTTTACTCCTTTCACCACATACACTACACTAATTTATCGAGCTAAAATTGTGCACTAATTGTTTATTTAGAATTATTAGTAGAACAGGAAAAAATTAGACTATTACCTTTACTCCATCTAGTCCCTCCCATAATAATTTTACAACTTTACTACAAGTCGATTTTCTTGAAAGGTATGCTCTCAAATTTAGAACATGTCAATCGAATGATGTCTATAGTTATTTCTGAAGAACTTCGCACTCCTTCTACCACCTCCCATACAAACTGCACAATTTCACTGAATCTAATACACAAGTTATCTTAATACCTATTAAATTTTTAAAGCTTAAATTTTGTATAAAACATTTTGATAGCAACTCTAGCATGATGTGCAAAAATTAGTTCAACGCCGTCACCCCTGCTACCAATCCACATATAAAATTTCTTAAAATAAAAAAGCCTCTCTTTCATCTAGTGTATCCAAGGATAGTGCTTTACGCCCAGTCGTAGTCCTGGTATGTTTATACTCCAGATGAAATCTGAGAGTGTTATAAGTTTGTTCTAAAGTTTGTAACGCTAAGAAATAAGGTTTGGAGAGAAAAGTGAATGATACAGAAGTTAATATTATCACTCAAAAATCTCAAAACCGGATGTACGTCCGTCCGTCCGATCGCTCTCTAGCTTGAGAACGCATTGAGCTAGAAAGCTCAAATTTCGTACACGACGTTTTTGACAAAGAAGTAAGGTCAAGTTCGTGAACGGACCAAATTGCTCCATCGCTTCTACACCCGCCCATACAAAATGACGCAATTGGGCAATTTGAAAATAAACGGATTTGCTCAAAAAGTATAAAAGCTATTGGCCTGGAATTTGGAATATATTACTTTTATGATAATACCAATCTACCATATAAAAATGATGCGTGTCATCCTCCTCCTCCTTCTACCACCTCCCATACAAACTGTATTTGTCATGAATTACTCTAAGCCAATTTACTCAGTGCGTATAAAATTTACAGGGCTGAAATTGTGCACTAAATATTTATTTAGAATTGTTCGCAAGCCCAAAAAGCATTAGACTATTAGCTTTACAGAACCTGACACAATTTCCCCCTTCTACCCCCTCCCATACAAAATGACACAATTTTGCAATTCGGCAATAAGTAAATTTGCTCGAAAAGTATAAAAGCTATTAGTCTAAATTTCAATGATTTCAATTTACAGTATAAAAATTATTTGCATCCTCCCTCTCCTTCCACCCACTCCCATATAAATTACACTTTTTCATGAAATGCTCTAATCAAATTTACTCAGTACGTATGAAATTTATTGAGCTCAAATTGTGCATTAATAACTTATTTTGAATTATTAGTAAGATCAAAAAAAAATAAAAATTAGACCATTAGCTTTACCCCTCCTACTCCCTCCCTTATAAAATGACGCAATTTCACAATTCGACAATAAACGGATTTGCTCGAAAATCATAGTTACTATTGATTTGAAATTTGGAATATATTACTTTTACGATGATTTCAATCTACTATATAAAAATTATTTAAGTCCTCGCATTCCTTCAGCCACCTCCCATACAAACTGTGCTTTTTCATGAAATACTCTAAACCAATTCACTCAGTGCGTATAAAATATATCGAGCTAAAATTGTGCACTTAATATTAATTAAGAATCGTGAGTAAGGCTACCGACATACGATGTGAGTTAATATATATTAACTCGCTTTTCGATATTACTAGTGTCATTATCCTATATATAATTCGGCCTACTTATATCAAAATAAGAAGTTAATATATATTAATATATATAAGTCCAAAAAAATTAGACTATAAGCTTTACCAACGGACTACGGAGGTGATGGACTAATAAATTGATTTTTTGTTTTGAAAATTTTAAAATGAAATTTTTTTTTTTTAAAAGTTCGAGTGCGAGAAGAAAAAAAATAAAATTTAGCGATGAATATTCGTAGTGATGAATTCGATATGATGGAAGAAATCGTTTAAATTTCGCTTATGTATACGAAAATTGCCACTTAGAGATATTGGGGTTCCCTGAATTTGTGTTCAGAGATAAAAAAAAATTGTTTACTAGTATTGAAATTAGTTTGCACTAACTTGGATTTATTCATTCTAAACACTGACGTACATAAATCAGGAAAATTAATGAAAATAGAGGAATGCATGTACATTTTTTTTGTCGTGGATATTGATTTTTTTGATTCACTGACATTAAAAATGTTTACCAATTAAGAAAAAAAATGTTTGAAATTAGAGAGTATATTGTGTTTGCCTTACCGTTTGTAACGCTACAAACTAATGCTCACACAAAGCCGCCAAGAGTACACAAATATTTTTTGTGCTCAAATCTATCTGTATGTATGTCTGTCTGTCTGTTTACAACATAGCTCTCGAACGCTTTGAGCTATCATGTTGAACACATCCACCCACTCATTCTAGCTTCTCCCATACAAATTTCGCGTAATTTGGAATTTTAAAATATAGAATTTTCTCCGAAAGTATTTCAACTATCATCTTGAAAATTTTGCCAAAGTATAACGATTTAAACACCATTAATACCAAGAAATACTGTTTCGATCCACTCACTGCTTCTACCTCATGCCACACAAACTTCTATAATTAATCTCCTGCGAATTTTTTTTTCACAGAATGACTTGTTTTATAGGTAATTTCGGCCTTTACGTGCAATGCACAAACATATTCATGGAGGGAAGGAATGGAAATGGGAAGGTAAGGGAATGGGAGTGCGAACAGCGAGTGGTAAAGCCTGCATATTTTTAAGTTGTACTGGCAGCTAGTGACAAATATAGGCAGATGTTATGGGGGACTGATTATCAGAAATCGAACAGAAGCCATCTACTGACCTGATATAGACCTTATTGAAGTGGAACTGTTGCACTTTTACATCGTTTACCCATTTTATTTTGAATATTTTTAATTTTTTCATTACCGGTAGCAACTGAAAAATTCATGCTTAAAAAAATCCTACTGCCTGGAGTGGGAGTCGAATCTACGACCCATTGACGGACGCCTCTAACATATCGTACTCTTGTGACAATAGTGGCATAACTCAAAAAAACTAAGTTTTTCAGAACTTACGAAAAACTAGCTACATCTTAAGATAAAATCTTAGAACTGTCATAAGGAACTGGTTAACCGAATCTGATGTTAAAGTAAACGAACATAAAGCCATTTTATTCAACCCTTTGAAAAACTGCCCTTTTGAGTTATCGAGTTTTAAATTTCCTTCTGACACAAACCATTAGAAGAACAGTTTCATACTCAACTTAAAACGTGAAAAACAGCACAATTGCTACTATGCGGCCAGCCGATGAAGTAAAGTTAATGCGCTTTTGATGACTAATGATGGACAAATTATTTCTGGAGTCTATTACCGGTATTAACTCAAATATAAAGATTTTCGAGTTGTGTCATTTTCGTTGCAAGGGTGCGATATGAGAGCAATCAACTTTAAAAATGTAACAAGCATGGTGATAAAAAATTTGGTAAACAGTTCCTAAATCTTCCAAAAAACCATTCACTCCTTCAATCTCCTCTCAGACAAAATTTAAAATAAAAAAAAAAAAAAATTCTTCGAAAATTATGAAATATACAGTTTTTAAATTCAGCACGAAACGATTGCATGCCTAGTTGATCTGATATTTCAAAATTATAAGCCACCCGCTTTCCTTCTACTACCACCCATTCAAAAAATACTTATAAACTGACGTATTGTCTTGTGCATTAACCTCTTTCCCATTTCATCTCGAGTATCGGTGCATAACCATATATGTAAATATAGATCGTGTTGCAGGTGCAAACATATTTATGATCCAGATAAAATCTGAGAGTACGTATATTTCGTTTGCTCTAACTATTGTAACGCTAAGAAATAATGCTGGCAATAAGCCGTCTGTCTACAACATAACCTGGAGCGGGCCAACCGCGGAGGAAGGGTTGTGCAATCCCTCCCCTCCTGGTCTTAGAGTTAGGGTGCGTCGCCCCCATTGATCGGATGAGTGCCCTAGTATTTTCTTTTCTCTTCATATTCTTATAGTATTTGTTTTTTTTTTCTTCTTGTATATCGTATACAGCCAGCAATATGTATGTAAACTGCAACGGCAGCGATATTTAAAACAGCTGGAGGGGCGAGTGTCGTTATTCGTTCTTTTATTAATCGATTCTTGGGTTCAGAGCATTAAGGCATCAAATTATTAATTTTAGCAAAAATATTATTGTTTCAAGGAATTTCTGAAAAAATCATTAAATACCGCTCACTCCTTCTACCACCTCCCATAAAAACTGCAGAATTTCACTAAATTTAATTTTGTTGAAGTTTAAATTTTGAATAAAACATTTTTGTACCTAGAGTACTAGCATGATATGGAAAAAATTTGTTCAATGCACTTTTATCACTCCTCATACAAAATTTCAAAAGAACACGATAATTTCTGTTTCGTCTACATTATCGTATGATTGGGCTTTTACGCGCAATTGGAGTCCTGCTGAGTTTTTCTAATGCATTTAAGCCTTTCTCGTTTCATATAGAGTATCGCTTGATACGGGTTATAGCCGCAATTATAATTGATTAACTTCATTTTCCCTTATTATTCTAATAATAAAGTATTATGATCAACACAGAAAAAAAATTGCTACCCTGAAAATTTTTTTTTCGCGTTTCATTACTAAATTAGCCTAATAATGCAAAAAAAATCCGTCCCGCCGTACGCCGTACATACGGACTCTTATCTCCGAGACTGTAAAAGGTAAAATTTTCGTTCTTAAGTGGATTGTTAACTGGGTAAGTGAGCTCCATTATTTAAATTATGGGAAGTGTTAGGTGGAAGGGGGAAGCGGCGGCGGGAGGCAAAGAGTCAGAAACTACACTTCCTAGTACCTCTGCTACGAATGCAGATAGGAAGCTGAAAATCATCACAGATATAGAAAGGTTATGAGACAAACTTTAAAAATAGTTTAATTGTTTTATCCATAGGCGTCTGAAGAAGGGAGGCTAAAAATCAATTGTCTGCCGACAAAATTACTAACAACAAAAAATTCATATTTTGGGACCATTAAGATGGCATACACTGGAATCCGCTTAGAAGGAGGCTATTTATTGTAAGAGGGAGGGTCAGAAGAGGTTAAAAGAAAAACTCTTAAAAATGAATATATCAACTATCTCTTAAGTTATGTAATTGAAACTTAAAACATATAGTAAGCTATACTATTGAAATACAACAAAAAATATAAAATTTGATCATAACTGTAGTGGAGGAAATGGGGAGCATTTAAAAAATGGTGCACTTTGAAAAACTTGAAACTGTCATATCTCAAAATCGAGTACATATATCAAATCGAAAATTTGAAGGAGAGGGAAGTAGTAAGGAAAAATGTCGAAAATTTTGAGTGATTTTTTTAGGGCTCCGGTGAAAGATACAAAGTTTAAATTTTGCATGTGGACATGTGCACATAGAAAAAATAATAATTTTTTCAATTTGTTTCATGTGCAATGAAAATTTTTGAATAAAATTTTAAGGTAGAAACTTGAAAATTTGTGACATTCATTAAAAAAATCCTAAGTATAAAATATTAACTAGTTGAATACCTTTCAAACTTCTATTCCCTCCCATACAAAATAATTTTTTAGACAATTTTTAAGAAATCAATTATCACCTAACTTTTAAAAGCATTCAATTTGAAATTTTGCATAAGAACTTTTAAAAATAGTTGAAACGAAATTGCGTCAATAGTTTTGAGATCACGTTTGCCCTTATCCCCCCTCCCATACAAAAGTATGATTTCGATAAATTTCAATAAATCAACTAATAATAAATTACAATTTTTACGAGCACCTTACAAGAGAAACGAAACGAAACTGCATCACAAATTTTACGACTTGCTTACCTCCTCTATCCCCTCCCATACAAATGTTCGGTTTCCTGAATGTAAAATACATCGAATCTTATGAAAATTCTGTGCAACTTCGTCTATGAAACTGAAATTCTATACAGAAAATATTGGACGTGAGCAAGCAATCAATATAAAAATGTTTAACATCCACCCACCCTTACTATCACCCGTCCCCTCATAAAAGCCCAAACTTGCATAAATAAACGAAAAAAATATTGATTGTATGTACTGGAACTTGTGATCGTATCCGCAATTAAGTGTTAAATAGACAATAGCCCCAGGCTAGGGTGTAGCCTAGTAGGTAGCGTGTTGGTCTTGAAATGCGAAGGTCGTGAGTTCAAATCCCAGTCGACGCAACATATAATTCCAGCACATTGCTTGCTTGGATATACCTTGCTCACCTCAATCTAGAAAGAATAATACAGTTACGTCCGACTCTGCCAACAATTCGGGCGCAACTTTATTATTCTTATTTAAAATGTCGCTAAAATGTAAATTCAAAAATTTTCGTTTTTCATTCGAATTTTTCAGACATCCTCCTGGATTCCATTCTCTAAGACCTTTTTTATTAATAATACTAGTCCTGATTGGTTTTTGTGTATATCGAATTAGATATTGCCAAGAATATAAAATACTCCTTATTTTTCAATAACTGTGAAAACTGTTCCTAATACAATTTGATTTTCAGTAGTTTCTTTTCCCCGATTACACAAATGATGACAGACTCAGTTTAAACGAAACTTGATCATTTATTTCGAATAATGTGTCACGAAATGCTTTCATCGCATCTCGCTTACCATATCCAAACACTCAACTTCATCAAAAATAATCTCATTACCCAAAATTCCAGCTAAAACTTCAATCATTAGAGCGTAAAAACCGAAAATTTTCCGCATCCAATTTTCACTAGGTAGGTCCTGTAGGTACATCTGGAGAGATTATTACCTGCCGCACGATATTCTATATAATACGTTTGCAGAGCAAAGTAATTCACTTGGCGTTGGAATGTGTGGAAGCTAACAGTAGACACGTCAGGTATGCAGATGCGATTATCTAATGTGATACTAGGATCACCAATAGATGAGGGTAAAGGTAACTTTACATAAACACACATGGAATAGTGGAGGACCACAAGACGAACAACACAGAACAACACTTCATAAATTGCATCCTCAATAGGAACTTCTGCTCGAGTCATCTATCCAACGAGCACAAGACTCTTCCCATCGTACTCGGCCAGGAACGAAAGGAAGTGATGAGCGGAAGGAATAACTTTTTCGGGAGAGGAGTGAATGCATTTATCAACGATTTTCTGGATTTTCGCTATGCCAAAGGACGAAGCGTGTGCAGAATGTTACTATCGGAATGGATTATCCAGGCTCTTAAGGTGATATGTGTATCATTCCGGGGGGTTTTGTGCACGGTGTGGATGTCCTTAGGGTCCTATTGTTGGAGTCAATTCTGCTCGGCGGTATTGTAGTTCTGGAAGCATTTGGTTGTTAAAGTCACACATCCCTGCGCGAAGGATCCTACGTGTATGTGGAGCAAATATGATACCGTCGAATATTTGAATGCATCCTTGCTTGGTGATTTTTTTCTCTCTCGAAAATCTGTTTTAACTTCAATTTTTCATAGTCCACTACCGACGATTGCTGCCGGAAATACTGTCTAACAGTATGGTGTTCAGTTTGTTTGTTTATATTTTTTTATTTTTTAAAGTGGAGGATGAAATCGGAAAAGTAGATGATCATCTTTAACCCAGCGTCTTCGGAAACACGGGAGTGCAGAGAAATGTATTCAGCTTAAATGATGAAGTCAATCGACTTGGAGCCAGCCAGTCAGGCCAATGGAAAACTTTCTTCTCTCTTATATTCGGGGTGGTATTTTATTCTGATTTTATCTGATATCACATTTAACTTACATAAAGGACCCAATTTCCTTAAAATGCATCCTGTGATTCGTTTTTACGTTGCTTATACATGTAGAAATACTCCTATATATTGGATTTTGTAAGGAAGAGATGGAATATTTTTCGTAACTCGGGAAGTACAATAGTTTATAGGAAATTTTTGCGATAGTTCTTTTATATTCTTCTTCCAAGTAAATTAAAAAAAAAAACAGAGAGTTTAGAATTGAGTTTGTAGCCGACTGGTTTCGGTTGCAAACTTATAATAATCGAAAAGACATTTCAATGAAATATGTTGCTTAGCCTAAGTTTCTTCTTCTTATTGCCTGGTTCTGCTTCAGTGTAAATTAGTTAATTTAAACTATTTTTGAACATTAGTACCTGTCGACGAAAAATGTCAGATATTGGGTATAAACTAGCAAAAAGGTAAAACAGAAATGAAGGTCATAGTTGCCGTCTATTGCCGCAAAAATAGATAGCGCTTACCTTCCAGAAAATCATGGGAAAAATCGAAAAGAACGATTAGCTAAAGCTATTTCACCTTAGGATTGAGAGGGATATAAAAGAAAGCTTCAAATTCGTCTAATTCTGCGGCAAAAATCAAAGACAATTTTGGCGTTAGTGCGAGCACATCTTCAGTACGAAGGGTGTTAAACATTGCTGCACATCTCTGCCGCCGAAAACTGAAAACTCCACCATTAAATTGAGAGCATCGGAAGCAACGGCTAGAATTTGCGAGAGAGTACATGACTTGGAATAATGAGTGCCATCTTTTCGCATAAAAAAAAAATTTAGCCTGGACCGGCCTGATAGCTACCAACTATTATTTTCATGATTTGAGAGAATCACAAATTTTTTTATCAACTTATCACAGCAGAGAAGGCGGTGTATTAGGCTACCGAAACACAATGCGAGTTAATATATATTATCTCGCTTTTCGAAATCACTAGTGTCATTATCCTATACATAATTCGGCCTACTTATATCAAAATAGGAAGTTAATATATATTAACTCGCATGGTGTGTCGGTAGCCTTAGTGTGGGAAGCCATTTCATATTATGGAACGAACATTTTGGATTTTCAAAAAACTATGCATATTTTATGACTACGTTTGCATTCTTACGTTGAAAATCAATGATTTGTTGAGTGTACTCAACTTGGACTTTCGGCTTATGAAAGGGTTCAAGGAGTGTATGATATTCGAAATTTTATTGCTAACTTGATTTGAGTGTATCTTGAAGGTTGGTGTTTTGTCAAGATGTAGTCCTAAGTCCTAAGACTGATGGATTCTGACCAGGACATTGGCTCTCCAAGGATGTTTATGGTTACGTTCGGAAGGTGACACCTCGTGGATGTATTATTAAGATTGTAGGTTTTGAATTATGATGCCGGGATCTTCAGATCTTGTGTATGTACAAATATCGTCAGCAAAATAGCTCTGTACATTTCACAGATGATGAAGGTAATGAAAACTTTTCTAATCTATATATTGGGCCTTTGTGTCATACAGAGTGAGAGCCTTTATGTTTAATTATAAAATAATTGCTTGTTTAGGTAGATTTTTCAGCAATATATTTGGTAGTCTGTTGATTTTTTCTTCAAACACCGCAACAGCCTTCTGAGTTCATTTGGTTCACAATAATTGGATGGACGAAAGCCTGGTTCTCTACCATATTGGAAATTGAGATGGGTTGTTTAGTATCGCTAAAAGATCACCTATGCCAGAGCCAAATTAATGAGGTGCTCGTATGTTAATATACAGAGCCGTTTACAATCTGGAAGAAATCTAAATTAATTATTAATTATAATAAAGCGTCATAAAACTATGAACTTCACTCCACACCTTCTACCACCTCCTTTACAGATTTTTCATACTTTTTATACTGTAGATGAAATCTGAGAGTATTATAAGTTCGCCACAAAGTTTTTAAGCTAAGAAATAAGGATCGGAGAAAAAAATGAATGATACAGAAGTTCATATAATCACTCAAAAATCTCAAAACCGGATGTCCGTCCGTCCGTCCGTCCTTGTCCTCTCTAGCTTGAGAATGCGTTGAGCAAAAATGTTCAAATTTTGTATACGTCGTTTTTAACAAAATGCCCGATATGTTTCAATTCAGGGCTCAATTTCACCCCCTTGGTTATTATGTTTGTGTCCTCAATATGTCATAATTTCGATGTAACGTCAAAAATATTTTATGGGGAAAAAAACCCGTATCGATATGGCATGCTTCAGAAGCAGCAAACTCATAAAATATATTTGGTCACTTTGAACACGCTGGAACCGAAAAATACTAATGCGAATATCTTAGCCATGATTCCAAACCATTGAAAGCTGAAACTCAATACACATAAAGAAGGGTTTTTGGGACAAACTACAAAAAGAATTTAATTTTTTTATCTATTGGGGTCCGAAAAGAAGGGGCTAAAAACCATTTGTCAGCCGAATTTTTCTTTCAAATGATTATATCTTCAGAATTACTTATCATAAGAAAAAAATTATTTTAGGAGAGTGTGGAAAATAATTGTAAGGGGAGGGTCAGGGGTGCAAAGAGAAACACTTTGAAATTAATATCTCGACTACCTATTTGCCATGCAATTTAAAAAAATTGTGTCCTAAAACTATATTAACGGAATATGAGGAACATATAATATTTGGCCTTTATAGTAGTGGGGAAAAATGGGGAGCATTAAAAAACGGTTCATTTTTCAAAATTTCGAAACATTATATCTCAAAGTCCTATGCAGATATTAAGTTGAAATTGACTCAGATTGTTGAATTCTACTATATTTTATAATTTTGTTTTAAGTTGGGAGGTGTGGTGGGATAAAATATCGAAAATTTTGAACAATTGTTTAAGGGCTCCTGTAAAATATATAAAGTTTAAATTTGGGAGGTGCATACATCTGTTTGTTATACATAAAGAAATAAATAATAATTTGAACCAGACCTGTTATGTACGGAAGGGGAGGCCCTGACTTGCACCAAGTCTTTCATGTGTATTGAAAAAAAAAACATAAGTCAACATTTTTGATTGAACTTTTAAGTTACAAACTTCAAAATTCGTGAAATTCATTAAAAAAATGCATAACAGTTTAAGATTTTAACTGGTCAAACATCTTCAAAACTTCCATCCCCTCCCATACAAACGATTTTTATCGAACATTTTTACGAAATCAATTATCACCAAACCATTAAAAGCTATGAACTTAAAATATTGTACAAACACTTTAAAAAATATTTTTAACAAAATTGCATCACAAGTTTTGAAATTTTTCTTGCCCTTCTACCCTCTCCCATACAAAAGTATTATATCAACCAATTTCAATAAATCAAATAATAACGAACAAATTAAAAGCTACGAGTTTCAAACTTTGTACGAACACCTCTCATGAGAAACTAAACATAACTGTATCATAAAGTTCACGATTCCCTCTCCTACTATACCCCCTCCCATACAAATGTATGGTTTCAAGAATATTAAATGCTCTGAATTTAATAGAGTTTACTTCGTCTACGAAACTTATGTTATATACAGATAATTTTGACCGTGATTTAAGCAATACATCCATTCCCCCTCCTCCTCCCATACAAACACAAATTGCATATATAATCGAATGAAAAACTGATACTTCGTACTAGAGCTATTGATTGTATTCGCAGTTAAGTGTTAAATCATTAACAACAGCAGTGTCCTAGAACCCCATTCTCTTAGTCTTCCCTATCCACCCTAATCTGCATATTGATTTCCCAAGCGTCCTCCACTTGTCCCAAGAATAATTAAATTACGCCCGACTTGTTTTCAGTTTATTTTAAGTTAAGGGGGTTACTGACTTGAATATGAAAAAAAAAATCGATTTTTTTAGGTGATTATTATTCTTCATTCAATTTAACACTAACCGCAGATATTTCCGATGAGTAAAAGTGCTTAAAAAATTAAGGTCGGTGCGAGTCGTACTAGTACCTGTTAGGTTTTATTTGCTCTCCTGAAAAGTATTTTGTCACATTTTTTCCATATCGGTACATTTTTCTTGAAAATGATAACAGATATCGAGATGTTTTTTTGTCGATAGGTAGCAGTACTAGGTAACCACAGATCAGGGGGATTTCAAATAGTTGGTATAAATATTTTTTTTTTGTCGAAAAAACTTGGAAAAATTTGAAACTTTCACAGTTTATCAATGAATTAATTTTGAATATCTTTGAAAGCCCTTTGATTAGTAGTATTAGTTTTACTGAAATAATAAGTGCACAAAAATTATTAAAATCGGTCAAGCCGTTCTTGAGAAAATGGTACCGCATCAAGTCATTAACCCCCCATAAAATAATTTAAATTTTCTTGACCATTTATCAAAATATTTTTATTTTATAAAAATAAAATAATTTGATATACAAATAACAGATCAAATATAACATCAGAGATTGGATGTCAAAAATCCCATAAATTGACATTGCTTGTAGGAAACCTTCAGCATCGATGGATTATTGCATGATTAGACCTTATGCCTAATCATAATTTCGTTTTTAATAAAATTCACAAACATTTAGTTTAGTTTTAATCTAAATTATGAAAAGGACAAGAAACTTTCATAATTCGAGTAGTCTCTAAGTTTCAACAAAGTAAAGTACATCGTTCAACATTTCTTCAAGGTTAGTAAAAAAAAGTTGATAACAAAGTTAAAAGTTTCAATGCTTGTTGAGTATTGGCATCATTTCTCGACGTCATCAACTTCCCAGCGTCCTGTACGTGTACCACAGGTGACATGAATCCGCTTAACAACTAAAAATATAACCGAAAAAAAGTTGTTGAGGATGCAATTTACCATTAGAACAGTTTTGCGGATTCGAAAAGAATTCGCTCGAGCAAGCAACACTTTCTTCTTTTCCGCAAGAATTTTTGGTGTCAAGCTCGTAGTCAACCACAACGACATCACATCTCATGATGAGGATAAAGTTGCTGAAAAGGTTACCTCATTGCTTTCGATGTGCTTTTTCTGATGCTCCACTACTCATACTGTCTGATTTCAGATTTCCTTGAGTAAAACTTCTTAAGTACCAGTCGAGGTCTTACCAATGGTTGTCTCGATTTCGGTGTGAAACTTACACAATACTGATACCATTCGAAAAGGTTGTGGTTTCAGCTGGATAGGTTCCATACAGTGTGCTTGTCCTTACAATCTATAGATAGACTTTGAAACTTATCAGGGAGCAACTATAGGTATGTATATGAAAGGGAGAGCAACCCCAGAACTTTAATCAGATTTTCCCGAACAATTAACTCCATTTAGACCAGAAATGGATAGTTAGGACCAGGGACTTGCTTAAAGATTGAGGAGAGAAATTATCTCCTAAGTAGGAAGTGCTGTTAAGTGGAAAGTAGCCAGAGTACGACCATCGAGAGTAAACTATGCATCCTATCATAAAAAAATGTTTTTCCAGCTACTTTCCTTTCGGTGAATAATTAGGACTTGATTCGCTGCTACTGTTGCAGCTTGTAAAAAAAGGTCCTAGACAAGTTTTAAGAATTTTTCATATTTTTTTTTCTGAAGAGCAAGAAATTAAAAAAGCTTTTCATAATGGTGTTGCTGGAGTGGAATGTAAAAATAGCTGGGAGATATTTGCTTTAGTCAAGTAGATACAGCGCTTGCATTTAGCTGTATAAGCAATGTTTGACGAGTTTACTTGATTCAAACTCACAGCATAGACCTATTTTCATACAAGTTTTCATTCTTACGACTTTCAACATTCTTCAATTTGTTGTTTTATTTACGCGTAACTAACAGCGTTTAGGCCTCAGGTTGGAATTCACGGCGGTGAAACTTCTTTGGAGATACTATGTGTCCAAGAATATTATTATCAAGGCCACTGGACTATGTTTGCTAGATATGTGAACTTTTCATTTGAAAAACTTGAGCATCACGCTCTCACTATTGTCGAGAAGTAGCTTTTAGAAAAATCTTAGGGCAGCGTTATACATTCTAGGAAAACGGGTTGGAAAATTCCTTATTCCTTTTGATTTGTTCCAAGTTAGCTGTTTGTATTAAAAAATAAAATCTTTAAGTTGTTAACTTTCATTTAACTTCGAACGTTGAATATTTCAAGAAGTCTTTTTAGAATTATGCACAATAGAATAGCGATTTTCCCAGAATGATTTATCGTCGAGTGATCCGCATCGTCATTTTTATGTATGAGTTTATGTTCTGGGTACATGTAGAAGCATGGAAAAATGTTGAACTGGGCATATGGACGGTTTTATCCATTTAAAAACTTTTAAAAGTCAAATTTTACCTGCTTTCTTGTTTAAACCTTTCTGTTTTCTCTAACCGATAATAAGCAAGTTGTCGATTCAGCATTAATGTCTATGAATTGATTATAAAAGAATAATGAGATCTACCAATCAAACTTATATATACATACATGATACATACATATATGTCAGTACCTTGTTACAAGAACAACCAAAGTCATTTTGCTAGAGACCAAAGTAATATTTAGTTCTTCATGTAACTATCATTCACACACATTATAACTGACATTGGTTCGTTTGCTAAGCTTCACAACAAAGTTTAGTTTGTATTATGACATTGGTTGTTATTGCACTAAACAGACCAGGCTTCATAGACACCGTTGAGCTAAAAACCTCAAAATCCAAAGTGTTTCACATTGGTTGTTTTTGAATCAGGGTAAAGATTTATAAGTCTATAAATGAATTATGGTGAACCTGAGTTGAGCGTAGTATTTAGCGCTTACAATGAGAAAATCGTGTCTCCAAATCCCACTCCCGATTAAAGCTATTATTGAAGAAGATAACAATTAATTCTAAACTCTATATAAAAAGTGATTAGTAAAAAATAAACTGCCAACAAGTTGGACGCAACTTTATTATTTTTGAGACAAGTTAAAGATGCATGGAAAGTTAATATGCCAGTTAAAGTGGTTAAGGAAGACTAAGTGAAACCTCCTTTCACACACAAGTCACACTCCCTTTCACAAGTGAAACCCTCTTTAACAAGTGGAATCCCCTTTAGGGCAGGAATGGTGCCAATCCAGTACTTAGTTGCGAATATGATCAATAGCTCCAGTACATGTAATCAATATTTCATTCGCTTATGCAAGTTTAGGTTTTTATGACGGAGGGGGAGGAGTCATATTAAGGGTGGGTGAATGTCAATAATTTTTCAATTGCCTTAATTACGTCCAAAATTTTCTGCATAGAATGTCGGTTTCATAGACGAAGTTGCATAGAATTTTCATAAAATTTGGTATATTTTACATTCACGAAACCAATCGTTTGCTTGGGAGGGGGTAGAGGAGGTAAGGGAAACGTAAAATTTGTGATGCATATTTCATTTCTTTTGTAAGGTCAATCAATCAAATTCCTGTTCAGAGCCCCTATAGGGGCATAGGACAGAAACAACTCTCTTCCACAAGGCGCGATCCTGAGCATCGGCCTTAAGCTGTTGCCAGGACTTGTTTATTCCTCTGGCCTCCTGCTCACGTGCTCACTTCCATATGTTACATGGTCGACCTACCCGACGTCTTCCTTGAGGATTATAATCCAGAGCCTGTTTTCGATATTTCGCTATGGTTTCCTCAAAGTATGACCGATCCACTGCCACTTCCGCCGTTGAATCTCAATACCTATTTTAGTTTAGCGAGTTGTATTCCAAACTTCGTCGTTGGAGATCACTTCTGGCCAGAATATTCCAAAAATGCGCCGGAGGCATTGGTTTACGAAAGTCTGTAGTTTCTTGGTAAGTCGAACGGTCACTTTCCACGTAGTACAACCATATAATAACACGGAATTGACGCATGCGTCAAAAACTCGCAGCTTCGTGCGAAGGGAGATCTCTCTTAACCTCCAGAAAGGGGAAAGGATACCGAAGGCCTGACGAGCTTTATGTAGCCGAGCCTCAACATCCTTTTCGGCTCCGCCGTCCATGTTGACAATGCTTCCAAGATAGCAAAAATCTTGCACCTCTTCCACATCCTGTCCGTTAAGAATAATCGGTGTGCTTACGTTCGAACCCATGTGCATGTACTTGGTTTTACGCACATTTATTTTCAGTCCCGCCTCATTGCATTTAGAATGCAACGAGCGAACATTTGACTCTAAGTCCGAACGGGTATGTGCAAGCAAACACACGTCATCAGCATAATCAAGGTGACTTAAGATATTAAATAGTCTCCATTGAAGACCTTTACCTTCCCCACCTTCCAGTGCAGCTTTCAAGATGTCATTTATTACCACCAGAAACAGCCTTGTCTGGCACCCGTTCGCACAGGGAAGCTCTCGGACAGCTCTCCTCTATGCAAGACGCGACACCTTGCATCTTCGTAGGATTCTTTAATCATATCTATGACCTTATCTGGAATACCTCTCCTACGCAAAGCATTCCATATGTAATCTCGCTTAACGCTGTCGAAAGCCTTCTCGAAGTCCACAAACATGAGATGTAGTGGCGTGCCCGTTTCGGCTGACTGCTCTATATTATCCGTAGGGTATTTGTGTGGTCGGTACAAGACGACCCTTTACGGAATCCAGCCTGATAAACTTCGAGAGTGCTCTCGACGACATCACTAATCCTATTGAGAATTACCTTAGCCATAATTTTTGATACGGCAGTAAGTAGACATATACCACGCCAATTGCTACAATCCCGAAGGTTGCCCTTCTTCATAATTTTCACAATGACGCCCTCCTTCCATTCAGTTGGATATCTTCCCTCACTCTACACCTTAGTGAAGAGTGGGAGGAGTATATCGGCTGTTATTTACGGGTCCGCTTTGAGGAGTTCGGTTGGTAGTCCGTCTATACCTGGAGCTTTTCTTCCCGCCATTGACCGAATGGCGAAAACTATCTCTTCCTTATCTGGGGGATCGTTCCTAGAGGATTGTTGCGGTTGGATGTTTGGTAGTTGTTCTGTTTCCGGAATATCTTCCTCTGACAAGATGTTTAAAATATCAGAGAAGTATTCCTTCCATCGCCGCAACTGGTGGTCACTCATATTAAGGAGAGTTCCGTTGACATCTCTCACCAGGTGGTTGGCGGAAAAATTCCTGTTCGTCAACTGTTTCATGATTTTGAAAAGTGAGCCCATATCCCCAAGGTAAGCCGCAGATTCTGCCTTGTTTGCCAAATCTTCAATGGCCTTTCTCCTGTCGCGTCTAACAGCCTTTTTAAGCTGTATATGAGCATCGTGGTAGTTCTGCCTCAAATCGGGCGTTCGTTGGTTGACATCGGGTTAAGAGATGATTGCCAAATTTGGCTTTTTTCCGATTGCACATGTCCCATGTGTCTTGCGACATCCAGGGTTTCTCACCGCTTTGCACATATCCTACAGATTTTTCAGCACTAGTTAGAAAAGTGTTTTTGGTTGCCTCCCAATTGGCGTCCAGTGAGCGTATTTCATATTCACCCAATGTGGATGACTTTTCGCGTAGAATAGTGGTGTATTCGCGTTTTTTGTTGGAATCACTAAGTTTATCCACATTAAGCTTGCGCTTCATTTGAAGAATTTGTGGTCGTTGGATAGCTGCTGTACACAATCTCAAGCAGGCAACCATCAAGTAGTGATCGCTCCCCACGTCAGCTCCACGTTTCGCTCGCACATCGAGGAGACATCTTCTCCATCGGCGACTTATAGCCAAATGGTCGATCTGGTTCTGAGTAACACCATCAGGGGAAACCCAAGATGTTTTATGATGACTCTTGTGTGGAAAAGGGTCCCTCCGATGACCATTTGCCGAGTATTACAAAACTCCACAAATAATTCGCCGTTTTCGGGTCTCTTAATCCAAGGTCGTGAAGGGTCGACCCAAGGGTCACCATGCCCCCCCATGACGTGTTCTAGTCCAGTGTTGTCTGATCCAACCTGGGCGTTCATATCTCCTGAGATGATAGTAATATCACCTCTTGGAACACGTTCGAAGGTGGCACTCAGTTGGCTATAAAACTCCTCTTTGTCACTAGATGTTGCGGTATTAGTTGTTGCGTAGCACTGCAGAATTGTGACGTTTCTGACACTGGTCCTGAGCCTGACGACGATAATCCTATCCGAGATTGGTTCCCAGCTAATGAGACTGTTTCTCGCTCTCGGTGTAAGGACGAACGCCACGCCATTTCTGGCTTCACTTTCAGGGCCAATGTACAGAATAGTGTTTCCGCTAGGGGTTCGTTCTTCTCCTGATCCTGTCCACCTGACCTCGCTCAAGCCCAAGATTTGGATGTTATAGTGCTCCATTTCACGGTCGATCACCGATTGGCGGTGCAAGGACCGAGTAACCCCAGCTCTTCCCCCGTCATTCAATGTTCGAACGTTCCAGAAGCCAATCATAGTCCGTTTTCGAATGCCAAAAGTCGTTACCGTAGAACCAGTCCGTATCCGAGGCGCTGTATGCGTTTCTCGTATTATTTAGGTCTTAAGATCACGGGTGATAAGTCCATGATCCAGTGAGTGTCCATTTGCCATTTTTAGGGCAAGCAGGACTGGCTGTGGGTGAATTCTACAGCCCCCATCCCACAGGGGAAAGGTGCTCGTACAAACTTTCAAGTTCGTAGCTTTTATTTTTTGGTTAGCAGTTGATTTATTGAAATTGGTCGAAATCATACTTTTGTATGGCAGGGTGTAGAAGGGCAAGTGCGATCTCAAAACTTTTAACGCAGTTCTGTTTCAACTATTTTCGAAAGCTTTTGTGCAAAATTTCAAATTGATAGCTTTTAATTTTTAGGTGATAATTGATATTTTAAAAATGGTAGAAAAAATAATTTTGTATGGGAGGGGGTAGAAGTTTGGACGGTATTCGACAAATTAATATTTCATTCTTTTAGAGATGTTTTTTAAACGCATTTTGCAAATTTTCTAGTTTCTACCTTAAAATTTCTTTCAAAAATTTTTAGTTTACGTGTTTTTTCATTGCACATGAAACACCTTATGCACGTTAGACCAGGGGGGTCGGTGCATAACAATTGCAGAATTTTTATTATTTTTTCTGTATGTGTAATAAATAGATGAATCCACATGGAAAATTTAAATTTTGTATCTCTTATCAGTGCCCTAAAAAAATCACTCAAAATTTTCGACATTTTTGCTCACCACCTCCCTTCCCTTACACCTCCGGACCTAAAATTTTTACCAAATTGAAACATAACAGGCTTTAAGCACAATCATATGATACTCTAGATGAGATGGAAAAGACTTTAATATACCAAAAAATATGTCATCTCAAATTCTTTCGAATAGTGAATAGAGACTTTTGCATGTGAGGTGGTATAAGTAGAAAGCGAGGTTACTATTTTTCGTATATGACACCGAACATGGCATGCACAATGTTTTTTGCTGAATTTAAAGTTCGTAGTTTTCATTATTTTTTAAGAAATTGTGGCACTTGTATGGGAGGTGGCAGAGGAAGTGGAGCGTTTAAGATGATTTTGAAAGTGCTTATCATCATCCTTATCACCATGCTTTAATTCAATTTCAAAGTCGATACCTTTCATATACTTGAAGGAGAAATGCTTTTCTTGAATTTGTAATACCGATATTTGTATGGAAGGTGGTAGAAGGAGTGAAGCGGAGCTGATAATTTTTGCTAACACTTATTTAAATTATTAAGAAACAAATTCTGGTAAAAATTTAAAGTTTGTACTTTTTCTAGTTTGAATGGCAATCGGTAAAATGCATTTAACAAAAATAATGCATTTGTATGGGAGGGGGTAGAAGGAGTGTACGGATCAAAACAACTTTTTTTCTCATATTTGATATTTCTATTTGTATACTTTGTACAAAATATCAAGGTGCTAGCTTTATCAGTTTCGAAGAAAAATAATTTAACTTAAATTCCAAAATTTTGTGAAATTTGTATGCGAGCGGGTAGAAGGAGTGAGGTGAAGTTGATAATTATTTTTAAAATAAATTGCAATTATAGTAGAATTAGTTCTGACAAAATTTCGTCTTTTCAGCTTTACTAATTTCAATGAAAATCGAAAATATGTATTTTTCAAAATTGTCCATTTGTATGGGAGGGGGTAGAAGCAGTAAGGGGACCGGGTCAATATTCCGTGATACTAATGACATCTATATCATAATACTTTGACCTAAATTTCAAGTCAATAGCTTAAATAGTTTCAAAGAAAAATCAATTTCTTAATATTTCGAAATTTCATGAAATTTGTATGGGAGGGGGTAGAAGGAGTTGGGGGGATGTAGCTCACTCACGAACTTAAAGTTAATTTTTTGCTAAAAATGACATACAAAAATTTTTAGCACTATAGCTCAAAGCTTTCGAGAGTTATGCTGTAGACAGACGCACAGACGGACAGACAGACAGACGGTCACTCGGAATCGAGGTTTTTGAGCGACAACAAATATCTCTGTACCCTTGGCGGCTTCGTGCGAGTGTTATTTCTTAGCGTTACAAACGGTAAGACAAACACAATATACTCTCAGATTTCATTTAGAGTATAAAAATTTCAGGATAGCAAATTTTTTTTTCAGTGTCGATCTCAATACTTTATTATTAGAATAATAAAGTAAAATTCTTCTTCTACTTCTTCTATAATGTCCCTACAGACTAAATCGGACCTTGACCTCCTGACATTCAGGTTCCTTAACATTTTTTAATATATAAAGTAATAAAGTAAAATTATATGTTCTAAATTTCAGAATAATATCTTTTATACTTTTGAGTAAATTAGTTGATTGTCAAATTGGGAAATTGTGTCATTTTGTGTGGGGGGGGGGAATAGAAGGGATGTAACGACTTGACCCGTTCACGAACTTGTACTAACTTTTTTTTGTTAAAAACGACGAATACAAAATTTGAACTTTCTACCTCAACGTGTTCTCAAGCTAGAGAGCGAACAGATGGACGGACGGGCAGACGGACATCCGGTTTTGAAGTTTTCGAGCGATGAAACAAACTTCTGTCCAATCCATTTTTTTCTCCGAGCCTTATTTCTTAGCGTTACAAATTTTAGAGCTAATTTATAATGCTCTTAGATTTCATCTAGAGTATAAAAGTCATTTATTGTCTTGAGTGTGCGAAATGCTATTTCGAAGTTGAATCAGATTTAATTGAATAAAATAATTTATTTTTTCTTCAATGACTCTGCAGTCCAAATCGGGCTTTGGGTTCCTGACTTACAGGTTTTTTAGCTTTTATTTGTTATTGTGAAAGGGTTTTTAACCTTTTGCATAATCTTTCGTCTACGAATTGATGATGTTCACAATTGAGCATCATTATTTTCACTCAAATAGTGTGCTGAAATTATAAATTGTAAGTCAACACGCTACTCATTAGGCTAGACCCTAGCTAATATAATAACAATAAGTTATTTGCACAATTATATTTATTCGGTTTCTTTCTGGAGAGAGGGTGTAGAATTAAAAAAACCTTACAGAACTACGATTGCACCTAAGGCGATAGTCTAGATTGAATATAGATTTTTGTGACTTTAAGAAATCATTAGATTTCCTATTGATTGCATCAATTTCTACACATCTTACAACAGTCACTATCAAAATATTTTACACAAAATTTGTCGCGTAAAATGGGTTTATTGCGAATCGTGGAATTGAGGCAATTCGATAAGTTTTGAGGGAATTAGTATAACTCCTACATTGCAAGTAGTGGAAGAAGAAATGACTCTTCCAAATCAGCAGAATTCATACTTTCATGGAAATGGACTTAATATGGAGTGAAGGCAATAGATAATAAATTTTTATTTTTATAATAATGCTTATAAAATATTAAGTGATCAAGTGAGCCCAGTAAACTTGATACGAACTGAGAAAATAAGAAATAGAGAAGTGTACGGCCGGCATTTACACGGTTTCGAGAATTCTGAGTGACGATCTAAGATATTTTGTGAGACCAAATTATTTTTTCTCCGAGCCTTATTTCTAATCGTTGGAAATCTCTTCAAACTTATAAGATTTTATCTAGAATATAAAAAATATCTTTAGCCCCAGTAAAGTAAGTATTACACATAAAATTAAAATGCAAATGTTTGCTTTGTCGGATAATTTTATTGGTGGCTTTCGATAGACATCTGAACCTGTCAGGGTAATAATATTGTTAATTGAAAGTTGGGAGACCGCGGTAATGAAATTCATACCCTAAAACAATGAGTTGTTCAAAGAATACGAAAATTTTCTTATTACTAGTAAGAAGCCGGTGATTGCCTACTCCCAATCCACATCACCCTATTGATTTTCCGTCAAAACATTTCTAGCTATTTCTTATTGTGACTGCTTTCTACTATATATATATGTATGTCATCCAAACACGTTTTTTAATTGTATTTCCAACAATAGGCTATTATCGATTTCAAAAAAAGTCTCAAAGTTAATATTCGACTAAAAAAATGTCATCCTCTTTCAGGCATGTAAAACTGTAAGCTCCTGTTTTGCCATAAGTGTCCTATTTGTATCGCGCAAAAAACAAGAAGAAGCATCCTAACTAACAAATTTCCAATGTGTGTTCGGCTTTTTTCGAACTTACGGTTAACTGAACCCTAGCGATGATGTAAAAAATATGAAACCTGGTGAGCTCCATTCGAAGCCATCAGAAGCCGTTTTCGAGGTTCGTATGACTGTCAAAATCCACCGTGCAAAAAAGAAGGATTTGATAACACCCGACAACTATAAAATCAACAACAACAAATACGGAGTTTTTCCTATGATGGATGTGGTAAGGCTTTTTTGCTCGCAATTTATTTTTTTTAATATTTCCGTTGAATGGAGGGATTTGGATTACATGCTTCGATTTGCAGGTGAATTTGTTCGAAAAGGATTCATCGCGTGTTTAGTCAATCATGGGAATCATTTTTTTCGTGCGATATTTGCAACATATATTTTTTTAGATGATGGTGACAGCTTTGGCAACCTTTTTTGATTGGGGGCTATTATTTTAGAGCGTTTTTGTTTTGGCACGGTAGTTTTATAGTATCGTAAATATTTATATTTGAAATTTTTATTGGAATTAAGAAAATCAGTTTTTGTTTGTGATGTATACTATTGAGATAGATCTTGCCACAAGCTTCCGAGTGAGTTTTAATTTATTGTTTAAAATAAAAGAAAAATTATCAATAAATATGTAACCCTCATACGTCACAACCACTGCGTTCATCCTACTGGAATTTAAGTAAATCTACTGCAGTTTAGCATTTCAGAAAATTTGCTGCGCAATAATGCACTTCTACTGCACTTTTTCACTTAAATACAATCGTAGTTCTATTATTGAATATTGTTCAACTGTGAGTGAAGGAAACAGTTTTTACTGATTTCGTCTTCGAATGATTTCAAAAGCTACAGTAATTAGATTGTTTGTTTTTGGTTTTAGTCAGTGAATATTCAAAACAATTAAGGCGCTTCTATACTAGTCTTCTTCTTCTGTAGTGTTTTTGCTGAATATTATATTTCTAGAGATTAAATTAGTACTTTTTTCAAGTTTGGTTCATTGCGAAATCAGAAGTGTCAACATTTCAATTTGAAAATTTGGAATTGAATCCATTCGTTATCTAAATTTCTAATTACGACGCATTTTATTAAGCTTTCGCCGTGAATTAAATCGCAAAACTTTCGTAACTATCGTAGGAATGCTTAAAACTTGCAGATAGTGCACATTTAAACATCGAAGCTGTAAGATTTAGCAAAAACGTCAAGGAAGAAGAAGAAGGTTGGTTATTCCCGAGATCTTCTTGTCCTCGTTCCAGCCATTCCAGATAGATTCCAGAAATATTAATGGTGAAAAAATTGCAGTTTGCAGTAATTGCTGAAGGGCATCTAGTGGTTTCTTTTAAAATCATAGGTTATTTTGACACTGGCAGATTTTTCACGCTCGAAATATTGTCATTAAGTCAGTATCATACCTCCGACGAACGAAATGAGTCAGCTTCCGCTCGATGAACGTTGGGAAATATTGAAAACTTATTTTCAGAGTGACTGTTGTGTAGGTCAAACAGTGCATTATTTAAAAAGAAGTTTTGTTCGAAATGAGGTAACCACCACGACCGCTGTACGCAAATTTGTGCAAAAAGTTCGTGAGACGAAGACGCTATTGAACAATACTCACGGAACCTGTACTCGGACGGTACGCACAGCCGAGAATGTGGATGCTGTAGCCGAGAGTGTGCGAACATTAACTTATCATCGATCGCAACAACTCACCATTAGTCGCACTAATCTGAGGAGAATTTT
This sequence comes from Chorisops tibialis, assembly GCA_963669355.1. Taxonomy (NCBI): domain Eukaryota; kingdom Metazoa; phylum Arthropoda; class Insecta; order Diptera; family Stratiomyidae; genus Chorisops; species Chorisops tibialis. The sequence goes on from OY770264.1 coordinate 128,182,336, forward strand.
GCGCAAGGATCTTGAGTTGTTCGTTTACAAGATTTAATTGATTCAGCAATTGAAGGACCACGACCATCCGCTTCGTTATCGCTTCTTAGTTTGGGGCTTAGAGCATCTTGAAATGGGCAACGATTTTGCACGAAAAATCAACTTTCTATGAGGCGCATTTCCATCTTGGCGGCTAATACATCATCAGAGAGTGACTGTTCGTTGCGGATTGTGGAGTAATGGCATCATTGGCCCATTTTTTTTGGCATGCAACTGACTTTTTGTAGCCATAACTTGAGGACATGAACGTGGAAAATTCTTGGTTCCAACAGGATGGCGCGACATACCATACAGCCCATCAAACTATAGATATTTTGCACACTATGTTTGATAATCGTGTAATCAGTCGTCTTAGCGCAATCTTTTGACCTGTTTGGAGCTTCAATTTGATGCCGCTGGGCTTTTTTTTGTGGTGTGCCGTGAAAGATCTATGTTAGGCGGATGATCCTCAAACGGTTCAGACCCCTAATTTGAATACTGACCGAGCCATTCGTCAGATAGAGGCCGAAACTATCAACAACGTCTTAGAAAATTGAACTGATAGGTTGCGCTACTGCAAAGCCAGCCGAAGCGGCCACATGAATGAAGATTTGCTCCATAAATAATGGAAAAATTTGCTCTCTTCTATAAAAAAAATTACTTTGAAAAATATTGATCAGTGCTCATTTTAATGCATTTTTAAAAAGAAACTTTGGCCCACTCTTTATTAATGGGATTTTAGAAATACTGGCAATAATTATTCAAGAATCCTAAGTAATATCGCAGAGATTTTAAAAAATAACGTGGTTTATTTGTTGATTTTTGGCTGTTGCACAGTGTAATTATTTATTTTTCTTATTCTATGGCCCTATAGCGGAAATCGGCATATTGAGGTGTCCCAGATGTAACCCAGAATTATACCTTGACCGGGATTTGAATTCTCGACCGCAATATAGACCAACACGCTAGCCAGTATGATATATATGATCACGCATTATTTAAATAAAGCTAAATTTAAAAAAAAAAACAAAAAAAAATACTTTCCTATCATGTTTATTTTTAGAGAGTTCCATTTCATTAAGGTAAATTCATGGATGTTAAAGTCATACCTACATGTAATGGTATTTATTCCATTATCGCATCTTATTTGAAATTTAATTCAATGCATATTTTTAGAAAATTTTAATAAGCCAGGATTCGTACTTGTAATCAGAAATCCTTAACTCAAGTTACCTATTAATTTTTCGAGATGTACAGGAATACAGAAATTGATTTGTCTATATGACTGCTTCAGTAAGAGATTTGAAGTCGTCTAGTCCATGATTATTTATAGACTGCTTTTACATGACATGAATTGTTTTAACGTCACAAATTCCAGGCATATTAAAAGGAGCTCACGCTACCTTAAGGGTGCTACTGACTTGAATATGAAAAAATTGATTTTTTTGTGCTTATTATCATTCTTCTTTCAATTTAACACAAAATAAAACAAACCGCAGATTTTCCTGATGAGTAAAAGTACTCAAAAAATTAATTTAAAGTGAATAAGGTCGGTGTGAATCGTACTACCAGTCTGTTAATTTTTTTTGCTCTCCTGAAAAGTTTTTTCTCATTTTTTTCCACATCGGTACATTTTTCTTGAAAATGATAACAGATATCAGTATGATTTTTTTTGTCGATAGGTGGGAGTACTAGCTAACTACAGTAGAGAGGAAATTTCAAATAGTTGATTATAAATATTTTTTTTTTCCAAAACAACATGAAAAAATTTGAAAATTTCATAGCTTATCAATGATTTAGTTTTGAATATTTTTGAAATTACTCTGCTACGTATCATTAGTTTTACTAAATTAGCCGTTCCCGAGAAAATGGTACCACATTTTGTATGGTAAACGGTCAAGTTAGTAACATCCTTAATATACATAACGAAAAATAATAATTTGAACCAGAACTGTTATGCAGCTGCGAGATGTGTCATATGTATTGAAAAACGTGAAAACTCTAAAGTTTTTAATGATACTTGAAGCTAGAAACTTGATAATTTGCGAAATTTATTTAAAAAAATGAAATAAAGTTCATAATATTAACTGGTCGAATTCCTTCAAAATTTCTTCCCCTTCCGTAGAAAAATATTTATTCGATCATTTTTAAGAAATGAACTATCACCAAAACAATTTGAAACTTTGCACGAACACTTTTATACATATATATTTACAACAATATTGCATTAAAAGTTTTGCAATCCTTCCTACTTTGCTAAGGAAGGGCTCTATAAAAAAGTATGATTTGGACCAATTTCAATAAATCAACGAATATCAAACAAATTTAAATCAACGAATTTGAAATTTTTTTCGAACGCAAAGAGAAACGAAATAAAGCTCCATTACAAATTTTACAATTTCTGCAACTCCTCTATCACCTTCACATATAAATGTATGATTTCATGAATAGTATTGTCTCCAAATTTCACAGAGATTCTATGAAACTTCGTCTATGAAACTAAAATTCTATGCAGAGTATTTTGAACCCGATTCAACAATTCCATCAAATAATTATTAACATCCACCTATCCCTTCAATTCCCCGACCAAACCCATACTTGTATAAATAAACTAACGAAATATTGAGTGCATGTACCGGAGCTATTGATCGTAATCGCAGTTAACTGTTTATAATTGAAAACACTTCTGAGAGAGAGTCCCCATTCATTAAGTCTTCCCTATACACTCTACCTGCGTATCGACTTCCCACGAGTCCTCAGCTTGTCCCAAGAATAATAAAAAAGTGCTCGACTTGTTGGCAGGTATTTTATATTTTAAGTTAGGGTGTAGCCAAGTGGGTAGCGTAGTGGTCTTGTATTGCGAAGGTCGTGAGTTCAAATCCCAGTCGGTGCAATATATAATTCCAGCACATTGCCTGCTTGTATCTTCCTTCTTCTACTTCTACAATGGCACTACAGCCCAAATCGGGCCTTGACCACCTGATCTTCAGGTTCCTTAACATTTTTTTTCTTTACTTATTGTGGAAGAGTTGTTAGCCCTATGCTTGTCCCTATAGGGTTGTCTATCTAAGAATTCTTAGATTGAGGTAACCAAGCAGGCAGTGTGGTGGTATTATATAATATCGTCGACCGGGATTTGAATTCTCAACCTTCGCATTGTAAAACCAACACACTGTCCACTAGGCTAAACCCTAGCTTATATATACCTCGGTCACCTTAACCTTAGGAGGGTTGTGCGAAGGGCTAACAACCCTTCCCCAATAAATAATGAAAAATGTTAAGGAAGCTGAATGTCAGGAGGCCAAGGTCCGATTTGGGCTGTAGCGCCATTGTAAATGTAGAAGATTTTATATTTTTAATATTTGTGTCGTCAGGGGTACATAAATACTGGGTGTCTCTCCTAAAAGCCTCGATTCCGAATAACTGTCGGTCTATCTATCTATCTGTAAAATAATTGTCAAACACTTTTAGCTATCGAGCTAAACATTTTTTTTTATTTCATTTTTAATCAAGAAGGAATTTAAGTTCGTAAACGGGCACATCATTTCACCCCTTCCGCAATCAACCTTAGAAATATCGAGATTTCAGGAATTATTTTTCTTTGATGCTATTGAATTAAAAATTTGACCAAATTATAGCGATGTAGATTAGATTACACAGTCGAGTAGGTTTAGTTTTCTCTATTACCGTGGCCACTATTGGGACTATTGTTATGTCCCCTGGTATATGGTCTTATAGTTTCTCATCGAGTCCTGCACTATCAATAATCTTAGGATATCATGTGATAGAGGAACGATCAAAAATTCACTTCGGTTGGATCATAAACCGAAATAAATGAGTCTTTTGTTCAAAAGTTCTTTTTAACGAATGTTTTGGCACAAAAAAACTTAGCATGCTTATTGCCTGGTGCCTAGTTGCAGTAAAGGGCGCTCTTTGACTTTGACCACTTTAGGATATTAATTTTTTTAGTACTGAGTGTCATCTAGCAGACAAGAAGACCACTCGCACACTTTCTGGTCAATGAACCAGCTTCTTCATTACTCTCAAAGCCACTGTGCTCCGGGATGGACATATTGTTTTTATTTTCTAGTTCTATAAGATAACAATGTAGCATCATGAAATCTTTAACTGAAATAAACTTAAAAAAAAAATGCATTGAAAATTATGAAATATTGAAGAATTACGTTCAGCACGAAACTTTTGCATACAAAGTTTAGTGTCGTCTTCAAAAATTATAAACTTCTCCTCACTCCTGTTACCAACTCTCATATAAAAGTCACTATTTATTTTCCGCTACATTAAACTCTTTCCCACTACATTCAGAACAACGCATGGGAAAATGAGGAGCTTTTCAAAAATGGTGCACTTTTTTAATTTTCAAAGCGTTATATCTCATAACTGAGTACAGATAGCTACGAACCAGAAATTTTGTAGGAGCACGTTACAGAAGAAACAATATAAAACTGCATCACAATTTTACATTTGCCTTACCTCCTCTACCCACTCCCATACAAATGTTTGGTTTCGTGAATGTGAAATACACCGAATTTTCTGAAAATTCTACGCAACTTCGTACTAAGTAAATTTGTTTATACAATAGTATTTCATGAAAAATTTCAGTTTGTATGGGAGGTGGTGGAAGGAAAAAAAAAACTTTTACACAGTAGATTGAAATCATCATAAAAGTAATAAATTCCAAATTTCAGATCAACCGCATTTATAATTTTCGAGCAAATCCGTTTATTGTCAAATTTTAAAATTGTGTCATTTTGTATGGGAGGGGGTAGAAGAAGTGAAACTAATCGTCTCATTTTTTTGTTCTTACTAATAAAGCAAATTGGCTTAGAGGATTTCATGAAAAAGTGCAGTTTGTATGGGAGGTGGTGGAAGGAGCGAGAGGACATAAATAATTTTTATACTGTAAATTGCAATCATCATAAAAGTCTTACATTCCAAATTTCAGATCAATAGCATTTATACTTTTCGAGCACATCCGTTTAATGTCAAATTGCGAAATCGTTTCATTTTGTTTGGGAGGGATTAGAAGGGATGGAGCGATTTGGCCCGTTCACGAACTTGACCTTATGTTTTTATCAAAAACGAAGTGTACAAAATTTGAAATATCTAGCTCAACGCGTTCTCAAACCAAAGAGGACACGGACGGACGGATGGGCGGACGGACGGACATCCGCTTTAGAGATTTTGAAGTGATTATATGAACTTCTGTATCGTTCATTTTTTTCTCCGAGCCTTATTTTTTAGAGTTACAAACTTTGTGGTAAACTTATAATACTCTCAGATTTCATCTAGTGTATAAAAAAAACACACTGACTCAATCCGAACAGCCGTTCTCGAAATTTGTGCAAGAAACTACTAAATAAATTGTTTTTTTTTTGCAGATAATCGTGTCAAACTCTGAATTTTACAGATATCCCGAGTCGAAAAAGGGTGCACTCGACTCAATTCGAATATCCGTTCGCAAGATATATAGAAATGAGTATAGGAGGGTCACAAAAAAAGAAGAAAAAACTGAATGGCTTACAGTTCGTTCGTGAATTAAACTTATCAGAAACATATCGAATCGAAAACAAAATGCCTGATTAGTTCAATCCACAAACAATTCTGTAGTCCGTGTTCAAACTAAATGCTTACATTTCTTCGCGAAGTACGATCGTATTGTGCGCATAGTTCATTCGTGAACTAAACATATATATCGGTGCACCAGTCTTATAAGTTCGGTTCCAAACGAACATTCATACCAGATACAGTTCATTCTCTGCGTAAGAGGTGAGATACAATCGTATGGAAACAATGTTGCTTTTGTGGATGTGTTGAACGATGAAGTTATGCTTTTATGTGAATAATACGCAGACTTCAGAATTTTACATTCCGCTCGCTACCAGTTCATTTCGAACTAAATGTGAAAATTTTTATTGAATAATTCGTTTAGTTTAATGATGTGAATAGTTTAAATGAACCAGTTCGTTCCTGAACTGCACATCTCTACCACTGATTCCACGTTTCCTGAAGTGGAGTCCTACTAGTCACGGGTTTGCAAAGGGTACGGAACTTGACCGGAGGCTTCTGGCACCAAGGTTGCCGGAGAGCCAATGCAAGATTGCTTGCACCCTCGGAATGAAAGATGGTCCTTCGGGGAATATCGTGGTGGATATGGTTACCGTCCACATCGCGAACAGTGCTCCCAGGATTTCGGCTTAGAGTTGCGCTTTTCAACCCTGTGCCATGACTGAAAGATTGTAATACCAGATATTTAGATAGGTCTTGCATCTAGCAATAGGATTATCTAGCCTACATTTGGTACAGACTGAGACCTCTTGGGGAGTTAATGGTTGTCGTGCACTGTTTTGAGAGAGTCGTGCGAATGAGGACTGAGTTGTGTGAAAACGAATAAGGCAATGACATAGCATATATGTATGACCAGGAGAGCTGATGAGAGATGATGTGTCGCAATAGTCGCATACATACAATTTGTCTAACCTCACATGAGGTATCAACTCAAGTGAGGTATGAACATGAAATTGTACCACTGTCACATGGCGGGTTCGCATACAATTTGTCTTATTGAGTTGCCATCGTGGCAAATGAGGAAATAACAGACATTTATGCATGATTAGCAGAACTTCGGGCAGGACCACAGACAATACAGTGTGTTTTAACCCTATTGCTTTACCTCATTCGCAAATGATTTGAGGTGAGACAAACAGTATGCATGCCACTAAGGCAAATTGTATGTATGCGCACCCGCCATGTAATTTAGTACATTTGAATGGTACATTTGAGATGGGACATTGTACCGCCTCATATTGTAAATGACTCACTCAAAATTGGGGCACAAATTCTTGTCCTACCCAACACTACTATCGCCACGGTAAATCCATCTGATCGTCAGATCTTTTCGTAAAAACACAAAAAAAGTATTAATTACGGGCGCATTAAATGCGGCCACTTGACTCAGCGATATCGATGCCGGTCGGCGCAAACTCAAATTGGAATGCCTTTTCACGACACCTTCGGTCCGGTCTCTGGAGGCAGCTAGTTGTTCGTTTGGTTTCCTTGGGAACCAACTTGCCGGAATTGTCTTGATAGTTTGGCTGCTTTCAATTTCTGCGCACATTGAAACGCAAAAGTTCGGAGTTGCGGTAACGCGACCATAAACCACATTCTATTGCCTTATTAATATTATCGTCGTTCGGTTTTAGGTCGTTCTTTGTCGATTGCGCGCCATTTTGCTCGAAGTCTGCAGACCTTGAACATTGATCCAACCAACTGCATTGGAATCAGTACAACGACGTTTTACCAAATCTGTTTTCCGAAAACTGAACTTATCTGACACTTGCTACAAGAGTCGATTACAATTACTTGGCCTAACTAGTTTAAAGGACAGAAGAGTTTATTTTGACATGTTATTTTTATTTAAAGTAAATTTCGTTTTCAATACTAATCTTCAACGTGAACTTCAATTGCGTTCTAATATAAGTAATACTAGATCACATAGTCTATTCGTTGTACCACATGCGCGGCTGAACGTATATTTTCACTCTTCCTTACTCAGGCTGCCTCGAATGTTCAATCAATCTTGCCTTAGTTTTCATGACTTCAGTCTACAATCTTTCAAGGTATATTTAAAATTCAAGTTTTCTATTAAATAACTTTGTACATATATTGAATTTCTATTTAACTTTCATTTTTTCTATTATTAATATTGTAATTCACTTATATTTGTTTTGGACCTCTTGTATAATTGGAATATTTTACTTTCTGTTCATCAAGTCCTTAAATAAATAAATAAATAAATAAACAACAAATTACACAGGCAACGTAGAGGAGCAACAACAACATTGGAAAGACTCGGTTGAGGAGGCACTGCTTTACAGAAGCAATTAACAGCGCTCAACCGAGAACGAAACGATTCGTACGACAAGGGAATGATTCGACCGACAAGAGCAATATAAAAAGTGTGCGTTTTTAATGAACAGGTCAGTCTGGTTTGGAGCAGTCGACGAGTTAGTCTATGTTTAGAAGGCGGTAATTTGTAAGGTCGTCGGGTTGGTCGATCATGTAGCATGTAGGTCGGTGCATAACAATTTTGGAACAGATTATTATTTTTTTATGCATATCAAATAGATGTATACATGTAGGAACTGAACGCGCCCTAACATTTATTCCAAGAGGTTGGCACTACGACAACATGCATTTTCATTATTTCCGAGTCATGCTGCCTTCGCTCTCTTCTTCGGAACACCTTGACCAGAGTAGACGTGGATCACCGATTCGAAGTGTTTGATTTCAATAAATTTTCGTACTTTAGAATTTCATTTTGTAAACCTACATACCTCTTAATTTCTTTTGAAATAATATATCATCTTGTTTTACATATTTCGTTGCTTTGTTTCCAATCCTATAATAAAATATCAAAATTGGGGGCTCAACCGGGATCGAAGCAAAATCAATCCGCATCATAAAGAAGAAATACGAGAAGATAGCTGTTCATAATGTCTCACCGAAATCGTCGAAGTACTTAACAACGATCGCGAAATCAGTCATCAGAAGTACCGGTGGATGAATTCAAAACATCATCAAAGTAGTGGGTATACAGGGCTTCTGGCTCACTGTCAAATTGAGCTTTTGAGGGGAAGTGAACTGTCAGATTGAGCTTTTGAGGGGAAGTGAACTGTCAAATTGAGCTTTCGTGGTGAATTGAACTGTCAGATTGAGCTTTCGTGGTGAATTGAACTGTCAGATTGAGCTTTCGCTGTTACTTCAGAGATGGCAGTAGCAGTATCCCTAACTGACTTTTTTTTTGAAATGCCAAGATTGATAAGAGTTGTACGAATTATGATTCATATATGATGAAATTGATTTTTAAATTGATAGGAATGAACACGTGGGTTACATTTTTAGTTGGACTTTAAGAATGCTTTCGTTGTTTATATTGTGAAATAGGTTGTGCTCAGCATTTTAGTTTTATGAATTTGGTTTCATATGTGATGAAAATTGATAGATTGTGTGTATGGAGATTGTTATTGTTATTAATAGCGTGATATTTTTTTTTATGAAGTCATCATCGATTAGGAATAATTGTTCGAATTGTTTATGGTTTAGAGTATTCATATGATAGGTGTTTACATTTTTTCTGTATGGAATTTTTGGTTTACGAGTGAGATTGATATGAAAATTTCACCTCAATCCGCTAACATATATGATCATTTTTTGATAAACGAGTTCAAGCTCTTGCACATTACCTGCTTAGATACAACTTGGTACCCCTTTACCTGTAGATATTAATTTTAGAGTAGATTATTGGTTATTGGTTGTAAGAGATTATTGGTTATTAGTGAGTATATATATTGGTTAATGGAAGAGAGAGAGAGAGAGAGAGAGAGAGATGATGTATTGGTATTGATCCAGATAGGATGCTGGATAGGGGGATGTTGTATTAGTCCAGATGGGGTATAGATTGTGGTGTATGTGTATATATATGTGTGTGTGTGTATGTGTGGAGATTGTTATTGTTATTAATAGCGTGGTATTATTTCATGACGTCATCATCAATTGGGGTTGCCATAATGTAAAAAAAAAAATAAAAAAAAAAATAAAAAAAAAAATAAAAAAAAAATAAAAAAAAAAAAAAAAAAATAAAAAAAAAAAATAAAAATAAAAATAAAAAATAAAAATAAAAAAAATAAAAAAAAAATAAATTATTATAAAAATATATATTCATAATAAAAAATTATAAATTACATTATTTTGCTTTTCTTTTTATTATTACACTTTTACTTAATATTATTCCACTGCTTCTTCACTTACGAACAGGAATAAACACGATCGATCCATTCTGCTTGTTTGTGTGTGGTCAGCATATTTTCGATGATGAAATTGATTTTTAGATTATCAGGAATAAACACGTTCGTTATCAATTGAAATTTAAGTTTGGTGGTTTTAGGTTTCATATAGGCTAAAGTTAGCGATTGAATTCTGTGTCAGTAAAAGTAGATAAGAATTTTTTGTTATTATTATAGGTTGTTTATAAACAATTGTTTATAGTTTTGCGGTTCTTTGTTCTTATGGAAAAAGATCCATTCTGCTTGGATATACGTTGGTCAGCATATTTTCGATGATGAAATTGATATTTACATTAACAGGAATAAACACGTTCATTCGTTCGGTTGTTTATGAATAATTGTTTATAGTTTTGTGGTTTTAGGTTTCATATATGCTAAGATTAACGATTGAATTCTGTGTGAGTAAAAGTAGATAAGAAATTTTTTGTTATGATAGGTTGTTTATAAATAATTGTTTATAGTTTTGCGGTTCTTTGTTCTTATGGAAAAAGATCCATTCTGCTTGTTTGTGTGCGGTCAGCATATTTCTGTATAAATAAGATTTTATTATAGATAAGAGTTTTAGTTTAAAAAGAACAGCAACAACCTCATCGGTTATAGTTTCTCTTCGAAATTCGTCAAGTGAAGTTAATCAAGTGATTTTTTTTATACATATAGTTTGTCTTAGAAATTCGTCAAGTGAAGTTAATCAAGTGATTTTTTATACATATAGTTTGTTGTTAGAAATTTGTCAACGAAAGTTAATCAAGTGTGAAGTTAATTAAGTGATTTTTTATATAAAAAAGTAATGGAGTCTGTACTTTGTAAAGTGTGTGGAGTGATTTGCCCGACGGCTGATGGTCTGAAAAGACATGTAGAAAATACTCACAGTAAGTGTTGGCTTAAGCTTTTAATTTTTTCTAGCTTTTACAAAAATGTATATATTTTAAATAGAAAATACTACGATGAACCGCAACGCAATAGGAGGGAGGAAGGAACTATCTTCAATGAAACGATTGGGGGCGCCAGTTAAGAACATCATACCACATAAAACGATTAAACTTAGCCCACCTTCATCTTTCAAACTTTGTGATTTGTGTCAGGTGATGGTGAAAATACTAGACTGGAATCACCACATTCGTACAAACACACATAAAAGGAATAATATTCAAAGTTTTGATCAGCATTTCAAGTTAATTAAGAGCACCTATAAGAATAGAATTCAAACGCTTATATACGAAAATAAAAGCGATAATATATTAATTCCGGAAATATTTTTAAAAAGTCTAGAGGAACCACTAATGGTCATCTTAAAAAAAATATTAGAAACATCATCCGCTATAAAGTTTAATATTGAGCTGTTTGCGGATTACATGAAAACCTGTTTGAAAGATGACAAGGAAGAAAGCGAATGTGTGATAAGCATTAAATCGTTTCAACCAAAAATGCAAACCATTCTGGATGAATGTGACTTGCAGTTAGCATTCAAAAATAACGTTGATAGCATTATTAAGAAAATGCAAGAGTTCCAAGAAAGAGATAGTGGATGGACTCTGGTGAAAATAACCCACTGCGAAATTTGCGTAAACGAATACAAGCCGCTTAGGGGAACGAAATACGTACCTTTGCCGCCTTTCATAACAAAGAAACATGCTTGTGTTAATGTAAAAAATAATGATGAATTCTGCTTTAAATGGAGTATAATTTCTGCATTATCGCCGGTGCTGAAAAATTCAGACAGACCATCGTCATATCAAATATCCGATATAACACAAAGTGTTATATATCTTTCTAATGGAATAACATTAAAGTTCAACGATCTCGAGTTTCCACTGAACGTGCAGAAAGTAGCAAAGTTTGAGGAATTAAACCCATCAATTAGCGTCAATGTGTTTGGGTATGAAGCAGAAAAAATTGTGGGCCCATATTATCACACAAAAAACGAGAAAAAGTGTCATATAAATTTATTACTGATACAAGACACTGATGAGCTGAATCACTACGTCTGGATCAAGAACATTTCAAGGTAATAACATTGAGTTTTTTTTCATATTCCTTTTTTTTAATTTTTTTTTTCTGTTTAAGGTTGATCCGTAGTCAACAGACTCTATACAAGGTCAAACTGTTTATTTGTAATACATGTCTGCAACATTTCCATAATGAAGAAGCCCAATTACAACACAAAAATGAGTGTGGTAAGGTTGTGTCCAGGATGCCAAGTCTCGAAAAATCAACTTTACAATTTCAACACTATGAGCGCCAATTGGATGTACCATTCGTTATATATGCAGACTTTGAGTGTTTACTTGAAGAGGTTAGTACCTGTTTTGCTAACCCAGAAACATCTTCATCAGCTGTTGTTCAGGAGCACACACCATGTGCCTTTTCGTATTACATTAAGTGTACTTTTAATTCGTCATTAGATAAGTTAAGAGTGTATAAGGGAAAAGAATCCTCTAAAAATTTTCTAGATTCGCTTGTTAGGGATGTGAGGTGGCTCTATTCCAATTATATTATGAAACCGAAACCTATACCTAGACTGACAACACAACAGATGAAAATTCAGACTGAAACGGAACTTTGTTACATGTGCAAGAAACCTCTTCTCGACGACAGAGTAATAGACCACTGCCATTTAACGGGGGAATATAGGGGTCCAGCTCATAATCAATGTAATTTATTATTTAGAGTGCCTAAATTCTTTCCAATCTTTTTTCACAACTTTTCTGGGTATGATTGTCATTTATTCGTAAAAGAACTAGGGAATATTGATGGTGATATAAAAGTAATACCTCAAAATAAAGAACGATACATTTCCGTATCGAAGAGAATTACGGTTAGCGATACCAATACAATAGAATTAAGATTTTTAGATTCAATTAGATTTATGAATAGTAGTTTAGATGAGCTTGTTAGATATTTACCCGAGGCAAAACTGAAGACAATACGTTCAATATACGGTGAAGAAAGCAAATTTAAACTGCTCACAAGAAAGGGTGTATTTCCCTATGAGTATATAAATTCGTGGACTCGTTTGGATGATGTTTGTTTGCCACCAAGGGAAAATTTCGCGAGTAAATTAACAAATAGTGAGTGCAGTGAAATCGATTATGAACACGCACAAAAAGTTTGGAAAGAATTTAATTGTAAGACACTTTGGGATTATTTAGAGTTATATTTGAAAACAGATGTTTTGCTTTTAACGGACGTATTTGAAAATTTTAGAAAAATTTGTAAACAAATCTATGAGCTGGATCCCTGTCAATACTATACTGCTCCGGGGTTAGCGTGGGACGCTATGTTAAAAACCACAAACATTAAACTAGAACTTTTGACTGACATTAACATTTATAATTTTATTAAACGCGGTATTAGAGGGGGTATTACGCAATGTTCGCATCGACACTCTGTGGCCAACAACAAATACATGGACAATTTCGATGAAACGAAACCCTCAAAATACATTACATATTTGGATGCCAATAACTTGTACGGGTGGGCAATGTCTCAACCTCTTCCACATTCTTCATTCGCATGGGTTCAAAATGTCAATGACATTGACATTCGCAATATTCCACTAGATTCCGATATTGGATACATATTAGAGGTCGATTTAGAGTATCCCGATTCAAAACACAATGACCATAACGATTTACCGTTTTGTGCAGAAAACAAAGCAGCACCCGGTTCTAAAACAAACAAGCTTATAACGGATTTAACAAACAAACATAAATATATTATCCACTATCGGAATCTACAACAGTGCCTAGAGAATGGGTTAAAACTAGTTTGCATTCATAGGATTTTACAATTTAAACAGTCTGATTGGCTAAAGAGTTATATCGATTTAAATAACTATCATCGTACAAAAAGCACAAATTCATTTGAAAAAAATTTCTTCAAGCTATTAAACAACGCGGTATATGGGAAAACGATGGAGAATGTGGAAAAAAGGAAAGATGTAAAATTAGTTACAAAATGGGAGAGTAAGGGTAGAAGTTTAGGTGCCCGCGCTCTTATAGCCAAACCAAACTTTCATAGTGTAGCTATATTTTCAGAAACTATGGTTGCTATCCAGATGGATAGAGTAAAAGTGTGCTATGATAAGCCAATTTATTTAGGTTTTACCGTTCTTGATATTTCCAAGCTAAAGATGTACGACTTCCACTATAACTACATAAAACCCAAATACACGAACAATGTTCTTCTAAACTATATGGATACGGATTCATTTATTTATACAATTCAGACAGACGATTTTTACACAGACATTTTAGACGACATTGACAGACACTTTGATACTTCAGAATATTCGAAAGACAATCCCTATAACATTCCTTTGAAAAATTGCAAAATATTAGGACTAATGAAAGACGAGACGCACGGAAAAATAATAAAGGAATTTATAGGGTTACGATCGAAAATGTATTCTATAAGTATAGATAATAGTAAAACTATAAAAAAGGCCAAAGGTGTTAAAAAGACTGCAACAGACATATTAACAATAGACAATTATAGAGAATGTTTATATAGGGAGAAAATTTTTAGAGGAAATATGTATATATTTAGATCTAAGCTTCATAAAATTTATACAGAATATATTAATAAGATAACTTTAAGCCATTTAGATGATAAGAGGTTAATTAAGGATGATAAAATTAGTACATATGCATGGGGGCATTATAAAATTTAAATTTAAAATAATAATAAAATATGTATATATTTAGGTCTAAGTTATATAAAATTTATACTGCATGTATTAATGAGATAGCTTTAAGCCATTTAGATGATAAGAGAGACATTGTGATATTTAGAATTTAAGATAATAATAAAAATAATTCTTAATATATAACAGCTTTGTTTCAATCACAATTAGAAACCTTTTTATACATTTTTCAGCACATAAAGCCAATTTCTTATTTTCTATTTTTTAAATTACACTACATTTGAATTGTATTCAACTCTGCAATATCGTCAACTTTACATGTTCCAACAGGAATCTCGTTATCAGCATTCATATGTTTGAAAGTCAACCAAGTCCAATAGAGGAAAAAAAAAAAAAATATTCTGCGTTTAAGATAAAAGTGTTTGCATACAAGATCAAGGTCATCGATATGACTAAACATAAAATTCGCACATCTTGCATATTTATAGAAATTTTAAAACATTTCACTGAATCAAAGTCTTCATATTGATTATATATATAGTAGTTGTATTTATTTGATATTGGATAAATTTTAGAATACATGACTGCTGAGTGTTGTAGGGAAAAGTATAGATTTTTAAATATTCGAGAATTAATGTTATTATAAGATGATATCAAGTTAGGTAAGATGGTTTCATGGTGGTATTAGTTGGTTGTATAGTTGTATAGATGGTTGATTGATTGGTTGTATTGCTGTATAGCTGTATAGTTGGTTGTACAGCTGTGTGGTTGTATAGCTGTGTGGTTGTATAGCTGTATAGCTGTATAGTTGGTTGTACAGCTGTGTGGTTGTATAGCTGTGTGGTTGTATAGCTGTATAGCTGTATAGTTGGTTGTACAGCTGTGTGGTTGTATAGCTGTATAGCTGTATAGTTGGTTGTACAGCTGTGTGGTTGTATAGCTGTGTGGTTGTATAGCTGTATAGCTGTATAGTTGGTTGTACAGCTGTGTGGTTGTATAGCTGTATAGCTGTATAGTTGGTTGTACAGCTGTGTGGTTGTATAGCTGTGTGGTTGTATAGCTGTATAGCTGTATAGTTGGTTGTATAGCTGTGTGGTTGTATAGCTGTGTGGTTGTATAGCTGTATAGTTGGTTGTACAGCTGTGTGGTTGTATAGCTGTATAGCTGTATAGTTGGTTGTACAGCTGTGTGGTTGTATAGCTGTATAGTTGGTTGTACAGCTGTGTGGTTGTATAGCTGTATAGCTGTATAGTTGGTTGTACAGCTGTGTGGTTGTATAGCTGTATAGTTGGTTGTACAGCTGTGTGGTTGTATAGCTGTATAGCTGTATAGTTGGTTGTACAGCTGTGTGGTTGTATAGCTGTATAGCTGTATAGTTGGTTGTACAGCTGTGTGGTTGTATAGCTGTATAGTTGGTTGTATAGCTGTATAGTTGATAGTTGGTTGGTTGTATAGCTGTGTGGTTGTATTAAATAGAGCAAGAACACAATGGAAACTAGTAACGAACTATCGAGTTGTAAAGCATTGATTATTATTATTAAAATATCGGACTTGAAGTTGGGAAAGCGATACCGTATCACAGCAGGGGAAAGAATGATACCCCGGTAAGTCTCTAATCTGTAAATTTATGATTTTTTTTTTCATTTTTTTTTCTTTTATTCTAGATATGGATGTCATTTTTTCTCATATTCTAAATGTAGAAAAGCTATTGTCGTAGAACTGGAGAATAGAATGAGACTGTTTTTACCTTCGCGATATAATAAATGTAGCGATAAAGTGTTGGAAGAATTCAATACGGGGACACTATTTTTAAGATGCATCAGCAGAGAGAAGAAGAAGTATATAGAATTCCATGAAGTCGAAGTCGGATTTTATGCTAAAGAAATGCAAAATTTAACTAAACCTAATGAAGTTTTAATCTGGTGTTAAAAATACAAAATCAAATTTAATGAAATATATGTTTTATTGTTGAATAAAAGGAAAAAATCAATCTTTACAACTTTCATTTCTTAACCTATTGTAAAATTTTATAAGTCGTTTAACGTTGTTGCATTTCCGATAAACACTATGACAAGCGCATGTATCTGGTCCGGATTTTGCGTCATCTTTAGACCAAGGACAGCTGATGAAATGTCTTCCGTATTTTGAATTTGCTTCATCCATTTTATTGTATTGTATTAAAAATAGTATATCTCTTAGAATTTCTTCGTGGTGTTCTTCCAACAAGATGGAATTATATTTAATTAAAAATATCAAGTACTTTTCCAACTGCATTTTATTTCAGCTTTATAAGTTTGGTGGTGGGCTGCTTCTCTTTTACTAAGTATTTTATTTGTGTTCAACTACTTCATAAGACTTATTGATTTCGTCATTTTGTGTAAATCCAATGGATTACGTCATGTTGCGTAACTATACTGCAAATTTATTATTGATTTCGTCATTTTGTGTAAATCCAATGGATTACGTCATGTTGCGTAACTATACTGCAAATTTCAATGATAACAACAACAACAACAACACCACTAAAAACAACAACAATAACAACAAAACCAGAGGAGAAATACGTTACTGTTCAAGAAGCAATTGAGGGTTTTAGGCAGGATTTACTTAAAAAAAAGAACGTGAAATTGCTGGAATTATTGAAAGTGAACGGCCTTTTTTTACAGACACTTCAAACTACAGTTCCAAGACGACTTGCTACTTACAATCCGTTATACTTATGATATCAACTTTGAAAGAAAGAATTCTTAGCAATGGAGAAGTGGAACTTATTCGGATTCAGGACGCAGAATACAAATCCGATGTCGAAATAATCGATGCTAGAAGTGTAAAACAACTTTATGAAATGGAAATATCATAAGTCAAAGAAAAATAATATATGATTAAATTTTTTATAATTATTATTTTATTTTATTAAAATTGATTTTTTTTATTAGAAATACATTTTTGTTTTTTTATTTATTATTTTTTTCTCGTTTCGTCATTTAATTAGAACTTGTAATATGAAAAGAGCATCTGGTGGCTTTTTCCGGTTGAGGGTCCTCTAGCCACGCTGTAATTTTGTGTGTTGAGTTGTGCTAAAGTCTCGTTTGATAATTTACTATATCTCGATGGTAAAAATACTTCATTATCTTCCAGTTCAAGTAATATACTTGATCCAAATTCCGTCCTACATTTCTTCGCGTTAACTATCTTGAATAGTTTGTATGGTTCCATATCCTTAACCTTGAGAAGCGGCTTGGAATTTAAAGAATTTAATTCTTTAATTGCATCGGAACCCTCGACGTCAATTATCTCATCGAATGGTGGTTGTGATTCCATTTCAAACATGTTTTGTAATCTAAAAAAATTATTATTATTATTTGAATATTAGTTTATATAATATATGCTTACCTAATGGTTGTTTGTTGAATTATATTTCTTGACTTGATTAACTTTACACTTGATTAACTTCACTTGACGAATTTCGAAGACAAACTATAGCCGATGAGGTTCTTAGCGTCCTTTTTATACTAAAACTTTTATCTATAATAAAATCTTATTTATACAGAAATATGCTGACCACACACAAACAAGCAGAATGGATCTTTTTCCATAAGAACAAAGAACCGCAAAACTATAAACAATTATTTATAAACAACCTATCATAACAAAAATTTCTTATCTACTTTTACTCACACAGAATTCAATCGTTAATTTTAGCATATATGAAACCTAAAACCACAAAACTATAAACAATTATTCATAAACAACCTAACGAACGAACGTGTTTATTCCTGTTAATGTAAATATGAATTTCATCATCGAAAATATGCTGACCACACAGCAAGGATATCTTTTTCCATAAGAACAAAGAACCGCAAAACTATAAACAATTATTTATAAACAACCTATAATAATAACAAAAAATTCTTATCTACTTTTACTCACACAGAATTCAATCGCTAACTTTAGCCTATATGAAACCTAAAACCACCAAACTTAAATTTCAATTGATAACGAACGTGTTTATTCCTGATAATGTAAATATCAATTTCATCATCGAAAATATGCTGACCACACACAAACAAGCAGAATGGATCTTTTTCCATACAATCGTAAATATGCTGACCACACAAGAAAAAACTAATTGCAATAACAAACGATCGTGTTTATTCCTGTTCGTAAGTGAAGAAGCAGTGGAATAATATTAAGTAAAAGTGTAATAATAAAAAGAAAAGCAAAATAATGTAATTTATAATTTTTTATTGTAAATATATATTTTTATAATAATTTTTTTTTTTATTTTTTTTTAATTTTTTTTTAATTTTTTTTTTATTTTTTTTTAATTTTTTTTTTATTTTTTTTTTTATTTTTTTGACATTATGGCAACCCCAATTGATGATGACGTCATGAAATAATACCACGCTATTAATAACAATAACAATCTCCACACATACACACACACACACACACACACACACATATATACACATACACCACAATCTATACCCCATCTGGACTAATACAACATCCCCCTATCCAGCATCCTATCTGGATCAATACCAATACATCATCTCTCTCTCTCTCTCTCTCTCTCTCTTCCATTAACCAATATATATACTCACTAATAACCAATAATCTCTTACAACCAATAACCAATAATCTACTCTAAAATTAATATCTACAGGTAAAGGGGTACCAAGGTGTATCTAAGCAGGTAATGTGCAAGAGCTTGAACTCGTTTATCAAAAAATGATCATATATGTTAGCGGATTGAGGTGAAATTTTCATATCAATCTCACTCGTAAACCAAAAATTCCATACAGAAAAAATGTAAACACCTATCATATGAATACTCTAAACCATAAACAATTCGAAAGAATTATTCCAACTCGATGATGACGTCATAAAATAATATCACGCTATTAATAACAATAACAATCTCCATACACACAATCTATCAATTTTCATCACATATGAAACCAAATTCATAAAACTAAAATGCTGAGCACAACCTATTTCACAATATAAACAACGAAAGCATTATTAAAGTCCAACTAAAAATGTAACCCACGTGTTCATTCCTATCAATATAAATATCAATTTCATCATATATGAATCATAATTCGTACAACTCTTATCAATCTTGACATTTCAAAAAAAAAGTCAGTTAGGGATACTGCTACTGCCATCTCTGAAGAAACAGCGAAAGCTCAATCTGACAGTTCAATTCACCACGAAAGCTCAATCTGACAGTTCAATTCACCACGAAAGCTCAATTTGACAGTTCACTTCCCCTCAAAAGCTCAATCTGACAGTTCACTTCCCCTCAAAAGCTCAATTTGACAGTGAGCCAGAAGCCCTGTATACCCACTACTCATCAATCTGCAGAAATACGTCATTTAGCGACGTAAACGCGATAATGACCAAATTCAGTGGCTCGGAAAATAAAAATATAGTAATTTGGCTCCGAGATTTTGAAAGATACAGTGGCGTGTGTGGATGGAACGTAATTCAAAAACTGGTTTACTGCAAACAATTACTAACGGGACCGGCAAAAGTTTTCGTGGAGTGCGAAGTAAAACCTTTCGACTATGAAAGCTTGAAGAACGGGCTAATTCGAGAGTTTAAATCAAAGGTAACGAGTGCAACGGTCCACAGGCAACTTTGGGAGAGAACACAGCAAAAAGACGAAACACTTCAGGAATATCTGTACAACATGATTGACATTGCTAATCAAGCTCATGTTGAGGACACTTCTCTGATAGAATACGTAATAACTGGTATTCCTGATAATGATATTAACAAAGTTATGTTATACGAAGCGTCAGACTTAAGTGAATTTAAAACTAAATTAAAAATGTATGAAAAATTTAAAGCTAATTTAACTCGCAATAAAAGTATTAACAACGTAATTAATAATAAATCGCAACAAAATAAAAGTGATCGGGCTAGAAAGTACTGTAACTGTGGTAGCTTGACCCATGAATTTTACAATTGTCCAGATAAACCAAAGTGTTTTCGTTGTGAATAATTTGGTCACCATGGCAAAGAGTGTAAAGAAAATGATAAAAGTTGTAATGTTGTAAACAATTGTAATAAGACATCTTGCGATGGCTCGATTGGTAAAATAATAACAAAAGCGCTTGTTGATACGGGAAGTGATATAACGCTGTTGAAAGAAAAAAGTTTCGATAAATTAAATAACGGTTACGGAGTTGAAATTGATACAAATGGAGTAACAGTTTCGGGCTTAGGTAGCACGGTTAATACGAAAGGATTATTTACGGCAGATATATTAGTGGATGGTATTAACTTTTCCGATGTTGTTGTGAATGTGGTATCGGATCACGTAATGAAGCCGGACATGATATTAGGAATGAACGTTTTAGACAAATCCGATGTTGTAATTAGTAGTGGACAATTGAGAATTAGTAAAACGAGCAACGGTGTTTTAAATTCTGATACTGACAGTAGTGTTGTAGGTATGACGACTGTAATGACTGCGTCTGAAAATCTTCCTGATATCGTGCATATTTCGAACAAAATAATCGCAAATAAAATAAAATCGTTAATAAAAGACTATACACCCAATAAAATTATCAAATCACCCATAGAACGTAAAGATCGTGAAAGGCGCGAAAAAGAAGAAGCTGCTCAGCATAAGAGTGAAGAGCAAGATCGCTCTCGATCTTCTTTATCTCTGCGCTCACTTTTTTCTTTCTCACAACGCTCTTGTTCTTCGTGCTCTAGTCGTTCACGTTCTTCACGGTCCCGTCTTTCACGTTCTTCGCGTTCGCGTCGTAGCGTTTTTTCACGTTCTCCTTTTTCACGCTCGCGACGTAAGGCTTCTTCTCTTTCTTTACGTTCCCGTTCTTCACGCTCGCGCCGTAGGCACCCTTCGCGTACTCGTTCTTGAACGAGAACGCGGTGCGAGCGTGAAGAACGGGAACGTAAAGAAAGAGGAAAAGCCTTACGTCGCGAGCGTGAAAAAGGAAAACGTGAAAAAACGCTACGACGCGAACGCGAAGAACGTGAAAGACGGGACCGTGAAGAACGTGAACGACGACAGCACGAAGAACAAGAGCGTTGTGAGAAAGAAAAAAGTGAGCGCAGAGATAAAGAAGATCGAGAGCGAAGAGAAAATGAATTCTTCATAACGCAACTCAAGTCGAAAATTGATACCTGCATCAAGAACTGTGTTCGTTGTATTTTAGCTGTTCGCAAAGCAGGTAAAAGTAATGGTTTTCTCCATCCGATTCCGAAAGGAGAATCCCCATTACACACATTTCACATCGATCACCTTGGGCCATTAGCAGCTGCTTCGAAGGGCTACAAACACATATTAAGTATTGTTGATGGATTTACTAAATTTCTTTGGATCTTCGCAGTAAAAACACTATCAGCGGCTGAAGCACTTCAAAAGCTAAAAATCATTTTTAACGTATTTGGAAATCCAAGAAGAATTATAGCAGATCGAGGAGGAGCATTCGTCTCAGAGCTATGTAAAAAGTATTGCGAAGGAGAAAACATCGAGTATATCCACATAACCACCGAATGGACAGATCGAGCGTACACATCGAATCGTAATAGCAGTTTTATCCAAACTTTCGTTAATTGATCCAGCAAAGTGGTATAAACAAGGCTATGAAGCTCAACAGTACATAAACAGCACGTACCAAAGATCCATCACGATGTCTCCATTCAAGTTACTAACAGGCGCTAATATGAGACTGACAGATAACGTTCAATTACGGGAAATTATCGAAGCAGGAGCCGTACAAATCTTCGAAGAATTCAGGGAAAATCTAAGACAGTCAGAGAAGAAACAAATTCTTGAAATGCAGGAAGAAAATCGCAGAAACTTCAATAAAAGGAGGAAGAAACCACATCTGTACAGCGTGGGAGATCTAGTCGCAATTGAGCGTACTCAATTTGGTCCAGCATTGAAAATACGACCCAAATGCCTTGGATCGTACAAAGTTGGGAAAATCAAAGGACGCGACCATATGAAGTTCGCAAAATAGGCAAGCATGAAGGACCAATAGTAACGTCACCATCAGAAGATAAGATGAAATTGTGGAGCTTTAGCGACGGAGATACAGGGGAATCAACGGTGGCCGATGATTCCGAAGATGGCCGAATGTAGGAACTGAACGCGCCCTAAAATTTATTTCAAGAGATAGGCACCACGATAACATGCATTTTCATTATTTCCGAGTCATGCTGCCTTCGCTCTCTTCTTTTGAACACCTCGACCAGAGTGGATATGGATCACCGATTCGTAGTGTTTGATTTAAATAAATTTTCATACTTTAAAATTACTTTTTGTAAACCTACTTACCTCTTAATTTCTTTTGAAATAATATATCTTCTTGTTTTACATATTTTGTTTCTTTTTTTCCAATCCTATTATAAAATACCACATACATAAGCAAATTTTGACCTTTGTATCTTTCACCCGAGCCCTAAAAAAATCCCTAAAAATTTTCGACATTTTTATTTACCAGCTCCCTCCTCTTCCACCCCCAATTTAAATTGTTTAGCAAAATTAAAGGCAATGTAGGTCCATGATCTGACGAATTTGCGACTTGATATCTCTACTCAGTTGTGAGATACAACGGTTTGATATTTTGAAAAGTGCACCATTTTTGAAATGCTCCCTATTTGCCCACACTACTGCTACCAAATTTGATAATTTTCTTGTATTCCGCTAGTAAAGCTTAATACATGTTCCAAGTTTCAATCACAAAACCTAAGAGATAGCTGAGATATTTATTTTTAAATGTTTTTCTTTGTACTCTCCCTGACCATTCCCCTTACAATAATTAGCCTCCTTGAATGAATTTTTTATGGTAAGTAATTTCAAAGAAACAATCATTTAAAAAAAAAATTTGCCCCGACAATTTGTTTTTGTAGGCCCCCTCCCCCCTTTCGGATGCTAATGGATAAAAAAACTAAATTATTTTTAAAATTTGTTCCACAACCCTCTCTGTACTACGATGATTTTCAGCTTCCTATGGTGGAGATATTAACAAGTGTAGTTTTTGACTCTTTCCCTCCCCCACCTCCCCCTTCCCTCTGACACACCCGAAAATTTAGATTATGGAGCTCACTTACCTAATTAATAATCCACCCAAAAACGGACACTCGTGGATAAAATTGAGTTTCGTGCTGTCATTAAGTTTCTTACTAAGCAAGGAAAAACGCCACAAATCATTTTGGAAGAAATGTCATCTCATTACGGAGACTCTCGCCCTGGAAAAACGATGATTTATAATATAAGTGGCAAAGTTTATTCGAGTGATGCTGAGAGTCAATTGAAGATGATAAACTCTCAGACCGGCTGATTGTGGTCACTTTCTCAAAAATCGTTGAAAAAGTGGAAAAGATGGTTGTCGAAGATATTCGTTTAAAAAAGAAACAAATCGCAAAAATGGTTGGAGTATCAGATACAATTATTTTGAGTATCCTCTACGATCATCTCGGCATGTCTAAAGTCACCGCAGGATGGGTACCGAGAATACTTTCAGAAAAAGAAGCGCGTCGAGGTTTTATCCGACTTTTGGATCTCTGCAGCGAGAACAGGTATGAAATGTTGACCCGGATTGTTACTGGATACAAAACTTGGGTTCATCATTATGAGCCTGAACTAAAGCGGGAGTCAATCCAGTGGCTGGCTTTTATTTGGGATGCAGAGGGGGTTTCGATGATCGAATATAAATAAAAACGACAGCATATCACAGGGTGATACTATACCAACCTGCTATAAAAACTAATGGATGCCATCAAAGAAAATATAATAGGAAAGTGGACTCAAGGTATGCCGCTTTTGCACGTCAACACAACTGTTCTCAAGAGCCACGTTGCAATGGTTGCCTCACAGAAATGCGGCTATGGAATATTGAACCACCCCCCTTGTAGTCGAGACCTGACCCCCTTGAACTTGCTAATGTAATACCTATCTTCAAGAAAGGTGACTCGGAGAACGTCTTAAATTATCGTCCTGTTTCTTTGCTTACTTGCTTTAGCAAAATTTTTGAACGGCTTGTGCACAATGCTATTAGCGACAATCTAGGTCACCTCATATCGTCCTATCAACATGGCTTCGTTAGAGGAAGGTCTACAACTGCAAATCTTTGCGAGTTCACAAACTTCATTGCTAAGTCTTTCGAGCTCCGTCAGTCTGTTCACACTGTTTATACTGACTTTGCAAAGACTTTCGACACTGTTAATCACAGTATTCTAATTGAAAAACTTGAACTATATGGGATTTCAGGCAAGTTACTCGACTGGATATCTTCCTACTTATCTAATCGTAGTATGCGTGTTTCTTTTAAGGGTCATACTTCTTCTGTATTTTCGTCCACGTCTGGTGTTCCTCAGGGGTCAATTCTCGGTCCTCTTTTGTTTCTTTTTTTTATAAATGACTTGCCCCAGTTTTTGTCTTCTTCTTGTCTCCTTTATGCTGATGACCTCAAAATTTTTCGTGCGATTAATTCCCCTATAGATCGCAATATTTTACAATCTGACCTTGATAATCTTCATATGTAGTGTTCGTTAAATGACTTAGATTTAAACATTGATAAATGCTGCGCTATGTTATACTCACTTAAACTTGTACCTCATGAGCTTTCTTATAATATTGATGGAACTAGACTATCGGAAGTGTCGATAATGGAGGATCTTGGTGTGACATTCGATGGTAAGCTGAGTTTCACAGCTCATTACGAGCAGATAAACAACCAAGCTTACCGTCTCTCTGGTTTTGTCCTTCGATTGTCTTCAACCTTTTCTCGTGCTAGTACTGCTGTTCTGCTGTTTACGTCTCTAGTTCTAAGTATTTTAGAATACTGTTCTGTTGTTTGGAATCCTCACCATATGTGTCATTCTCTCGCTATTGAATCTGTCCAACGTAAGTTCACACGATCTTTATTTTTTCGTTTTAAAAAACCTACGCCGACTATTCCTCTAGGCTTTCCGAGCTTCATCTTCATCCTTTATACGTTCGCAGAAGTTATATTGAGGAATGCTTTCTTTACAAGGTTGTAAATGGTTTGGTCATGACTAATTTCGTAGATGAGCTTACTTTTAGAGTAGATATTGTTATCATTTTTCACTTTTCTTCCTTTTAACCTCCCTAGCTATTGTGTAATTGAAATGTTTGTTTTGTTCAATGGCTAATAAATTAAATTAAATTAAATTACGCTTAAAAAAGAATATATTGAAAAGGAAAAATAATAACTTGTTTAATTTTATCCGCCTTCCCTGGCATTCCGCGAAATTTTTGGCCTCCCCTCGTAAATACATTGAAATCAATTGAAATATTGACGGAAAGAATGTTATAAAAAACAGGGCCTGTAGGGAAATGAAATATTGACACACGTAAAGAGTTTCATATTCACATTTAAGGCTATCAAAATACGGCATACTTGTGTGGTCGGGTTAAAATTTTGGTAGATTTCCTGAGTTCTATTACTAGCAAGTTGGGATTTCAACGATGGCACCATCTTTTGCTTTAAAAGAATACCTCATTTGCATAAGCTCCTAGTCGCAATCAAATTTCAATAACACATATATTCGGCAGATTTTTTTTGGTTTAATCAGATACTGAGCCTGATCCAACGAAAACAAAAATAATAATTTGATTTGAATATCACACATTCAAAGGGAAGTTCTTCAAAGTCATCAATCCTTGTTCCTATCAATGCCAATTATCGTCAAAGGATTTTGCAGGCGTCAAACCAAACCACCCTTATTTATTAATCACATTAAAACTTGCATAAAATACTTGCAGTGCATTAATTCATTTTAGCGAAATTTACCTTTCAGGTTCACTAAGGCTCAATTAACTGTTAAATAATTTTCACACATATGGAGAGCAAGCTAGCCATTTATGCACCAGCAACTTTTTACCGATCCACGTACATTGTTAGTCGCTTCTTCTTGACGGTGTCGATGACGGTCGCTTTATTTGTAAAGTTAATGAGATGTAAGGGTTTTGTCTGGTTCATTATTATAAAAATGTGACCTCGTCGCATTTTTTCAACTAGCGTGTACACAATACGAGGCAAGTTTACTTTGTTCACACTTACAACGCTCTTGTGAAGGTACTTGGCACGAGATGGGGATAGCATTCATGAAGGATGTGCGACAATTATAATCATACTGGGAGGGATGTAAAAAATCGATTGACGCATTGCCCTTCAACATACTGTAAAGTTTTTTTTTTTAACTTAAGTGTTATCTGCATAGGATACCTACTCAGAATGTTCTCTAAGCTTCTAGGATGTTCACATGGCAGTCTGATATTTTCTTTGTCTGTTATTTCAGGCGTTTTCACTAATATTTTACTTGGAGTGAGGTTAAAGATTCATTCGACGGATTTTATGTCTTGTATGGACTAGTAAGAAAGTTTGCATGCTGAAAATTGGATCTCATCCAATATATTATCAAGGTAAAAGTTCTAGTGGATAGTAGGCATCGATTCTAACAATTAATCAGCTCTAGAAATGCAATCTCTTCTTCAGCTAGTCCTACTTTTTCTTCTTCTGTTTACATCTTTTGAGACACTTCTCTAAAGAAGAAATATGAAATTTAACCTAAGCTTTCTTATCAAGTGGAATTACAAAACTATTACTTTTTTACAACTCCCTCTGCCACCTCCAATAAAAAAGGCCCAAATTTATATTTTCATAATAATGTTTTTTAATATGTGGAAATACGTCGAAATCTCTTTATAACTTAAATACCCTCCTCACTTTTCGAAAATTCAATACGCAACTTTCTTCAAAAATTATTATTTGGAACGAGACACAATCTAATGCCTATGATATTAGTTCACAGTTGAAAAGTTAACTTTGTCCACCTCATCACTAATCGTACAAATCACATTATTGAGAATTCAAAAGGAATTGGAATAACATATTGTTGCAAGCTAGGGGTTCGTCGGGATTTCCAGTAAAACACAATTCTTTTAAAAATAAGTGATAATTTATTTATTCGCACTTTAACTTAATTCGCACTATATGGCACCACCGCCGATATTGTTCTATCGCGTTCTTGCACCAGTTCGCGTCTTCCATAGATGTCGCTGAATGACTGAAAGCTTCGTACTTTTATACCATTTTCCCAATTCTCGAACCTTCTATGGTGTATTCGTCAGGTGTGTGTCTCAACTATACTGGAAGGTTCTAGATCTTTGATTATGGCTTTTTACATATTGGGGGACTGTCCTACAAAATTCTGGCATATTCGGGAAAGATCAATATTGCGTGGTTGCCAGATCTATAACAATATTTTATTTTTTACTGGTTAAAAATAAAACCCTTCAGTATTCCGTAAAAATTGGAATAAAATAACTTTGAAGTGTATTGAAGTCTTTGCCATTTTATCGATTAAGTATAATTTGTTTGTTATGTTATGTTTTTAAGAAACTCATGCGAACGAGTTTAATTTTGCACGTTGAATTGCTTATCGCTATAGAAAATAAACGTTTACATCCTTAAATTTCGTCTATTGTAACACGTTCAATAAAACTCGGAAATCCGAGCTACGATACTCTAGATGAAATGGGAAAGCGTTTAATGTACCGAAAAATGTGTCATCTCAAATTCTTCGAAGATGTAGATGTAGAGAGGGAGGTTTGTCATTTTTGTATATGATCCCAAACCTGCTATGCAAAATATTTCATGCTGGATTTAAAGTTTGTAGCTTTCATAATTTTCGAGGAAATTGAACGACTTTTGTCTGAATTTATGGCATTTGTATGCTTTGTTACAATTTTAGAGTCAATAGCTCTGTGTTCGAAGGAGAAATACTTTTCATTCCAATACAAAAATTTGTATGGGAGGGGCTAGAAGGAGTGAAGTGAAGTTGATACATTTTTTAGCAATTATTGCAATTATTAGGGGATGAAAAACAAAATTTTAAGTTTGCAGTTTTTCTAGTTTCAACGAAAATCGATTAAATGCATTACCAAAATTGTGCATTTAGAGTAGAAGAAGTATTCGATTCAAAACCAAATTTTTCGACTTAAATGATATATTTAATAGTACTTTTTTTTTTACAGAATTACTTGTGTTATATGCAATTTCGGCCTTTATGTGCAATGCATAAACACAGTCATGGAGGGAAGGAATGGGACTAGCAAGGTACAGGAAGAGGAGTAAGAACGACCGTAACGAGTGGAGAAGCTGGTATATTTATACTCTAAATGAAATCTGAAAGTATTATAAGTTTGCTCTAAAGTTTGTAATGCCAAAAAATAAGGCTCGGAGAAAAAATACGAATGATACAGAAGATAATACTATCACTCAAAAATCTCAAAACCGGATGTCCGTCCGTCCGTCTGTCCGTCCGCCCGTCCGATCGCTCTCTAGCTTCAGAACGCGTTGAGCTAGAAAGGTCAAATTTTTTACACGACGTTTTTGACAAAAATGTAAGGTCAAGTTCGTGAACCGGCCAAATCACTCCACCCCTTCTACCCCTTCCCATACAAAATGACACAATTGCGCAATTCGATAATAAACGGATTTGCTCAAAAAGCATAAAAGCTATTGGCCTGAAATTTTGAATATGTTACTTTTATGATAATATCAATCCAACGTAAAAAAAATTATGCGTGTCCCCCTCCTTCTACCCCCTCCCATACAAACTGTACTTGTTATGAATTACTCTAAGCCAATTTACTCAGTGCGTATAAAATTTACTGGGCTGAAATTTTGCACCCAATATTTATTTAAAATTGTTAATAAGGCAAAAAAAAATTAGACGATTAGCTTCACCCCTTCTACCCCCTCCCATACAAAATGACACAATTTCGCAATTTAATATTAAGTGGATTTACTCGAAAAGTATAAAAGCTATTATTCTGAATTTTGGGGTATATTACTTACCCCGCAAGGGGGTAGTTGTAGTATGAGGTTTTACCAATTCCTGCAACTATCTTTGGAGTTAGCGACTCCACGGACCTGAGCTAACTATCCCCCTCTGGGATGGGGGCTGTAGAATTCACCCACAGCCAGTCCTGCTTGCCCTAAAAATGGCAAATGGACACTCACTGGATCATGGGCTTATCACCCGTGATCTTAAGACCTAAATGATACGAGAAACGGATACATCGCCTCGGATACGGACTGATTCAACGGTAACGACTTTTGGCAGTCGAAAACGGACTATGATTGGCTTCTGGAACGTTCGAACATTGAATGACGGGGGAAGAGCTGGGGTTACTCGGTCCTTGCACCGCCAGTCAGTGATCGACCGTGAAATGACGCAATATAACATCCAAATCTTGGGCTTGAGCGAGGTCAGGTGGACAGGATCAGGAGAAGAACGAACCCCTAGCGGAAACACTATTCTGTACATTGGCCCTGAAAGTGAAGCCAGAAATGGCGTGGCGTTCGTCCTTACGCCGAGAGCGAGAAACAGTCTCATTAGCTGGGAACCAATCTCGGATAGGATTATCGTCGTCAGGCTCAGGACCAGTGTCAGAAACGTCACAATTCTGCAGTGCTACGCACCAACTAATACCGCAACATCTGGTGACAAAGAGGAGTTTTATAGCCAACTGAGTGCCACCTTCGAACGTGTTCCAAGAGGTGATATTATTATCATCTCGGGAGATATGAACGCCCAGGTTGGGTCAGACAACACTGGGCTAGAACACGTCATGGGGAGGCATGGTGACCCTTGGGTCGACCCTTCACGACCTTGGATTAAGAGACCCGAAAACGGCGAATTATTTGTGGAGTTCTGTAGTACTCGGCAAATGGTCATCGGAGGGACCCTTTTTCCACACAAGAGTCATCATAAAACATCTTGGGTTTCCCCTGATGGTGTTACTCAGAACCAGATCGACCATTTGGCTATAAGTCGCCGATGGAGAAGATGTCTCCTCGATGTGCGAGCGAAACGTGGAGCTGACGTGGGGAGCGATCACCACTTGATGGTTGCCTGCTTGAGATTGTGTACAGCAGCTATCCGGCGACCACAAATTCTTCAAATGAAGCGCAAGCTTAATGTGGATAAACTCAGAGATCCCAACAAAAAACTCGAATACACCACCATTCTACGCGAAAAGTCATCCACATTGGGTGAACATGAAATGCGCACACTGGACGCCAATTGGGAGGCAACCAGAAACACTTTTCTAACTAGTGCTGAAGAATCTGTGGGATATGCGCAAAGCGGTGAGAAACCCTGGATGTCGCAAGACACATGGGACAAGGTTGGCAATCGGAAAAAAGCCAAATTGGCAATCATCTCTCAACCCGATGTCAACCAACGAACGCCCGACTTGAGGCAGAACTACCGCGATGCTCATATACAGCTTAAAAAGGCTGTTAGACGCGACAAGAGAAAGGCCATTGAAGATCTGGCAAACAAGGCAGAATCTGCGGCTTACCTTGGGGATATGGGTTCACTATTTAAAATCATGAAACAGTTGACGAACAGGAATTTCACCGCCAACCACCTGGTGAGAGATGTCAACGGAACTCTCCTTAATATGAGTGAACACCAGTTGCGACGATGGAAGGAATACTTCTCTGATATTTTAAACATCTTGTCAGATGAAGATATCGCGGAAACAGAACAACTTCCAAACACCCAACCGCAACAATCCTCTATTAGGGACGATCCCCCAGATAAAGAAGAGATAGTTTCCGCCATTCGGTCAATGGCGGGAAGGAAAGCTCCAGGTATAGACGGACTACCAACCGAACTCCTCAAAGCGGACCCGGAAATAACAGCCGATATACTCCTCCCACTCTTCACTAAGGTGTGGAATGATGGAAGATATCCGACTGAATGGAAGGAGGGCGTCATTGTGAAAATTCCGAAGAAGGGCGACCTTCGGGATTGTGGCAATTGGCGTGGTATATGTCTACTTACTGCCGTATCAAAAATTATGGCTAAGGTAATTCTCAATAGGATTAGCGATGTCGTCGAGAGCACTCTCGAAGTTTATCAGGCTGGATTCCGTAAAGGGTCGTCTTGTACCGACCACACAAATACCCTACGGATAATATTAGAGCAGTCAGCCGAAATGGGTTCGCCACTACATCTCATGTTTGTGGACTTCGAGAAGGCTTTCGACAGCGTTAAGCGAGATTACATATGGAATGCTTTGCGTAGGAGAGGTATTCCAGATAAGGTCATAGCTATGATTAAAGAATCCTACGAAGATGCAAGGTGTCGCGTCTTGCATAGAGGAGAGCTGTCCGAGAGCTTTCCTGTGCGAACGGGTGTCAGACAAGGCTGCATATTATCACCAGCCCTGTTTCTGGTGGTAATAAATGACATCTTGAAAGCTGCACTGGAAGGTGGGGAAGGTAAAGGTCTTCAATGGAGACTATTTAACATCTTAAGTCACCTTGATTATGCTGATGACGTGTGTTTGCTTGCACATACCCGTTCGGACTTAGAGTCAAATGTTCGCTCGTTGCATTCTAAATGCAAAGAGGCGGGACTGAAAATAAATGTGCGTAAAACCAAGTACATGCACATGGGTTCGAACGCAAACACACCGATTGTTCTTGATGGACAGGATGTGGAAGAGGTGCAAGATTTTTGCTATCTCGGAAGCATTGTCAGCATGGACGGCGGAGCCGAAAAGGATGTTGAGGCTCGGCTAAATAAAGCTCGTCAGGCCTTCGGTATCCTTTCCCCTTTCTGGAGGTTAAGAGAGATCTCCCTTCGCACGAAGCTGCGAGTTTTTGACGCATGCGTCAAATCCGTGTTGTTATATGGTTGTACTACGTGGAAAGTGACCGTTCGACTTACCAAGAAACTACAGACTTTCGTAAACCAATGCCTCCGGCGCATTTTAGGAATATTCTGGCCAGAAGTAATCTCCAACGACGAACTTTGGAGTACAACTCGCCAGACTAAAATAGGTATTGAGATTCAACGGCGAAAGTGGCAGTGGATCGGTCATACTTTGAGGAAACCAGAGCGAAACATCGCAAAACAGGCTCTGGATTATAACCCTCAGGGAAGACGTCGGGTTGGTCGACCATGTAACACATGGAAGCGAGCAGTTGACCAGGAGGCCAGAGGAATAAACAAGTCCTGGCAACAGCTTAAAGCCGATGCTCAGGATCGCGCCTTGTGGAAGAGAGTTGTTTCTGTCCTATGCCCCTATAGGGGGTCTTAACAGGAATTTGATTGATTGATTACTTTTAT
Source organism: Chorisops tibialis (assembly GCA_963669355.1). Taxonomy (NCBI): domain Eukaryota; kingdom Metazoa; phylum Arthropoda; class Insecta; order Diptera; family Stratiomyidae; genus Chorisops; species Chorisops tibialis. The sequence continues at coordinate 128,215,033 of OY770264.1, forward strand.
AATAATTCAAATCTACAGTAGAAAAATTATTTGCATCCTCTCTCTCCTTCCACCCCCTTGTAACGGAAACTCGGCTGAGGGCCTCATTCCCGTACAGATTTTATTTAATGGGGCTCCTCTGGGTCGGGCAGCACCTGTTGCCGGCTGCTCAGGAGCGCAGGCGTGGAAGATTTGACCCAGAGGAACGCCATCCTTGAGGGGTGCTGAAAAAACCAGATTGCTAACAACATGATTGGAGGTGGTTATAAAGAACGAAGTCGGTTTCGGACGGCCTCAGGGCCTCCCAATGTGAAATTATCCCGCTAACACAACCATTTCAGAAAAAAAAATACGCGCACAAGGAAAAATCGTCCACCTCTCAAACCGTACATCAGATTAATTCACATAGATTAAAATCGTTTATGATAAAAAAACTCCGTTTTCATAAATCTATTATAATTTCTTATGTATAAGATATAAAATAAAAAAAATGGTACCTTTCAAAAAAAAATCGCTATAGCTTTTTGTAGTGTTTCATTTTTCGTTGGGGCCCTTCTCGCTGCTATCGCTCGATATTTCCTTTCGTGGCTGCAACGATGCTCCGCTGTACAGATGATCTCGAAGTTTTTCCAAAAAATCCTTTTACTCTTGCTTATTTAAATTATTTTATTTTTTTTCTTTGTTGGCTTTCTTTTTTTAAAAAAACTAAGATCTTACGACCTTTTCGGTCGGCTGCTGATCTCTCAATCCCGCCAAAAAAAAAAAAATCATCTCATTCTCCTGAGCGTGGTCTTGCAGTTTTGTGATCTTGCAGTTTTTTTTCTATGAGTAATAGTGTGTTCAATGCTTGCAATTGAAGGTGCAGTTTTTGCAGTTTTTTTTTTTTTTTTTCGTCGTTTGTTGTCCTTGTGTTTTTTTTTTTTTTTTTTTTATATTTAATTATTTGGTAATTTTTTTTTCTTATTAAGAATTTACATATATAAGTTATAAAACAGATAAAAAAAATCAAAGGTCTGAGGTGGTGTTTTTCTCTTCCTTTTTTTTTGTAACACCCTCCAATACAAACTACACTTTTTCATAAAATGCTATAAATCGATTTTCTCAGAAAACATAACATTTATTGAGCTCATATTTTGTAATAAATACTTAATTAGTATTATCACTAAGATCAGAAAAAAATATTTGATTAGCTTCACTGCTTCTACCCCCTCCCATATAATGTGACACAGTTTCACAACTTCACAAAAAATCGATTTTCTTGAAAAGTATGAACGGCACTAGTCTGAAATTTAAGGTATGTCAATTTTATAATATTCCTAGTTATTTCTGAAAAAATCACTAGAATTCCCCCACTCTTTCTACCACCTCCCATATAAACTGCACATTTTCACTAAATCTAACTCAATAATTTTCTCAGTTCGCATTCAATTTTTGGAGTAAGCATTTTGTATAAAACATTTTGTAGCTACTTTAGCATGATGGGGAAAAAATTAGTTCAATGCTCTCATCCCTTCTACCACTTCCCATACAAAATTTCTTGGGATCATAAAAAATTCTATTTTATCTAGAGTATCGTAAGATTGCGGTTTACGCGCAATCGTAGCCCTGTTATGTTTTTTTCTCAGTTGTACTGGCGCTATTGATAAATATTTGCAGATGTTATGGGGGACTGAATGATAGAAAGCGAACAGAAACCATCTACTGAGTATCTAGGCCTTCTTGAAATGGAACTGTTTCACTTTTACACCATTTGCCCATATAATTTCGAATAATTTTTCATCGCCAGTAGCAAATGAAAAATCCCCTGTCCGGAGTGGGAATCAAACCCACGACCTATTGACTGAGAAGCAAGCACGCTGTCCACTACGCCACGGAAGCCTCAAAATTTAAAGTTGATAGCCTTAACGGTTTTGAAGAAAAATAATTTAATTGAAAATTCGAAATCTTGTGCAATTTGTATGGGAGGCGGTAGATAGTGATAATTTTTTCAAAATTGGTTACAATTGTAATAAAAATAATTCTGGTAAAAATTTTTTCTTTTAGCTTTGCGAGTTGCAATGAAAACCGAATAAATACATTGAAAATTGCACATTTGTATGGAAGGTGATAGAAGGAGTATGGGAATCGAACCAATATTGTGTGAAGTTGATGACATTCACATCGAAGGAAAAGATTTTCGGATTCTACACTGCTGTGCATTATTATTCATGCGGTTTTAGTTTCTACTGAGACCTTTATCAAACTGATAAAGTCCAGTTTTATAAAGGTCTCAGCAGAGACCGAAACGTCACGAATAATAAAGTGTAACAGTGTAGAATACGGAAATATTATCTTTCAATTCGAAATGCATTGTGCAAACATTCACCAAACCACGACATTCACATCATTATATATGATTTAATTTTCAAGACGATTGCTGAAATGATTTCGGAGAAAAATCAATTTCTTTAAATTTCTGAATTTCATGAAATTTGTGGGAGAGGGTAGAAGTAGTGGGAGGATGAAGCCTGTTTACGAGCTTAAAGTTATTATTTTTGCTAAAAATGACATAAATAAATTTCAGCACGATTGGAAGTTATGTTGTAGATAGACGGACAGAAAGTCACTCGGAATCGAGGTTTTTGAGGGACAACAAATATTCCTGTACCCTTGGAGACTTTGAGCGAGCATTATTTCTTAGCGTTACAAACGGTAAGGCAAACGCAATTTACTCTCAGATTTCATCTAGAGAATAAAAGAGTATGCTAGATATCCATTTTTAGTAAATACAATACATTTAGTTTAAAATATATAAGTGCAAATGGGAAAGGATTTCGACAAATTCATGAAAGTCCTTTAATAAATGCGAAAAGTTGAACATGTTATTTAGAAAAAAGTTCAAGACTTGGACTTGATTTCTGCTGAAAACATTGAATATTTGATAAACTACTACGCAGCAACTGCCATAATATATTGTACTCGCACCGAAAACTTGTTGGACCCAACAATATACCCATTTACATGGCCTAAACATATCTATTGACACGAATTTCGTATTAGAGTCACACGAAATTTAAAACCAATAGCGAACTTAAATGGTGAAAGTTTAAACTTTATATGCTTGAGGCAGATGTGGATTAGTTCGAAGCGACGATGACGGCGAAAGGTGTCGATGGTGTAGGAGGATTCGGGTCGAGTGTACACACGTAATCCGTACGATACAGGATCGAGTGAGCAAGTTAATTCCAATTAAATGAAATGAGAACTCGGAAACAAACAATAAGACGAGGAGGTGAGACTACCTGTAATAACAACATATCCTGAAGTATACCACCATGAACTGAATAATTTCGAATTCTGCCAGACTTAAGGACCGCCTGGCGTAACGAAATGGTCATCAAGTGGTTCTATTTGAGTTTCCTATACATATCTGCATGAGAATCTATATGCACGGACTTATAGCTTGGCTGCACGTCTTGCCGTCATCGTCTCATGGAGACTGGAGATCTCCCGACACGCTACATACCAAGGATATTCCGAGTTTAGTCCTACTCGCATAGGAGTTAACTGTGATTGTTGGAAAAGAAAGTTTCGAAAGCAATAAACTCACCTCTTTAGTGGTGGATAGTTCTAGAGGAGCAAGACCTGCAACTACACGGGAATACCAAGAGCTGGCTCCAGGTACAAGTTTCACAATTTCCAGTAAACAACTTGACTATGCGAGATGGGGTTAGGAGGGTTTCTACGAACGGGTATCTAGTGCTGGACAGGAGGGCAGTTTTCTTTAGTTAAAGGGTAAACATATAAACGATGGGTATTTTCGGTTTTCCGTGTTTTTGTTTTGGTTAAAGCCGGAGTATAATGATGGCGATAGAAATGTGGGGGTCTACGAGTTTAAAGTATGTGGCTTCAATTATTCATCGCCAAAATATGTTTAACAGCTAATATAAATTATAAGGCTATACGAGTGAGATTTATATTAAATTATGAATCATTTTATTGTAAACACTTTAAACAACGAAATTTTTTTTTTTTTTAACAAAAACTTCTTTTTATAACACACAATAAGAAGATTTACACCTAAGAGGTCGCACTGAGTACATAGTAATCTATTCATAATTTTTCTGTAATATCTTTCTGCAGCAATTTTGCTTCTACGTTACAAATAACACTGGTGTAACAGAATGAGAAAAGAATTTTGAACGTCTCTCGTGAAATTTGAATTCGTAGTTCTAGTGAATGTGGATAATGCACCAGTGAATATTTTATCTATGGTTTAAAAACTATCTGAATGGGAATTTACTTCTCATTTCTTAAAATCAGTATTTGGTAGATATTAAATACAAACATCACAAAGGAAACATATTTATACACTCATGTAATACTTTTCTCTTATTCAATGTTCGGATATTGTGGTATATGCAGGTAATGTAATCATTTGGCGAATCTGTTCTCGGCAAAAGGTATCAAATCAGAACTTGTGGTCAGAACAATTATTGATATTGTTTTGGCGCAGTCATCCAAAGAATTTTTCGGTGTGCACGGCTTTTTTTCTCTTGAGTTGGTCTCTCGGTTTGAAATTTTTAACTAGTATTGTATTTTTAACTCAAAATCTCGGAAAATTACTTTTCAAAGCGAATTTGTGTATGGTTAGTATGTCTGCTAATACTTCTTTTTTCTATTTTTTTGCTTTATTCGAAGGAATTTTTGAAAAGACATAAAAATAAGTTAAGTCTTCGTTCAATAAGTGGCGGCATGCTTACTTTTAAGTAGTAGGATTTTTTATGCACGAATTTTCAGAAGCTACTGGCAATGATCAATTATTCGAAATAAAATGGGCAAACGCTGTAAAAGTTGAACAGTTCCACTTCTGAAAGGTATATATCATATCAATCATTCAGCACCCAAAACAACTGTAAGCTTGTCACTCGCAGCCAGTACAGCTAAAAAATGTACTAGCTTCACCACGCATAACGGTTGTTTTCACTCTTCTTCCCCTACCTTCACATTCCCATTAATCCTTCCCTTTATTACTATGTTTGTGCATTGCACATAAAGGTCAAAATTACTTAGAACACTTGAAAAGTACAGGCGAAAAACGGGATAAGTCGATTTTTTTGCATTTTCGACTAAAGCGCTATCTGTATGAAAAAAGTGACTCTAAATCCAATAGTGTTATCAAAACTTTTGCTTGATGTCAGTAAGATACATAAAAAGCGATGTAAAAAAGGGTCTTTGGCAAAAAGGGGGTAAGTCAGGCAAAACTAGGCAAAAAAGAGATAAGTCCAGATAAGTTTTCAGTTGACTAGCTAAGTCAGCTGACGCGGCTGAGGCTGCAATAGGACAGGTTATTTTCTAGTGCTCGTTTATCTGCGTGCTTACTGTCTACCATATTGAACACTTGGAAAAATTATTAGAGTCCGCCACTGTTACATTTTCTATTCGCGGTAACTTGTAGAGTGTAACAAGAACTGTGCTTCAATAAACCAAAAAGCCCACTGTGAAGTATCAGGAGAGTTGGTCAAGGTATTGTAACAAACTCGGACCAATCCGTTTTCGTTTTCGATTGTTGAAACGAAGCAAAAGTATTTTAGGGAATGGAAATACACCTATACAAACTCCACATGGTAAAAGCTCATTTTGCCACTAGACCAAGCCTTCTTAAACTATGGGTCGCGACCCCAAGTGGTCCTCCCCCCCCTCCCTATTCTACCACCTTCCATACAAAGCTACTATTCTGAAGAATTTGAGATAACATATTTTACGATGCATCAACATCATTCCCATTTCATCTAGAGAATCCGTGATTGGTCTTTACCACCAATCATAATTGCCGGGATGTGAATCAGAGGGGTACAAGTGCAAATCAAGTTCTTGTGTCTCCAAGTATATACGAAACAACCAAATAACTTGCACTACATCTGCTAGTAGTACAGTTAATTGGTTGTTTGTGTTTCGTACATACTTGGAGGCACTTTTAGAAATATAATTCCAGCACTTTTAACGAAAAATTTGAATTTCCACTTGTACTCTTCTGGTTTTCAGTCAATTCTGATATACCTACATATAGGGTGTCCCATTACGACCACCTATTTTGAATTATTTTGAATTTAGCACCATTCTTTTTTTGTGACGGTCGTGTTGTCGTACTCGGATATTCTATTCCATACATAGTCTACACTCTATATTGAAATAAAAATATCAGAGCTTTTCAAATAAACGCTGCGTTTTCATACTCTAGATGAAATCTGAGAGTATTATAAGTTTGCTCTAAGGTTTGTAACGCTAAGAAATAAGGCTTGGAGAAAAAAATGAATGATACAGAAGTTAATATTATCACTCAGAAATCTCAAAACCGGATGTCCGTCTGTCCGTCCGTATGTTCGCTCTCTAGCTTGAGAACGCGTTGAGCTAGGTAGTTCAAATTTTGTACACGTCGTTTTTGACAAAAAAGTAAGGTCAAGTTTGCCAAATCGCTCCACCCCTTCTACCCCCTCCCATACAAAATTACAGTATTGCGCAATTTAACTTTTAACGGATTTGCTCAAAAAGTACAAAAGCTATTGGCCTGAAATTTGGAAAATATTTCTTTTATGATAATATCAATCTACCGTCTAAAAACTATGCGTGTCCTCCCCCTCATTCTGCCACCTTCCATACAAACTGTAGTTGTCGTGAATTACTCTAAGCCAATTTACTCAGTGTGTATAAAATTAAGCGGGCTGAAATTGTGCACCAAATATTTATTTAAAATTGTTAGTAAGACCAAAAAAAATTAGACGATTAGCTTCACCCGTTCTACCCCCTCCCATACAAAATGACACAATTTCGCAATTTGACAATAAATGGACTTGCTCGAAAAGTATAAAAGCTATTTGTCTGAATTTTGGGATATATTACTTTCATAATAATTTCAATCTACAGTAGAAAAATTATTTGCGTCCTCTGTCTCCTTTCACCCTCTCTCTCATACAAGCTACACTTTTTCATGAAATGCTCTAAGACGATTTTCTCAGCACATATAACATTTATCGAGCTTACATTTTGCAATAATTACTTAATTAGTATTATCACTAAGATCAGAAAAAAATATTTGATTAGCTCCACCACTTCTACCCCCTCCCATACAATATGACAGTTTCACAACTTCATAAAAAATCGATTTTCTTGAAAAGTATGAAAGACACAAGTCTGAAATTTAAGGAATGTCAATTTTATAATATTTTTAGTTATTTTTGAAAAAATAACTTAAATCCCCTCACTCTTTCTATCACCTCCCATACAAACTGCACATTTTCACTAAATCTAACTCACTAATTTTCTCAGTTCCCATTCAATTTTTGGAGTAAGCATTTTGTACAAAACATTTTTATAGCTACTTTAGCATGATGGGGAAAAAATTAGTTCAATGCTATCATCCCTTCTAACACTCCCCATACAAAATGTCTTGGGATCACAAAAAATTCTATTTCATCTAGAGTATCGTAGCTCTGTTATGTTTTTTTTTTCAAATTTCAAAATAGGTAGTCGCTCTATTTTTGTAAAATATTTTTTCTTTGCTACCCACTTTCACTATTTCTTAATAATTAATAATTATTTTTTTGATTTTTTAATGTTCCATCATTACTTAAGGATGAACGCTGCTCTGAGTCATTTAATTCCCACACCCACGCCCTTGAGCATCTGACATAAGTGAAGTGAAGTCCTATTATAAAACTTAGTTGCTAATATTCAGTCAGCAATAAAGTAATTTTCAGTACAATGGAGTTTGCTGTTTTATTTCAGAAGTTTTTATTTTTTCAATTTTTATTAGTTGTTGGTTCGTGTCTAAGCTAAGCACTTTAGCAACGGATAATTTGACGCGGGACAGAGATAGTTGCTTTGGGTTTAAGTATGCCAATCAAGGATAGCAAAACAATTCTTTTAAAAAATTTGGCAATTGTTTCGGACAATTTAACGTAGAAAAGAGTTAGTTGCAATATTCTTAAGTGTGCCAAACAAAGATAGCGAAACGATTTTTTTCGCATTTCGCTAGTAAGGGAGGGAAATACTTTCATTCCCATGTTTATACACGGCAAAGCATGCTCATAGTCACTCCTTATTATATATCCTCCTTGGTTACAATGCTATATTAATTACGCGCTTATAGTACGTTCAGATTGATAAGAAATATAATAATTTAGGAACAAAATTTCTAAATCACATTGTCCGGTTCATTCGGAATTGATTTAGTTTGACATTTGATCGCATTTTATTTCTTTGCCTTAACGTTTGTAACGCTTAGAAATAATACACGCACAGAGCCGCCAAGGGTACAGATATATTTGTTGTCGCTCATAAGCCTCGAATCAGAGTGACTGTCTGTCTGTCCGTCTATCTGTTCGTTTGTTTACAACATACATAACTCTCAAGCGCTTTGAGCTATCGTGCTGAAATTTGTTGCGTGTCATTTTTAGCAAAAAAGTAGCTTTATGTTAGTGAATGGGATGTATCCCCTCACTCCTTCTATCCCCTCCCGTACAAATTTAAGAAACTGATTTTTCTGCGAAACTACTTAAGATATCGATTTAAAATTTGGGTCAAAGTATAATAATGTATATGTCATTAACATCACATAATATTGATGTGATCCCCTCACTCCTTCTACTCCCTTACAAGCAAATGCACAATTTTAAAAAATGTATTTATTCGGTTTTCATTGAAGCTAGCGAAGTTAAATGAACAAAATTGTGGTAGTTATTTCATTATAATTGCAACCGGTTTAAAAAAAAATAATAACTTCACCTTCACTTCCTTCCATAAAAATTTCACGAAATTTTGAAATTTAAATTAAATTGATTTTCTTCGAAACTGTCAAAGCTATCGACATGAAGTTTTGTTAAAAGTTTAATAATAGAAATATCATTGAAATCGAAAAATTTTCTTTTGATCCGTATAGTCCTTCTACTTTCTCCCATACAAATGCATAATTTTGGTAAACGCATTATATCAATTTTCATTAAAACTAGAAAAGTACAAACTTAAAATTTTGCCAGAATTTGTCCCTTAATAATTGCAATAAATACTAAAAAATTATCAACACTCCGTTTAACCCCTCCCATACAAATATCTATGTTATAAACTCAAGAATTACATACAAATGCCCCAATTTCACGTAAACTATGTCCAATTTCTTTGAAAATAATAAAAACTATACAAATTTTAAATTCAGCACGAAATATTTTGCTTGCCACCTTCGGTGCTATATACAAAAATTACATACCTTCCCCTCTGCTTCTACCACCTCCCATACAGAAATCACAATACACTATTCGAAAGAATTTGAGATGACATACCTATTTTCCGGTAAATTAATCTCTTTCCCATTTCATCTAGAGTACCATATGTTCTTTGTTACTCCAAATTTTTGTGCATTATCGCTTTTGTGCCCGACGTCAAAAACCCGATTACGATCATTTATATTTAATGTAAGGTAAGTCATTTGAGTACAGATCTGATTTAAACTCAAATCTGATTTTTAATAATCTATATAAATATAATTGTAGTGTCTGTCTGTTATTTGTTTATAAATGGCTATAAATAAGTTTTATGCTTCATTTTAGCAATAACTAAGCAGAATCAAACGTTTTTAAAAATTTTCTCTGCCTGTCTGTCTGTCTTTCTAGCTTTCACGCAAAAACGGCTGAACCGATTGCAATGAAACTTTCACAGATTATTAGCTCTGCCTCGGGGAGTAATCTGCTTTAGGTTTTATTTTGCTCCCCTCACGCCTTCTACCCCCTCCCATACAAAGTGACTCATTTTCAAAAACATAATAATCAAATTTTCATGGAAACCATGGAAGCTATTAATTTGAAATTTAAAATATATTATTTCTTTTATAAATGCAATCTTCAAGTATATAAATAGTTTGAATCCCCCAACTCCTTCCACCACCTCCCATACAAACTAAACTTTTTCATGAAATACTATACTCCAATTTTCTCAGTACGTTTAACTTTGATCGAGCTAAGATTTTGTATTAAATCCTTAATTAAAACTCTTATTTATGTCAGGAAAAACTAACCAATTAGGTTTACTCCTTCTACCCCCTCCCATACAATGTGGCACAATTCCACGACTTTGCAAAAACTCGATTTTCTTGAAAAGTGTGAATCTAACTGATCTAAAATTTAAAACACATCAACTACATGGTGATTATAGTTGTTTCTAGAAAAATCACTAAAAACCCTCCACTCCTTCAACCACCTCCCATACAAACTAAACTTTTTCATGAAATACTCTAAACCAATTTTCTCAGTACGTATAACTTTGATCGAGCAAAATTTTCTGATCAATCCCTAATTAGTATTATTAATATTATCGGAAAAAAATTAACCGATTACCTCCACTCCTTCTACCCCCTCCCTTACAATATGACACAATTTCACGACTTTGCAAAAACTTGATTTTCTTGAAAAGTGTGAATCTAACTGATCTGAAATTGAAAGGATATCAATTGCTTGGTGATGATAGTTGTATCTAGAAAAATTACCAAAAACACCCCACTCCTTCTACCACCCCCATACAAATTGCACAATTTCACTAAATCCAATGCACTAAGTTTCTCAAGTTACCTATTAAGTTTTTCAAGCTTAAATTGTGTGCAAAATATTTTTATAGCTACTCTAGCATGGTGTGAAAAAATTTAATTTAGTACTGTCATCCCTTCCATCACTCCCCACACCAAAAATTCTTAAGATTACAAAAATTTCGATTTCATCGGTAGTATCATAGGGGTATAATGGGGCTTTACGCACAATCGAAGTCCTGTTATATTTTTAAGCTTAATGTCATTTTATTTGGGCTTTTTTTTTCAATTAACACAAGCTACAACTATTCACATGTCCTTAACACGTATACATATGATCTCGAATCACGGGTTTGATTTGATCACGAGCCTCTCCCATTCAAATGCGAGTATCATGCTATCATTCTTAATAATTTATGGTTCTGACTCCAAAAAAATACAAAACTTTGTGTTCAAAGAGCCATTAAAGTAAGCGGATTATATATCCCATATAATGTATTACTAACTACATTCTCAAAAATTGCTTATTAATGCGATTTTTATGCGGACGAAGTCGCGGGCGTTTGCTAGTAAAAAATAAAATAATAATTTAGGTGCAATGTGAAGAAGGAGATTTCATTAATATTAAATTAATTTATTTTAGTTTTTCCATCGTACATTAGGGAGCGGTTAGATGGTCGGCATAAGTATTTTTCGGCATTTTATAAAAACATATCGAAGGTACTTACCCGTCATGATGTCAGTCACAAGAATTTCTTAGATTTTGGATAAATATCAGGAAATATGCTGATTGGTAATAAAAATGTTGATTGTAGCTACGATATTTTTATGTTGATTGAAGATTTTAAACTTCGGATACTTGTTTTGTACTCTAGGTATGTGGTTGCTTGCTTTTATTTACATACATCAAAATTGATCTTGCAATCAAGTCTTGTATTTAACAAAATTTTGTAAAAAATTGGTTTTATTTTAAAACGTTTTGGATTATTATGGTAAGAATAGAGAAATAGTTTTCAAAAGCATTGCTACGATTGATATACATGTTTAATTTCTGCGACTACTGGAAAAGCGATGATAATTGTAATTGATTTCTCATTGCATCTAATCTACAATTCGTATTTTGAAAAAACAACCGATATTTTAATTTTTTTATTGAATATTAGGCATAATTTTGTATAGAAAATTTAAAAGTTTTGTTGAAAAGGTTATGGCTTATTGCTGAAATTTTCGTTAAGAATATTAAGTAAAAGTTTGTTGAATTTTCGAAAATAATTACCTTGGTGGTGGTGGCGACGGTGGTGGAGGTGGTGGCGGAACTGGTTCTATATTTCGTTTATTTGTTGTCTGTAAATCAAGAGCGAATGCCGGTATTGGGCTTTCGCGAGGCCGCATTGTTGTTGGCGGACCACGGAACAAAGCATACGGATGCCCGAAGAAATCTGCTGATGTCGTCATCATATTGATGTTGTGGTGGTATCTGTAAAATTTCAAAAATAAGAAAAATATTATAAGATTGGAGATTAGTTTTATTGGTTTTATTGTTAGTGAATACGGGTTGAAAATTGATTTTTATTTTTTTCGAAACGTTACTAATGAAAAATCCGGCCAGTTTTGTTAGCAGACCAAATACTTTCCGCATGGAAAACTTTCAATTTGTATTCGAATACCGCACATATCCGCGATTCTTACATCAAAGCCGTCAAAACTGCATTTTACAATCGAAACCGCGAAAACATAGCAAAGCCACACAATGCCAGCCGTAGGTACGTGTGCTCTTTTCCTGAACCCGTCATTGGACAGGCTCTAAATTTCTCCCCCGAATAACAATTTTTATGAATTTATTTGGCTAAAAATCAAAAATATCCTCTGCAACGCATTACTAACGGTGGACTGAGCCCAAACATCAAGGGTGCAAAGAAATTCATTCATTGAAAATCATCATCATCAAAACTCTCTCTTTCGCTGCTTTGACCGAAATTGCATATCTGTCGTGTGTGTGGATAAAATTGATATGTGAAAATAATGAAAATCTACCTAGGACACAATTTTCATAATGGCTTAAAAGCTCTCTAAAAAATTAGTCGTTTCGTAGCAATGCAATTTCGCCTATACTGGCTCTTTACGAGTCACATGACCCCGAAAATTTTCATAATATCGAAAATGCGCCTTTTACAAAAAACTTCGCTAAAATATTATAATATTCCATTTTATAGATATTCAATAATATGACATGGCGATTTTTTTCACGGCATATTTCATTGTGAAAATGGAAGTTCTTGCTGTACTCGCATGTACATAGATGGAAATCTGAAAAATATTCATGCCATCCGATTTGGATATGAAACATTGTAGTCCTGATCTTTAACAAAACTATTGCACAACATCCAAAAAAAGAATATATTCAAAAGAACAGCATTCAGATCCATTAAATATAAACGTTTCGCGAACGCAATAGCTTCTGAATAGAATACTAATGACCATTCAAGTGTAGAAACAGGATGCATCCCTATGGTGGAATAGAATTTTAACTTTGAATTTAGCTTGTTTACAAGTACGATTTTGACGAGAATTATTGATAGGAAATTGTTTTTTTTATTGACTTTAAAATAGGAAATATTTTTGTTTTCACAAAAATTAAAAGAGTTTAAGTTTACAAAAAATTTAAAACATTCGGATCTTATTCATTAGATGAAATCGAAGAGTATTATAAGTTTGCGCTAAAGTTTGTAACGCCAAGAAATACTGCTCGCACAGAGTCGCCAAAAATACAGAAATATTTTTTGTCGCTCAAAAATCTCGAAATCGGATGTTCGTCTGTTCGCTCTCTAGCTCGAGAACGCGTTGAACTAGGAAGCTCAAATTTGGTTCATTCTATTTTTGATAAGCACGTAAGGTCAAGCTCGTGAACAAGCCAAATTGCTCTACTTCTCCTATACAAAATTACACTACTTCGGAATTTGACAATAAATAGATTTTCGCAAAATGTATTGATCTGAAATTCACTGCATGAAAATTAATTGAATCCTTCCACCTCCCAAACATTAAATTCTTAAAAACCGAGTCTACTCAGTACGTATAAAATTAATTGATCTGAAATTATGCTCGAAATGTTGGTTTAGAATTATTAGGTCGAAAAAATTAGGCGTTCAGCTGCACTCCTTCTACCCCTACCATACAACATGACACAATTTCACAACTTTATAAAAAGTTGATTTTCTTAAAAGACATGAACGCTACTGATCTGCAATTTAAAACATGTCAATTAAATGATGTTTATAGTTATTTCTAAAGTAGTTAAGAACTGCGTACTCCTTCTACCATCTCCCATACAAACTTCACAATTTCACTAAGTCCATTACACTAATTGTTTCAGCACCTATTACATTTTTGAAACTTAAATTTTGTATAAAATATTTCGATAGCAACTTTAGCATGGTGTGAAAAAACTAGTTAAATGCCGTCATTTCTTTTACCACTTCCCATTTAAAATTTCTCGAAATCAAAAAATTACTCTTTCATCTAGAGTATCGCGTAATTGGGCGTTACGCCCAATCATAGTCCTGTTATGTTTTGAATTAAATTTTTAATGAATTAACTTTATTATTTCTTACAATAAAATATTGTTTTCGTCGCAGGAAAAAAATCCATAGCAGAAAAGCAACTAATTGCACTAGAAAATTATGTCATCTCAATTTCTTAAGAATAGGCAATAGTGAAATTTGTATCTAGATTCAGTGGGATGAAGATTAATTCAGATTAACTATAATAATAATTGAAGTTATAATTACAAGTTTATGACTTGGATTATGACTATAGTTTTTAAGGAACTTTGTGAAATTCATTTTCTAAGATGATGGCATTTGAATGGGAGGTGGTAGAAGGATCAAAGAGTTTTCAGACAATTCTAAAAATAACAGTGTGCTCGTAACCAATTTTCAAGTTGACAGCTTTCATAGGATCTATGAAAAAATATTTCACTAAATTTTAAAAACATAATGTTAATAATTTTATTCAAATGTTTCTTGCAATAAATATAGATTTTATTTGGTGCAATATTTTGGCACGAGACGGCAGTATCTACATAGATTTATTTACAATACCAAGGTAACAATTGAAAAAAGTATGTGATAAATTAAAGCTAATAAAATTATAAGAATATTTGAGATTTCTCCAAACAGTATTAATAGGTTTGTTTTGTTACTAATTAATTCTATGAAATGCAGAGTGAAAAAAGAAAAGCGCCCGAAAAAAAAAACTGAAACTGGTGTATGTTAGAGAAAGGTCATGTACTTTGGACTTATTTTACCTTGGTCCTAATGATGTTTTAATGGATTTAACAATGTTTTGAAAAAATGATTTTCATTAATTTTTGCACTTTGGTTTTAGTGAATTTTTAATATATTTCATCCTTTCGAAGTAGCTCTTATTTCGCACAAGACAAATAAATATCTATTCTGCGTCCAAAATAAGTTTCTTATTTGTTCTTGTTTATGAAACAATTTGCGAAGCCTTGTCACTTTTTCCTCGGTAGTTTCTTCTCCGTCTTTTGTGTCCTATTTTCAATCTTACTATTATTAAATAGATTGATAGTTACTTTGAATTAAGGTAAAACACTTTACATAGCTAGGTACCATCCTTATACTGTGGTCCTGTTAATTACTTGCACCTTGGTCCGTAACGCGTTACGAGAAATCAAAAACTGAGAAATCAAAGGTAGTGCGAAGTATCAGCAAACCACTCATTTGCTAAGGGTTTATAGCAGAAGGATCGCCATTGAAGAAAAATCCTATACCATTATTTTAGTTCAATTCTAGAAAATCGATTTTAATTTTTATAAAACCTTTCAAATACTAATTTTGTAATGAATAATTGGTATTGTTAACCTAAGGTGTAGCCTGGTGGGTAGCATTTTGGTCTACACTGCGAAGATCGTGAGGTCAAATTTAGGTCGACGCATAATTCCAGCACACAATTACCAGCTTGGGTATACCTTGGTCACCTCAATCTACGAAAATAAAAAATTCGAAGATGGAGGGCTGTGCGAAAGTCTAACAACCCTTCCACAATAAATAATGAAAAATGTTAAGGAACCTGGAGACCAGGAGGCCAAGGCCCAATTTGGGTTGTAGTGCCATGCAACATCGAGCCAAGGTATTACTTGAACCTTAGAGTAAAGTATAATTCCTACTTGTACGTTGCATGTTAAGATGACATTTTGAAGTTGATATTTGTACCTTTAAGACAAGATAATCGAGAAATATCACGAATTAATATTTTGTAAGTTATAATGCATTAAGTGAAAAGCGAACCAAGGTACATGACCTTCCTCTATTATTGAGAATTAATACAAATCAGAGCATCGATATCGATACATTAGCGAATAAAACATTGATGGTTACTCCATTCCTAGACAGGCCGATAGTTCAGTTCACGAAATCAAAAGACTTTTGATAAACGAAATTATTATCTAAACCACTAACGTTGAAATATGGTTATTTAGCGCGTTCTAAGAAACTTTTTGTTTTTAATTTGGTTTAAAATTTGTTGTAATAGCTATTCTGGCTCATGAAGTAATGATTGTAATGTATCTTTCCCTTCACCAACCCGCACCTTCTCTACCAATAATACAATTAACTTCTTCCATTCGTGAGTAGTTCCTGTTTTAACATCTATATCTACAATGGCGCTACAGCCCAAATCGGACCTTGGCCTCCTGATATTCAGGTTACTTAACACTTTTCATTACTTATTGTGGAAGGGTTGCTAGCCCTTCGCACAACCCTCTTTCTACGAATTTTTCATTTTCTTAGATTGAGGTGACCAAGGTATATCCAAGCAGGCAATGTGCCGGAATTATATGTTGTGCCGGCCGGGATTTGAACTCACGACCTTCGCATTACAAGACCACACTACCTACTAGACTATACCCTAGCTTGTTTTAACTCCTGTTTTAACAGCTTAAGTCTTATGCCATTGACACATAGCGCAGCTAAATTATAAATAAAGCCTAAATTATAAATAAACGGCTGTGTCGTATGCTAATTTAGCTAAATTACCAAAAAAGTGATCATTTATCAGCTAAATCATCTCATTGTCATTGTCATCTTATTTTTTACATAATTTAGGCTATAATGATGAAGATTGTGCTAGAGCTGCCCATATCATATAAGTTTTTTCATGTTAGAAAGAAGGAAAAAAAGTCATTTTCTAACACCTTTGACGTAAGTATATGAAATCTTTGAAGCAGTATTTAAACGCCCAACTATGAAAGAGGACCGATTAGAAAACAGGACTAAGGATCGTTTTTCTTCCTTTGTGACCTTTCTTGCAAAATTGTATTGCCTATTGACTATGCAATTCAACTTTTTAAAAATATTATCTTCTTAATTAGCAAAGTGCTATGTGTCACCAATCTACTAATCTAATTTACGAATTAGTTGAATATAAAACTTATAAAATATAATATCTGTTAAAGTTTAGTGAGTTCGTTATGCTCTCATTGAAAATCTTTTGAAATCCTTACATTTGATTCGAACTATTTATTAAAAATAAAACGTAAATGTTAAATTTCCTTATGCGACATTTATGTATCATATATAACCATAAACTCGAACAAAAAATTAAACATTTATTACAAAACTATTAAAATCAAACTTTGTGAAAAGTTAAACAAAATCGTGGCGTGAATACAATTCGCATCTTCTTCATCGTTTTTTTTTATCCCTGCAGCATCGTCAAAAATGTTTAATTCCGCAAAATAAAGCCCCGAAAAGTCTAAAAGAAAATTTACTCAAGAAGAACAAAAGCAACTGCTGCTGTGTGTATCCTTTTTTAGTACTGCTGGCTGCTCTGCGAGCGTGTGTGTCTTTGCGGCGTTGTCGCCTGTGTCAATTTAGTTGGTCCTGAATTATAAAATAATTTCGACACACAAGAATTATGAAAATTTACATTAGCACTAATTAAAGTGAATTTAATTTTGTGGAAATGCTGCGGATGTTGTCGATGGTGACCGTGTGTTGCAGTACGAATCCAACACGAAAAAGATCCGGAGGAAGGATCTGAAATTAACGTTGTTGGAACGTAGTCTAGATCTAGGTAGATAGTGAAGTAGCAACCGACAGTTTCCACTAGTGAGCTTCCGACCCGACCCCCATATAGACAATTACCCGAAATTCAGCAGAGCCAACTTCTACAACCGCAGATTGGGGGTTGTCCTCTCAATGGAGACTTCGTTCTATTCGAGGCCTGACTACACTATGAGCAGAACTATGGCATTGTCTTCGTTGCGAATACCAGCACAAGCCATGCTCTGTTAAGGACATCATCATCTTCATATCGCATGCTATGCCATTCAAATTCCGGACAATGGCAGTTAATAAATTTTTCATTGAAAGGATTTACATAGTCGAGTTTACTTAAGGCTTAATCCATTACGAATATGAAAATTTCGAGAGAAGAATAGCACAAAGATTATTAACTTAGCCTAAATACTCATCGTATCCTCATATAACTAATCTGGGTCCTTGTGTTCCATAACTCGTTCCAGTACCCATTCGAAAAACTCCCAATCTATTCGACCAACCAACTTTTCCTAGCAAATACCAGAAAACTTTCAAACCGACTCGACTACTTAACATGAAACCACAAAAACATTTTCCCCGAAGAGATGACTAAAAGAAGGAAAAATTTTGTGTCCTTGCTGGCCCACTTAATTGTCGCTTTTAAAACAATTTTCCAGTGAAAACTGTTCACTTCATAATGTCACCTCCAAATTATAAGAAAAAAAGAAAAAGATACGAAGCATTTCGTCTTTTCCTTTTTCGGGGGAAGTCGGTATGCAGCTCGCCAACTTTATCTACTGACACTTGTACTTTGGAGTGGAGTATGTCCTTAGACCTGTTCTCCCGGCAGTGCTGATGATCGTCGTCCTGTTCATGTTTTAGCACTTAATCTGCTAACCTTACTTTCTACTTGTTGGTTTGCTTTTGCCGTCCTTCTTTATTACCAAATGTTTAATGATTGGGATTTTTTGTCCACCGTTTTTCTTGTTTTCAACATTGATTGTTTCCAATGTTTTTAGGATTTAGGTTCTTGAAATATACGTATTATGGCATGACAGGATAGTCAATTACGACAGCTAAATCATAACTTATGTCTTTTGGGAGATTTAATACCACATGAGTGCCACTTAGCACTTGGACTGTAGCGCTTTTGAATATTAGAAAAAAATAAATTTTTCCCAGTACAATTTCTCTATGTGATACCTCAGAGAACAACAGCGAAATAGCCCAATTTATGATTACTTTTCAAGATAAAAGAGCCAGTTATTAAATAGTTACATCTCAAAGCAAAAAACATAACAGGGCTACGATTGCGCGTAAAGCCCAAGATGAAATAGAAATTTTTATGGTCTTAACCAATTTTGTACGGGGAGTGGTAGAAGGGGTGAAATCATTGAATTAATTTTATTCCCATCATGCTAGGGTAGCTATAAAAATGTTTTGTACAAAATATAAGTTCTTAAAATTAAATAGGTACTGAGAAAATTAGTGTGTTAGATTTAGTGAAATTGTGCAGTTTTTATGGGAGGTGGTAGAAGGAGTGAGGAGATTTAAGTTATTTTTTTCAGAAATAACTAAAAATATCATGAAATTGGCATCTCTTAAATTTCAGATTAGTAACATTCATACTTTTCAAGGAAATCGATTTTTTGAGAAATTGTGTCATATTGTATGGGAGAGGGTAAAAGCAGTAAAGCTAATCTGTTAATTTTTTCTTAATGATAATACCAATTAAATATTTAGTACAAAATTTGAGCTCGATATATGTTATACGTGCTGAGAAAATTGGTTTAGAGTGTTTCATGAAAAAGTGCAGTTTGTATGAGAGGTGGTGGAAGAAGGGCGGGGATTCAAATAATTTTACTTTATTATTCTAATAATAAAGTATTGTGATCGACACAGGAAAAACAAAATTTGCTACCCTGAAATTTTTTTTTTCGCGTTTCATGACTAAAATATCCTAAAAATGGCAAAAGTTTTATTTCATTTCTCAATTAAGGTTCTCGTACAAAATTTCAAGTTCGTAGCTTTGAATTTGTTGGTTAGTAGTTGATTTATTTAAATTCTAATTCTATTTTAAGTCTAAATTATACTTTTGTATGGGAGGGGGAGAAGGGCAAAGTAATCTCAAAGCTTTTGACGCAGTTTCGTTTCAATTATTTTTTAAAGTTTTTATGCAAAATTTCAAACGGACAGCTTTTAATAGTTAGGTGATAAATGATTTCTTAAAAATGGTCGAAAAAATAATTTTGTATGGAAGGGGGTAGAAGTTTCCAAGGTATTCGTCCAATTAATATTTTATTCTTTTACGGATTTTTTTTAATGCATTTCGCAAATTTTCAAGTTCCTACCTTAAAATTTCATTCAAAAAATTTTCAGTTTTTGTGTTTTTTCATTGCAAATGAAACACCTTGTGCAGATTAGATCGGGGGTACGGTGCATAACAATTGTGGAACAAATTATTGTTTTTTTCTATGTATATTAAATAGATGTATTCATATGCAAAATTTAATCTTTGTATATTTCACCAGAAACCTAATAAAAATCACTCAAAATTTTCGACATTTTTGCTTACTATCTCCCTCCTCTTATACCCTCAACTTAAAATTAAAAATTATGTAGTTCTATACTTTAACGAATCTTCGATTTGATATCTGTACTTATTTTTGAGATATAACGGTTCGAAATTTTGAAATGTGCACCATTTTTGAAATGCTCCCCATTGCCCCCCACTACCGCTATGACGAAATTTTATATATTTCATGTATTTCGCTAGTATAGCTTAATAGATGTTTTAAGTTTGAATTACATTAAGAGATAGTAGAAATACTCTATTTTTCTTTGCACTCTCCCTTACAATAATTAGCCTATCTCTAAACTGACTCTAGTGGATCCGTATGCCACCTTAATGGTCCCCGCATATGAATCTTTTATGGCAAGTAATTTCAAAGGTATAATCATTTGAAAAAAAAAAAAAAAAATTTGGCCGACAATTTGTTTTTTGCCCCTCCCTCCCTTTTCGTAATTAAATTATTTTTAAAGTTTGTCACACAGCCCTCTCTATACGTAGGATGATTTTCAGCTTCCTATCTGCATTCGTAGTTGGATATTAGCAAGTGTAGTTTTTGACTCTATGCCTCCTTCCGCCTCCTGCTTACACCTGACACTCTCAAAAATTTTGATAATTGAGCTTACTTACCCAATAAACAATCCACCCAAAAACGAACTTTCTACCTTTAACCGTCTCAGAAATATGAGTCCATATGTATGGCGTACGGCGGGACGGATTTTTGTTTTTGGATTTTTAAGCTAATTTAGTCATGAAACGCGAAAAAACAAAATTTCACGTTTCAATACTTTATTATTAGAATAATAAATTAAACTACCGGACTAAATAAGAGTTTTTTATGGGAGTGGGCAGAAGAGGTGAAGATATTCAATCTATCAATCAAATTCCTGTAAAGACGCCCTATAGGGGCATAGGAAAGAAACAACTCTCTTCCACAATTCGCGATCCTGAACACCGGCCTTAAGGGAAGCGCTCCCTAAAAAATTTAAAAAACTCGATTTTTTTTATTTCCGATTAAAAATGTAGACTGGATTCTAAATCGATTGCTGAAAACCGCACCCCTCTCGGATGAGTAAAAGTGTTGTAAACTTCATCCATATTGACGCAGCGCTTTTAGCTTGGCACTCGGCTCACTCCCTGGTCGTGCCGCCCTACTGACCTAATCGCCATCCCCACCACCAGTACCACTAAGCCGGCAAATCAGGTTTTTTCTTTCTAATCAATAATTTTATATTACTACATTATTTATGTATATATATTTGTTACATAAACTAAAAAACAACTTTTATTTGGTTTTTCGCTTCTCATGAAAAGCAGTGTTTTTGTTATTCAGTTACACTTTTCTAGAAAACTATACAGCCTATCGACTTGTTTTTTTTTGTTGGAAAAGTGGTACTACTGGCTGCCAACCGAGTAGGAGTTTTTTTTAAAATTTTGACTATGAACTTTCTTACAAGGTGTTTTCATGCATCAGGGAATTATTAAACTTTGAAGCTTCATAGAAAATTCCAAGTAAATTTTTTTAATAACCATCTACCTTATTTGCTAAGTTTCGAGTAAAATACATGCCTGCAAAAGTTAAACGAAATCGGCCAAGTAGTTCGTGAGAAAAGTGTACCTAAATTTGCACTGAAAGTGCTCTTGGGTGTGCTCCCCTTAAGTTGTTGCCAGTTTATTCCTCTCGCCTCCTGCTCAACTGCTCGCTTCCATGTGCTACATGGTCGACCAACCCGACGTCTTCGTTGAAGACTAATCCAGAGCCTGTTCGGCGATATTGCGATCTGTTTTCCTCAAAGTGATATTAATCCACTGCCACTTCCGCCTTTGAATCTCAATGCCTCTTTTAGTCTATTCCATTGTACACCAAAGCTCGTCGTTTATTCCTAAAATGCGTCGGAGGCATTGGTTCATGAAAGTTTGCAGTTTCTTGGTAAGTCGAACGGTCACTTTCCACATAGTACAACCATATAATAACACGGATTTGACGCATGCGTCAAAAAAGAGTAGTCTCTCTTAACCTCCGGAAATGGGAAAAGATACCGAAGGCCTGACGAGCTTTATTTATAGGAGCCTCAATATCTTTTTCAGCTCCGCCATCCATGCTGACAATACTTCCGAGATAACAAAAATGTTGCACCTCTTCCACATCTTGTTCGTTAACAATCGGTGTGCCTGCGTTCGAACCCATGTGCATGTACTTGGTTTTACTCACTTTTATTTTCAGTCCCGCCTCTTTGCATTTAGAATGCAACGAGCTAATATTTGACTCTAAGTCCGAAGGGTTTTGTGCAAGAAAACACACGTCATCAGCATAATTAAGTTGACTTAAGATGTTAAAAAATCTCCATTGAAGACCTTTACCCTCCCCACCTTCCAGAGCATCTTTCAAGATTTCATTTATTACCACCAGAAACAGGGCTGGTGATCCTTCCTGCCACATGAAACAACGATCGAACGCAATCGGATCAGGATGGCAAAAATGTAAATCGCTAATCATGGCCGGTCGGTGAAGTGTGACTGCGATTAGTTTAGCGAGCTTTGATCCGATCGATGTGTTGGGTCGTGCAAAGTGGTCAATGATGTGTGCTTTAGTGGGTGAATTTGTTTGGCGAGCTTTGTTCTAAACTACGATCTCGTCGGGTTAAGGTGAGATGTGTGTGTGTGTTGCGCGATTAATGTACGATTGCGAACAAAAACTCTAGGATTTATAGCGATGATCATTGCGGCATTGTTATTGGTGATAGACCGTAAGCAGTATGAATTTGCTTTGCTCTTCTAACTGCAGCTATTTTAAATTTTCAAATGCAACATGCGATTGCTATTTTAAAAAAGCAATGAAAAAAGTTTTCCCTAATCACTCTAACCTGAATATTAGCTTTCCAGTCATCCTCAACTTGTCCCAAGAATAATGCAGTTTCGCCTAATGTAATGGAGCCAGGGCCCAAAAAGAGTCAGTGCTAAATGGCCCCACTACTTCGAGTAGGTTCGTTGATACGTCAAATAATTAAGAGCTACAGTCATTTAAAATGTTTGATATATCAAATATTTCTAAATAATTCGCCCCATCTTTTATTACTTTTTAGGTTCATATGTTGTTATGTTAGTTTAAAAAGCCTAATCAGAAATCTTCACTTCCAAAAAGTGTCACCAAGTTCAGTAGGGGCTTTTTGAACTCTTACTTCTGTAGATCCAATGTGCTGTTTGTTAGACTCAAGTTCCTTCTCGACTTCCGCCCATCGAGATTGAAATCATCTTCATCCAGTTCATAAATACCGAAACGCATATAATAAAGAAAGATTCCATGAAGTGAATGGATTAAAACTAATAGTGATGCTGGCGTTTTAAAATTAATATTTTTTCTCGTTTTTGTGAACAATAATGACTTGGAAGTATAGAAAACGCGTTTGAAGACAGAAACTCTCCAACATGTATATCATATCCCATTGCCTACATTGACACGATACAAAGCTGTTTAATAATGCTGGTGTCTTGACACATTTAACAGGATTGCATTCATGGAAATAATTAAACAGAGTCAAACACACTTTCGAGAGTTGAGTCCAGGCAAATGCAATACAATAGCCTGCAGGCAAGTTTCAATTTTTTTTTTCGAAAAGACATCTTGCATATATCTGTGGTGGGTGAAATTATGAAAAAAAAGGTTTCCTAAGTACTTGCGTAAAACATGGCATGAAAAAGGAGTAGAATTATAAAGAAATATAGCACCAACGATAGGTACTGCGGCAAGAAATACATACCCATCCTGGCGGTAGTTTAATTCCGCTGATACCACATACGCGAGTATCCTGGTATTGTTTCATTATTGCTACACTTTTTGTTTGGTTTTAATGTTGGTTATGTCGACCGTCTGTTTCATTCTGAAACTCGTCATATACTTATCCCCTTTTTGATTATATTTTTCTGTTTTTTCCTGAAGTCATTTTTTGCATTATTGAATGAAATCGGCGAGCGTTTATGTTCAGCGGTTCAAGTTGTTCGTTTCCGAGCGGATTCGAATACTTGACGATTAAAAAAAACAATAACAGTAAAACAAAGTATCGCTTTCATAGTCTACGACAGAGCGTACGGATTAAACTGCTTTTACTCATCGCTTGCCATTAACAATTCTTCGCTCCTGAAATGATTTTGGGATGAATGAAAATATCATTCGTTTTGTGTATATTTTTTCCGAATGAAACATTCTAGAAACTCCATCATATAGTTTACTCCTCGACATTTTCTATCCTGGCTGTCCATTGCGCGCTTTTCATTTCTCATTCTGAAAATACTTCAAGTTGGAAGGGCGGTTGGGTTCAGAACGAAGAACACAAAAAAAAAGACTTTAACCCAACATTATTATGAATGAATATTTCCACAGAGTTTTCTATATCTTTAGGTAGGATAGTCGCTAGCTACTAGTTGGAGGAAAAGCTATCGGTTTGTGTATTTTGCAGATATGTTATATGTACACGGGGGGCGGAAGGCAAGGACATTCAGATTCACTATGGACTGAATGACTTTGAAACTGCGGACATGTTGGAAGTGCAGAGTTGGCCCTCGTCAACCCTCTCGACCAATGCTCATGCCGTCTAATATTTCCAGGATGTAATGGTTTGTTTTCCTTTCTGTTGGATGGATGGATAGATGGCAGAAATAAAAAAAGAAACTGGAACAGCCCTTATGTTGTTGACATTTTTCACTTGTCTCGTTGTTCGCACATAGTGTTTCCATGCTAGATTTTAGTCCGCGAATTCTTGTGTGACATGTTATACACTGTTTACAAGGAAACTGGATAATAATGAGCTCTGTTACAGCATTTACCTACGATTAATACGAGTAGAAGATTTTCACTAAAAAACTTGTTATTAGTAATGCTTCATATTAGGAGCAAAGGCTTTTGTTTGAGGTGAAATCGGATTTATTTATATTTCTGAATTTTAAAGAAAATCTTATAACCGAAGGTTCCTTTGCTTAGAGTTTTGTACATTTCTATTAAATAGGTAAGGCTTTTCTAGTCCTAGGTGTTGTGCGACCACCGCTGAGTCTAATGTGCGTCCTTTCTATCCACGGCTCATCCAAGATATCGGTAGTGTTGGTGACGTGTGACGTGTTAGGCGATGAGCAAATTACGGCATTTGGGCTTACAGGGTGCTTTCCGAAGTGATGAATTCTACTGCATGCGATTGCCATGTAGTCGCATATTTCATGTTCCGTGTTTTTGTGTTAAGAGACCAACTAATATTCTCAGTTTGCTTTTGTCTAGACAGTGAAGTCTGGATATCAGTTTATGCGGTGCCTTTTCCCACAGACCAGTGACCTTTCCAGGTCTGTTTCCTGATTGAAGCAGGCTCTGAGGGTCAGCTTCATGTACTGAAAAGAATACTGCATTCTAGCTCTATGACTATCATTTTGGCGGGGGCTCGTTTCTTAGCCAGGACGATAGCCTCCTCATCGCACCACTGAGTGTCCTGCCATCCATCGGAGTGTAAACTGGTTTTTACACTCTAGATGGAATCTGAAACTATTATAAGTTTGCTATAAAGCTTGTGCCGCCAAGAAATAATGCTCGCACAGAGGCGTCAAGTTATAGAAATATTTGTTGTCCCTCAAAAATTTCAAAACCGCATGTCCGTCCGTCCGTCTGTGTGCTCTCTAGCTTGAGAACGCGTTGAGCCAGAGAGTTGAAATTCCGTTCACGTCATTTTTGATGAAAAAGTAAGGTCAAGTTCGTGAACGTACCAAATCGCTCCACCCCTTCTACCCTTTCCCATACAAAATTACTCAATTTCGCAATTTGACAATACACGGATTTTTTCGGAAAGTATAAAACCTATTGATCTGAAATTTGGGATATAATACTTTTATGATGATTTCAATCTACCGTTTACAAATTATTTGAGTCCCCCCCCCCCACTTCCACCACCTCCCATACAAACTGCATTTTTTTCAAGAAATGCTCTAATCCAATTTACTCAGTGCGTATAAAAATTGTCGAGCTGAAATTGTGCACTAAATATTTATTTATTTAGAATTACTAGTAAGACAAAAAAAATTTGACGATTAACTTTACGCCTTCAACCCCCTCCCATACAATCTGATACAATTTCACAACTTTACAAAAATCGATTATCCTGAAAAGAATGTATGCTGTAATTTAAAACATATCATAAGCATGATGTTCATAATTATTTCTGAAAAAGTTCTTAAGAACCAGCCCCTCCTTCCACCACCTTCCATACAAACTGCACAATTTCATTGAATCTAATACACTAATTTTCTCAGTACTTATTAAATTTTTGAATTCTAAATTTTGTATAAAACAATTTGATAGCAACTGTAGCGTGATGTGAAAAAATAAGTTCTATATCGTCACCCCCCTCATCACTTCCCCCAAAAAATTTCATACGATCAAAAAAATTCTCTTTCATCTAGATTATCGCACGACTGGGCTTTACGTTCAATCGTAGTCCTGTTATATTTATACTCTAGATGATAGTTTAGGCTGTAAAATAGTATTTATTTTAATATCCCCCATATTTAAATGGTTTTTATATCGTCTTGTGGAAAATAAATAACAAATGCTTCTATTTTCCGGTAATTGCAATTCTAGAGAGTGAACATTTGAGTCTAAGATTTGATAGTCAAGACGTTTAATATTCCAATTACTACGCACATAAACAGTAATTCCGTCACATGGGTGACGTGGCTACTTTTATTGTATAAATTGAAGCCGTACATTTCCAAAAAGATGCCTGTATCTTCTAGAATTCAAGTTGCAGTCAAGACCAAAATGTCGAAATCCACTTTGATTTCACTTAATAATAATAATATTCGTTTATTTATCAACTGCCTGATTACTACAAATAATACAAAAAAAAAATTAATAAAACTTAACTATAAAACAATAGGAATTAAAAAAAAAATCAAATAAGAAGTCAATAAATAAAATAAAAATAAAAATAAAATAACAAAATACAATAGATAACAATCAATAATAAGGAAAAAATAAATAAAATATAATATAAAAACTAAAATAAAAAACAAAAATAATAAAGGAACAACAAGATAAGATAACAAACAAAAAAAGTGACAATAAAATTTAATTTAACTTCAAGAGAGCTGATTTTTTACCTGGCTAGGGGTCATGTAAAAATCCAACTGTGAGAAGTGTCTACAACATAGTCAGAAAGAATTGGTGTTTTTATTCTAAAATACGAGACAGTAGTGCACTTACTAATATTAAGAGGTAAGTTGCTAAGCACACACCAGTTATAAAAACTCGTAAGGTCACTCTGCAAAGATAAGCAATCATTGTAGTTAGATATAGTTTTATATATCTGTGCGTCGTCAGCATAGAGAAGAATGTTCGAGTCAACAATAAATGCACTCACGTCATTAATAAACAACAAAAATAGCAGTGGTCCAAGATGACTACCTTGAGGAACACCGGAAATGTTGTAAATCTCAGAATGCACCACGAAATAGCACTTTTTGAACACGATTAGTAAGATATGATTTAATCCACGAAACAAAGCCCATAGGAAAACCAAGCCAGTTAAGCTTGTGCAGAAGAATAATCAATTTTATCGAATGCCTTACTGAAGTCTGTATAAATGCAGTCAACCTGCTGCCTATTCTCGAGAGCAGAAAGACAGAAGTTAGAAAATTGCATTAAATTAGTAACGATGGATCTGCCTTTCACAAAGCCATGCTGAAACGACCCCAATATCGACTTAGAATGGAAATACAAAACATCACAAACAATTGACTCAAACAGTTTAGCAACACAAGGAAGAATGGCAATTGGCCTGTAATTGCTTACAACATCGCGCTTGCCAGATTTATGTAAAGGTGTTATAGTAGAGAATTTCCATGATAAGGGAAAAACAACGGATCAAAGGGATAAATTAAATAGGTAGCCGAGAATAGGTAAAAGAGTTAAATTACACCTCTTAATTACAGACGCAGGAATACCATATCATCCCAAATGTATTTTAAAATGGTTGCATCATCAATAAAAAGATCTTTTAGTACTAAGGAAGTAGAAGGGAACTTTGCCAAGTACTGAAAATCATTGATGCCAGTTACTGAGGCACTACTGGAGAAAGCAGTGCGAAAATGGTTACCAAATAAATTGCTGATCACAATAGGATTAGTGCTTACGGTATCATTGAGAGACATACTAGTTGGATAGCCGTCAGAGTTTCTTTTTGAATTGACATACTTCCAAAACTGTTTAGGTTTGTCTATTAATGATAATTTAACATTCTGCAGGTATTGAGAATAAGCAGCACGTAATTGGGAATTGAAGGAGTCCCTTAGGTTGCAGTACAGCAAAAGGTCCGAGTCGTTTCTTGAGTGACAATACGCTTTCCAAGCTTTCGTTTTCAGATTTTTTTGATGAAGTAAGCAATCGTCAAGCCAGGGAAACCTCTTGGAAGGGTTCGAACGGGAGATAGGTATGCAACGCATGAAACACCCACATAAAATGGAATAACAATTTGAAGTCGCCATGTTAACATCAGGCTCATCAAGTACAGACGACCAGTCACAGTTAGATATGTCAGAGTTTAAGGCATCAAAATCAGCTTTAGTGAAGTTAAAATAAGTGTTAACAATACATTTAGAATCTGTAAAATTTGAATAAAATTTAAAATCAATTTGAAGAGCTAAATGAATAGGTAATTCAGGCAGCAAAGGGCTGTAGCAGCGAGCAACAGTCGTAAAGTTAGCATCGGTCGAAAAAACAAGATCCAAATAATAAACATACAAGCTCATCAAAATTCGTATACTCCTAACGTTCATGCAAAAAATATTAAAGTTAGAGTCAGGAACATGCTGAAAAAATTTAGTATAATCTGTTCTATTTCGCAATTTATTTTATTTGAGGCTTCCGTGGCGTAGTGGGCAGCGTGCTTGCTACTCAGTCAATAGGTCGTGGGTTCGATTCCCACTCCAGACAGAGGATTTGTTTGAGGCACGAATTTCTCAGTTGCTATTGGCGACGAAAAATAATTCGAAATAAAATGGGCAAACGGTGAAAAAGTGAAACAGTTCCACTTCAAGAAGGCCTAGATACTCAGTAGATGGTTTCTGTTCGCTTTCTATCATTCAGTTCCCCATAACATCTCCAAATATTTGTCACTAGCAGCCAATACAACTGAAAAATATATATCAGCTTCTCCACTCGTTACGGTCGTTCTCACTCCTCTTCCCCTACCTTCCTAATTCCATTCCTTCCCTCCATGACTGTGTTTGTGCATTGCACATAAAGGCCGAAATTGCCTATAACACAGGTCATTCTGTAAAAAAAAAAAATTTCGCAATACAGTTGTCTTACTATTTGGTTCTAGTTTTTCAAAGATAACATCCATTTTGAAAATTAAAATATGTAAGTAAAACTGATTCTAATTTATATTTGCTAGCATATCTCTATTTGTTGTCATTATAGCTGGCTCTTTTTCGGATTTCCTGGCGAATACCTGATTGTCCCTGGTCCATATATACTTAAAGTTCGTCTCTTGAAGTCTAAGCTTAGCTTCTTTTAATAGACTCGCAGTGGATGGAATCAGATGTTCTGATAAATAAACGCGACCTTGACCTAGATCTTTGCTTACAATGACGGAGTCAATGCCCGGTCCACAATTATTTTTTTTTACTGCTGCTCTGTAGGCACTCATTAATGAGTCACGTTTATATCTCCTATTGAAATTTACTATAATGTTGTCCGTGATTTTTTGTGATCCACTATGTAGACCACAGTATACACCTGGTAGGATCACTCAGCTAAAAATACGACCCGACTCCGAAAATTGCCGAAAACACACTCATGTTTCATCTCCGATACGTGTGCTTCCCAGAGCGAAAGAAGACTGAGTGCACAAACTGGTCATGCTTCCCATAGATCAGCAAATTTTTCGCATAAAAAATGCTTACCTCTCAAATGAACGATTTTGATTGGTTCGCTCAAGGTTATACCTCCCAAAAATTTAAACAGCTGATTACTAAGGCATATTTTACACGAAGATTGTTCGCATGTGTGCGTGAAGATTGCACGCAAATTGGTGAGCTCAATTCGATAAGCTGTCTCCAGTTTGTAAACTGTTTTACATATAATTAAACTGTGATGCTTCCTCTCTCTCAAGCTTACAGTGAACATTTAATCTGATTTTTCCATTTTATTCTCGCAAAGATTTTTTTTTATTAGACAAGAGCAAGCGAAAAATAAGCTAGGGTGTAGTCTAGTGGGTAGCGTGTTTGGTTTACAATGCGAAGGTCGTGAGTTCAAATCCCGGTCGACGCATAATTCCAAGCACACTACCTGCTTGAATATACCTTGGTTACCTCAATCTACGAAAATGAAAAATTCGTAGATAGAGGGTTGTGCGAAGAGCTAACAACTCGTCCGAAATAAATAATGAAAATGTTAAGGATCCTGAAGTTCAGGAGGCCAAGGCCTGATTTGGGCTGTAGCGCCATTGAAGAAGAAGAAGCGAAAAATATATAACATATGTATAACATTGAGCGGAAAGAGAATCGCCGACCACCCGCCGATCATGACCCGCGCACCCGCCGTCCTAGTTGAATACGACGTGAGCAAAAGCTGTAAGAACGCCATGTACGAGAATGAGAGATACGAAGTGTCGCGGACTCGGCGGAACACGTTTCACCAAAAGTAAAAACCTGAATTTGAAGAGGTAGCACGTGACAATCATGTTCACCTGGGCAATATTCAGAGTGATCTTACTCGGTGTATGGTACTCTGATGTAGACGGAGCAAACGGTTCAAGTCGAATTCGATGACCATTTTACCGACAGAGTTGGCAAATACTTTTACTATTTCGCAGGAACTTTTGTTTGGCGTCTCTCTTCAATCAATCAAATTCCTGTTAAGACCCCCTATAGGGGCATAGGACAGAAACAACTCTCTTCCACAAGGCGCGATCCTGAGCATCGGCTTTAAGCTGTTGCCAGGACTTGTTTATTCCTCTGGCCTCCTGCTCAACTGCTCGCTTCCATGTGTTACATGGTCGTCCAACCCGACGCCTTCCTTGAGGGTTATAATCCAGAGCCTGTTTTGCGATGTTTTGCTCTGGTTTCCCCAAAGTATGACCGATCCACTATTTTAGTCTGGCGAGTTGTACTCCAAAGTTCGTCGTTGGAGATTAATTCTGGCCAGAATATTCCTAAAATGCGCCGGAGGCATTGGTTTACGAAAGTCTGTAGTTTCTTGGTAAGTCGAACGGTCACTTTCCACGTAGTACAACCATACAACAACACGGATTTGACGCATGCGTCAAAAACTCGCAGCTTCATGCAAAGGGAGATCTCTCTTAACCTCCAGAAAGGGGAAAGGATACCGAAGGCCTGACGAGCTTTATTTAGCCGAGCCTCAACATCCTTTTCGGCTCCACCGTCCATGCTGACAATGCTTCCGAGATAGCAAAAATCTTGCACCTCTTCCACATCCTGTCCATTAAGAACAATCGGTGTGCTTGCGTTCAAACCCATGTGCATGTACTTGGTTTTACGCACATTTATTTTCAGTCCCGCCTCTTTGCATTTAGAATGCAACGAGCGAACATTTGACTCTAAGTTCGAACGGATATGTGCATGCAAACACACGTCATCAGCATAATCAAGGTGACTTAAGATGTTAAATAGTCTCCATTGAAGACCTTTACCTTCCCCACCTTCCAGTGCAGCTTTCAAGATGTCATTTATTACCAACAGAAACAGGGCTGGTGATAATATGCAGCCTTGTCTGACACCCGTTCGCACAGGGAAACTCTCGGACAGCTCTCCTCTATGCAAGACGCGACACCTTGCATCTTCGTTGGATTCTTTAATCATAGCTATGACCTTATCTGGAATACCTCTCCTACGCAAAGCATTCCGTATGTAATCTCGCTTAACGCTGTCAAAAGCCTTCTCGAAGTCCACAAACATGAGATGTAGTGGCGAACCCATTTCGGCTCACTGCTCTAATATTATCAGTAGGGTATTTGTGTGGTCGGTACAAGACGACCCTTTACGGAATCCAGCCTAATAAAATTCGAGAGTGCTCTCGACGACATCACTAATCCTATTGAGAATTACCTTAGCCATAATTTTTGATACGGCAGTAAGTAGACATATACCACGCCAATTGCCACAATCCCGAAGGTCGCCCTTCTTCGGAATTTTCACAATGACGCCCTCCTTCCATTCAGTCGGATATCCTCCATCATTCCACACCTTAGTGAAGAGTGGGAGGAGTATATCGGCTGTTATTTCCGGGTCCGCTTTGAGGAGTTCGGTTGGTAGTCCGTCTATACCTGGAGCTTTCCTTCCCGCCATTGACCGAATGGCGGAAACTATCTCTTCCTTATCTGAGGGATCGTCCCTAATAGAGGATTGTTGCGGTTGGATGTTTGGAAGTTGCTCTGTTTCCGGAATATCTTCCTCTGACAAGATGTTTAAAATATCAGAGAAGTATTCCTTCCATCGTCGCAAACTGGTGTTTACTCATATTAAGGAGAGTTCCGGTGACATCTCTCACCAGGTGGTTGGCGGTGATATTCCTATTCGTCAACTGTTTCATGATTTTAAATAGTGAACCCATATCTCCAAGGTAAGCCGCAGATTCTGCCTTGTTTGCCAGATCTTCAATGGCCTTTCTCTTGTCGCGTCTAACAGCCTTTTTAAGCTGTATATGAGCATCGCGGTAGTTCTGCCTCAGGTCGGGCGTTCGTTGGTTGACATCGGGTTGAGAGATGATTGCCAATTTGGCTTTTTTCTGATTGCCAACCTTGTCCCATGTGTCTTGCGACATCCAGGGTTTCTCACCGCTTTGCACATATCCCACAGATTCTTCAGCACTAGTTAGAAAAGTGTTTCTGGTTGCCTCCCAATTGGCGTCCAGTGTGCGCATTTCATATTCACCCAATGTGGATGACTTTTCGCGTAGAACAGTGGTGTATTCGCTGTTTTTGTTGAGATCTCTAAGTTTAACCACATTAAGCTTGCGCTTCATTTGAAGAATTTGTGGTCGTCGGATAGCTGCTGTACACAACCTCAAGCAGGCAACCATCAGGTGGTGATCGCTTCCCACGTCAGCTCCACGTTTCGCTCGCACATCGAGGAAACATCTTCTCCATCGGCGACTTATAGCCAAATGGTCGATCTGGTTCTGAGTAACACCATCAGGGGAAACCCAAGATGTTTTATGATGACTCTTGTGTGGAAAAAGGGTCCCTCCGATGACCATTTGTCGAGTACACGTTCGAAGGTGGCACTCAGTCGGCTATAAAACTCCTCTTTGTCACCAGATGTTGCGGTATTAGTTGGTGCGTAGCACTGCAGAATTGTGACGTTTCTGACACTGGTCCTGAACCTGACGACGATAATCCTATCCGAGATTGGTTCCCAGCTAATGAGACTGTTTCTCGCTCTCGGCGTAAGGACGAACGTCACGCCATTTCTGGCTTCACTTTCAGGGCCAACGTACAGAATAGTGTTTCCGCTAGGGGTTCGTTCTTCTCCTGATTCTGTCCACCTGACCTCGCTCAAGCCCAAGATTTGGATGTTGTAGTGCTCCATTTCACGGTCGATCACTGATTGGCGGTGCAAAGACCGAGTAACCCCAGCTCTTCCCCCGTCATTCAATGTTCGAACGTTTCAGAAGCCAATCATAGTCCGTTTTCGAGTGCTAAAAGTCGTTACCGTAGAATCAGTCCGTATCCGAGGCGATGTATGCGTTTCTCGTATCATTTGGGTCTAAAAATCACGGGTGATAAGCCCATGATCCAGTGAGTGTCCATTTGCCATTTTTTAGGGCAAGCAGGACTGGCTGTGGGCGAATTCTACAGCCCCCATCCTACAGGGGGATAGTTAGCTAAGGTCCGTGGAGTCGCTAGTCTCCAAAGATAGTTGCAGGAATTGGTAAAACCTCATCCTACAACTACCCCCTTTCGGCGTCTCTCTTACTCCACTAATAACGATGTTGCTTCGCCGACTTTCTTGTTGCAAGGTGTTTACTTGAAGTGTCAAATTGCATACCTCAGTCTTGAGCTCTGCGTTTTCGGTCTTGAGGTGTTGCATTTGTGTGGTAAAACTTGCTATTTGTGCGGAAAAATCGTCGAATTTTTCTGACATGAATTGTACAGAACGTTGTAAACTCTTTAGTTCGCTCATTGGCTCGTCCCAGTTTTTCCGAAGATCGAGAACTATTCCTTTCTTTGCCTCTTCCATTTGTCCCTTAAGCTCGTATATAATTTTCCTGTACAACGTCTCAAAATCGTCGGCATTTTCCGAAGATTTAGGTTTTTAGTTCCTCATTTCTATTTATCCCTCTCTTATTAAAATTATTTAAAATTTATATCTGGTAATGATGTTAAGGTAGAGCTGTTAAAAAATTTCGTTTTGTGTTGTGGACGAAATAATTGATACAGTAAATTTCATTTTTCTTAATATTTAGCAGCGGTATTAACTTCATTGACTTTTGTTAAAAATATGCTTGAAAAGTGAAAAAATAAAGGGTTTCCCAATAAGGACTTGACAACTTTTTTTCAAAATAAAATGCAAACCATTTGAGACGTTGTTCCTTCGTGTACTTTACCATGATAAAAATGTTAAGTTTACTGAATAAATTGACAGTGACAGTTCGATGATTAGTGAAAGGGTGCGTTCACAAATTGAATTCAAAGTTGTCAAGTCCCTATTGGAAAACCCGATATTTTCGGTAGTGGAACTCAGCATTTTTTCCGAAGTAAGCGCCAATCACTGTACCAACCTAAAATCAGCACGAGGCACAGGCTCGTGAGATGCAAGGACTAGTACCGGTTCATACGACCGATCGGTCATTGCTTTTCGTGGTAAGAATTGAACCACTCATCTCAAATTTCGATCAAATGCGCAATTTAAAATGTCAGATCATTTTGAAACTTTTATTTTTGTTAACATAGTAAAACTTCATACGGATTCTAGGAGAGCTTTTGGAGCGGCCATTAAGTCCGATCTTCTTCTCTTGAACTTTTTTTGCATCTTAAAAATGTGATAAAATGTGCAGTTTTAGCGAGTCAGGTGAATTCGAGTAGTAATTTCCATCGATTTAATGTTTAAATTCAAATATGATGAAGCAAACAGATTCAATTCCAAGAATATGAATGACGGAACGAAAACCTTGCTTATCGAAATGATTTCAATTTCGAAAGGTTACTAATTAATATAAGAATCCATCACGCACATTTTGAATTAAAAAGTTTAATGTTCGGCGAAAATTACAAAAGAAAAGAAAAGTGTTAATGCGCCTTAAGTCAACTAATAAAATCTTAATTCAATATCGTCATTGTCTACGTATCTATTTAATCCCATCATAATTCACTAATTCAAAAAAAAGAACATTCTAGCGCGTCGGCGAAGTTAAATATTTAAATTCTGATGAAAACTTTCTCTACGTCACCACCCTCAGAAACCAGCGAAAGAGTGTGTATAGACACGTGATAGTTACGATAGTTAGGAAAAGTAATGTAATGGAAACAGCTTGCAAGTTATTACTTTTCCTAACTATCGTAACTATCACGTGTCTATACACACTCTTTCGCTGGTTTCTGAGGGTGGTGACGTAGAGAAAGTTTTCATCAGAATTTAAATATTTAACTTCGCCGACGCGCTAGAATGTTCTTTTTTTTGAATTAGTGAATTATGATGGGATTAAATAGATACGTAGACAATGACGATATTGAATTAAGATTTTATTAGTTGACTTAAGGCGCATTAACACTTTTCTTTTCTTTTGTAATTTTCGCCGAACATTAAACTTTTTAATTCAAAATGTGCGTGATGGATTCTTATATTAATTAGTAACCTTTCGAAATTGAAATCATTTCGATAAGCAAGGTTTTCGTTCCGTCATTCATATTCTTGGAATTGAATCTGTTTGCTTCATCATATTTGAATTTAAACATTAAATCGATGGAAATTACTACTCGAATTCACCTGACTCGCTAAAACTGCACATTTTATCACATTTTTAAGATGCAAAAAAAGTTCAAGAGAAGAAGATCGGACTTAATGGCCGCTCCAAAAGCTCTCCTAGAATCCGTATGAAGTTTTACTATGTTAACAAAAATAAAAGTTTCAAAATGATCTGACATTTTAAATTGCGCATTTGATCGAAATTTGAGATGAGTGGTTCAATTCTTACCACGAAAAGCAATGACCGATCGGTCGTATGAACCGGTACTAGTCCTTGCATCTCACGAGCCTGTGCCTCGTGCTGATTTTAGGTTGGTACAGTGATTGGCGCTTACTTCGGAAAAAATGCTGAGTTCCACTACCGAAAATATCGGGTTTTCCAATAGGGACTTGACAACTTTGAATTCAATTTGTGAACGCACCCTTTCACTAATCATCGAACTGTCACTGTCAATTTATTCAGTAAACTTAACATTTTTATCATGGTAAAGTACACGAAGGAACAACGTCTCAAATGGTTTGCATTTTATTTTGAAAAAAAGTTGTCAAGTCCTTATTGGGAAACCCTTTATTTTTTCACTTTTCAAGCATATTTTTAACAAAAGTCAATGAAGTTAATACCGCTGCTAAATATTAAGAAAAATGAAATTTACTGTATCAATTATTTCGTCCACAACACAAAACGAAATTTTTTAACAGCTCTACCTTAACATCATTACCAGATATAAATTTTAAATAATTTTAATAAGAGAGGGATAAATAGAAATGAGGAACTAAAAACCTAAATCTTCGGAAAATGCCGACGATTTTGAGACGTTGTACAGGAAAATTATATACGAGCTTAAGGGACAAATGGAAGAGGCAAAGAAAGGAATAGTTCTCGATCTTCGGAAAAACTGGGACGAGCCAATGAGCGAACTAAAGAGTTTACAACGTTCTGTACAATTCATGTCAGAAAAATTCGACGATTTTTCCGCACAAATAGCAAGTTTTACCACACAAATGCAACACCTCAAGACCGAAAACGCAGAGCTCAAGACTGAGGTATGCAATTTGACACTTCAAGTAAACACCTTGCAACAAGAAAGTCGGCGAAGCAACATCGTTATTAGTGGAGTAAGAGAGACGCCGAAAGGGGGTAGTTGTAGGATGAGGTTTTACCAATTCCTGCAACTATCTTTGGAGACTAGCGACTCCACGGACCTTAGCTAACTATCCCCCTGTAGGATGGGGGCTGTAGAATTCGCCCACAGCCAGTCCTGCTTGCCCTAAAAAATGGCAAATGGACACTCACTGGATCATGGGCTTATCACCCGTGATTTTTAGACCCAAATGATACGAGAAACGCATACATCGCCTCGGATACGGACTGATTCTACGGTAACGACTTTTAGCACTCGAAAACGGACTATGATTGGCTTCTGAAACGTTCGAACATTGAATGACGGGGGAAGAGCTGGGGTTACTCGGTCTTTGCACCGCCAATCAGTGATCGACCGTGAAATGGAGCACTACAACATCCAAATCTTGGGCTTGAGCGAGGTCAGGTGGACAGAATCAGGAGAAGAACGAACCCCTAGCGGAAACACTATTCTGTACGTTGGCCCTGAAAGTGAAGCCAGAAATGGCGTGACGTTCGTCCTTACGCCGAGAGCGAGAAACAGTCTCATTAGCTGGGAACCAATCTCGGATAGGATTATCGTCGTCAGGTTCAGGACCAGTGTCAGAAACGTCACAATTCTGCAGTGCTACGCACCAACTAATACCGCAACATCTGGTGACAAAGAGGAGTTTTATAGCCGACTGAGTGCCACCTTCGAACGTGTACTCGACAAATGGTCATCGGAGGGACCCTTTTTCCACACAAGAGTCATCATAAAACATCTTG
The DNA here is from genome assembly GCA_963669355.1 of Chorisops tibialis. NCBI lineage: Eukaryota > Metazoa > Arthropoda > Insecta > Diptera > Stratiomyidae > Chorisops > Chorisops tibialis. The sequence continues at coordinate 128,253,036 of OY770264.1, forward strand.
GGTTTCCCCTGATGGTGTTACTCAGAACCAGATCGACCATTTGGCTATAAGTCGCCGATGGAGAAGATGTTTCCTCGATGTGCGAGCGAAACGTGGAGCTGACGTGGGAAGCGATCACCACCTGATGGTTGCCTGCTTGAGGTTGTGTACAGCAGCTATCCGACGACCACAAATTCTTCAAATGAAGCGCAAGCTTAATGTGGTTAAACTTAGAGATCTCAACAAAAACAGCGAATACACCACTGTTCTACGCGAAAAGTCATCCACATTGGGTGAATATGAAATGCGCACACTGGACGCCAATTGGGAGGCAACCAGAAACACTTTTCTAACTAGTGCTGAAGAATCTGTGGGATATGTGCAAAGCGGTGAGAAACCCTGGATGTCGCAAGACACATGGGACAAGGTTGGCAATCAGAAAAAAGCCAAATTGGCAATCATCTCTCAACCCGATGTCAACCAACGAACGCCCGACCTGAGGCAGAACTACCGCGATGCTCATATACAGCTTAAAAAGGCTGTTAGACGCGACAAGAGAAAGGCCATTGAAGATCTGGCAAACAAGGCAGAATCTGCGGCTTACCTTGGAGATATGGGTTCACTATTTAAAATCATGAAACAGTTGACGAATAGGAATATCACCGCCAACCACCTGGTGAGAGATGTCACCGGAACTCTCCTTAATATGAGTAAACACCAGTTTGCGACGATGGAAGGAATACTTCTCTGATATTTTAAACATCTTGTCAGAGGAAGATATTCCGGAAACAGAGCAACTTCCAAACATCCAACCGCAACAATCCTCTATTAGGGACGATCCCTCAGATAAGGAAGAGATAGTTTCCGCCATTCGGTCAATGGCGGGAAGGAAAGCTCCAGGTATAGACGGACTACCAACCGAACTCCTCAAAGCGGACCCGGAAATAACAGCCGATATACTCCTCCCACTCTTCACTAAGGTGTGGAATGATGGAGGATATCCGACTGAATGGAAGGAGGGCGTCATTGTGAAAATTCCGAAGAAGGGCGACCTTCGGGATTGTGGCAATTGGCGTGGTATATGTCTACTTACTGCCGTATCAAAAATTATGGCTAAGGTAATTCTCAATAGGATTAGTGATGTCGTCGAGAGCACTCTCGAATTTTATTAGGCTGGATTCCGTAAAGGGTCGTCTTGTACCGACCACACAAATACCCTACTGATAATATTAGAGCAGTGAGCCGAAATGGGTTCGCCACTACATCTCATGTTTGTGGACTTCGAGAAGGCTTTTGACAGCGTTAAGCGAGATTACATACGGAATGCTTTGCGTAGGAGAGGTATTCCAGATAAGGTCATAGCTATGATTAAAGAATCCAACGAAGATGCAAGGTGTCGCGTCTTGCATAGAGGAGAGCTGTCCGAGAGTTTCCCTGTGCGAACGGGTGTCAGACAAGGCTGCATATTATCACCAGCCCTGTTTCTGTTGGTAATAAATGACATCTTGAAAGCTGCACTGGAAGGTGGGGAAGGTAAAGGTCTTCAATGGAGACTATTTAACATCTTAAGTCACCTTGATTATGCTGATGACGTGTGTTTGCATGCACATATCCGTTCGAACTTAGAGTCAAATGTTCGCTCGTTGCATTCTAAATGCAAAGAGGCGGGACTGAAAATAAATGTGCGTAAAACCAAGTACATGCACATGGGTTTGAACGCAAGCACACCGATTGTTCTTAATGGACAGGATGTGGAAGAGGTGCAAGATTTTTGCTATCTCGGAAGCATTGTCAGCATGGACGGTGGAGCCGAAAAGGATGTTGAGGCTCGGCTAAATAAAGCTCGTCAGGCCTTCGGTATCCTTTCCCCTTTCTGGAGGTTAAGAGAGATCTCCCTTTGCATGAAGCTGCGAGTTTTTGACGCATGCGTCAAATCCGTGTTGTTGTATGGTTGTACTACGTGGAAAGTGACCGTTCGACTTACCAAGAAACTACAGACTTTCGTAAACCAATGCCTCCGGCGCATTTTAGGAATATTCTGGCCAGAATTAATCTCCAACGACGAACTTTGGAGTACAACTCGCCAGACTAAAATAGTGGATCGGTCATACTTTGGGGAAACCAGAGCAAAACATCGCAAAACAGGCTCTGGATTATAACCCTCAAGGAAGGCGTCGGGTTGGACGACCATGTAACACATGGAAGCGAGCAGTTGAGCAGGAGGCCAGAGGAATAAACAAGTCCTGGCAACAGCTTAAAGCCGATGCTCAGGATCGCGCCTTGTGGAAGAGAGTTGTTTCTGTCCTATGCCCCTATAGGGGGTCTTAACAGGAATTTGATTGATTGAAGAGAGACGCCAAACAAAAGTTCCTGCGAAATAGTAAAAGTATTTGCCAACTCTGTCGGTAAAATGGTCATCGAATTCGACTTGAACCGTTTGCTCCGTCTACATCAGAGTACCATACACCGAGTAAGATCACTCTGAATATTGCCCAGGTGAACATGATTGTCACGTGCTACCTCTTCAAATTCAGGTTTTTACTTTTGGTGAAACGTGTTCCGCCGAGTCCGCGACACTTCGTATCTCTCATTCTCGTACATGGCGTTCTTACAGCTTTTGCTCACGTCGTATTCAACTAGGACGGCGGGTGCGCGGGTCATGATCGGCGGGTGGTCGGCGATTCTCTTTCCGCTCAATGTTATACATATGTTATATATTTTTCGCTTCTTCTTCTTCAATGGCGCTACAGCCCAAATCAGGCCTTGGCCTCCTGAACTTCAGGATCCTTAACATTTTCATTATTTATTTCGGACGAGTTGTTAGCTCTTCGCACAACCCTCTATCTACGAATTTTTCATTTTCGTAGATTGAGGTAACCAAGGTATATTCAAGCAGGTAGTGTGCTTGGAATTATGCGTCGACCGGGATTTGAACTCACGACCTTCGCATTGTAAACCAAACACGCTACCCACTAGACTACACCCTAGCTTATTTTTCGCTTGCTCTTGTCTAATAAAAAAAAATCTTTGCGAGAATAAAATGGAAAAATCAGATTAAATGTTCACTGTAAGCTTGAGAGAGAGGAAGCATCACAGTTTAATTATATGTAAAACAGTTTACAAACTGGAGACAGCTTATCGAATTGAGCTCACCAATTTGCGTGCAATCTTCACGCACACATGCGAACAATCTTCGTGTAAAATATGCCTTAGTAATCAGCTGTTTAAATTTTTGGGAGGTATAACCTTGAGCGAACCAATCAAAATCGTTCATTTGAGAGGTAAGCATTTTTTATGCGAAAAATTTGCTGATCTATGGGAAGCATGACCAGTTTGTGCACTCAGTCTTCTTTCGCTCTGGGAAGCACACGTATCGGAGATGAAACATGAGTGTGTTTTCGGCAATTTTCGGAGTCGGGTCGTATTTTTAGCTGAGTGATCCTACCAGGTGTATACTGTGGTCTACATAGTGGATCACAAAAAATCACGGACAACATTATAGTAAATTTCAATAGGAGATATAAACGTGACTCATTAATGAGTGCCTACAGAGCAGCAGTAAAAAAAAATAATTGTGGACCGGGCATTGACTCCGTCATTGTAAGCAAAGATCTAGGTCAAGGTCGCGTTTATTTATCAGAACATCTGATTCCATCCACTGCGAGTCTATTAAAAGAAGCTAAGCTTAGACTTCAAGAGACGAACTTTAAGTATATATGGACCAGGGACAATCAGGTATTCGCCAGGAAATCCGAAAAAGAGCCAGCTATAATGACAACAAATAGAGATATGCTAGCAAATATAAATTAGAATCAGTTTTACTTACATATTTTAATTTTCAAAATGGATGTTATCTTTGAAAAACTAGAACCAAATAGTAAGACAACTGTATTGCGAAATTTTTTTTTTTTACAGAATGACCTGTGTTATAGGCAATTTCGGCCTTTATGTGCAATGCACAAACACAGTCATGGAGGGAAGGAATGGAATTAGGAAGGTAGGGGAAGAGGAGTGAGAACGACCGTAACGAGTGGAGAAGCTGATATATATTTTTCAGTTGTATTGGCTGCTAGTGACAAATATTTGGAGATGTTATGGGGAACTGAATGATAGAAAGCGAACAGAAACCATCTACTGAGTATCTAGGCCTTCTTGAAGTGGAACTGTTTCACTTTTTCACCGTTTGCCCATTTTATTTCGAATTATTTTTCGTCGGATGACTTTTCGCGTAGAACAGTGGTGTATTCGCTGTTTTTGTTGAGATCTCTAAGTTTAACCACATTAAGCTTGCGCTTCATTTGAAGAATTTGTGGTCGTCGGATAGCTGCTGTACACAACCTCAAGCAGGCAACCATCAGGTGGTGATCGCTTCCCACGTCAGCTCCACGTTTCGCTCGCACATCGAGGAAACATCTTCTCCATCGGCGACTTATAGCCAAATGGTCGATCTGGTTCTGAGTAACACCATCAGGGGAAACCCAAGATGTTTTATGATGACTCTTGTGTGGAAAAAGGGTCCCTCCGATGACCATTTGTCGAGTACACGTTCGAAGGTGGCACTCAGTCGGCTATAAAACTCCTCTTTGTCACCAGATGTTGCGGTATTAGTTGGTGCGTAGCACTGCAGAATTGTGACGTTTCTGACACTGGTCCTGAACCTGACGACGATAATCCTATCCGAGATTGGTTCCCAGCTAATGAGACTGTTTCTCGCTCTCGGCGTAAGGACGAACGTCACGCCATTTCTGGCTTCACTTTCAGGGCCAACGTACAGAATAGTGTTTCCGCTAGGGGTTCGTTCTTCTCCTGATTCTGTCCACCTGACCTCGCTCAAGCCCAAGATTTGGATGTTGTAGTGCTCCATTTCACGGTCGATCACTGATTGGCGGTGCAAAGACCGAGTAACCCCAGCTCTTCCCCCGTCATTCAATGTTCGAACGTTTCAGAAGCCAATCATAGTCCGTTTTCGAGTGCTAAAAGTCGTTACCGTAGAATCAGTCCGTATCCGAGGCGATGTATGCGTTTCTCGTATCATTTGGGTCTAAAAATCACGGGTGATAAGCCCATGATCCAGTGAGTGTCCATTTGCCATTTTTTAGGGCAAGCAGGACTGGCTGTGGGCGAATTCTACAGCCCCCATCCTACAGGGGGATAGTTAGCTAAGGTCCGTGGAGTCGCTAGTCTCCAAAGATAGTTGCAGGAATTGGTAAAACCTCATCCTACAACTACCCCCTTTCGGCGTCTCTCTTACTCCACTAATAACGATGTTGCTTCGCCGACTTTCTTGTTGCAAGGTGTTTACTTGAAGTGTCAAATTGCATACCTCAGTCTTGAGCTCTGCGTTTTCGGTCTTGAGGTGTTGCATTTGTGTGGTAAAACTTGCTATTTGTGCGGAAAAATCGTCGAATTTTTCTGACATGAATTGTACAGAACGTTGTAAACTCTTTAGTTCGCTCATTGGCTCGTCCCAGTTTTTCCGAAGATCGAGAACTATTCCTTTCTTTGCCTCTTCCATTTGTCCCTTAAGCTCGTATATAATTTTCCTGTACAACGTCTCAAAATCGTCGGCATTTTCCGAAGATTTAGGTTTTTAGTTCCTCATTTCTATTTATCCCTCTCTTATTAAAATTATTTAAAATTTATATCTGGTAATGATGTTAAGGTAGAGCTGTTAAAAAATTTCGTTTTGTGTTGTGGACGAAATAATTGATACAGTAAATTTCATTTTTCTTAATATTTAGCAGCGGTATTAACTTCATTGACTTTTGTTAAAAATATGCTTGAAAAGTGAAAAAATAAAGGGTTTCCCAATAAGGACTTGACAACTTTTTTTCAAAATAAAATGCAAACCATTTGAGACGTTGTTCCTTCGTGTACTTTACCATGATAAAAATGTTAAGTTTACTGAATAAATTGACAGTGACAGTTCGATGATTAGTGAAAGGGTGCGTTCACAAATTGAATTCAAAGTTGTCAAGTCCCTATTGGAAAACCCGATATTTTCGGTAGTGGAACTCAGCATTTTTTCCGAAGTAAGCGCCAATCACTGTACCAACCTAAAATCAGCACGAGGCACAGGCTCGTGAGATGCAAGGACTAGTACCGGTTCATACGACCGATCGGTCATTGCTTTTCGTGGTAAGAATTGAACCACTCATCTCAAATTTCGATCAAATGCGCAATTTAAAATGTCAGATCATTTTGAAACTTTTATTTTTGTTAACATAGTAAAACTTCATACGGATTCTAGGAGAGCTTTTGGAGCGGCCATTAAGTCCGATCTTCTTCTCTTGAACTTTTTTTGCATCTTAAAAATGTGATAAAATGTGCAGTTTTAGCGAGTCAGGTGAATTCGAGTAGTAATTTCCATCGATTTAATGTTTAAATTCAAATATGATGAAGCAAACAGATTCAATTCCAAGAATATGAATGACGGAACGAAAACCTTGCTTATCGAAATGATTTCAATTTCGAAAGGTTACTAATTAATATAAGAATCCATCACGCACATTTTGAATTAAAAAGTTTAATGTTCGGCGAAAATTACAAAAGAAAAGAAAAGTGTTAATGCGCCTTAAGTCAACTAATAAAATCTTAATTCAATATCGTCATTGTCTACGTATCTATTTAATCCCATCATAATTCACTAATTCAAAAAAAAGAACATTCTAGCGCGTCGGCGAAGTTAAATATTTAAATTCTGATGAAAACTTTCTCTACGTCACCACCCTCAGAAACCAGCGAAAGAGTGTGTATAGACACGTGATAGTTACGATAGTTAGGAAAAGTAATGTAATGGAAACAGCTTGCAAGTTATTACGCTTTGTGCTGAGCGTAAAATAGGCCACATCCTTTTCAGAATAAAAAAAAAAATTTCAATTTTTCGGAGATGAAGAGTCTGTTCGTCGAGAGCTCGGATGCAAGTTTCAACAGCGGTTTCAAGTAACTAATTTTTTTTATTCGAGAAGTCCATACCACACGCTGCACTGCACATCCACTTTGCAGGAACAACTTCGGCGTTAAATAGCGAATTTATGTTTCACAAGAGATTTTAATGAAATTATTCAAAAGTACAAGTACAGCCAAGTCAGATGAATTTTTTCAGCCTTTCTCGTTTTTTTTTTGCGATGGGAGATGTGGTCTTCCACATTTTTGTTCAGTATCTTTTTGTTTCGTATCTCGCAGTCTTGTTACCGAGAGTTCACTAGTTTCTATGGTATATTTCCCCGATGACTCTACAATAGGCTACACTTAATAACATGTAGAACCAGAAGGTCAAAGTTTTTAATTCAATGAAAAAAAAAGTAAAAAGGATTCATTCTTTCTTTTCCGCCCTACAGTCCATTTTTATAATTCGACGATTGAAAGTGTGGTACTAACAGAATCGCATAGGTAACGCAATTCAGCGATAAAATCAAGTGATTTTTATATTGTACATAATTCGGAGAGAAAAACCCAGACTAGCTCTCACAGTGCATTACGAAAGGACTTTCATCCTCTCATCGTAAAAAAGTTTCACATTTGGTCAATGACGAGTATCCGTGAAGTGATGAATTGCAGTTTTCTCAAGTGACATCATAATTTGAGATGTGGTCTTACTCGGGTCGCTCGAGCCTTCAGGCTAGCCTTCCGAGTCCTGAAGGTTTCTATAAAGTGGAAATAATAATTTTCCTCTTCTCATCCACATCGCTAAAGGAGTTTCGGCGCCACGAGTACATCCATGTATTTCGAGCCTTATGTGGCTACTAAACATGAACATGTCCTCCCGAAGGCGTCATTAAGTTGGAAAATTGCTTACAAAGATGAAACGTTTTTCGAGTCGTAATATCGCACGGTGTTTGAAGCTTTGATGCCACTAAAAAGTGCAAATAATATCTTTACGAGTGTATTTTTTTTATCTTTATAAAATTTTCAAACATTAATAGTGATGAGTAGTTTATTTTTGTGTCGTCGCCTCGGAGGTAGTAACCGTAATCGCAATCGGCTTGATTCTTATTGCAATCACGGTTACGGCTGATTTACAATAGAAGTAACCGATTATTAAAAAAGCGTTCATGAGGAATTTAAAGCGCTTCTGAAAGTAAGTACACTCTGTACATAGTTTTCGTTCGCTTTTTGGTCCCAATCAGTAAATCCGAAAAATATACCACCTTCGCTACTAAGCTCATTTCTTCGGATTCTCGATCCTTCTTATCTTGAAGAATCTTTAATTTTCGAATTGTGTTTATGCATTGCACATAGAAGGCATAATTGTTTAATATGAAATAAGTTATTGGGAGTACAAATTGAAAACCGCCGTTTTTTATCGAGCCTTTGTTATGCAGAAGTGGTTGAATATTCATTATAACGCTAGCCACAACTTTTTCCAATCTTTCTGGCAGCATACGGATCCCACGTCAAAAAAACTGCTATTTTCTTGAGCCGATTACGAATCGACCCAATTTTCGGCTTCTTTGTAAGAATGGGAGTGCTGCTCAGTTAAACCATGCGTCATCGATCGGATAGTCGAAAGGGTCGATGTCTCGAGAAGGGTCGATGTCTCCAGAATACGGCGAGTGGGGTAAGATGTTCCATTTCAGTGTTTCCAGGAAGGTTTTCGCAACGTGAGCAACGTTATTATGCAGCAAAATTACATTGTCGAGTCTCTAATCGTATTTCGGCCCTTTATTATTCAATGCTCGGCTTAAACGCATTAGTTGTTTTTTGTAGTGATCTCTCGTGATGGTTTCATCTAGTTGCAGTAGCTAATAATACACCACGCCGAACTGGTACCACCAAATACACAGCATGATTTTCGAGCCATGGTTGTAGGGCTTGGCCGTCGATGATGATACATGGCCGCCGTATCCGCATATATTTTTTTGCTTTGGATTATCGTAATGTATCCACTTCTCAACGCCAGTGACGGTGTGATGTAAAAATCCCTTTCCTTTTTGCCGTTAAAGCAGCTGTTCGCTGTGGAAAAACGCCGTTCGACTTTTCTTGGCTCCAACTCGTTTTATAGTCTCAAGGAACTCGTCAGGTTGTCCACACCTGAAGGTTGCAAGGCTGTATACACGATCGTCCACAGATTGTGTATAGTGAGCGACCTGGGGTCGGTCAGCAGCCGATTAAACTCTTTTGCAAATAAGTAGCCGCGGACAAGAGAATGCTTTTCATCTAAATAGTGCCGTTTCTTCTTAAAAACCATTCCCAATACCAGTAGCCCATTTCCCTTATCCTGCATAACACTAAATCTCAAGATACCGCCTTTTTTCGCAGGTTAGTAGAAAAAAAAGAAAATCCGAAAGCTGTTACAATCGAAACTACTACTACTTCGATTGATGGTAAGGACAGCGGAGTACGCTCCTTGGCAGCACCTTCAATAGCGATGTTACGCTAGAAGACATCACTCTAACTGGTGATGGCTTGTTAAGCAACGTGGAGACTTTGAGACATCAAAGTCAATCATCCTTAACTCTCGAACCTTTGGTTTGTAGATAAACGACCGTCGAAGCATGTGGATGCAAAGAAGAACGACTCTGGCACTTAAGAAAAAAGCCGAGTTCACGGATCATCGCAAGCAGATGAAAACGTAATAGCGTAAGAATACGTAGAAGAGAGGAGACCAATCCTGCTGCAAGTGCAAGTTCATCTGCTATAGTAATATGCGCTGGTTCTGCACCGACGCCATTGATCCTTCGCGCATCGAGAAGAATGACAGTGAGTCGAAGCGAAAGCTAAAGAAGATTGCAACTGCAAGGTACGTACATGACTTAAGGGCGGGCACTCCATCGTCATATGAGCCGAAAAGTGTTAAACGACAATGTAGAGATCCCTGCTGCGAAGAAAGCCAAATCCGCAACTTGGCATCCAATGTCTTGGCTGCGGATAGTTTTAGAAAGAAGCTCACAGACTTGGCGGAATTCGAGGGAAAAATCGCTGAAGAAAATCAGTCAGCTATAGAGGAAGAGATCACAAACCTACTGCATAGCCATTACGCGGGCATTGCTTACAACGTTTATAAAGTAATTGAAAGCCATTTTGGGTGTTTTTTCCGCTGAGTGTAGTAATTCTGGAGAAGGCAGATATGACAGCTGTAAGGCTTGAAATTTTTGGCGCAGGGCTTGGGACTTATTTAAAAAACTCATGACCCCTTCTTGTATACGTCCCAAGAAGGGGAATCTTCTTTCACAACCGATAGTAGTGATAATGCTATCAAAGATACACTTTGCGAAACACTAAGAAGTTACTTTACCTGACAATCACGTCATGCAGAGTGACGAGATTGGAAAGTTTGCTGATGGTTCGAAAATGGAAGAAGGAGTAGGTTTTGACAGGGTTTTGCAAGTCTACGCTACGGTATTTTAATTGGAGGTAATGTTTATTGCGAAAGGGGTAAAACTAGCCTTGTGTGCAGGAGTTAATGGTAAGCGAGTTAGTTTTTGCTCGGACAGCCAAGCTGCACTTGTAGGCTACGCATTACAACCGATGGTATTTGCAAAGGCTGCGGTGAGGATGATAAGACCGTAGAGCATTTCCTCTGCTATTGCCCATGCCTCCGAACAATTCGTAGACGAATTCTCGGAGAGTACTTCTTCGCAGAGCTGAATGATCTCTGGACACTTGAACCGATGATGCTCATTAGTTTCACAGGTAGATGGTTCAAATATGGAGGCGTACAATGGGCCCACTGCTGGCATATGTAGATTGGTGACCAACACCTACACAAATCTTACCTACTCTAGTCATGTCTCTTTTTTTCAAAGGATGCTTGCAAAACGGATGTTTTGGAGTTTTTAATAATAATAACTAACATTTCAAGACCAGAGATATAAATTAGAATTCACTTTACCTCCTGAGTCATAATTTCATGCGGTTTTAAAACCTATCATGGTGTAAAGAACAAAAACAAGCTTCTACCGCAGTCCATTGAAAACTCAAGTTAACCATTATCCATTATCCACAGCTCAATTATTCCATATAAATTTCAAAAGGACTTGATTGTTTCCTACACTTTCAACCATTCAAGACTCATGTGGTCAGTGAAAAATTCAAACGTAACTTAAATGGAAACTTCGTCCTAACGAAGCAATCTTTTCATTATGCAAGTAAAGACCATAAGGCAGAATTTGATACTGAAGAGTTTCTTGACTTTCGTTGATCCTATGAGCCTTTTCTCCTAAATTTCTTAAGAAAATAACGGAAAAAAAAACACGAAAACTTTTTCTTTGCATTTTCATTCCTCATCAGGACGTCCATTTTGGTGCAACGTAATTGAATCGGAAATTTCAAATTATCCATAATGAGCTCCTGGACAACGGCAGAATAGTAATTCTTTATTTGTCCAAACTCCAAGTAAGAAGAATTCAACATAAGACCAAAAATTGCTTTAGCCGAACCCTATTCCCATTTTTTTTCCATCGATTTATGACCCTTTGTATATCGAGATGTTAAACAAGTCCTTAGGTTCTTTTAATCTCAAATGGAGTTCATAATCATTATCGTCATCAATCAGCTTTATTAACGCTATCAAATACATCTTCTGAGTGATATGATGGATTTTTCATCTAGATTGCAGTTAGCACTCAAAATGCATGCAATTCATCGCGATGAGAATGCACTCGGGATGCTTTCAAGGACTTATCAACGAGTTCTTTGTATTGGATGCAATCAAGCCAATCAAATCCTTTTGGGGCTAATCATATGCCGCCTAAAACAAAGCTAATGCATTGCCTTGTCGTCGGGAGCGATTACATAGAAACCTCCGGAATTGCGCGGGTTCCACCCTTAACTCAACAGTTCTTTCTTTAACAAAAATCCATTATTCGCTGCTGCCGGAGTGCCTAGATTTCATCCAAAATGGATCCAAGCGCGAATATTTGCGGCATTATATCAAAAGGAAACAAAAAACAAATGTAAAGGCGAGCGCGACATATGAGCCTATCTACTTCCACTTTGGAACATAACGTCGCGTTACATATGTTTGGTAAGCACAAGGCCCCTTGGAGCTAATATTAGAATGCATTTATTCTGCAGCGATAAGAGCGAAATGAGACAAGGATGCTATGATACAGGTGCCATTGCAACTGTTAGGATGTTTACGTATCAGATTTATTTGCTTTTTACTTCATGATGTCCTTTGAAAAGCGATGCACTAATCACCTCATAGCTGCTGTTGTACAGCGATACGAGGAACTTCCAGCGTATGGTACAACAGATACCAAGGGATAGCTATGCTACTTACAAATGCATAAATTAGTCCTATGGGTGTCTCAAAAGGACGCTTAAAGAACACTTTATTCGTCGAGATTGTCATATATCTCCCATGTTGATACGCTAAGAAGTAGTCCCGGGGATACAGTTAAGGGCACGCGGGTTTCAAAATTTTCTGGGTGGTGTAAGTTGCATCATTCTTAGATACTTGAATGTTTTAAAGCAATCGTTTCATTGGCTTACTGCCGCATACATCCGTCATATATTAGTCCTTGAAATGATGATGGTGGTAGCACAGCAGGCAGTATGGTTGCCATTACAAAGTGATTAGTTCTTGTACGTTTGCAGTTGAATGGAACCCAAAGTACTAGAGTGAAGATGTTAATCGGGGGATAGGAAAGACAACCCTTTTTCTTATTATGCCCCTAATTTACTCCTAGATGCAAGGATTCATTTTTTTATTGACTACGTTTTAAGGTAATGCATTATATAAAGTGCAGCGTGCATAATGATTATAACCCGAGGCATGTTCTTGTTTTTTCTTTTGATTTGTACAGGGTGTAAGACTTTTGAGTTTGCAATTGAAGAGGTGTGATAAATTCAAGTTGGGGTTGTTTTTCGCTAAATTATTCGACTAATTAGTGTAATGAGATTAGGATACGAAACGTAGAAGGAGCTGTAAGCCGATATGCTCTTAGCTTATTAATTTTCTATTTAAGGTTTTAATTTGTAAGGGATTTTCTGTCGTAAATAAAGATTTGAATTTCATACTGTACACATAATATAATTATATGGTATTATTCACAAAATATACTCTATGTAAATGATTTATATGATCAGCAACTTGAGTGTAAATTGCTATCTTTTGCTGACGTTACTGTATTGTTTGTTGAAGACACTAACTGGGAAGGATTACAAATTAAAGCAAATTACAGTCTACTGCATATAAAGGAATGGCTCGACTGCAATTTTCTAACATTAAACATAAAAAAATGTTGTTTTATTGCCTTTTCATCAAGAAATTCTGGATTACCGTTAGAATTAGAATTGAAAATTCATAAAAACAAATGCACAGTAAACTGTGAATGCTTAACTGGGAAACAAGTTAATCACACAACATATTTAGGTGTAATATTCGATCAGCATTTAAAGTGGGATTTTCAGATACACAGTGTTACATCCAGATTAAAAAAATTGATACCAATCTGTTTACAAGTTCGCACATTCCTTACCAAAAAAGTTACGAGAATATTCTACTTTGCGCTGATCAATTCCATATTGCAATATGGTATAATTGCATGGGATCTGTGGCATACACCACTTTAAGACCTTTGCTAGTTGCTCAAAAATTACTGCTTAAGATACTTCTGCATAAACCCCGAAGATTTCCATCCATTGATCTATTTTCAATAATAAATGATATTAGTGTAGATAAAATATTTGATATTATTGCCACCACCCAAATATTTAAGGAATATAAGAGCGGATTGATAGAAGTTAATAAGAATAATACAAGAGGTGGCTCAGAAGGAGAACTATTTTTATACTCTAGATGAAATCTGAGAGTATTATAAATTTGCCACAAAGTTTGTAACGCCAAGAAATAAGGCTCGGAGAAAAAAATGAATGATACAGAAGTTCATATAATCACTCAAAAATCTCAAAACCGGATGTCCGTCCGTCCGTCTGTCCGTCCGTCTGTCTGTCCGTCCGTTTCCTCTCTAGCTTGAGAACGCGTTGAGCTAGAAAGTTCAAATTTTGTAAACGTCGTTTTTAACAAAAAAGTAAGGTCAAGTTCGTGAACGAGTCAAATCGCTCTACCCCTTCTACCCCCTCCCATACAAAATGACACAATTTCGCAATCTGACAATAAACGGATTTGCTCGAAAAGTACAAATGACATTGATTTGAAATTTGGAACATAATACTTTTATGATGATTCCAATCTACTCTATAAAAATAATTTGTGTTTTCCTCCTCCTTCCACCACCTCCCATACAAACTGCACTTTTTCATGAAATGCTCTAAACCAATTTACTCAGTGCGTATAATAGTTATTGAGCTGAAATTGTGCACGAAATATTTATTTAAAATTATTATTAAGACCAAAAAAAATGAGACGATTAGCTGTACCCCTTCTACCCCCTCCCATACAAAATGACACAATTTCGTAATTTCATAATAAACAGATTTGCTCGAAAAATATAAATGCTATTGATCTGAAATTTGGAATATATTACTTAAATGATGATATAAATCTACTGTACAAAAGTTATTTGAGTCCTCCCCTTCCTTCCACCAACTCCCATACAAACTGCACTTTTTCATGAAATGCTCTAAGCCAATTTACTCAGTGCGTATAAAATTGACCGAGCTGAAATTGTGCACTAAATATTTATTTAGAATTATTAGTAAAACAAAAAAAAAAATGGCGATTAGCTTTACCCCTTCTACCCCCTCCCATACAAAATGACACAATTTCACAACTTTATAAAAAGTCGATTTTCATGAAAAGTATTAATACTACTGATCTGCAATTTGAGACATGTCAAAAGCATGATATTTATAGTTATTTCTGAAAAGTCATTAAAAACTCGCCCCTCCTTCTATCACCTCCCATACAAACTACACTACTTCACTACATCCAATACACTAATTTTCTCAGTACCTATTAAATTTTTAAATCCTAAATTTTGTATATAACATTTTGATAGCAACCTTACCGTCATGTGAAAAAATTAGTTCAATGTCGTCACCCCCTCTACCACTTCCCCTACAAAATTTCTTAAGATACAAAAATTTCTCTTTCATCTAGAGTATCGCACGATTGGGCTTTACGCCCAATCGTACTCCTGTTATGTTTTCCATTACGAACGACTAATATAGGCCAAAAACATTATACTTATAAGGGAATCAAATTATTTAATGAATTGCCAAGTGAAATTAAGAGAAATCAAAATTTAAAGAAATTTAAAATAAATTTAAAGAAATTATACTACACTTAGGAAACCTAAATCTTTCGAGATATTTATATTATAATAACAAGAATTTTCGTTATGCTAAGCATTTATAAAAATTATTATATTCTGTATTAAACACGTTATAAATTATACATATATCACAATTAGGTAACCTTTGATTAAGAAGCATTGAAAATAACTATTATACTCTATTGATGTTTTATATTTAAGCCAATGGTTATTGTTCATTTACATTGATATTGTTTATTTACATTGATATTTTTATTTTTGCAGCACAAAAATTGTAAATAGCAACAATTATTTAGTTTTTAAGTATTTTATATAAATATAGTATGAATTGACCTCTCACCCCTAACTCAAGGTTATAACCTTAAAAGGGGGAGTAGTGCTAGTTAAATTAAAATAAAATAAAATTGTATAGTATTGTATTTATAAAAAAAAGCATTAATAATAAATAAAAAAAAAATAATTAACTTCTCGTAAATTATCTAACTATTCCCCTATAAAGTCAGTAAATATAAATAATTAAAATTAGAAGTCTAAAGTTCTTTTTAATAAGACGCGGTCCTATGCTTTGAGTTTTAGATAGCGCCATCCCAATTGTTCAACTTTGCTAGCTGGTCAACCGAACATTATGACTGATTTACAGTCATTTGGGTATTCTGATCCCAACTCTTCTTTTCACCGGGTTTTTTTATACTCTAAATGAAATCTGAGAGTATATTGTGTTTGCCTTACCGTTTGTAACGCTAAGAAATAAAGCTCGCACAGAGCCGCCAAGAGTACAGAAATATTTGTTGTCGCTCAAAAACCTCAATTCCGAGTGACCGTCTGTCTGTCCGTCTGTCTGTCTGTCTGTCTGTCCGTCTGTCCGTCTGTGCGTTTGTCTACAGCATAACTCTTGAAAGCTTTGAGTTATAGTGCTAAAAATTTGTGTGTGTCAGTTCTAGCTAAAAAGTAACTTTAAATTCGTGAATGGGCTACATCCGCGCACTCCTTCTACCCCCTCCCATACAAATTTCATGAAATTTCGAAATATTAAGAAATTGATTTTTCTTTGAAAGTATTTAAGATATCGACTTGGAATTTAAGTCAAAGTATTATGATATAGACGTCATTATTATCACAGAATATTGACCCGATCCCCTTACTCCTTCTACCCCCTCCCATACAAATGGACAATTTTGAAAAATATTTTGAAATATTTTCGATTTTCATTGAAACTAGTAAAGCTGAAAAGACGAAATTTTGTCAGAATTAATTCTACTATAATAGCAATTTTAAAAATAATTATCAACTTCACCTCACTCCTTCTACCTCCTCCCATACAAATTTCACGAAATTTTGGAATTTAAATTAAATTATTTTTCTTCGAAACTGTTAAGGCTATCAACTTGATATTTTGTGTAGAGTATACAAATAGAAAATATTAATAATGCAAAAAAAAGTTGTTTTGATCCGTACACTCCTTCTACCCCCTCCCATACAAATGCATAATTTTTGTTAATTGCATTTTATCGATTTCCATTCAAACTAGAAAAAGTACAAACTTCGAATTCTGCCAGAATTTGTTTCTTATTAATTGAAATAAGTGTTAGAAAAAATTATCAGCTCCGCTTCACTCCTTCTACCACCTCCCATACAAATATTTGTATTATAAATTCTAGAAAAGCATTTCTCCTTCAAGTATATGAAAGCTATCGACTTTGAAATTGAATCAAAGTATGGTGATAGGGATGGTGATAAGCAGTTTCAAAATCATTTTAAATGCTCCACTTCCTGTGCCACCTCCCAAACAAGTGCCACAATCTCAGGAAAACTGTGACCAATTTCTTAAAAAATAATGAAAACTAAAAACTTTAAATTCAGCAAAAAACATTGTGCATGCCATATTCGGTGTCATAAACGAGAAATACAAACCTTCCCCTCTACTTCTACCACCTCTCATGCAAAAGTCTCTATTCACTATTCGAAAGAATTTGAGATGACATATTTTCCGGTATATTAAAGTCTTTTCCATCTCATCTAGAGTATCATATGATTGGGCCTTAAGCCTAATTCAGTTATGTTTTTATCATAGAAAGGACTTCATTGCAAGGTAATATATCTGGGTAAGACATAGAACATAGAACGAAAACCTATGAGATATGATAAGTAAACGCCGGTCGAGTCCCAGACCCCATAAGAGGAGTATAAGGTGTCGAAAGCTTGGAAATGCTCAATAAAATTTAATCACTGTTCTGCCAGGAATTCTTACACTACGTCTCGAAGAAGGCACAATCTTCATGATATTAGAATTGATTTAGCCAGATACTGACTAATTTTGCCAGCAGTAAGAATGTTTACGTAAGTTTGATGAGAACGTTGGCATCCCTCGACGGAAAAACCATCAACCAAATTGACGACATTATATCGGAACTTCTGCAGTCTATATGTGCACCTTTATTGGTGCCAACTGTGACACAAATCAATATTTGGTTTCTACCAAGTTTAATCACCTTCTAATGATTAGTTCGAAAACGAATGTCGAGATTTATTAAACAGGAAAAGAAAAGATTAAAACTTATTAATGGAGCAGCCAAAACAACCCAAACCAGACAAATATAACCTTTCAACAAAATCTGTAGACAGGAGAAGAGTTCAACACTGACAAAATCAAAAATAGCATTTTAAGTTACATAGTACGAGGGCCACACAATCTGTAGTCAAAAGAATGAAGAAGAATATGACCCCAATTTGACTCGGATTGTGAAGAAAGAATTATAAGTAATGAGGTCCATACAAAACTGATATGGGTACGATACTTTCAATATATACTGCTCTATAAGTAGCAGGTACATCTGAATTACCAGATGATGATGGAAAATTCTTTTAGGTACCCAAACACTGGAAGAAGTTAAAATAGTACTGAAGTTAATAATGCCAATGGTCTAGAAAGCTTCGGTGTCTATAGTAATATTGTCAATGGAGTCTGCTGAGTGTCAAAGTTATACATGAGCTTGGACTGAAGTGGGAAGCACCACACGAAGGCCAGGTCAATAGGCTGAGACCTGGTACTGCGGGAGAGGTGTCAAAGACCCCAAGTTATGTCGTATTGGTGGTATGTAAGGACGATACGGGTTCTGTGCGACTATAGGCTTGTAGATCCAGGAAACAACAGTTAAAACTGCAAAACTGACGAGAGAACAAGATGGGTAAAGTGTAGATAAGCTGACGGGTGAACTGAGGATTAATGCGAAGAACAGTAGCGACCAAAGTAAGCGAAACACAGCATTCCGCTATAGCCGGGGCGGCTTAGAGGCTTACCAAGGAGGTGAAATTAGTAGGTATTCTCGTAAAATAAACACTTTTTTCTTTTGTTATTTGCAACTGTAAGATTGAACTTTAGCCCACAAAATAAATAATTAAATAAATATCCTGGAAAAGATCAAAACGTTTCTTAACAAGCCCTGAACTATTTATTACTGCGATTGAAAGCGTCGAGCTTGTCGACCGCATAGTATTTGAAATCTGGTGGTTGTTCTGGACTATTGCAAACCTAGAAATAATGTTTTACATATGAGTATTATATCAACACCTTTCAAAAAATTTTTGGTGGTCATGCTTCAAAAGATGACACGGCTCAACACCAACTCGTTACAGGTACTGAAAAGTCCTTACGATGCAAGTAACACACCTTTGGCAGCTTTCTTAACACGAAAGGAGTGTTAAAGCAAGGCAATTGTGAAAACATACACAACTCCGTATAAAACAGAAGTATTCCTCTTAACGAAAAAAGGCAATTGATCACTTTGAGCTAGATGATACAGAACAACGGTTAAATCGAACTTTTTCTATGCATGGAAGTTAGAACTGGAGCTGATGATCACTTAATAGATATACATCGCTATAGTAGAATAATTGATTCATGGATTATTTGGATAGTGCTCGCGGTGTTATAACTTATAGGCGGAAAAAGACTCAGTCAGAAATGTCTGATGTAGAGTTACGGCATACGAAAAGGTCCCTTCGGCTCTCTCTTTGGTCATGGAGGCGTTAATCGAGTTGTAACTCGGTGGTATTTAAAAAGTCGACGAGTGACAGGAGAACATTTTAAGTTACATAATATGAGAGCCGAGTATTTTTGTTAAAAGGATAAAAAAAGGACACCAACTGAAGACGTCTCTCTGCAAAAGTAATGCGGAAGATATAAAACTGAAAAGGGCGCAATACTTTTAACATTTCCTCAATCCGAGACCATCATCCGCACGAACAGCAGCAGCAGTCATAAAATCAGGTACAACTAATGTAACAGCTGATAAAAGATCATCTTTGAGTTCTCCCACACTCGAAGAAGTAAACACGGCTCTGCAGAACCACCCAAATAACGAAGCGCCGGGCACTAATCAAACTCCAGCTAAGCTTCTAGCCTAGTACAAATGTTTTTCAATTTAACATTCGAATATGTGGTTCTGAAACATCCCGTAATACCAAAGGAATACTATGCTTCAAATACACATAATTCGTAGCATATGCCGACTACATGGATATCCTTGCAAATTCTCTGGAGAGTACTAAAGAGGTTTTTGTAAACTCGGTAGCAAGGGAAGTTGGACTACGAGTTTACGAAATGACACCAACTAGTAAAAAGACGCCAATCAAACAAAATATTACAGAAGAAGACTATAACCTAAAAAAAACTTAGACAACTTTGTACACTTAGGATCCAACTTATCGAAGGATAGAAGTGAACCCATCGAGATAAAAAATAAGAACAATGAAGGCGAATAAGACGCATTATTTGGTACTTCCAATAATTAAAACCATAAGTGTGCAGAGGAAAACTAAACTTAAACTATATAAAAAAATAACAAGACCAGTGTTAAGATATGGCAGTGCAACGTGGACATTAACTCAAGCGTACTTAGAGCCTTTGAAAGAAAGGTCCGAGAAGGAGGTGGAGTATACCG
Source organism: Chorisops tibialis (assembly GCA_963669355.1). Lineage (NCBI taxonomy): Eukaryota > Metazoa > Arthropoda > Insecta > Diptera > Stratiomyidae > Chorisops > Chorisops tibialis. The sequence continues at coordinate 128,273,140 of OY770264.1, forward strand.
GCGTATGTGGTAGCGTATTTGCTTCATAGCCTTAAAGTCGTGAATTCGTTTCCCACTTTAGTCAGTAGGATTTCTTAAAAACGGATTTCTCAGATGGTACTTGCAATGAATAAATATTCGACATAAAATGGGGAAACGATGTAGAAGGAAAACAGTTCCACTTTTCGAAAGTTATAGTCAGAAGATGGCTTCTGTACGCTTTCTATTATTCAGTCTTCCACAACATCTGTAAATACTTGTCAGTAACAGTAAATCTGAAAAATATGTCATGTACAATCCCAAATTTCCATAAAATTCGAGTATCTTCAATTCTAGCAGTGATTCAAACCCTGCAAATTCTTAGGAGTAGCAATAGTAGCGTAACTAAGAGCAGCAGCGGCCCCTGCCCTCTTATTGCGGTAAACTTTTGTGTACAAAGTTTAGGTACAAACTTTTAGCAAATTTACCCGATTTTTCAAGTGATATTCCTGCCATCAGGTTTCATAGTGAATTGTATTTTCATTAAGGATCTTACGAAATTTATTATCTGCGGATCTATCGACGTCAACTGTGAAGAGTTTCGCTGACTTCTGATTCAGGCAATATATGTATTGCTACTATGATCGTTTGCATATAATGCAACATGCAACATATGTGTTGTATTTAATGCCTGAAATTTCTAAAATTCTGAATAATAGGCCGAAAAATCGCCGGATGGAGATGTCAAAAACTAAACGAAAATTATACAAATAAGAGGAACAAGAAAAGGTACACAATTTTTCTTTCAGAAGAATCAAAATCAATCATTTTTTTTCTCGGTAGAAGATTCTTAAGCGTGTTATCTCTAAGTTCAAGTATGTCTTACTTTCAACTTCCTGGCTTTCGGCGCCCTTGAACCCTGGTACCCCATAACGCGAGGTCACCGGTGATACTATTTACACCACTGTGTAGCATTTTTTTTTTATGGCAATCTAGGCAGAAATAATGGCAAGTGTTTCGAAATTACTCGTTGCTGCGTCTTTTACAAAGGGATTGTTAACTACTCCCAAAATTGTGGAGATGGTAGTTGAGCTGACAATGTCCAATGTCTGACAAGGGATTGAAACTTGCTTTTTTGCAAATCGATTAGAGTTCGGGACGTATGTAGATCATTATCGAAACATAAAAGCGCCTTGTCTTGTCTGCGGCAGCTGTTAAAAATGACATGGACAAAATATCTACGTGATTGCTCAAAGCTTTTGGGAATTATTTATAAGACAGACAAACTGACAGCTGAACAGACGAGCAGATAGAGTCATTCAAATTTGAACTTTAAATCGGAATGCATCCGACTACGTACGAAAAATTCTCAAATTTTTCTTGAAATATATATATCGCTAAAAACTCATATGCATACTCAGACCAGATATAAAAATTCTCAACTTTTTTTTTTTTTATGCGTCACCGGAATTAGAGGGGTTGCCCTTTTGTGCTGAAGCACAGCTCCGGTGAGGATGGAAGGATATTGGTTTTTGGGAATTAAGGGGATAGAGACGGAAGTGGCTATGAATATTTCCTTTAAATTGCTGAATGTTGTAGTCATGCAGGAACACCGAGATGGGCAGCGAGTTCCATATTCGAACAGTCCGGTTTAAAAACGAATCACGAAATTTGACAGTGCGACCGAAGGTGGGGTTGAGAGAATACTTATGAGCGCGCGAAACAGCTTTAGTATTATGGGGTAAGGGCATACGTGAGGGCAAGGGATTAGAGATTTCGTCCGAACAATCTCCATTGTAGTAGCGATACAAAAGGGTTAGGGAGCTTACAGTTCGTCTATGCTCGAGTGAATCGAGCGAAGAAGTGATGTCAGAATCTCCTATAATTTTAATAGTCCGAGACTGGATACTGGATAGAGTCACGTTTGTGGGACACAAGACAGCACTGGGTTTTCAAAGCATTAAACTCAACTTGATTCTTGTTGCCCCAACTAAGAATTTTAGCCAAGTCGTCATTCAATGACATGGACAAAATATCTACGTGATTGCTCAAAGCTTTTGGGAATTATTTATAAGACAGACAAACTGACAGCTGAACAGACGAGCAGATAGAGTCATTCAAATTTGAACTTTAAATCGGAATGCATCCGACTACGTACGAAAAATTCTCAAATTTTTCTTGAAATATATATATCGCTAAAAACTCATATGCATACTCAGACCAGATATAAAAATTCTCAACTTTTTTTTTTTTATGCGTCACCGGAATTAGAGGGGTTGCCCTTTTGTGCTGAAGCACAGCTCCGGTGAGGATGGAAGGATATTGGTTTTTGGGAATTAAGGGGATAGAGACGGAAGTGGCTATGAATATTTCCTTTAAATTGCTGAATGTTGTAGTCATGCAGGAACACCGAGATGGGCAGCGAGTTCCATATTCGAACAGTCCGGTTTAAAAACGAATCACGAAATTTGACAGTGCGACCGAAGGTGGGGTTGAGAGAATACTTATGAGCGCGCGAAACAGCTTTAGTATTATGGGGCAAGGGCATACGTGAGGGCAAGGGATTAGAGATTTCGTCCGAACAATCTCCATTGTAGTAGCGATACAAAAGGGTTAGGGAGCTTACAGTTCGTCTATGCTCGAGTGAATCGAGCGAAGAAGTGATGTCAGAATCTCCTATAATTTTAATAGTCCGAGACTGGATACTGGATAGAGTCACGTTTGTGGGACACAAGACAGCACTGGGTTTTCAAAGCATTAAACTCAACTTGATTCTTGTTGCCCCAACTAAGAATTTTAGCCAAGTCGTCATTCAATGACTGAACCATGTACCTACGTTGTTCTACTAAGCTAGTACATCGGGCTAAGGAGGCACTGTTGAAGTGATAGGAGAAGTCTAAAGTGCTGTCATCGGCGAAGCTATGTATAGGATTGAAAGTTGAAGATAGCAAGTCATTAATAAATATCAGAAAAAGGGTGGGAAAAAGAACCGAGCCCTGAGGGACACCAGCGTTAATTTTATAAGAAGAGGAAACCACACCATCCAATACCACACGCATTGAACGATTGGCTGAAACACTTTCAATCCAGGAAATAAGAGAGTCGCCCAAACCAATAGCTTTAAGTTTGATTAAAAGGGCAGTGTGCCATACTCTGTCAAAAGCCTTGGAAATATCAAGAGCAATAATACAAGATTCACCAAACTGGTGAATGGTTTTATTCCAACGTTCAGTGACGGTGCTTAAAAGGTCTCCTGTGGAACGTTTTTTGCGGAATCCATACTGTTTTTCGTCAATAATATCATTGATGTTGAGATATTCTATTACTCTATTGTTGATAATTGTTTCCATGACCTTGGACAGAATTGAGGTTATTGCTATTGGGCGATAATTAGCGGGATTGGTGCGTTCTCCTTTTTTTCGAACTGACTGAACATTTGCAAGCTTCCATGAAGATGGGACAGTGGAGGACGATAAAGAGAGATGGTAAAGTTTGCATAAAGGTTTAGCTAGAGAAGTGCAGCAATTTTTAAGGACAAGGGCAGGGATTCCATCTGGGCCAGACGATTTGTTAGCATCTAGATTCTTAAGAACTCGGTATATGTTTCGCGGACGAATACTAATCTGTTATAAGGAGGAATTTAGCGTAGTATACGTTGGAAGGTTTGAGTTCGTTGGTGGTAAAGAAGAGTTGGCACCGAATTGATCCGCTAAGATGTTTGGCTTCATGTTATATAATTGTAGTGTCTGTCTGTTATTTGTTTATAAATGGCTATAAGTTAATTTTTTGCAATAACTAAGCAGAAACACACGTTTTTAAAATTATTCTTCGTCTGGCTGTCTATCTTTTCAGCTTTCACGCTAAGACGGCTGAAGTGATTGTAAAGAAAATTTCACAGTTTATTAGGTATGCACCGAAATGTAATCTGCGTTTGGTCTCATTTCAATACCCCCCGCCCATACAAAATGACTCATTTTCAAAAATATATAATAATCAATTTTTCTTCAGAACCATAGGAGTGAATAATTTGAAATTTAGAATGTAATATATTATTATTCACGAAATACTATAAACCAATTTGCTCAATACGTTATAACGTTTATCGAGCTAAAATTTTGTACTAAATACTTATTAAGTGTTATAATTTAATACGAGTATTACTAGATGGCGTTACTGCTTCCTCTTTCCCAATAGATTCCTCTCAAGGCTCTGTTTTATCTCCAGCTCTTTTCTTAGTTTTCATCAACGACCTTCTGTCGTCCACTCTCAATCCAATCCATAGTTTTGCGGATGACTATACTTTAGATAAGACTTATGAATTTAACCCTGCTGCAGAATCTCACAAGCATTCTATTGCTTCCAATCGCATGGAGTTATTCCGTTCGCTGAACTTGGATCTCAATTTAATTCTGGAATGGGGTAGGAAAAATAGAGTAGAGTTCAACGCCTCCACTTCAAGAAGGCCTAGATACTCAGTAGATGGTTTCTGTTCGCTTTTTATCATTCAGTCCCCCATAACATCTGCAACTATTTGTCAGTAAGCAGCCAGTACAACTGAGCAATATAACAGCTTCTCCACTCGCTACGGTCGTTCTCACTCCCCTTCCCCAACCTTCCCAATCCCATTCCTTCCCTCCATGACTGTGTTTGTGCATTGCACATAAAGGTCGAAATTGCCTATAACACAGGTCATTCTGTAAAAAAAAAATAAACACAGGCCTGTCATCTATCCCTCAAACGTGATGTTCCAGTGTTATCTCAAAATGTGACCTTTGGTGGCGTACAAATTTGCACCTCGGATAACTTCACACTTCTTGGCGTTAAAATTAATTACCACCTAAGTTGGGCCCAGCACATCTTTAATGTTGCCTTCGACGCCTCTAAACGTCTTGGTATTCTCCGAAAGCGCAAAAAGTATTTCACGCCGAACGATCTAGCAGCCATCTATAAGGCATACATTAGACTACGTTTAGAGTACAATCCGCATATTTAGGCCGGGGCACCCAAATCACACCTCGCGTTGCTCAACCGTATTCAAAATCATGCGTTCCAACCGATTAGGGACGAGACCATCACGTCTCACGAGCATTGCAGAAACGTCGGGGTACTCAGCATTTTCTATCGCTACTTCCATGCAAACGATGTGCGGAACTAAGCGCACTCATTCCTCCGGTTTATAATTTTCCCCGAGATACTCGTCAAGCTGAACGCGCACACGAGTACACCGTTAAGCCCTTACCTTCTCGTACAGTGAAATTTAGGCAGTCATTCATTTCCTGAACATCAAGACGCATTACCAGCCAAAGTGTTTCCCAATGATTGCAACCTCCAGTTCTTCAAAAGCAATGTACACCGTCATTTTCGACTTTCTCCACTCGAATTAAATTGACTCAACTTAAGTTTTTTTTCCTTTTTCTCTAATTCCTATACCAACACAGCTGTGCATTGCATTATAAGGTGACCCCTTAAGTTGTGATCGGTTCCTTAAAAAAAAGTGTTATAATTAATATCGGCGAAAAGTGGACCGATTATCTTCCTTCCTTCTATCGCCTCTCATACAATGTGACGCAAAATCACCTCTTTTCCAAAATTATATTTCCTTGAAATGTATGAAAGTTACTGATATGAAATTTAAAATATATCAATGGCATCATAATTATAGTTGTTTCTCAAAAAATCACTAAAAACCCCCACTACTTCTACCATCTATCATACAAACTGCGCAATTTAACTAAGAACAATGCACTATTTTTCTCAGTATATATTTAATTTTTGAAGCTTAAATTTGGCCCGAGACATTTTTATAACTATTATTTTAGCGTGATGTGAAACAAATAAATTCAATGCTGTCACCCCTTCTACCACACCCCTTACAAAATTTGTTACAATCACAAATATTTCGATTTTATCTATAATATCGTATGATTGGGTTTTACGCACAATCGTAGTCCTGTTTTTAAGCTTAATGTTATTTTGTTTGAGTTTTAATTAATACAAGCTACAACTATGGATATGTCCTAAATGCTTTCCAATACGTATATGATCTCAAATCACGGGATTGATTTAATCACGAGCCGACGTAAATGCGAGTATCATGGTTTCATTCTTAATAATTTATGCTTCTGATATCAACAAAATAGAAAGCATTGTGTTCAAAGAGCCATTAAACTAAGCAGACTATATATCCCACATAATGTATTACTAACTACATTCTCAAAAAATGCTTATTATTGCGATTCTTATGCGAAAAATTAGTGGGGGATCGCTAGTATAAAATAAAATCGTTCAACTTTAGCCCTGAAGAAGGACAATAACATAAGAAAAATGCTTCATTTACCTGTCTCGATACTTATTGAAGGCCTTGCAGAAGTATTAAAAACTTTCTAGGTGATAATTAAAGTAGGTTAAATTGAAAACATAACGCAGTCAGGTGGTACACCAATACAAAAAAATCTTGTACATGTCCCTCCAAATCCATAAATAACCTAATGAAATGCCAAAACAATTTCACCAACTAAAACAAAATACCACATACATAGTATGAAATTTTAATACATAAATTCCCACAAAATAAATTAGTTAAAATGGCCCAAGGGAGAACACCTTCTGGTGCAGTTTCTACTTGCCACCCTCAAAACTTACTTCGCATTTACTACTGCACAATTTAAGTAAAACTGCCGGAAGGGAGAGAAGAGACGTCAGCCATCATCGTCGCATGATTAAAACCCAAGATGACTTATTTATGGCAAGCGTCGAATAAATTTATTACTTCGGTAAACACGAAGACAAGATTTAATTAAATTTCATCCTTACATGAGACTTCATTCACTTGAATAATTTACTGACACTTTTTCCACGCTTGGCTGCGATAAGAATCCTTTGGTTTTCAGATCTCGATCTCGAAGGATGACGGGCAAGGCAAGAAAAAATACCTACGACTTTTTCTTCTATAAGTTGACCAGCATACTGGATCCTTTCAACTTGGAACTCGATTAAAATTCAATATCATTACAAGTGGCACGAGGAGTTTGGGTCTGCTGGATAAGGATTTCCGGTCAGGACGACTCAAATATGTGCTTCGTGCATACCATCTACCGTTTAAACGATAGCAGCGCATATTTTCTCTGATACCACACTTCGAACCCGATCGATTTGAGATTTATTGGCTTCAGTTTAATGGTCAGGAAAATCAGTCCTTTTATTACATGACGCAAGGATGGCTGGGAGCTAGGTCAGCTTCGAAGGTGGACATGGAATTTTCTTTTCATTCAATTAAAAAAGTTGAAAAAGTTTCTATCTTGGCATTGAATTCATCTCCTGATTTCAATAGGTATGCAACGAATTGTCACAGTAAGCTAGGGAATTCGGGATATGTAGGTAAGCTGGCTACGGAAAAAAAGAAGGATTATTTGAAAAATGCCCTTCTAGTTTGCATCTACACTTGACCTCGAACGACTTCACGACTTTTCATACATCCTAAGACCAGTCCAATGCTAGCTTCGTAGCCAGTTTGGAATCTTACTGAGATAGGAGACCGCACGATGAATGTCCTGTTGAGTTCGATATAATCACAGGGCTGTTCAGTTCAGATATTAAGTGAACTTGCCGCAGAGTATGAACACACAGCATGATAGTGCTCAAGGCTGTAAGACATTGTCTACGTGTCGCACAAGCAAGTTGATCGTTTCCTATGAAAGATGGAATCTAGTAAGGAATTTATTCTACTCATTAACTTAATTAGCTTCGACCTTTACGAATTAGAATTTTGAGTAAGAGGGCAGAGTTTCCAAGAATTTGATTTTCCTTTTACCATTGCAGACATGTATAAAAGTGATCATAACTGCTGAATAAATTCTGAATTTGGGAATTTACAAGGATAAATACATGCGATAATTGATGATTATTATCACAGGAAATCGTTTCTCTAAAGAATCTTTCATATTATTGATGGAATCTGAGAATAGTATAAGTTGGCTCTAATCATTTTTGTAACGCTAAAAAAATAAGGTTCAGAGAAAAAGCGAAGCTTGCGAAAGTTGATATCGGCATTTAGAAAGCATAAATCCGCATTTCTGCCGGTCCGTTCGGTGACCAGCTTCATAAAGCATAAAACTAGAAGGATTAAAATTGTTAACATATTAGTCTAAGTCCATCCACCCCTTTTACTTCTCGCTTACAAAATGACACGTTTCGGTAATTTCAAAATGAGAAAATTTCCGGACTGATTTAGAATTTGACGGTATTGTTTTAAATAAACTGCCAACAAACCGGGCGAAACTTTATTATTCTTGGGACAATTTACGGATGAGTGGAAAGTCAATGTGCAAGATAGAGTGGCTAGGGAAGGCTAAGTGAAAGGGAGTTCTTGGGCAGGGCTGTTGTCAATTTAACAATATTTCATTCATTTCTGCAAGTTTGGGTTTTTATGAGGGGAGGAGGAGGGGTAAGGGTAGGTGGATGTTAATAGCTTTTTAATTAATTGCTTGAATCGCGTCCAATATTGTCTGTATAGAATGTGTTTCATAGACGAAGTTGCATAGAATTTTCATAAAATTCGGTGTATTTTACATTCACGGAACCGAACATTTGTATTGGAGGGGGTAGAGAAGGTAGGGGAATCGTAAAATGTGATATGTAGTTTTATTTCGCTTCTTTTGTAAGGTGCTTGTATAAAATTTCAAGTTCGTAGCTTTTAGTTTGTTGGTTAATAGTTGATTTAATGAAATTGGTCGAAATTATAGTTTTGTACGGGACGGGGTAGAAGGGCAACCGCGATTTAAAAGTTTTTAAAGCAACTTAACTTGAATTATTTTTAGAAGTTTTTGTGCAAAATTTCAAATTGATAGCTTTTAATAGTTAGGTGATAACTGATTTCTTGAAAATGGTCGAAAAAATAATTTTGTATGGGAGGGGGTAGAAGTTTTAAAGATTTTCGACCAGTTAAAATTTCATATATGTAGGGATTTTTTTTAAATGCATTTCGCAAATTTTCAAGTTTCTACCTTAAAATTTCATTCAAAAATTTTCAGTTTATGTGTTTTTTTCAATGCACATGAAACACCTTGTGCACGTTAGACCGGGGGGGGGGGGTTCAGCTTATAACAATTGCGAATCAAGTTATTATTATTTTTCTATGTACATCAAATATACGTATCCACATGCAAAATTTAAACTTTGTATCTTTCACCAGACCCCTAAAAAATGACTCAAAATTTTTTTTTATTGAGGATGGTAAGCAGGTGGATTGTGTATACACTGATTTTAGTAAGGCCTTTGATAAATTACCCCATTCAATAATTTTGTTAAAACTAAGACTGTTGGGTTTTCCGACATGGTTTATTAATTGGATTAAGTCTTATCTATTTGATAGAACCTACCAGGTTATCTTTCGTGATTGTACGTCTAATCCATTTACTGCGCTTTCTGGGGTCCCTCAAGGAAGTCATTTGGGACCACTTCTATTTATCCTGGCCATTAACGATGTAGCCTCTGTTTTCAAATATTCGGAAGTACTCATCTATGCTGATGACATTAAAATCTTTAGGTCTATTAGTTCTAACTCAGATAATCTTCTTCAGGAGGATTTGTTAAATTTTAGTAACTGGTGTCGCAATAATGGCCTTCGCTTGAATTTGGATAAATGTCATGTAATGTCATTTACTCGGAAATTCTCACCGTTTGTAGTAACTTACAGTCTCAATGACTGTATTTTAGATCGTGTTAACTCAGTTATTGACTTAGGCATTACATTTGACCAAAAGATTGATTTTGGCTTGCATATAAATAAGATTGTGCAAAAGGGTAATTCTATGCTGGGTTTTACCACTCGCTTATCCAAGGAATTTACCAATTCCTTTGTTAGGTTGAGTCTGTATAACACCTTTGTCAGATCTCATCTTGAGTATGCTTCTCAAGTTTGGTCTCCCTATTATGATGTACATATTGCCAGAATTGAATCTATTCAGCGCAAATTTGCAAGAATAGCATTATGTCACCTTAATTGGAATGACAGAGTTCGTCTTCCTCCTTATATTGACCGGCTTCAGTTGCTAAATATGTCATCACTCTCGAGACGACGTGAGGTTGCTGACGTAGTTTTTGCTCATCAACTTCTCACTGGGGTGGTTGATTCCTCCTCACTTTTGGGTTTGATGCAATTTGCTGTTGGTCAATTTTTACCGAGGCATCCTAGGTTGTTGCAGATTTGCTTTCACCGGACTAACTATGGTATGAGTGAACCGATCTCGCGTCTTGCAAGAGAAGTTAACGAGAATATTGATGTGTTTGACTTCTCTATAGATAAAGTATGTTTAAGACGCAGACTTAACGCTAGTTGACACTAATTTATGTTAGTTTTTGTATATTTATTTTGTGCTCTGTTTATTAATGTGTTGGTGTAGGGATATTGACGTTTGTTTTGTCCCTTCACTAAATGATGAGCCAAAGGATAAAATGATTTCCATCTTTTATACTTGGAATCCATTTTATGGCAATTCCTTGCATTAAGGAATACTGATAGTGATGTTATATTTTTTTTGTATTTTCCTAGTATAGCTTAATATACGTTTCAAGTTTGAATTACATAGCTTAAGAAACAGTTGAGATATTCATTTTTAAGTGTTTTTCTTTGCACCCCCCCCTGTACCCTCCCCCTTACAATAATTAGCCACTCTCTAAGCTGATTCCAATGGAACTATATGCCACCTTAATGGTTCCAAAATATGAATTTTTTACAATAAGTAATTTCGAAGATATAGTCATTTGAAAAATCAATTCGGCCGACAATTTGTTTTTAGCCCCCCCTTTTTCGGACGCCAAGGGATAAAAAAATTTAATTATTTTGAAAGTTTGTCCCACAGCCTTTTCTATATCTGTACTAATTTTCAACTTTCTATCTGCATTCGTGGTGGAGATATTAGCGAGTGTAGTTTTTGATTCCCCTCCGCCGTCCCCCCCCCCTCAACGACTCCCCCTTCCACCCAAAATTAAATAGAGATCACTTACCCTATCAACAATCCACCCAAAAACGAACATTCTACCTTTAGCGGTCTCGGAGATATGAGTCCATATGTACGGCGTACGGCGGGACGAATTTTTTTTTTCCATTTTTAGGCTAATTTAGTCATGAAACGCGAAAAAAAAAAATTTCAGGGTAGCAAAGTTTTTTTTTCTTGTGTCGATCACAATACTTTATTATTAGAATAATAAAATAAAACTATAACAAACTAAATCTAGATTGAGGTGACCAAGGTATATCCAAGCAGGCACTGTGCTGGAATTATGTATTGCGCCGATCGGGATTTGAACTCACGACCTTCGCATTACAAGACCAACACGCTACCTACTAGGCTACACCCTAGCTTACTTTTTCGATCACAATACTTTATTATTAGAATAATAAAGTAAAATTACAAATCTCCATCCTTTGACTCCTATTCAAAAAACACTATTCACTATTCCAAAGAATTTGAGATGACATACTTTCTGATATATTAAACTCATTCGCACTTCTTTTTAGGCGAATTTAGTCCTGAAAAGCAAAATTGCGAAATTTCATGGCAGCAAATTTTTTCCCTAAGTCGATCAAACTTCTTTATTATTAGAATAATAAAGTAAAATTAGCACATTACCTTCACTCCTTTAACGTCCCTTCATTTCAAGACAATCGCAGGCATACTACATTTAATTTCATACCAAATACAATTAATGCTGATAACTTCGCCCCACTCCTTGCACATCCCAAATACTTTTCGATATCAATCAGATCAATCAGACAATCAGATTTCAGAGAGTATGGTGCAATATTGTTTTTAATACTAGATTAAATCTGTGATTATTATAAAGGGTGGTCCAGCCAAAACACACGATGTTAATTTAAATAAAACAAAAAGTTTTCACAGAATTATCATAATATTTTTTATTATGATAGAAGGATCTATGACAATTATTTGTGAAACAAAATATCGCCCAAATGCTCGCAACGGCTACGGTGACATACTTCTATCCGATGGTCCATATTTTCAATGACTCTGAGACATAATTGAGGTTCAATGTCGTTAATGTCCTGAATTATCTCATCCTTTAGCTCTTGAATTGTTCTTGGCTTATTGACGTACACTTTTTCTTTTAAATATCCCCAGAGAAAGAAGTCCAACGGTGTCAAATCACATGATCGTGGCGGCCAATTAACATCTCCACAACGTGAGATAACACGGCCATTGAATTTCTTGCGCAAATGAGCCATTGTTTCGTTGGCTGAGTGGCAAGTGGCACCATCCTGTTGGAACCACATATCGTCCAGATCCATATCCTCAATTTCTGGCCACAAGAAGTCCATTATCATCTCACGATAGCGAGCACCATTCACGGTAACTGCTTGGCCATCCTCATTTTCGAAGAAGTACGGCCCGATGACGCCGCCAGCCCATAAACCGCACTAAACAGTCATTCTTTGTGGATGCATCGGCTTTTCAACAATCACTCGTGGATTCGCATTTGCCCAAATGCGGCAATTCTGCTTGTTAACGAATCCACTGAGGTGAAAGTATGCCTCGTCGCAGCAGATGATTTGAACGCCCATTTTCGTAAAAGGCTTCAACAACCTTAACGCACTGCTCAATTGTGTACCTCTCCATGGTTGTATTTGTCAAACACTAAAACAAAGAAATGTCAAATTAAGTTGGGCGAAAAACTTGACATTAAGGTGTGACTCACAATTAACATCGTGCATTATGGTTGGACCACCCTTTAAGTTTGCTTTAAAAATCTTAACGTCAAGAAATAAGATACACAGACGTTCATTATGTTATTCGCAAATCTCGAAGCCGGAAATCCATCCGTCCGCTCTAAGAGCGCTTTGAGCTAGGAATCTCAAATTTTTAAGCATAGTTTTTGCGAAAATCTCAGGCGTAGTTCGTGAACAGATCAATTCGATAAACTCCTTCTAAATTAAAATTAAATTCCTCTACTCCTTCTATCACCTCTCATACACATTGCATAATTCCACGATCATGGTTATAAAGCTAAAGCTTGATTTCTAATATTTTGGAAGTTATTTTAGTGGTATGTGTGAGAGTTTGTTCGATCCCGCCACCCCTTTTATCATCTCTCATACAAAATGACACAAGATTAAAACTTTATAATTAGTCGATTTTACTAAATTGAAGCTTTTCTGATGACCTTCTCTATTTTTCTAAAAAAAAATCAAAATTCCCTTTCCATAATCTCCTTCCATACAAACTGCGCCATTTCACGAAATACAATTTTCTCAGTGTCAAATTAATGAAGCCCACATTTTATATAAAATATTTTGGTAGCGATTATAGTGAGTTGTGAAAAAATAAATTTCAATCCACTATTCCCTCAATCACCTCAAAAAAAAAAACAAAAACGGCGCAATTCCACAACTTCATAATATGTTAATTTTATTGGAACGTTTACTGACCTGAGATTCAAATCGATTCCTTTCTATAACCACTCACCCCTTCTACCACCACCCATGCAAAAGTTAGGTTATGTGGCAGGAAAATCTCATTTTCTAAAGTAACTGAAACTTGCATACATATACATCATCCGTAAAATCGCATGATTGGAGCTTACTCGCAAATCATAGTTCTCTTTGTTTTTTTTAAAAAGACCTTGTTTTGGGGATATAAGGGAATAAGTATGCGCACGGAAGAGAGTGTTGCTGTAGACCTACATATATTTGATCGATCTCTGCGTTTTGAATCGTCTAAATTTTTTGGATTCAAAATACAAAGATCGATGTCGCTTCAGGATAAATGTGGAATATTGAAAATCTCTCAAAGGGTCAGAAATCGTTGGAGACTGACCATTCTGAATATTTTCAGAATGGTCGTGACTTAATGCCAATTGATAAAACCAAAATCAGGAAACACTCAATCCATTTCAAGTAGCTCACTACCACCAGAATTCTATATCCGCAATATACCCGTATACTTAAAATCAATGGATACTGAATATCGTCATAGCGAAATTCGCACATTACATCTATGTACAATTTTTTTCTATTTTTTATCCTTCCTTCGAATCTGAAACACACAAACAAGAGGTTCATAGAGCGACTATGCAATCAAGACTATTAAGGCATATGCGGTTAGAAGGATGCTTTGTCTGATTCGTGTTTTTCGCAAATATAAAGGAATTGGAACTGAAATTACAATTCCCATTCTCCTTCTTGGCGAACACAACATTCTCCTTGCACTGTTTTGATTCTATTTCTATTACTTGATCCGGATTATTGCAGCTTTATAGCGAAATTTGTAGCGCTATTTAAGCACTCTACTGCGCTAACGAAATTGTCCTGCAATCGGGTATGAAATTGTAATATTTACTGTGGCTTATTTTGTATGCAAATGTTTGGAGTTATTGTATCATAATTTTCATTTTATGAATATGTCCACAATGGAGAGTTCTTGTAACTGAATGACTTCAGTTTTATTTAACGAACAAATAAAGACGGTTTTTATGGTGCTGAGTTCGAACATTGGCAATTTGCACTAGGGCGCGTTTCTTTACATTCATAATAATAATTGGGGTAGACTACAACAATAGAATTTTTCTTTATATAGATTTTATTTAGTCTATCGAAAAGAATGTTTTTTATTGTCTAGTAATTGTTTTGGATTTATTATATATTATTGTTATGCATGTTCAAGCCTAGTACAGTCTTCACGTGAGATGAAGTTTTCGTATTTGACAAAATGAAATTGTTCAGATTTTGCATAAAAAAAAAATATTTTCAGTTGAACATCGTAATAAGTTTCAAGGTTAAACTATTACATGGTTGTTATCGGTAAATTTCTTTAATGGGAATTTATTAATTTATGTGTTTCAGTGAAGTTTAATTAAAACTAAATATAGACAGTTTCGTGCTAAATATTCTTTATTGGAGCCCTTCGGCTAATACAATGGCCACCAGTTATAAATACAGGCTATGCGTTGAGATTATGCGTTGATTAGAACTTTAGCCGTCCACAACCGGGTGCAAGGATCACAATGTATAAAACATTTTTGTGAATCCCTATCCATTTTTTTTATGTTGATATGCAAATAAATCAATGGAAATTTACTCGAAACATTCTCAGAAACTTAATTACATTTTGTTTACTTAATTCAGCCAATTCAAAGGTTTTCTTCAAGGATGCAGAAAATGAAATTCTCGTTATTGCAAAATTTTACTAATGGATTTTATAAATAGATAAATGCAACGAATTTCATGAGACGATGATTGTGAATAAATTACTATAAATGAAAGATCCAGTTCGGACTCAAATACTTTTTCTACTAATGAGGAACACTTCCAGTCAGCCTTAAGAGAGTACTGCTCACCTTACCGAGGTTTATTTATGATTTCCATTTATTAAATATCAAAATAATAGAGAAAGCTTCTTTTCCAGACAGACTGAGAAATTATTTAATTTAGGTAAAGCACTGTGTAATTATGAATGCTGGCAATATTTTGTGAGGGGATTTTATCGAATAAAAGAGCACAATCATAACCTAAGATCTAGAATACATACTTACTGAATTTAATTTTAAATTAATAAATTCTATATTGTCTACAGGACAGCTAATTAGTCGTTGGAAACATTTTGATATAGGAATGTACAAGTATGCTTTTAACCATGCACATACACACATCTTTCTACATTAAAACTAACTAAGAGTTAAGTTTATTCCGCATTATAAAAAATGATCTATAATGCTCTCGACACACGACGATTTCGACAGAAGTAGGCTGGGTAATTGTAGGATGAGGTTTTACTAATTCTTGCAACTATTTTTGGAGATTAGCGACGGACCTGAGCTAACTATCCCCCTGTGGGATGGGGGCAGTAGAATTCACCCACACCCCAGTCCTGCTTGACCTAAAAATGGCAAATGGACACTCACTGGATCATGGGCTTATCACCCGTGATCTTAAATCCTAACTGAAACGAGAAACAGATAAAGCGCCTCAGATACGGACTGATTCTACGGTAACGACTTTTGGCATTCGAAAACGCAATATGATTGGCTTCTGGAACGTTCGAACATTGAATGACGGGGGTAGCGCTGCGGTCACTCGGTCTTTGCACCGCCAATCAGTGATCGACCGTGAAATCGAGCACTATAACATCTAAATCTTGGCCTGACCTCGCTCAGTCAGGTGGAGATTAGGAAAAGAACGAACCCCTAGCGGAAACACCATTCTGCACGTTGGCCCTGAGAGTGAAACCAAAAATGCCGTAGCGTTCGTCCTTACACCGAGAGCTCATCAGCTGGGAACCAATCTCAGATAGAATTATCGTCGTCAGGCTCAGGACCAGTGTCAGAAACGTTACAATTCTACAGTGCTACGCACCAACTAATACCGCAAAATCTGGTGACAAAGAGGAGTTTTTTAGCCAACTGAGTGCCAACTGAGCGCCACCTTCGAACGTGTTCCAAGAGGTGATATTATTATCATCCCAGGAGATATGAACGCCCATGTTGGATCTGACAACACTGGACTAGAACACGTAATGGGGAGGCATGGTGATCCTTGGGTCGACGCGTCACGACCTTGAATGAAGAGACCCGAAAACGGCGAATTATTTGTGGACTTTCGTGGTACTCGGCAAATGGTCATCGAAGGGACCCTTTTCCCACACAAGAGTAATCATAAAACATCTTGGGTTTCCCCTGATGGTGTTACTCAGAACCAGATCGCCCACTTGGCTATAAGTCGCCAATGAAGAAGATGACTACTCGATGTGCGAGCGAAACGTGAAGCTGACGTGGGTAGCGATCACTATTTGATGGTTGTCTGCTTGCGATTGTGTGCAGCAGCTATCAGATGACCACAAATTCTTCAAATGAAGCGCAAGCTTAATGTGGATAAACTCAGAGATCCCAACAAAAACCGAGAGTACACCACTATTCAACACGAGAAGTTATCCACATTGGGCGGACATGAAATACGCACACTGGACGCCAACTGGGAGGCAACCAGAAACACTTTTCTAGCTAGTGCTGAAGAATCTGTGGGATATGTGCAAAGCGATGAGAAACCCTGGATGTCGCAAGACACACGGGACAAGGTTGTCCATCGGAAAAAAGACAAATTGGCAATTATCTCTCAACCCGATGTCAACCAACGAACGCCCGACCTGCAGAAGAACTACCGCGATGCTCATATATAGCTCAAAAAGGCTGTTAGATGCGACAAGAGGCCATTGAAGATCTGGCCTACAAGGCAGAATCTGCGGCTAATCTTGGGGATATGGGTTCACTATTCAAAATCATGAAACAGTTGACAAACAGGAATTTCACCGCCAACCACCTGGTGGGAGATGTCATAGAAACTCTCCTTAATATGAGTGAACACCTGTTGCGGCGATGGAAGGAATACTTCCTGATATTTTAAACATCTTATCAGAGGAAGATATTCCCGAAAGAGAACAACTACCAAACATCCAACCGCAACAATTCTCTATTAGGGATGATTCTCCAGATAAGAAAAAGATAGTTTCCGCCATTTGGCCAATGGCGGGAAGGAAGGCCCTAGGTATAGATGGACTACCAACCGGACGCAGAAATAACAGCCGATATACTCTTCGCACTCTTTACTGAGGTGTGAAATGAAGGAAGATATCCGAGAGAATGGAAGGAGGGCGTCATTGTGAAAATTCCAAAGAAGAGCGACCTTCGGGATTGTGGCAACTGACGTGGTATATGTCTACATACTGCCGTATTGAAAATCATGGCTAAGGTAATGCTGAATAGGATTAGTGATGTTGTGGAGAGCACTCTCGAAGTTTATCAGGCTGGATTCCATAAAGGGTTGTCTTGTACCGACCACACAAATAATCTACGGATAATATTGGAGCAGTCAGCCGAAATGGGTTCGCCACTACATCTCATATTTGTGGACTTCGAGAAAGCTTTCGACAGTGTTAATCGATTTTACATATGGAATGCTTTGCGTGGCGTCGTATTCCAGATAAGTTCATATCTATGATAAAAGAATCCTACGAAGATGCAAGGTTGCATAGAGGAGAGCTGTCCGAGAGCTTTCCTGTGCGAGCGGGTGTCAGACAAGGCTACAGATTATCACCAGCCCTGTTTTTGGTGGTAATAAACGACATCCTGAAAGCTGCACTGGAAGGTGGGGAATTTAAAGGTTTTCAATGGAGACTATTTAACATCTTAAGTCACCTTGATTATACTGACGATGTGTGTTTGCTCGCACATAACCGTTTGGGCGTTAGAGTTGACATTTGAATGTTCGCTGGTTGCATTCTAAATGCAAAGTGGCGGGACTGAAAATAAATGTGCGTAAAACCAAGTACATGCACATGGTTTCGAACGCAAGCACACCGAATGTTCTTAACGGACAAGGTGTGGAAGAGGTGAAAGATTTTTGTTATCTCGGAAGCATTGTCAGTATGGACGGCGGAGCCGAAAAGGATATTGAGGCTTCTCTAAATAAAGCTCGTCAGGCCTTCGGTATTCTTTCCCTTTTCTGGAGGTTGAGAGAGATTTTCCTTCGCACGAAGCTGCGAGTTTTTCACGCATGCGTCAAATCCGTGTTGTTAGATGCTTGTACCACGTGCAAAGTGACCGTTCGACTTACCAAGAAACTACAGATTTTCGTGAACCAATGCCTGCGATGTATTCCAGGAATATTCTGGCCAGAAGTGATCTCCACTGACGAACTTTGGAGTACAACTGACCAGACTAAAATAGGTATTGAGATTCAAAGGCGGAAGCGGTAGTGGATCGATCATACTTTGAGAAGACCAGAGCGAACCATCGCCAAACAGGCTCTGCATTATAGTCCGCAAGGAAGACGTCAGGTCGGTCGATGTAACACATGGAAGCGAGGAGTTGAGCAGGAGGCCAGAGGAATAGACAGTCCTGGCAACAGCTTAAGGCCGATGCTCAGGATCGTGCCTTGTGGAAGAGAGTTGTTTCTGTTTTATGCCCCTATAGGGGGTCTTAACAGGAATTTGATTGAGGCTGAATTACTTATTGGATATGTGGATAAGAAAGATAAAGTATTTAATTTCCGTCGTGCGTCAAAAGTATTAGTATCTTGCGTTAACACTAAATTTTAAGGAATTAAAATAAGTTATGCTTCATTAGCTTAATAATGAAAGTGACCAAAAATCCTTTCAGTCTATTTAGGATCTTGAGTTCCTTTTATAGTCTTTCGGCGATTTTTTCTTAATGATGGTGTAAAATTTAATTTTCTCGTGTTAAGTAATACAATTCGCCACTATTTAGTGAAAGTTAATATTCTGATAGCACTATACTCAAATAATAAACTCATTTTATTTTATGAATGAAAGAGCAAAATGATGAACGAAGAACTGGGAAAAAATTATTTTTGAATGAATTCTCTTTGGTCTCACATGGTACTTTCTGTATGAATAGGGCGGAATGTTTCATAAACTTTTTTTTACATGAATTACAACTCTCTTGCGGTCAGAATGAATTTCTACGAGTTTTCATTCACATAAAGCAAGAGTGAAAATGAAAGCATACGGAATATGTAGGTACATATGACGGGATTCATATGGAAATAAGTGTGTCGAAGGTCTAAGAGAGAGTAAAATTGCAAAGCAAAGGACGTTGTACAAGAACCAGTAAAAAGCAGGAATTATACTTTGGTTGGGGTATTCAGCCAAATCGGTCTACTGTTCAGAATTTTTCATCAATTTTTAAATTTCAGTGTTTAAGATTTACTAAAATAGCTCACAGACAATGTTTTTTCTAAAATAACATGTTTTATTGCCTATTATTCTTTGAAATGAAGAAACTTAACTAATTAAGGCATGGACTCGATCAAATTGCTCTGATTTGAATTGCATAGCCTATTGTTATTTGAAATCAAATTACAATAAATTTATATTCATTTGTTTGACTTAACATTCTTGATAACATAATAAAAGATAAAATCCAATTTAAAATAATACTTTATCAATTAAAAGAGATGGAAATTGAAAACGGGAAGATCATTTTGTACTTTTATGCAGAAAATCCAACGGCCTCACATTCTGATTTGACCATAATCAGTTTAACATCAAGGAGTTCTGTGAGAAGAATATTGTCAGAGGCTGACTTGAAGTCCTATCAAGCCATTAAGATCAACGACGAGTAAAATCTAGTGGCAAGAAAGTTGTATGTCAATGGTCTGACCAAAAATGTTGGCTGCTTGATAATGGACGATTAACTCAAAGTTTGCTTCAATTGTATCCTAAACTAAATGCCTATTTTCCATATTTTAATGTTGCCTTCTGGCTTTTAATATATCAATATTTTTGGATTGACCAATATGTATTATAGGTGGTTGTGTGGATATCGAATAAACACCATGAAAGACGCGAGACAAAATCTCGGTCGACGTATAAAGCAAAATTTGGGTTGTTCCAATCCGCGAAATTCAAAATTTGTTTAGATATAATTTATTTATTTATTATCGTCTACTACACTCAAATCTACAGACTATAGAAAAAAAATCTTAAAAATAATACTTAAAAAATAATTAAATTAATAAAGGATGTAAACTATAACAAAATTAACAATTCTCTCTTAAAAATTTCTCTTCTCAGGTTAATGTCAATTTTGTCACACATGGAATTGAACATCGATACACATCTCGAAATTAGTTCATTCCGGCCATAATTAGTTTTATATGCTTCCTGAAAAGGGAGATATCTATGCCTGAGCGATCTGTCTGAGGCGCGCAATTTCAAAAACTGAGAAGCTCAGAGGAATTAACACGATAGGCAAGAATATTCTTTACAAACATTAAGCACAGTATTTCTCTAAGCATGGAGAGGGTCTGATATCTGATACTATAACTAGGTAACCCAGAAATATAGTAAAATTTAAGTCGTGCAAACCTTGTAAAATTTCTCTCAGTGCATTCTAAGCGAATAACATGTATATTATACGACGGGTTCCAAATGACACAACAGTACTCCAAGATCGGTCTTGCCCGAGACGAAAATAATGACAACGAAGTGTAGGGATCGTGAAAATCTGTGGAGTTCCTTTTATTAAACCCAAAGATGGAGTTTGCTTTGGCAGTAATGTAGTCCAAATAAGAGTTAAACAAAAATAATACCGCGATCTTTAATTTCAGCTGTTTTTAAGAACGTTATGTTATTCATTTTATACTCAAAGAATATCAGATTAGCAAATCTATAGGCTGAGAAAATCTTGCACTTAGGAAGACTAAGGGTCAGTAAATTTTCTTTACACCAAATTGAAAATGCATTAATTTCCTATTGACAATTTTAGAGAACATTTTTATATCATCGCATATAAGAGGTATTTTGAAGATTTTAAAAAGGAAGGTACGTCATTCACAAAAAGCAGTATTCCCAAATGACTTCCTTGAGGTACATCCGAAATCACACTGAAAGCCAAAGAGTTACTATTCCCTATTCTCACAAACTGCTTTCTATTAGTTAGGTAAAATGATATCCACTAAAGTAGATTTGAAAAGAGCGCGATAGCTTGCAATTTACGAACAAGAAACTTATTATGAATTCTGTGAATAGTACATCCCCCGGAATCCATTTTCAATAGCACCGTTGCAGTATTTGGTAAAAAGAGCTGAATTTTGATACAGTTGATCGACTGCAAATTAAGCCATGTTGCTCAATCGCTATAGATTCCTAGAGCTGAAAATAAAGTTGATCCTTCACTAAAATTTCGAACAGTTTTACCGAAAAAAATTTAGACGATTAGCTTTACCCCTTCTACCCCCTTGCAATTTAAAACATGTCAAAAGCATGATAGTTATTTCTGAAAAGTCATTAAAAACTCGCCCCTCCTTCTATCATCTCCCATATAAACTGCCCTACTTCACTACATCCAATACACTAATTTTCTCAGTTCCTATTAAATTTTTAAATCCTAAATTTTGCATAAAACATTTTCATAGCATCATGTGAAAAAATTAGTTCAATACCGTCACCCCTTCTACCACTTCCCTTACAAAATTTTTAAAGATACAAAAATTTCTCTTTCATCTAGAGTATCGCACGATTGGGCTTTGTGCCCAATCGTACTGCTGTTATGTTTTTATACTCTAGATGAAGTCTGACAGTATATTGTGTTTGCCTTACCGTTTGTAACGCTAAGAAATAACGCTCGCACAGAGCCGCCAAGGGTACAGAAATATTTGTTGTCGCTCAAAAACCTCGATTCCGAGTGACCGTCTGTCTGTCTGTGTCTGTCTGTCAGTCTGTCCGTCTGTGTGTCTGTCTACAGCATAACTCTCGAAAGCTTTGAGCTATAATGCTAAAAATTTGTGAGTGTGATTTTCAGCAAAAAGTAACGTTAAGTTCGTGAATGGGCGACACCCCCGACTCCTTCTACCCCCTCCCATACAAATTTCATGAAATTACGAAATATTAAGAGATAGGTTTTTCTTTGAAAATTTTTAAGCTATCGACTTGAAATTTAGGTCAAAGTATTGTGATATTGTTGTCATTAATATCACGGAATATTGATCCGATCCCCTCACTCCTTCTACCCCCCTCCCATGCAAATAGGTAATTTTCAAAAACACATATTTTCGATTTTCATTGAAACTAGTAAAGCTGAAAAGACGAAATTTTGTCAGAATTAATTCTACTATAATTGCAATTTATTTTAAAAATAATTATCAACTTCATCTTACTCCTTCTACCCCCTCCCATACAAATTTCACGAAATTTTTAAATTTAAATTAAATTATTTTTCTTCGAAATTGTTAAAGCTATCAACTTGATATTTTGTATATAGTATACAAATAGAAATATTAATAAGGCGAAAAAATTTTGTTGAGATCCGTACACTGCTTCTACCCCCTCCCATACAAATGTATAATTTTTGTTAAATGCATTTTATCGATTTCCATTCAAACTAGAAAAAGTACAAACTTCAAATTTTGCCAGAATTTGTTTCTTAATAATTGAAATAAGTGTCAGAAAAAATTATCAGCTCCGCTTTACTCCTTCTACCACCTCCCATACAAATATCTGTATTATAAATTCAAGATATGCAAGTATATGAGAGCTATAGACTTCGAAATTGAATCAAAGCTTGGTGACAAGGATGATGATAATCAGTTTCAAAATCATCTTGAACGCTCCACTTCTTGTGCCACCTCCCATACAAATGCCCCAAATCCAGGAAAACCATGACGAATTTCTATAAAAATAATGAAAACTATAAACTCTAAATTCAGCAAAAAACATTTTCCATGCCATGTACGGTGTCATATATGAAAAATATAAATCTCCCCATCTACTTCTACCACCTCCCATGCAAAAGTCTCTATTCACTATTCGCAAGAATTTGAAATGACATATTTTCCGGTATATTAAAGTCATTTCCATTTCAGCTAGAGTAGCTTACAGCCCAATCATAATTCTAAATACACTGCACGTCTTTTTTCCCTTTTTTTCACTACAACCGCACTACCGAAATTAAAGAAAAACTGCTCCACTCTGCTTATGCGTCTCGTTGATCTGATGGTCGGATGATCAAGCAGGAAGCTCGCCTCCAACATGCTCTAGCTTCCCGCTAGATCACCAAAGCCCATGGTTTCATTCAAAAGTTCAGGGCCATAGAGGGATTCTGCAAAGCGGGTGGTACATGGTGACACAATAGAATCGATCGAGACAATGAAAAGAAAAAAAAATTTCTTTTATTGATCGATCGATTCCTCAGCCCACCATTTTAAATGAAACACTAGCGGCGCCTTACCATAGTTTGACATAGGTGAAGCCCAATATTTGAAATTGAAAAAAGTGTCGACCTCTAAACATCAAGAACTGTGCGCGGCTTATAATACGTAACTAAAAGGTCATAAATAAAAATTTTGAAGCAACAATTTATCTTAGGGTCAATGAAATTTGCAAAAGAAATCATTAAACTCATCACTCCATGAAAACCGAGAAGCCGAACTGCTATTACATTCATAACGTATGTGTGGGGGAGGAAAATATCATCGTAGAACTGAGTGAAGGTAATGTAAAGTGTTCAGTTTCCAAGACCTTTTCATCAATACATTTTCTTGGATTTATTGAATTGTTCTAGAAATTTGGTATTTTGTGCACGAAAGATCGTACTAGCTCGGTCGTTACAGAGGCGAACCATTTTACATTGTTTACCGGATTGAAGAAAAGCAACTTATCTTAAAACTGCGATATTAATAGTGCTATAGCGGCAAAAATTCTAAAAAAAACTTCAGAATAGAATTTTTTGTTGAAAAAATCAGTTGAACAAGACTCATACTAAATCACCTTCTCTCTCTCAATGGCGCTACAGCCCAAATCGGGCCTTGGTCTCCTGAACTTTAAGTTCCTTAAAATTTTCATTATTTATTGTGGAAGGGTTGTTAGACCTTCGTACAACCCTCTATCTACGAATTTTCGTAGATTGAGGTAACCAAGGTATATTCAAGCAGGTAGTGTGCTGGAATTATGCGTTGACCGGGATTTGAACTCACGACCTTCGCATTGTAAACCAAACACGCTACCCACTAGACTACACCCTAGCTACTAAGTCATCTTAATTCTAACCAATTTCACAAACTTAACAATTCTTAGTAGCGGGACTGTGTTACTATATCATTACAAAGGGTGCTTTAAGCTTTGGTTGGTTCTTCAAAAAGAAACTCAAACCATTCAGAAGTCGAATAAAAGAAAACATACTTGCGTTTTTTAGTCCTTTTCTTTTGGAATCAGTCCTAAGGCAACCCTATGTCAAAATAGCACATAATCCACTTGAGAAAAAAAATTACAACATACATATTGGACTGCATTTTCAAGTGGAAACAACCCGAAGAAAATCTACTGCATTGCAATGTGTTACGACGACGTTTTCAAGTTCCAGTGCTTGCAATCGTCTTGTAAAAAATCTCTATCTTTCGAAATACACACGTATATAGGTGAAGAGCCTAAGGGTATAAACCAGACCAGAAGGCGGTCAGACCCATTCCAGTGGTGGCCATCCTTCAACTTACACTATTCAACCGTCAACCAGTCAAGAAAGAAACTCTAAAGTCGTGCCAAAGAGTCCCAAACAATTGTGAAGTCTAGTTTGTAACTTTTGTAATGAGTCCACCCCTTTCCGTTCTGGAAAAGTCATTTTGCTGCGGAGACATGCAAATTAGAGGATAAGCTCCCATACTGATAAGTAATGTTTGAGACGATATGATGAGAAGCTTTTCAGCATAAGGAAACCGTGTATTTTATTAAAGCATTTTGTTTATAGTCAATTGATTGTGATGTGTGAGAAATTTTAGTGCTTTTAAGGAGTAGTAGTATTCGTTTATAAATAAGTCGCACAAGTTTACTTGCTGAAATAGAATTGAGCCAGAAATTATCGGAACTTGAAGTAATTGGGGTTAATTGCGTGTAGTCAATCATGACAGTTTGGGTATTGGTTGTAGCAGATTCTCTCTCCTACGAAGTAAGTGAGCAATACATACTCTTACTATGAATATAGGTATTTATAACTAACTATTAGTATCATCTGTGGTCTAAATTCGACCAATTCTGTGTGTAAAGAAATGAAATTCATCTTGTTTTTGACATAATTAATTGGAATTTAGTTTCATACAAATTTTTAAAAACTCTTATATACATATAAGTTTCATTCCCCTCTCTTAAATATTAAAAAAAATTACCACAACTTTTGATTTTCACGTAGTAAGTCAAACAGCATTGGACGCGAATGGAAATTCGGAAGCTTTGGAAATTGTTGCTGATGGTTTTTGTCTTCGATGAATGCTTTCAGTATGGTTTCGCCTAAGGCATGCTTGAATAAAACACTTTTCTATTTCCACATTTCCTGCCTAAAAGCTTAATGCAGTGAACTGGATCTACTGGTTCTCGTCCGATCACTGAAGTCAAATAGCTTAGGACGCGTGTAGTACTTTTATGAAGTGTATGTTCGCACTTTATTTTACGTGCTTTAACGACAACAGACGCACATGATTTTAGATGCTCACATGGTAATATATAAGATTTATAAGATGGCATCCTAAATATGGTAGTAAAATTTTCTGTGCAAAAGAGGTCCGCAACTATTAAAAAGTGTTTCGAGGAAAGAGTCTTTCCTGAACCATGCAAGCTCTACCCTTGGCTACTTTTACAAATAGGAAACAAGCCTCCTGGAGAACCATCGACATATCGCTCAATATGTTTACTTGACATGGTGGGAAAGATCCTTCAGCGAATTATAAATAACAGGTAAGGCTGCTGTTTGGGCAGCAGCGTTAGCAACAAAGGAAACAAAGAAAAAGATATCATCAACATATAGGCTCTGCGCGATAAGGGAAATTAGCGGTTTCTGAACAATACCGGACGAAGGAGCGTGTGTCATAGCCGGAATGATCCCCTTTGATATTTTCGCGAATGAGATGCTAAGGATCTATGAAAGAAGATCATCGATCCAACAAGAGGCAGCTGTTGCCAGAATAATAAGGCAACATCAATAGGTATTTGGCAAGCCAGGTGGGATAACACTACGAAAGGTAGATGGAACTATAAGCTAATCCACGCAATTAAGGTCTGGATAAACCAAGTGCATGGCGACTGTAACTATCACATCATGCAGTTCCTATCAGGTCACGGCAGCTACCGCAAATACCTACATACATAGGTTCGTACACGATAACTCGCCTCAACTGCAGTCACTTCGCAGAGGGGCGAATTAATATTCCGCGGCCACCATTCATCACAAACTATGTATATGATGGAATCAGAGGAAAATTGGATGGAAATTCACACACTCGTAACGAATGTGCAAAAGGATCTTCGAAGAATCGAGAGAGCAAGGCAATATAAGGAGCACAGCATAAAATGCTAGCCAGCCCCTCGAAGTAATGCCTAACGGCCGTCCCGCGGGGAGAGTGGTTGATAGTTCTCTGTCAGGATCAGTAACTGTCGGTGACGGTGACGACTGACCTCACTTTTTCGCACTGGACCCATGTGTCTGCCGTGCGGCATCAGCCCATAAAAATACAACCCAGACATAGTAAGAGTAGAAGCCCTGAATCCCTCTAAGTGGTGGACCTGCACGAGAAGCAACCAAAAAAGTACCTGTTTTCTTATTTTTTTTCCCTTTGTTATTTCATCATCTATCCGAATTACTTCCATTCTCTTTCAAATTTGGTCTTACTTTTATGAGTACACCATACCGTTTCCGTCAAAAAGAAAACTAAACTAGTCGGGCTCTGTGCGGTGGTGTATGTGCGGTTAGGTGAGGACTAGCCGGTACACTTTCATAGTGCAAGTCTCTCGCCGAGTGTGGGCATAGAGGGGTCCGTTGTAGGTCCGTTGTAGTTTGTGTTAATTGAAAAAATCCCAAAAAAAATTACATTAAGTTTAAAAACATAACAGGACTTCGATTGTGCGTAAAGCTCCATTATATGATACTACCGATTAAATCGAAATTTTAAGAATTAAGAATTTTTGTGTGGGGAGTGATAGAAGGGATGACAGTACAGTATGCTAGAGTAGCTATAAAAATATTTTGCACCAAATTTAAGCTTGAAAAACTGAATAGGTAACTTGAGAAACTTAGTGCATTAAATTTAGTGAAATTGTGCAATTTGTATGGGAAGTGGTAGAAGGAGTGGGGGCTTTTTGGTAACTTTTCTAGATACAACTATCATCACCATGCAATTGATATGTTTTAAATTTCAGATCAGTTAGATTCACACTTTTCAAGAAAATCGAGTTTTTGCAAAGTCGTGAAATTGTGTCATATTATAAGGGAGGGGGTAGAAGGAGTGGAGCTAATCGATTCATTTTTCCCGATAATAATAATTATGCTAATTAAAGTTTTAGTACACAATTTTAGCTCGATCAAAGCTATATGTACTGAGAAAATTGGTTTAGAATATTTCATGAAAAAGTGCAGTTTGTATAGGAGGTGGTGCAAGGAGTGGAGGGTTTTTATTTATTTTTTGAGAAGCATCTACAATTATCATTGAATTGATATATTTTATATTTCAGAACAGTAACATTCACACTTTTCAAGAAAATCGAATTTTTGCAAAGTCGTGGATTTGTGTCAGATTGTATGGGAGTGGGTAGAAGGAGTAAACCTAATTGGTTAGTTTTTTTCTGACATTAAAAACAATGCT
This sequence comes from Chorisops tibialis, assembly GCA_963669355.1. NCBI lineage: Eukaryota > Metazoa > Arthropoda > Insecta > Diptera > Stratiomyidae > Chorisops > Chorisops tibialis. The sequence continues at coordinate 128,301,245 of OY770264.1, forward strand.
AATTAAGGATTTAATACAAAATCTTAGCTCAATCAAAGTTATACGTACTGAGAAAATTGGAATATAGTATTTCATGAAAAAGTTTAGTTTGTATGGGAGGTGGTGGAAGGAGTTGGGGGATTCAAACTATTTATATACTTGAAGATTGCATTTATAATAGAACTAATATATTTTAAATTTCAAATTAATATCTTTCATAGTTTCCATGAAAATTTGATTATTATAAGTTTTTGAAAATGAGTCACTTTGTATGGGAGGGGGTAGAAGGCGTGAGGGAAGAAAAATAAAACCTAAATCAGATTACTCCCAGAAGTATACCTAATAATCTGTGAAAGTTTCATTGCAATCGGTACAGCCGTTTTTGCGTGAAAGCCGGAAAGACAGACAAACAGACAGAGAAATTTTTTAAAAACGTTTGATTCTGCTTAGTTATTGCTAAAATGAAGCAAAAAACTTATTTATAGCCATTTATAAACAAATCACAGACAGACACTACAATTATATTTATATAGATTAGAATAATGAAGTAATTAGCAAACGCAGAAAGTCGGTCGGAGTGCAGTTCACTAATCTAGCACGTAAGGGCATTCGCGATTTGCTCTTTGTTTCTAGTTTTTGGATTTGGCTGTTTCCTTTAATTAAAGTATTTACGACGTTTCTCCAAAAATATAATATATACAATGCTGCTGCCATAGGGCATTTATAACTTTCTGTAATAAGAAGTAATTCCCATGTAGTTAAGCGTACTAAGTTATTTTTTCAATGCTGCATTTGTACATTGCCATAAAAACTAACATTTGTGCGTTTAACGGGTTTATAAGTTTGGGATCCAAAACTCATAGAAAATATACATACAGTTAATTGTCTTTCTTCCCTATATGTTCAATTCTTCTGTTTTCAGGTGAGAGGTATTATGATTATTTATTATTATTATTTATTTATGAGAATAGTCTACAAAGCCGAAGCTCTAGAGATAGTGCGTAAAATATTTTATTACTTTAGTTGTGGTACTGTACATGGAAAACAATTTGTTGTAATAATGACTGTAATTATAGTAAGTTGTATGTATGTTTTATGTATACATATTTTATTAAAAATACGGACGGAAACCTCTTGTTCAATCTATTTAAATGAAACTGTCCTAATCATATTGGTAGGTAGAGGGTAGAAGGAGTAAAGCTAAGAGTCTACCTTTTTTTTGGCCTTACTGACAATTCTTAATTGATATTAAGTGCACAATTTTAACTCGATAAATTTTATACGCCCTGAGCCAATTAGTTTAGAGTATTTCATGAAAAGCACAGTTTGTATGGGAGGTGGTGGAAGAAATGCGAGGACTTAAGTAATTTTTATATATTAGATTTAAATCATCATAAAAGCAATATATTCCAAATTTCAAATCAATAGCACCTATGATTTTCGATCAAATCCTTTTATTGTCGAATTGCAAAATTGCGTCATTTTATAAGGGAAGAAGTAGGAGGGGTAAAGCTTATCGTCTAATTTTTTGTTGATCTTACTAATAATTCTAAATAAGTTATTAATGCACAATTTGAGCTCGATCAATTTTATACGTACTGAGTTGATTGGCTTAGAGCATTTTATGAACAAGTGTAGTTTGTATGGGAGTGGTTGGAAGGAGAGGGAGGACGCAAATAATTGTTATACTGTAGATTGAAAGTAATATATCCCAAAATTCTAACTAATCACTTTTATACTTTTCGAACAAATCCATTTATTTTCGAATTGCGCAATATTGTAATTTTGTATGGCAGGAGGTAAAAGGGGTGAAGCTAATCGTCTAATTTTTTTGGCCTTACTAACAATTCGAAATAAATATTTAGTGCTCAATTTCAGTCCGCTAAATTTTATACGCACTGAGTAAATTAGCTTAGAGTAATTCATGACAAGTACAGTTTGTATGGGAGGTGGTATAAGGAGGGGGAGGACACGCATAATTTTTATACGATGGTAAAGCGATTTTGCCCGTTCACGTGTACGAAATTTGAGCTTTCTAGCTCAACGCGTCCTCAAGCTAAAGAGCGAACGGACGGACAACCGGTTTTGAGATTTTTGAGTGATAATAATAACTTCTGAATCATTCAGGTTTTTCTGCGAGCTTTATTTCTTAGCGTTACAAACCTTAGAGCAAACTTATAATACTCTCAAATTTCATCTACAGAATAATAATATGTTAAAAATGTCAGATCAGTAGCTTTCATACTTGTTGAGAAAATTCGTTTAGTGTCGAATTGCGAAATTGTAGGGGTAAAGCTAATAGACGATTTTTTTTGATCTTATTAATTATTTTAAATAAATATTTTGTGCACAAATTCAGCTCAATAAATTTTATACGCACTGAGTAAATTGGTTTAGAGCATTTTATGAAAAAGTGCAGTTTGTATGGGAGGTGGTGGAAGGAAAGGCACGATACAAACGGCGTTCACAAAATTTGAGCTTTCTAGCTCAACGCGTTCTCAAGCTAGAGCGGACATGGACGATTAGATTTTTGAGAAATTATATGAACTTCGGAATCATTCATTTTTTTTCTCCGCGCTTTATTCTTTAGCGTTAGAAACTTTGTGGTAAACTTATAATACTCTTAGATTTCATCTAGATTATAAAACTTCAGATTTCATGTGGAGTATAGAAAAACATTTGATTGGTATTACTCCGAGTGATCATTGCTACTCTCCTATGCGCTACAAAAAACAAATTAAATAAAACCCATTTTATTATGCGTATAGTATATACTAGCGTATGTCTACATAGGCGAATATATAAAACTCATAACATGTATTATTATCAATAATTACTATTGGGCTTGACTCACAAGAGGCAGTTGCAGTCGCGCTTCGCAAAAAAAATGTATCTGGAATCGAACCTCGGGCCAACCGCACGTCGGGCGAGCATAATATCACCAAGTCACCGAATCAATTCCTGCAGGTGCTCCCCAAGGGCCCTGCTTAAGTCCTACGCTGTATAATATATACACTGTAGACGTTAATTGCGTAATGGCTATTTTCGCGGATGATACCTGCATATATGCACAAGTGAAAGACCCCACCAAAATAACAACAGAGCTCAAGCTGCATCTTAACCGACTATACAAATATTACCACAGATAGAAGATCAAAATCAATCCTTTAAAAACCCAAGCGATCTTTTGCACAAAAAAGAAAGAGCTGTAACCTCGATCCATAAGCACCCTAGGAGAATGTGTAGAAAGGTTAGATTCAATCAAATATCTCGGTGTTACAGAAAACTAATTTTTAAAGAGTATGTGGAAAAGGTATGTTGGAAGGTCTCCAGAAGCATATGTGCATTATACCCACTGATTAGCAGTAAAATCACAATTACCCGGCGATAACAAGCTTCTTATTTTCAAACAAGTAATTCAACCCATTATTTCCTATGGTGCTCCTATTTGGGTTCAAAGCGCTAATATCCATAAGAAAACGTTACAAATAGCTCAAAATAAATGCTTAAAAATCATTCAAAATCTAGCATTCTATTGTTCAACCAAACACCTACCCTACATGAATTAGCCAAAGTACTCGATATTAAAACTTTAACCGATACTAGACTCTGCTCGTTCTTAAAGAGAGCGCGAAATTTAAACAACCCTCTCATTACATCATTGCTCTAATCTGTGGTTCATATAAAATACTGTTATTATATGTATGTACATGACATGAAATAATAGTGTTTTGTATTTATTGTAAGTAGTTTCTAATTCCGTTTTTTATATTTTATTTAGTTATAAGATAGGTTTAAGTAATTTAAGTTTACATAAGCAAGGTTTTTTTTCGAAATTTTTCTTGGATAGACAATACCAATTATGAATTAAAATAAAATTAACAGCCAAGTGCTAAATATATATATATAAAAAAAACCATAGCTGTAAATATTATTCTAATCTCTAAAATAAGCCATTTAAGAAATTCTTTGAATAAATTTATTACGAATTACGAATAAACTAAGGACGAAAAATTGATTTCCAAAACCGGAGCCAAATGGGTCCTGGACAAACGAATAATTTGAAGGTAAAAACATAAACTTGGCATCATTTGAAAGGTCTCATTGAACATTTTACGAAAATATAATTTGTTTTAGGATAAATTTTTCCCTTCCACACAAAAACGGTAAAGTGATATTATGAATTTAATAAGATATTGTGTAAAATTGTTACAAAACAGCTTGAAACTGCGAGAAAAAATAGATATTCGAGCTCCTCAAGGACGACATCTTCGAACTATTTTTTCGATCCACTACTCAGGACTCGTTTGGCACTGGATTTGGAAATTAATTTTTAGTCCTTCGTCTTACTTAGTTACTCAGTGTAGTATCGTTATATGTACTACATACCCTTGTGGCTTCCCGATATTATTTTTTGTTCTAGTGCTGTTGGAATAATACCACTTTGAGAGCTTGACTCAACTCATTCAAATTCTTGTTCAAACCCTATAGAGGCATTATTTTTATTATCATTTTTTTTATTTAAATAGGGGATCATGCGAGAGCACTGCGACCTTCTCGGTCTATTGTGCGTTTATTGCCCCTTCACCCTACCATATCTCAGTAGCTTTAGCTAATCTGATGATCTTTAAGGGAGCCATATTGGCTAGTTCTTCTGTAGAAAGGAACCCTTTCCCAGTAAGATTATGTCTTTTCCTAGCTACTGCTTCACAGTGACATAGAATGTGTTCTGTCGTTTCCGATTCTTCGAGACAAAGGCGACAGATGTCGGTTTCAGCTAAGCCCATGTTTTTAAGGTGGTGGTTTACTCCACTGTGCCCCGTCATTAGGCCGATTAGAATACTAATATCCTTCTTACTGAATTTTAGGATATCCTCCACTTTGTTCTTTTGTGGTAGGATCAGTTTTTTTGAGGGGCATAGGACAGAAACTACTCTCTTCCACAAGGCGCGATCCTGAGCACCGGCCTAAAGCTGTTGCCAGGATTTGCTTATTCCTCTGGTCTCCTGCTCAACTGCTCGCTTCCATTTGCTACATGGTCGACCAACCAAACGTCTTACTTGAGGATTATAATCCAGTACTTTAAATTTATCAAATTCGCCTTAAAGTTTTCAAATTTCGTAAAGATTTTTCGTCTTACACCAACAATAGCAATAAGTTCGAAAATATCCCTCACAGTGATAGCCTCAAATCTCTCCTGATCTATTTATTGCTTTGTTAAATTATTGAAGTCACTTCACTTTGTGATTATAAAAAAACCATTTAAGTATTTCAATCAGCTGTGGCAAACCCAATTCCCTCAAAATTTTTTCTATAAAGTGATCTATTTTGTCACTTAGCCACGTTTCACATCACTTGCAAAGGTTAAAATGAAGAAAGATGCCAGCCGACCACACAAAATCACACACTTGTTTAACCAGGAAAAACAAACACCAATAAAAATAAACTGCCAACAAGTCGGGCGAAACTTTATTATTCTAGGAACAAGTTGCGGATGCGTGGAAAGTTAATATGCAGGTTAGAGTGGTTAGGGAAGACTAAGTGAAAGGAGGTTCTTGGGCAGGGCAGTTATCAATTTAACACTTTGCGGAAACGTTCAAAAGCTGCAGTATATAGGTATATAATTAATATTACGTTCGTTTATTTATGCAAGTTTGAGTTTTGTGAGGGGTGTGGTGAGGGGTGATAGTAACGGTCGGTGGATGTTAATAGTTTTTTAATTGATTGCTTGAATCACGTCCAATATTCTTTGTATAGAATGTCAGTTTCATAGACGAAGTTGCACAGAATTTTCAGAAGATTCTATGTATTTTACATTCACAAAACCAAGCATTTGTATGGGAAGGGGTAGAGGAGGTAGGGGAATCCTAAAAATTGTGACGCGATTCTATCTCCTTTCTCATGTAGTGTGCTCGTACAAAATTTCAAATTCGTAGCTTTTAATTTGTTGGTTATTAGTTGGTTCAATGAAATTGATCGAAACGATACTTTTGTATGGGAGGGGGTAGAAGGGCAAGCGCAAATGCAAAACTTTTAAAGGAATTTCATTTCAATTATTTTTGTAAGTTTTCCTGCAAAATTTTGAAATGTATAGCTTTTAAGACTTAGCTGATAAGTGATTTCTTAAAAATGATCGAAAAAATAATTTTGTATGGGAGGGGGTAGAAGAGGTAGAGGAACTCCAAAATTTGTGACGCAATTTTCTTTCTCTTCTCTTGTTAGGTACTGGTACAAAATTTCAATTTCGTAGCTTTTAATTTGTTGGTTATTAGTTGATTTAATGAAATTGGTCGAAATCATACTTTTGTATGGGAGGGGGTAGAAGCGCAAGCGCGATTTAAAAACTTTTAACGTAATTTTATTTTAATTATTTTTCGTAAGTTTTTATGCAAAATTTGAAATTGATAGATTTTAATAGTTAGGTGATAATTAATTTCTTAAAAATGGTCGAAAAAATAATTTTGTATGGGAGGGGGTAGAAGTTTTGAAAGTATTCGACCAGTTAATATGTCATACTTTTAGGGATTTTTTTTAAATGTATTTCCTAAATTTTCAAGTTTCTACATTAAAATTACATCCAAAAATTCTCAGTTTTCGTGTTTTTTTCGCTGCACATGAAACACCTTGTGCCCATTAGACCGGGGTGGTCGGTTCGTAACAATTGTGGATCAAATTATTATTTTTTTTCTTTGTATATCAAATAGATGTATCCACATGCAAAATTTAAAGTTTCTATCTTTGACCAGAGTCCTAAAAAAATCACTCAAAATTTTCGACATTTTTGCTTACCACTTCCCTCCCCTTACACCCTCTAACTTAAAATTTTTATTAAAATTGTAAATTATATAGTTCTATAATCTGAGGAATTTTTGATTCGATATCTGTACTCAATTTTGAGATATAACGATTTCTAATTTTGAAAAGTGCACCATTTTTGAAATGCTCCCCATTTCCCCCCACTACTATTATGACCCAATTTTTTATTTTTTTTTGTATTTCGCTATTACAGCTTAGTATATGTTTTAAGTTCCAATTACATAGCTGAAGAGATAGTTGAGATATTACTTCTTAAGTGTTTTTCTTTGCACCCGCCCTGACCCTCCCCATTACAACAATTAGCCTATTTTTAAGCTGATTCTGGTGGATCTATATGTCATTTTAATGTTCGTAAAATATGAATTTTTTATGGTAAGTAATTTCGAAGATATAACTATTTCAAAAAAAGATTCGGCCGAGAATTTGTTTTTAGCCCCCCCCTTTTCGGACGCCAATGGGTAAAAAATTAAATTATTTTTGGAGTTTGTCCCACAACCCTTTCTATACGTATGCTGATTTTCATCTTCCTATCTGCATTCGTGGTGAAAATATTAGCAAGTGTATTTTTTTACTTTTTATATTCTACCTTTAATGGTCTTGGAGCTACGAGTCCATATGTACGGCGTACGGCGTACGGCGGGACGGATTTTTTTTGCTTTTTCAGGCTACTTTAGTCGTGAAACGCGAAAAAAACAAAATTTCAGGGTAGCAAATTTTTTTTGTCTGTGTCGATCACAATACTTTATTATTAGAATAATAAAGTAATTAGACAAAAAAAGTACTACAAAGTGTGCTAGTAATTTCACTGCAAAGTTGTAGTTGTAGTGAGTTATAACCCAGCAAACAATTTGGTGAAATTTCAATAAATGAAGCCTATATGAAATCATTTGCAGAGATTTCGTTTCACTTCGGTTTCAAAAACTGATTGACTTGTGAATAAATCAGGTTCTTTTCTTCGTATGAATCACTACTGAACATGCTTTTAAGCCTTTCATTCTTTTGTCACTTAGTAAAAATGAAATGAATTCACGCTCTGAATATGGATAATATGGATATCAGTTCTTAACCAGTTACTGATAACGTTGTGGGTCCATTCTGTGACATCTTTCCGATGTCGTTTTTTGAGTTTAGTTCTGCATCACCTACGTAAGCTTTTCTGAATTCATATACTGATTTCAGTCTGGGGTAAAGTTTTTAGTACGATAGTGGATTCGACGTTACTTCAAAAAGAAGCCAAAATGAACCTTAAGTGATTTCACTTTCATATAAAGATTTCATTATGAGTTCACTGTGATTTCTCATTGTTTGCTGGGAAGTTAATGTTGTACAGGACTACACACAATACTAACATTTTTACTGCGAATCGTGTGAAAAATTATGAAAACTGTGCCGGTATTGTTCATGGTAAATTTATGGTGCACTGTACAATTTATTGTTTTACAGGACTGCACACAACACTAACATTTTTACTTCAAATTGTGTAAACTGGTATAAAATAGAATTGTCGTTTACTGGAGTGTGAGCAATTGCTTTCAATAATTGTGTCGGATTTTGTAACACTACACTTTAAATTGTTAATAATTGTTGTTAAATTTCTTTTCATTGAATACTGCTGTATAAATTTTTTATAAGGAAATAACAACACCTTTCCTTCTGAGGATGCCAGTTGCCACAAGAATTCATAAAATAAAAAGAATAAAAAGAAGATAAAAACGATTATGAACCAATTTCGTACAGTGCTCATTTTAATAATTTCAAACCTAAACAGTGAAGTAGAATTTCTGATTACACGACTAATTTGCAGTTTAAGCGTGAAAATATTCATAAGTTACTAAAAGTTTTCTACCAAACAAAGATGTTCTCTTCTGTGAAGGAAAAAAAACGGTTCTCACTTTGCACTAAGTACACTAGCCTCAGGATAAAATCTCTGAAAGGAAAGTTATTCTTTAGCATGTAGTGGAATTCCGCTAGTTATTGCGAGTAACACAATTATGTGTGACGTTCTTCTCCACATCCAACTAAATCCTTTTTATCTTATATCCTTGCATCATTTATTATAGAAAATATATCGTCTAGGCAAATACGTAAAAAAAAGAATATACCATTGTCGACTAGGAGATTATATGGAAATGACCTGCCCCAAGTTGTCGAAAAGAACTTGCCAAAAATGAAGGAATCCTTGTTCTCGCTAAATTGTAAAATTATGAGAAAGTTAAGGAAACGTTTTGCAGGAAATCTTTTGTGTCACCAACATGTGAAGGATGTGATGTGTTTCTGCTCTATGCACTTCAGCTCTTGTTTTTTTCTGATACTTCACATACGAATTGAGTATGTGACTTTAACTATATGTCTATGTGTTTTCACTGTTCAGTATCACTACTTCTTGTGTTCTTGTCCTACTTCCAGAATGCGCCTTTTGAAGGATTTATTAGGCTTCTTGACTCCTCTTCTATGTACACTTTCTTTTTTGAGGCGCTGTAATTTTTACGAGAAACTTCCTTTGTATGAGATTTGAAGTTTGCTCATGTGTCATAATGAAACAATTTCGTGAAGTCAACGTTAAGGACATGTCGTATCGTTAGAGAGATGTGCAATGTGTGCACAGAGTGGTAAAGGATGAAATAATATTTTATATGAATGGATAGAATTTTACACGCTTCGGATAGTCTAAATGGATTGCGGTAATTCAAATTTAAAGGTTCTCAGAAAATCACTAGAGAATTTCAGTGTAAGGATCGGTACTATAGATTTTTCATCTCTTATGCGTGGCAAATTTTTTTATGATGCATTAAAATCCTTATGTGTTAGTTTTTTCATTATATGGTAAAAAGTAAAACGAAGCCGTGCAGGGTCAAGTAGGTTAATAAATACACGGTTCAAGCAATTTTCATCAAAGGAATAAGTCACACATTAATAGAAAACAGGATAAAATCTCGTTTCTTACATTTAGGAGAATTAGGATTTTCGCACGCCAAAGGGTTTTTTCACAATAGATTTGAAGGCGTCTTTTATGTACAGTTAGAACTGTTTCAGAACTGAAGACATAAGGGGAGATGTATGGGTTCACACACAATTACTCACCTAACAATCAGCACGAACTATTAAACCGGAAGCCTAGCGCCGATTAAAGACTGATAGACAGGATCAGATCTTTTGTTTATGCTTAATTCTAATCCTATACTGGATTCTTACTATCTAAATTTTGAAGTAAGGATCAAATAGTTGTAGTCTGGAAAAGTTTGTAAACGTTTCGAACCATTCTCGAGCATTCAACTTCATAACGCACGACTCGATAGTAAGGGAAGCTAGACTGTATGGTAACGAAAACAAAAGTTATGACCAGAAAAGTCGCCAATCAGGCAAAATATTACAGTAGCATAATAAAATCTAGAAAATATAGACAACGTTGTATACCTAGGAGCAAACTTATCGAAGGATGGAAGTGCACCCAAGAATAATGATGACGAATAAGATGTATTATGCAGTATTTTCAATAATTAAAACAAAAACGAGCCCAGGAAAATAAACTAAACTATATAAGACGATTAAGAGACCTGTGCTATGCTATGACAGTGAAACATGGACATTAACGTGTGGCCGAAAAATTACTTAACGCCTTTGAAAGAAAGATCCTCAGAAGAATCTTCGGACCTGTGAGGGAAGACTCTATTTGGAGTAAACGTACACAGAAGGGTAAAGTCAATGGACAAATCCATTTCGAAAACCGTGGAAGCGCTGGGAGGATTTTATTCGCATAGACAGCAAGTCACTACTATGATTTTCAAATTGGAGGAGGCAGTTACTGAACTGAGAAGGATGAAAGCGGAGTATACAGGAGGCTAAAATCGATTTGGGCTTAAGGGATTGACAACTAGATTGTGTCAACCAGGCGTAGAAATCCTTCCCCATTCCAATATTGAGGTGAGATTGAAGTTCAGTGAAAAGTTTGAAAGCAAGAGAATGATTACGTGATTCTGCAGCGGAGTCAAATTTGTAGGTGTTGCCTAAAGCACTATTATCTGCAAAATTATGGATTGGACTGAGAGTAGACGACAGAAGGTTGTTGATTAGAACTAATAAAAATATCTGCATAACTTTATTATTCTTGATCATGTTGGGGATGCGTGGTAGCAGATAGGAGGAACGAAACGGTGGGATTTCCAGGGTGTGATATTGTCAATTTAACACTTAAATGCATTCAATATTTCTTTCGTATTTAAGTGCAAGAGTATATTTACATGCGAGGTGCAAGAATTGGTGGTTGAATATTATTAATTGTTTAACTGATTACTTGAATCACGATCACAATTCTCTGTGTAAAATGTTATTTGAATAGACGAAGTAAATTCTATGAAATTCGGTGTAATTTATATTCATGGAACCATACATTTGTTTGGGAAGAAGATTTGGGGGAATCATAAGATTTAAGTAATTATTGCTTTTAATTTGTTGGTTATTAATTGATTGGGCGAAAATATAATTCTGTATGGAAGGGCATATACGAGGAAATGGATTCTTAAAAATGTTAATACAAGTTTATTTCTGTTATTTTTAAAAGTGTCCGTACAGATTACGTTATTAATAGCTTCTAAAATATTAATAATATTTAATTTCTTAAAAAATAAATAATACTTTTGTAAGAGAAGAGATAGAATGGGTGAAGGTATTCAACCTCTTTATAGCATTAATTTTTATACTCTAGATGAAATCTGAGAGTATATTGTGTTTGCCTTACCGTTTGTAACGCTAACAAATAATGCTTGTACAGAGTCGCCAAGGATATAGAAATATTTTTTGTCGCTCAGAAACCATGATTCCGAGTGACCGTCTGTCTGTCCGTCTGTCTACAACATAACTCTCGAAATCTTTGACCTATCGTGCTGAAATTTTTCATATTCCATTTCCAAAAAAGTAACTTTAAGCTCGTGAATGGGACACATCCCCACCTTCTACGCCTTCCCATACAAATATCATGAAATTTCGAAATTAAAAAAAATTGATTTTTCCTCAAGCTATTGAGTTGAAAATTAATTTATAGTACAATGATGTAAATATCATTAACGTCCAAAAATATTGATCTGATCCCCTTACTCCTTCTACCCCCTATCGTATAAATGCACAATTTTCAAAAATGCATTGCAACTGGCATTGCAACTGGCAAAGCTGAAAGAACCAATTTTCGTTGGGCTTTACGCCCAATCATAGTTCTGTTATGTTTTTTAATTATTTTTAACTGAGTTTCGCAAATTTTCAAATTGCTAGTTAAAGTCAATCAAAACATTTGCTTTTTTCTGTTTTTCACAATAACTGGAACACCTTGTGCAGATCGGAGCTCCACTTCGTTGCATAACAGTTTTGGACTAAATAATTATTTTTATTTATGCAAAACTTGAAATTTTTACCTGAGTCTTAGAAAAATTATTCACTCACCTTTCACCCTTCAACTTAATTATTTTACTGAAATTTGCACCCTATTTTTATCCGCTATTATTATATGTACATAAATATGCTTGCTTCAAATCGAATGTCGGCATTTATCTTCAACCTATTTCACTGGTAATATTTGATCAGTCGATGATCGTCCTTGTTAATCCTTATCCCTAATTTAGGGTTTTCACCGATATTTTATAAAACGTGCTCAACAATCAAATCAGCTTGTGCAGCAGTTTGTCGTCCTTTTGGTAAATTCACTAAATACAGTAATTTAAAATGCTCAATAACCTTTCCAACAGAATAGAATTCATCGGATTCATTTGACCCCCTTTTGTTCTTATCGCTGTAAAGTTGATTATTACAAGCACAATAAATTAAAAAAAAAATACTTTATCTAAGCGCTATAATACCTCAATTCTTATGGTATCATCAAAGTAACGAAGTGTTGCACTCAATGGCAATATTATCCTGCTAGAATGCTAATCTACAGCAATTGAAATGACACCGCCATTATCTTCAAAGTAAACAATTATAACGAGACTTAAGCCAAATAATTAGCAGCTCCTTTTACTCGGAATAAACTCATTCATCCGCTGTTACATCGTGTCATGTATGCAAAGCAATTTACAACCAAAGCGTTTATGTAAAGTCCTTTTAATTATGAATCTGTAGAAGGCTTCATTCTCTCGATCTAATGAAGTGACTTACAGACCGTTAAGCTCTAATAGCTTGCATAATGTAAGTGTCATTCCATGCTCGCTCCGTGCCACGGATGCCGGTCGGGAGGTTTTTTCCTTCTGCTTGATTTTTTTTATAGCTTCTGTTACATTGTGCTCAAATGAAAAGCTTTGTCACCTACAATACACTTAGAAAGAAGCCCCTTTGTATACACGATACATATGTGGGAAGGAAGAAAGCGCTCCTTTTTTACTTGGAACCTTTTTTTCTTTTTTGTCGTAAACAACGCAACGTCTACCCCAAGGACATTATTTATATTTGACAGAGCGACATTGGTTTATAGGCGCAAGGATAGGCAAAGCACAAGAGCAGAAAAACCGACAAACAAAAGCTCCATGTACTGTTAAAGCGCTCTGTCTAAAAACAGCTATAGAAACCAAAACAGTTGTGAAAGGATGTAAAAGGATTTAAAGGATCCTTCGAAGAAGGCGAAGGAGGCTTTCTTCGTTATATCGCTAGACGAGAAGGGGCTCGTGAATGGACAACGCGGATGTCTTCTTTCTTGTACCCCACGCTGAATGGGACAAATGAATGACATCCAACAGTGGCTAGACAAAGCTAGTGCCAGTCTAATCGTTGCAAGGCCGACTCTATCTTCCCGCATGGAAAGCAGCTTGAAGGCGGCCAGGATGTGCTCTTGTCATGTGTGTGTAGATATTGCCATATGCGATGCATTCATAATTGCATGGCAAAACGAAGATGTCGTGTAGGAACTTCTTGTATTTGAGAGGAAGTGGGTGGAAAGGTTCGGATACTAGAGTAGTTGCATGTCGTTCTCTATTCAGGCAATGGCACAATGCAGTTAATTTTAGATACTCTGCCACAGTAAAAGGACGAGGCGGTGCGGGTAAGGTAGCCCACGACGTTATGACGACAGTAGCGATTCTTTAGTTTCTCGAACATAAAGGAAGCCTCTCAGCTATTAGCCTTTAGCCAAACAGAAGTGGTTTTTTTAACTTTGGACGCGGCAACGTTAAAGCGATTTTTTCTTCCTTTCTTGTCTTTTACATGATTCCCTAGTTAGACTACACTCGAATACACTCATACACTAAAAATCGAAATAAGTAGGCATACATGTGTGTCTGCACCGGATCCTTTTTATGTAGGGCTAACTCTAGAAATGGGAAGTGAATAAAATGTTGAATACTGAACTTTACATAAACTCGTAGCGGGAAGCACTACTATGATAAACTAACTGAGTGAGCAGACCTACTTTTTGCACACACTAAGCACACAAACGCATATGCCATAAATAGAAGACAGGGTACAGCTACTGCGGCTGATGATGATGATGAGCTCCTGGATCATTCTTTTCTCCTTTTTTCCGGGTTGCATGGGTTGAGGAAGACGTCGACGCTCTTTACTTTTGTCTTTTACAAAATGTGAAATCTGTACGCCATGTGTGGATAAAACAACAAAAGAAATACCAAATGCGATAGAACTTGAACTAAAGGAATAGGAGCAGACTGTAAAACATCCTTAGTTCTTATCGTTTTGTCTTACTTGGGAATCTTGTTAAATTGCGTCAAGAGTGAACGAAGACTGCAAAGTACAAGGATACTCTTGTCTATATGCATTCGTTCCCCTGTTAGGGAGACTCGGTAGGCTCTACTGCAAGTGAATATGCTTTTTATTTTATCTAGGTCCTTTTTGTACTTTGCGACATACTTACGTCATTTTCATAATTAGCATACAACATTTTGCTCTTTCCTCTGTATTATTGCTCTTTTCGCATTCTACATCCTTCTTGCGATAGTATGTAGGACATTTCTTCTTATACCTGCTAAGACTTGTTGGATGTCTGATAACGTGATAACCAAAACAAATTTCGTGTGCCTATGTAGCTGAAGGATACTTTTCTGAGCCGTAATTCTTAATTCTGCAATCGTTAATCAGTTACCATTTTACCATTATTTTCACTATTTAAAAGATATGTATTTATCGAATCAGTTCCTCTCTTATCTTGTATATCTTGGAAATGGATGTGTATCGGAAGAAGAACTTTCAAACACATAACAAAAACAAAAAAAAAGTTACTTCCAAGGACTGATAAATTTTGTAAAAAAATGCCGCTTTAGCTCAATATGAATCTTGGCATTTTGACGTACAGCCTCCAAGAAATAAATTTCCGCGCAAAATTTCTTGGCTGGAAATCCATTTCAATCCTTAAATTATTAGATGCTGATGAAGATGGATAATTTCAATCATCATCAAATGTTCTATTTCAAATATTATTGGGTCTGGGGAAAAAGTTTGTGGCGTTTTTTCCGATAGATGTCGTCAATTACAAATAACATATCGCACCGACACCACTACATCTCACAACGCTTGCTGGAAAGGTGATACTTCGAGCGTTTCTTGAAGTGTATAAATATTGAAATTGGTGCAGTATTTGGAAAGTTGTTTGGGTTTTAGGATGAAGAAAAGTAATGAGGAAAGAACGCTACGCAGGCTTGAAGAAATTGTACTGTGTACGGTTAAGGTTCTTTATCAAAATCTGCTGCGCGAAAATGGTTCACTCGCTTTCGATCTGGTAATTTTGATGAGAGAGATGAGTCACGCTCTGGTTGCCGAATCACTGAAAAAGGTGATGAAATTATTGAAAAAGTCCAGGAAGATAAGTATATCAGCAATATCGATATTGGTATGGAGATAGGTATTAACCACAAAACTGGTTTGAACAAAGCTGGCTATAAAAAAAGCTCGATGTATGGGTTCCTCATGAGTTGAGCGCGAAAAATATGAGAGACCGAATTAGCATCTACGATGCGCTGCTGAAATGCAATGAAATCGAGCCATTTCTGAAAAGTGTCATAACCGGTGATGAAAAATAGGTCACGTACAACAATCGGAAGTGTAAAAGATCGTTGACAAGGGATAGTGAGCCGTCAGAAGTGTTCGCGAGTGTATGGTGGGACTGGAAGGGAATCGTCCACCATGAGCTACTTCCAGTTGGTCAGACGATTGATTCTCAACTCCGCTGTGGACAACTAGAGAGATTAGAATAAATTCATTTTCACACTATAAAAAAACCAGTTGAATTTCACTAAAAAAACGGCCACGAACTTTTTTCCCAGACCTAATAGATCAATAACTTTTATTCTTTCGAAGAAAATCTGTATTTTAATATTTATGATTTGTATGGAAGGTGTTCGAAGGAGTAGAAGAATTAAGCTGTTTGAGAACTTCATCTTATTATTGTCTAGGTGACCTAAGAGCATTAAAAAATTGCTGCAAATTTTGTTAGGTTAAGCAATAAGTATTAGAGAGCAAAATGAAAAAAAAATATATAACAGGCTTACGATTGCACGTAAAGCGCAATCTTACGATACTCTAGATGAAATAGAATTTTTTGTGATCCCAAGAAATTTTATATGGGAAGTGTTAGAAGGGATGATAGCATTGAACAAATTTTTTCCCCATCATGCTAAAGTAGCTATAAAAATGTTTTTTACAAAATGCTTACTCCAAAAATTTAATGGGAACTGAGAAAATTAGTGAGCTAGATTTAGCGAAAATGTGCATTTTGTATGGGAGGTGGTAGAAAGAGTGTGGGGATTTTAGTGATTTTTTTTCAGAAGTAACTAGGAATATTATAAAATTGACATCCCTTAAATTTTAGACTAATGCCATTCATACTTTTCAAGAAAATCAATTTTCTGTGAAGTTGTGAGACTGTGTCGTATTGTATGGGAGGGGGTAGAAGTAGTGAAGCTAATCAAATATTTTTTTCTGATCTTAGTGATAATTCTAATTAAGTATTTATTACAAAATATGAGCTCAATATATGTTATATGTTATGTGAAAATCGTCTTAGAGCATTTCAGGAAAAAGTGTAGTTTGTATGGGAGGGGGTGGAAGGAGACGGTGGACGCAAATAATTATTCTACTGTAGATTTAAATTATTATGAAAGTAATATATCCCAAAATTCAGAATAATAGCTTTCATAACTTTCGAGTAAATCCATTTATTGTCAAATTGCGAAATTGTGTCATTTTGTATGGGAGGGGGTGAAGCTAATCGTCTAATTTTTTTTTGGCCTTATTAACAATTTCAAATAAATATTTGGTGCACAATTTCAGCCCGCTGCCCGTGGTAGAAGGAGGAGGAGGACACGCACAATTTTTATACAGTAGTTTTATATTACCATAAAAGTAAAATATTCCAAATTTCATACCAATAGCTTTTATACTTTTCGAGCAAATCCGTTTATTGTCAAATTGCGCAATTGTGTCATTTTGTATGGGAAGGGGTAGAAGGGGTGGAGCGATTTGGCCCTTTCACAAACTTGACCTTACTTTTTTGTCAAAAACGACGTGTACAAAATTTGAACTATCTATCTCAACGCGTTCTCAAGCTAGAACGCGCACAGACGGACGGACGGACGGACGGACATCCGGTTTCGAGATTTTTGAGTGATAATATTAACTTCTGTATCATTCATTTTTTTCTCCGAGCCTTATTTCTTGGCGTTACAAACTTTAGAGCGAACTTATAATACTCTCAGATTTCATCTAGAGTACAAAAACATGACTGAACTGCAATTAGGCGTAAATGGAATAGGGGAAGATCATGTACCTTGAACCTATTTTACCTTGGCCCTATTGCTGACTTGACAAATTTAACAACGTTTTGAAAAAAAATCGGTTCTTACTAATTTTTATGGTTTTTTTTTAGTAAATATTCAATGCGTGTCACTCTTTTGAAGAAGCCCGTATTTTACACAGAAAGAAGAAATAATTTTTCGACGTCCAAATTAAATTTTTTAAGTGTTATTGTTTTTGAAATAATTTGCAAAGCCTTGTGAGTTTTTCCTCGGTATTTTGTTCTCTGTCCTCTTTTATTTGCTAAAGGTTTACCGCCGAAGATCTGTAATTTGGATTGCAGCGCCATTGAAGAAGAATTATATACGTTTATTTTAGTTCAATTCTAGAAAATCCATTTTAATTTTTATAAAATTCGTCGAATACTAATTTTGTAATGAATAATTAGTATTGTTAGGTTATTTGTATTCATAAGTATTTTAATATTAGCAATAACAATTATTACATATTTTTTATCAAACGCAAATACTTAAAATTTTGCTTAGAGGTTAATGGCACGTAGGACTAAGGTACAAGTATTACTTGTACCTCGGACGATTTTGACTTTTGTTCACAACATTTTTAAGAAATCTGTTTCTTTAAAACAAGATTCTCGTGAAATATCATGCGTTAATATTTAGTTATAGTGCATTAAGTGAAAATCCGACCAAGGTACATGACCTTCCTCTACTTTAAATGAAGGAAAAATTTTTGGAATTTTGAAATTTTGTATAAGTAGTGGTAGAAGAAGTTACAGCAGGGAACTAATTTGTCAGGCCTTCGGTATCGATTTCCTTTTTTGAGATTAAGAGAGATCTCCCTTCACACGAAGTTGCGAGTTTTTAAAGCATGCGTCAAATTCGTGTTGTTATATGGTTGTACTACTTTAAAAGTGACCATTCGACTTACCATGAAACTGCAAACTTTCGACTAAAAGACTAAAATAGGTATTGAGATTCAAAAGCGGAAGTGGCAGTGAATCGGTCACACTTTGAGGAAACTAGAGCAAAACATCACCAAACAGGGTCTGGACTGTAATCCACAAAAAAGACGTCGGGTTAGTCGACCGTGTAGCAGTTCGAAGCGAGCAGTTGAGCAGGAGGCCAGAAGAATAAACAAGTCCTAGAAACAACTAAAGGCCGATACTCAGTATCGCGCCTTGTGGAAGAGAGTTGTTTCTGTCCTTTGTACTTAACTTAACATTAGTTTGATTGATTGAGCTGATTGTCCACTTTTTTTGGTCTTCCTAATAATTTTAAATAAATATTTAGTGCACAATATCAGATCGATAAATTGTATACGTAGTAAATAAGTAAATTGGTTCACAGTACTTCAAGAAAAAATCCGGTTTGTATAAAAGATGATGGAAATAGAGTATTTCGAATAATAGAGGAGGGGGGTTTGATTGATTTTTATACAACAGGCTAAGAGTAGAACCGAAAATACGATGGGATGACGACATAGAGTGATTTTATTAATATTTTATAACTTGAGTGGAGCCTAGTTGGTAGCGTGTTAGTATAAAATACGAAGGTCGTGAGAACAAAACCCGGTCGACTTCTATTTCTACTACACTGCCTGCGTGGGTATATTTGGGTTAATCTGCGAAAATAATAAAATTCGAAAATAGAGGGTTGTGCGAAGGGCTAACAAACGTTTCGCAATAGCAAAAAAAAATGTTAAGGAACCTGAAGGTCAGAATTTGGGCTGTAATGGTATTGAACAACAGAAGGATATTTTATTACCTGCGTTCATGTTTATATTCTAGAGACAATGTTAAACGTGATATTTATGTAATATTTGCACTGTCGCTTACTCGCATTTGCAAAAGTCTGCACTGAGAACTTGCAAAGTGCAATTCCCAATGGAACATGACACGTTCAAACTTAGCATGCAGTAAGCTTATCAGTGGAAAACAATTAGAGATCGTGTTGCTGATCTTTGATGATGTTTGAGGTAAGAAAAATGTATATACATTAAGGACACGCAAAACCAGTGCATATCCTCAACGATGCCAAACACTTTGTCATTGCTAAAAATCTGTGGCTTTTTTTGAGAATAGTTCAGCTGGAACTCATAATGTTCCTACTATTCGATTTGAATTATTCCTCGGAACTAGATATAGAAAACACTGCGGTTTCGGAAACAATACAAAATCATCCCCGAAATCAACCAGCCACATAATAACAACGTTACAAATCCCCGTGAAATCATTTATTTAAGGGCACAATGCGAATAATTACTATTATTCGAATTGAGATGAAAATCATGAATGGATTTCGGGTTACATTTACCGCGAATGATAACCAGGTCCACACCCGATTGCAGGATTTACCTCTGAACAGTGTATGTGCTGATCCTATATCAAATTTTGAGAGCCAGCCTCCAGGTACATTTCGGGAATCGATTTCATTTTGCTGTCGTGGGGTTTGCCACGAAGGATGACATCCTGATAAACCATCCCTAGCCATCATCGGAGGGATTTATTTTTTTATTTTGGTTTTATTTTGAGGTATAGTTGGATGATAAAACCTTGTCGTGTCATCGAAACATAATCGAAACGTAATATGTGTAATTAAACACGCCATTTAGCATTTCATGATAGTAGAGACCTGTCGCAGAAGTTTGGCGCTCCTGGATGCTTTCAGTTTACACCTGAAGGCTATTTTATCGCGCTATAATACTTTCATTTTCTGCATCGATTGAAGTGAATTCGTTGATTGTAATGGCGATTTTTGAACAAATTGAATTGATAGATGTCATATGGAGAATTTGATTGTATCGAATCGTTTATAAAGGAAATTATCGTTCAATCGAGATTCTCATTATCGTATATAGCATTGCAATCATAATAATAGTCCTTCATTTTTGACTATATTATTAGTAATGTGTGATTCATGAGCTCAAGGTTGTTCGAATTGGGCAAATATAACTAAAGTTTTATATATGAATCACGATATTTTTGTTTCATATGGTAGCTGATGGACTAGACTAGGTTATTGGAGGAGTTGGACAAATATATAAAGATAAAATTCTACTAACCGTAAGTACCGATGAAATGCTTAAGTAATGCTGACTCATCTACTATTTCATTTACATACATACATATAAATAATATGCCAAAGGTCTCAGTAGAGACCGAAACGTCACGAATAATAAAGCGTAACAGTGTAGAATACGGAAATCGTGCCTTTTTATTCGAAATGCTCTGTGAAAACATTCACCAAACCTTAAATAAATCTGTTTACCTGCACCCAATTCCTACAACAAATTTCTTTACTGTTACTAATTAGGACTAGGAAATATTAGGTATTAGAGCAAAATATAATTTCAAAAATTTTGCAGTACGCAGAACTGGAGTCGTTGAGGTCGAAGTGAATCAGCTTTTAATGAATGTAATTGCACAGTTCCCTGTACCATCAGATTGACTCCTAGTCAATCGCTCATCCTTAAACTAAAATCCTTTCATGTTCCCTTTAACAGCATTCTATGTTGTAAATGCAATTACAGTTTATCCTTAAGTGCCACAGCACCTATTACAACTATCCAAACTACGTAAATATACCACTCTCTTCAGAGTAATTCATTTAACAGCAATTGCATTTTGATATCATAATAATCTTGAAGAGTGATTTACTCCCGTTTAATTGTGTGATGCAATTAAAATTTTGGTGAGAAAGATCCGAAAGGATTAGGGTTAAAAGAGTTGGAGAATCCATCGGGAAGCCCGTCTATGAGAAGCTCCCTGTACGTTAATTATGATTTGGTAAATTTTAGATTTTAATGAGCCCATCCTTAACAAATTTTCTCGCCGAAATAAGGGAATTATTGCACTATAAATTCTACTTGTGAAAATGCCGGGGAAGTTCGTTGTCATTTATTAAGAAATTTTACAGTCTGATCTTGAGAAGAAGAAAACTTCAATAAATTAATTGTTATTTTAATTATCCATACATCTTGACTTGAAACCCTATAAAGGCGAAATATAACTATTGTTTCCTTAGTTTGAAAATTCAAAGATACTTTTTCAATTTCTATTACCTTCAAAATTTAATGTGATCCAGTTTCTAATTATTTAAAAGATGTGCACCGTACCTGAAATGAAATATAAGAGACAAATTAATTCAATTCAGTTTTGGAAACGTGCTTATATTTGATGATACGAAACATCTATAGATCCGATGAAAAAAGCAAGCAATAGATAGGGCAAGTAATGAAAAGATGGAGAGGAGTGATAATATAGGAGGTTTCATATATAGACCAGCGAATAATACAGCGTTGAATTTTCACAATAAAAATATTCGGAAAACTTAATATCTTCGCAATAACGATCATTTCGAAGAATTTCAGTTATCATAGATATTTCCATGGTAAATGTAGTAATGAACTGAATAATCTACCATCTGTCTTCACGTCATACTCGCCAAGCTGCATACAATGAGATTTAGGCAGTCCTTCATCTCTCGGACGTCAATGATTTTTATACTTAATGTACGCGTTAAGGTTAGTAATTTCGGTCCAAGGAGGATATATAAAATGGAGTGCCTGATAAGCTGTCTCATGTGGGAATACTTTTTGATTCGGAAAATTTTCGAAAATTGTGTCCAAGCTTAACTTGGCTTCAAACTTTTACAAAATAAATGCCATAATTTGTATTCTCTTTTGGTTGCTAATATTCAGTCAGCAATAAAATATTTTTCAGCACAATGGAGTTTGCTGTTTTATTTCAGAAACTTTTATTTTTTCAATTTTTATAAGTTTTTGGCTCGCGTCTAAGCTAAGCACTTTAGCAACGGATAGTTTGACGCGGGACAAAGATAGTTGCTTTGGGTTTAAGTAACAAGGATAGCGAAACAATTCTTTTGAAAATTTGGCAATTGTTTCGGACAATTTAACGTAGGAAAGAGTTAGCTGCAATATTCTTAAGTGTGCCAGACAAAGATAGCGAAACGATTTTTTCAAAAAATTTCGAGCACTCCGCCAGTAAGGGAGGGAAATACTTTCATTCCAATTTTCTTACACGGCAAAGCATGCTCATGGTCACTCCTTGTTATATATCATCCTTGTTTCGGTCACTGTAATAAAAGGCTGTCAGCTTAAGGAAAATCAGCACCGATTTTTTGGCGAATTATAACAGTTTTTTGAAGTATTTTAAACTAAAAGAAGATTAAAATCATAATTCATGTGCTGTTATTTAGCCGAATTTGCCTACTTAATTTTCGTCGTAAAATATTTAATTTTCAAAGCACCCGCAAAGCTGTATTTATTACATTAACACTTCGCATATTTCAATGCAAAAACGCGCCAAAAATAAAGTACTTCCGAAATAAATACGAACGTATGGCTATTATATAATTTAATTACTTTCAGCTATAAAATTCTTAACACAAAAAGCTCGAATTTCAGATTTTCTTTAAAGTTCTGTGCAAATTCCCACCTAAGGATGGAAGTTGATAAAACCTTCAACGATAAAGCTATTAGTTAACGTGATAGCATTCTCTATATCAAACTGAGACACCGCTTGGAACAGTACTTAATCTTATACAATAGATATAGCAGTAAGATAGTACAAAGCAAATTCTGCTCATCCCAAGTAAACACTTATTTACTTACGATGGCGCTACAGCACAAATCGGACTTTGGCTCCATGAATACTTTGCCTCCATCCATCTCGGTTCAGTGAACGCGTCCTCCAGTTAGAAAATCTTAGCAATGATTTGCTGTCTGCGTCAATCGAACCCTCCCAGCGCTTCCGTGGTTTCCGACCGGTCTTTGTCCGTTGACTTTCCCTTTGTAACTTCTTAAATTTTTTGAGGGTTGACACTTCTGGATTGTCGAAGCTGGCATAAAATTCTCTATTGTATCGTATTCTCCAGATCGAGTCTTCCCTCACAGGTCCGAGGATTCTTCTGAGGATCATTCCTTCAAAGCCGTTAAGTAGTTTTTCGGACTCCTGAGTTAAAGTCCACGTTTCGCCGCCATAGCATAGCACAGGTCTTATGATGGTTTTGTAAAGCTTAAGTTTTGTTTTCCTGTGCACGTTCTAGTTTTTGATTATTGGATGTACCGAATAATAAGTCTTGTTTGCCATAATTATCCTTCTTTTGATTACGATGGGTTCGCTTCCATCCTTCGATAGGTTCGCCCCTAGGTATATGAAGTTGTCTACGTTTTCTAGGTTATAGTCTCCTACTGTAATATTTTGTCTGACTGGCGTCTTTTTCTAGTTTGCGTCATAATTTTTGTTTTGTTTTCATTAATACATAGTCCAACTTCCTTTGCTACCGAGTCAAGGCTTACAAATACCTCCTTGGCACTCTGCAGAGATCTTGCAAGGATATCTACATCGTCGGCATATGCTACGAGTTGTATGGATTTGAAGCATAATATTCCCTTGGTGTCAACGGGAAGTTTCCGAACAATATATTCGAGTGTCAAATTGAACAGCATTAGTGCGAGGCCGTCTCCTTGCTTAAGGTCGTTGTCTGTTTTAAAACTGGAAGTCAAATCGTTTCTTATTCTGACTCGTGACAAAGACTCGGTCATTGTCATTTTTGTAAGCCGAACCAGTTTCGGTGGGACTCCAAACTCTAACATGATTTTATACAGTACGCTCCTGTCGATACTGTTTTATGCTTGTTTAAATTCAACAAATATCTGGTGCACATCAATATTATATTCCCAGCACTTTTTCAGCACCTGTTTAACTGAGAATATCTGGTCCGTCCAGCTCCAAACCCGCCTTGGTATTCACCAATTACTTTGTCAGCATAGGGCTTAATTCTCTTTTCCAGAATTTTCGTCAAGATTTTATAAGACGTACACATCAGAGATATTCCTCGGTAGTTTTTGCAGCAGAGTTTGTCACCTTTTTTATAAATTGGACATATGATACTCTTGCGCCAATCTTCCTGCGTCCATATGTCCGTGACTAATCTATGTAGGAGATGTGCTATGCAGGTGTCGCCGGTTTTCAGAAGCTCAGCTGGAATTTAATCAGTGCCCGGCGCTTTGTTGTTTGAGTGGTTCCTCAAGGCTGTTTTTACTTCGTCGAGTGTGGGAGGACTCAAAGCGGATCCTTCATCAGCTGTAACATCAGTCATACCTGCAATTGTGGCTGCTGCTGCTGTTCGTGCGGGTGATGAGCTCGGATTAAGAAGGTGTTCAGGTGCGCACATCTTAATTTTATATCTTCCGCATTACTTAGAACGTCCCCTTCTGCGTCTTTGTAGAGGGTCGTTTTCGGTTGGTATCCCCCTTTCATTCGTTTGACAAGGGAATACGCGGCTCTTGTGTTGTTTAATTTAAAGTGTTCGTCCATGTTTTTAATTTCGTCATTATTGTACTACCGTTTTTTTGTCTGCATATTTTGTTTGCAAATCGTCTAAGATTTGTCTAAGATATTTGTCCTGTTTGGCTCGTGTCGGCCGTTCTGTTAAACTTTTGTAAGCCTGCTTTTTTCGGTCTAAGGCATTTTGGCATTCATTGTCGAACCAGTCATTTCTTTTGCACCGGGGTTGTGTCCTATCACCTTCTGTGCGACAGATGTAATGCCATCTTTGATATTTTGCCAGATTTCTTCTATGTTTTTGGGTGTTCTTGGTTTGCGATTCGACATTGGAATTTGGTCTTTACCAAATAATGATCTGTGTCGCAATTAGCACCGCGACATGTGCGCATGTCCAGAATGCAGGAGGCCGTCATTTTCTCTATTAGAACGTGGTCTATTTGATTGAATGTTGGTCCGTCGGGTGATGCCCACGTTCTCTTATGAATGTCACGATGCGGGAAGCATTTCGAGCTTACAATAAGATTTTTGCTGCTAGCAAAATCCGTCAGTCTCTGGCCGTTGTCGTTACTAATATCATGGAGACTGTGCCTTCCAATTGTCCCTATGTACGTTTCTTCTTTACCCACTTTCGCACCTAATACTATTTTAATATTATTCGACGGAAGGGAGTCGAATGTTGATTCTAAGGTGCTGTAGAAATCGTCTTTAACTTCGTCGTCTTTGTCTTCCGTTGGGGCATGGACATTAATAAGCCAAACATTAAAAAATTTTGTCTTGATGCGGATTGCACACAATCATTCATTGCCGGGTTCGAGGTTGGTGGCCCGGTGTTTAAACTTGTTTTTTTTTTACAGAATGACCTGTGTTATAGGCAATTTCGGCCTTTATGTGCAATGCACAAACACAGTCATGGAGAGAAGGAATGGGATTGGGAAGGTTGGGAAGGGGTGTGAGAACGACCGTAGCGACTCGAGAAGCTGGTATATTGCTCAGTTGTACTGGCTGCTTACTGACACAGATGTTATGGGGGACTGAATGATAGATAGCGAACAGACACCATCTACTGAGTATCTAGGCTTTCTTGAAGTGGAACTGTTTCAACTTTACACCGATTCCCCATTTTATTGCGAATAATTTTTTATCTGAAAAATTTGCGCTTAAAAAAATCCCGTCTGGAGTGGGAATCGAACCCACGACCTATTGACTGAAAAGGAAGCCCGCTGCCCACTACGGCACGGAAGCCTCGACGACAAACGCAACTCCAAACTCCCGGCTTCCCGATGATTTCCAACTTTTGAAAATTCTGTGCGATCTAATGTCAGTAATCTCGCTACCTAACAATTTAGTTTCTTGGAATGCAATTATGTTTATATTGTATTTTGCTCCCTGTTCCAGAAGCGCTCTCGCCGCTCCCGCTCTGTACAGGGATCGTACGTTCCAAGATCCGAAGGAATAGTCCATTTTTCGTTTGAGTGGTCGTTGCCGTTGAATCAATCCAGTCCAAGGCGTTGCTTCAGGTTTCGAAACGGGTGTGGTTTTTCCGAGGATGAGTTGGTAACACATCGCCCAACCCCCAACTTGCAGGGGCCATATTATTATAGTGCTAGAATTTTTCTGTTTCATTAGCACACGCGCCTATCAGTTCAGCGAGTCAAGTCCAGATGGACAAGACCAGTACCCGGTGGCTACCACGTTGAGGTATGATGTGCACAATTGATGTGTATATGATAGTTACAATACTGGGTGTCGCCTTATGACGCCGATCAGATGCCTACCCTATCTATACATACCCAGCCAACCCTAAGTAAACACTGTTCACTTAAAATCAGGAATAGCATCAAGCGCGTTTCTTGATGGGCTAAAATGATCATTAAGCTGTGAGCTGTGAGAAATAATACACTAACCTAGTTTTACAGTTTTTATTCTATTTTAACGCGCTTTATATATTATGAAGCGGGTGCTTAACATAAAAACGATAAACTGATCCAGGCATCAACATACAATAATTTGGATTTCAATATACAAAAGGTATTTTATATTATATTTTTGCATCTGATCGGAGGCCAAAGTCACTAGCTACTTTCCTGTCAAAGGGACGATAACAAAACCTGGGAAGGACTATTTTTACCAATTTTAATTTTGTATTATAATAATAAGGTATCAAGATCGACTTGCAAAAACCTCTTTCACTGTATATTCATTCTTAAACAAATATACCGGAGATTTTAGCGCATTTCGAAATAAAAGTGCTTCCAGTTTCTGTGACTATAGATGTCATTTCATTCCAATTTTTTTAGTCAACGGGGTATCGAACTTTATACGTGCGAGATGCAACTTATTTTTTGATTCCATCCTTAGGAGCCTGCATGAACCCAACATTCAATTTAAAAGTTTGCCACAAAGTTTGTAACGCTAAGAAATAAGGCTCGGACAAGATCATGAACGGGCGAAATAGCTCCATCCCTTCTACCTCCTCCCATGCAAAATGACTCAATTTCGCAATTTGACAATAAAAGGATTTGCTGGAAAAGTATAAAAGCTATTGATGCGAAATTTGGGATATATTACTTTTACAATGATTTCAATCTACTGTAGACAAATTATTTGTGTTCTCTCCACCTTCCACCACCTCCCACATAAATTGCACTTTTTCATGAAATGCTCAAAACCAATTTACTCAATGCGTATAAAATTTATCAAGCTGAAATAGTGCACTAAATATTTGCTTAGAATTATTAGTAAGACCAACGATTAGCTTTACCCCTTCTACCATTTCCCATACAAAATGACACAATTTCGCAATTTGACAATAAGCGGATTTGCTCGAAAAGCATAGAACCCATTTACCTGAAATCTGGAATATATTACTTTTACGATGATTTCAATCTACTTTACAAAAATTATTTCAGTACGTATAAAATTTATCAGGCTGAAATTAAGCACAAAATATTTATTTAAAATTGTTAGTAAGACAAAAAAAACCGGCAATTATCTTCACTCCTTCTACTCTCTCCCATACAATCTGACACAATTTCACAACTTTACAAAAAGTTGATTTTCCTGAAAAGTATAAATGCTACTGATCTGCAATTTAAAACATGTGAAAAGCATGATGTTTACCTAGTCCTGCCATAAGTTCTGTCACATAATTTCTCACATTGGCAACAACTTTATTTTATGAGTGACATTTCAATATCGGCCAGTTTTATAAACGTCATAATGTTGTTGACAGTTGATGGTCATTTAAAGTGTGTTCGTTAACGTGTGAAGATGGAATGGGGTGTAATAGAAAACCGAACTGCAGTGATTGCACTACATAAGTGTGGAAAATCCGCGAGTGAAATTTTCAAGTGGTTGTGCCCGTTAAAAATAACGCAAAGATTTGTGTATCGTGCGATCCAGAGATATAACGCGATCCAGACTATTGAAGATCGACCTCGTTCTGGACGTCCGCGTGATGTACGTTCTTCTGCTGCCATCAAAGCGGTCGAGAGTCGAATTCGTCGAAATCCGCTTCGTAAACAACGAATCATGGCTCGAGAGATGAACATCTCCACCCGAAGTATGTCTCGCATCATAAAATCTGACCTCAGGATGAGTGCCTTTCGACGGTCAACGGGACATTTGCTGACTGAGCAGTTGAAGCAAATTAGGAGCACCAGATCGAAAGAGCTCCTTCGGCGGTACGGCAACAACAAACATCGAGAAATTTTATTTACCGATGAAAAAATTTTTACGGTGGAGGAACATTTCAACCGCCAAAATGATAGGGTGTATGCCCACAGCTCCATAGAAGCCCGAGAAGTTGCCACTAGGGTACAGCGAGGACATCATCCAGCATCAGTCATGGTATGGTGGGGTGTCAGCTACGAAGGGGTCACCGGGCTTCATTTTTGCGAAAAAGGCGTAAAAACTGCAGCGAAAAATTATCAAACGGACATCCTGGAGGGATGTGTGAAGCCGCTGAACTCTACGCTATTCAACAATCGACATTGGGTTTTCCAGCAAGATTCTGCGCCAGCCCACAAAGCTCGAACCACACAAGCGTGGTTGGAAACCAATATTCCACAGTTTATAAGGGCGACGGAATGGCCTTCTGGGAGCCCAGATTTGAATCCCCTGGACTACAAACTGTGGGCGGAGTTAGAGTCCATGGTGTGCACGAGACGACACCCAAATATCGAGAGCCTTAAGCGATCTTTGACAGAAGCAGTACCTAATTTTCCGCTAGAAACAGTGCGTACTGCTATCGATGACTGGCCCAACAGATTAAAGAGCTGTGTTAAGGCTAAAGGCGGCCACTTTGAATAATTTGTTGCTTACTTCCATTAGTATGCCAAAATAAAATATATTTTCCTTTGTCAAAAACTCTTTTTCATTTATACAAAAATTGCCCATATACGTGTGACAGAACTTATGGCACGACTAGGTATAGTTATTTCTGAAAAAGTCATTCAAAATTTACCCCTCCTTCTAAGACCTCCCATACAAACTGCACAAAATCCAGTACACTAATATTCTCAGTACCTATTAAATGAACCTTAAATTTTGATAGTTTCGTGAAAAAATTATTTCAATTTCGTCACCCCTTCTACCACTTCACCTACAAAACTTCTTAAAATCAAAAAATTTCTCTCTCATCTAGAGTATCGCACTATTGGGCTTTACGTCCAATCGTAGTCCTATTATGTTTTTATATATGGACTAGCAAACGCCCGCGACTTCGTCCGCGTAAAAATAGCAGTAACAAGCAATTTTTGAGAGTGTAGTTAGTAATACATTATGTGGGATATATAATCTGCTTACTTTAATGGCTCTTTGAAGAAAATGGTTTGTATATTGTTGGAATCAGAACCATAAATTATTAAGAATGAAAGCATGATACTCCCATTTTTATGGGACAAGCTCGTGATCAAATCAAACCCGTGATTCGAGATTATATACGTGTTGAAGAGCGTTAAGGACATGTGAATAATTATAGCTGGTGTTATTTAAAAAAAAAACAAAAAAAAAAATAAAATAACATTAAGCTTAAAAATATAACAAGAGTACGATTGTGCGTAAAGCCCATCATACGATACTATGTATAGATGAAATCGAAATTTTCGCGGTATTAAGAAATTTTGTAAGGGGAGTGGTAAAAGGGGTGACAGCACTGAACTAATTTGTTTCACATCATGCTAGAGTAGCTATAAAAATGTGTTGTACCAAATTTAAGCTTCAAAAATTGAGTAGGTACTGAGAAACTTAGTGCATTGAATTTAATAAAATTGTGCAATTTGTATGGGAGGTGGTAGAAGGAGTGGAGGGTTTTTGGTGATTTTTCGAGAAACAACTATAACTATCATGCAATTGATATACTTTAAATTTCAGATCTGTATCATTCACACTTTTCAAGGAAATCGAATTGTTATATAGTCGTGGAATGTATCTCATTGTATGGGAGGGGGTAGAAGGAGTGAAGCTACTCGGTTAATTTTTCTCCCGATATTAATAATAATGCTAATTAACGATTAAGTTTAAATTTTTACCTCGATGAAATTTAAATGTACAGAGAAAATTCGTTTAGAGTATTTCATGAAAAAGTGCGGTTTACATGGGAGATGGTGGAGGGAGAAATGGTTTTTTAGTGAGTTTTTGAAAAACAACTATAATCATCATGCAATTGATATATTTTAAATTTCAGATCAGTAACATTCAGACTTTTCAAGAAAATCAAATTCTTGTGAAGTCGTGGAACTGTGTCACATTGTATGGGAGGGGTAGAAGGAGTGAAGCTAATCGATAAATTTTTTGCCGATATTAATAATAATGTTAATTAAGGATTTAATACAACATTTTAGATCGATGGAAGTTACACGTACTGAGAAATTTGGTGTAAAATGATTCATGAAAAAGTATAGTTCGTATGGGAGGTGGTGAGAGGAGTGAGCAAACTCAAACAATTTGTAGACCAAAACACTGCATTTATAATAGAAATAATATATTTCAAATTAATAGCTTTTATAGTTTCCAAGAAAATTTGATTAATATATATTTTGAAGATGAGTCACTTTGTATGGGAGGGGCTAGAAAGCGTGAGGGGAATGAAATTAAACCAAAAGCAGATTTCATTCTGATGGACACCTAACAAAGTGCAAGTTTCATTACAATCGGTTTAGCCGTTTGTGCGTGAAAAGCGGTCGGACAGACAAACAGACAAAAATTTCAAAAATGTGTTTTTATGCTTAGTTATTGCTAAAATAACTCAAAAAACTAACTTATAGCCATTTATAAGCAAATAACAGACAGACACTACAATTATATTAATATGTATACATTGAGAGCTTATGGATGGATTTCTTTGTCCCCATTTTTAATAAATCTCGGCGTCCCACAAGGCCCTGTTTTATCTCCTGCTTTGTTCATCATTTTTAGTCTAAACATTTTGTCGTCGAATTTCAATTCTATTCATTGTTTTATAAATGACAGTACACATGACAAAACTTAGAACTTCGAGACAGTTTTTGAGATGTATTAGTCTTCGCCGCCGTTTCAACGTAATGAGTTATTTGGTTCATCTCGATACAATCCTGAAATTAGGCGGGTAAAAATCAATGCCATGAAAACACAAAACTGATATCTGTTTTTTAAACACGACATGTCGATACTATACCTAACCCTTATTAGTATAAGACTTGAGTCTATTTATAATTTCAAACTTCTGGGTATGCAAATTAATGAAAAATTTGACTGAAGCCAGCACATTCGCACTGTAGCTTTAGTTGCCCACGAACGGACTCGCGTGAAATTTCATTGCCCTGAGTAAATTTGTTTACAAATTGCGGCTCCTCAGAATGTATATGTTGTCGCGAGGGGTTAGTCACGAAGTTAGCGTTTAGGCGTTTCGTCGCCTACGTTATCTTTGAGACTAGTCCCCTGCGACAACACGTACAAAAACATAAAAGAATTACGATTACGCTTTAAGTCATGCCATATTCTAGATGAATTAAAAAAAATTTGGGTCTGTAAAAATTATTATATTATGCAAGAGGGCAGTTGTACCTTGTGATAATTCCAAAAAAAAAGTCTAAACAAAATAGAATTAAGCTCAAAAACACAACAGGACTTCGGTTGTGCGTAAAGCCCAATTGTACGATACTATAGATGAAAAAGAAACTTTTGTGATCTTAAGAAATTTTGTATGGGAGGGGGTAAGAGGCGTGAGGGGATTGAAATGAAACCTAAGGCAGATTACGTCTCCAAGCCTACCTAACAAACTGTGAAAGTTTCATTACAATCCATCAGGAGAGACAGACAGAGAAAAATTTCAAAAACATGCTTTTATGCTTATATATTGTCCGAAAAAAGCCAAACACTAACTTTAGCTGTTTATAAATTATATTTATATGTATAGATATTTATACTCTAGATGAAATCTGAGAGTATTATAAGCTTGCTCTAAAGTTTGTAACGCTGAGAAATAAAGCTCGGAGAATAAAATGAATGATACAACAGGTCATATTATCACTCAAAAAATCTCAAAACCGGATGTCCGTCCGTCTGTGCGCTTTCTAGCTTGAGAACGCATTGAGCTAGATAGTTCAAATTTTGTACACGTCGTTTTTGAGAAAAAAATAAGGTCAATTTCGTGAACGGGCCAAATCGCTCCACCCCTTCTACCCCCTTCCATATAAAATGACACAATAGCGCGATTTGACAATAAACGGATTTGCTCGAAAAGTATCAAAGCTATTAGCCTGAGATTTGGAACATATTATTTTTATGATAATATCAATCTACCGTATACAAATTATGCGTGTCTTCCCCCTCCTTCTACCACTTCCCATACAAACTGTACTTGTCATGAATTACTCTCAGCCAATTTACTCAGTGCGTATAAAATTTAGCGGGCTGAAATTGTGCACCAAATATTTATTTAAAATTGTTAGTAAGTTAAAAGAAAATTAAACGATAAGCTTCACCCCTTCTACCCCCTCCCATACAAAATGACACAATTTCGCAATTTGACAATAAATGGATTTACTCGAAAAGTATAAAAGCTATTAGTCTGAATTTTGGGATACTTTCATAATGATTTGGATCTACAATAGAAAAATAATTTGCGTCCTCTCTCTCCTTCCACCCCCTCCCAAGCAAACTTCACTGCTTCTACCCCCTCCCATACAATATGACACAGTTCCACAACTTCACAAAAAATCGATTTTCTTGAAAAGTATGAATGGCACTAGTCTGAAATTTTAGGGATGTCAATTTTATCATATTCCTAGTTATTTCTGAAAAAATCACTAAAATCCCTTCACTCTTTCTACCACCTATCATACAAACTGCACATTTTCACTAGATCTAACTCACTAATTTTCTCAGTTCCCATTCAATTTTTGGAGTAAGCATTTGGTATAAAACATTTTTATAGCTACTTTAGCATGATGCAGAAAAAATTAGTTCAATGCTATCATCCCTCCTAAGACTCCTCATACAAAATTTCTTGGGATCGTAGCCCTGTTATGTTTGTATAGAGTTTCAGATTAATAGATCCTGCAATTTAAAAAAGTAAAAGTCTGACTATAGTTTTCAGCTTCGACAGTTTTTCTGTACATTCGATAAGAATCTAATTCCATATCGCAGGTTTCATTAAGTTTTACTAATGAAGAAATCACGAAAAACTATTTGTTGTACACAAATAATTATTTGAAACTTTATATAAGTAGTAACGAAAAAGTTTGGTCACTGCTATAGATCCAGTTCAGTAATTAGTTAGTCCAAGTTAGAATGAGCTTCCAGGGTAAATAAACAGCAATTTATCTTAAGAATCTAAATTATAGGGAAATAACGCATTTAATAATAGTTGCTTGTTCTACAAAATTTTTCTAGCCGATTGATCTGGAATTTAAAAATTCTTTTTGGCTTGTCGCGCTATTTTATAATGAAACACTTATTCCGCAATGAATCCTGATAATTAAGCTATCTGATGGTGAAAATTGTATCCTGATCCGTTCAAACAATTTGTCTACTTATACGTAACAAGTAGAAAAATGTTCAAAATTTGAGTACATTATGTTCTATACCAAAATTGTCGTTATTTCTAATAACTTGTGGAACTGTTAACATATTGTAGTTTGCAGTTTTGTCAATGTACCTCACTGTTAAATCAATTTGAGATGCAGGGCTGCATATGACTTTTCTTCTTTTGTTTAGTTAAAATTTCGATCAATTTTCATATACAAAGCGTTGTTATTTCGTATTCTTAGACTTAAAGTCATTGTAATTGATATCAAAATATTTTAATCATGTGCCTTTGACAAAAATATAGGCCACATTAATGTATCTAGAAGAATGTTTTCCATCAAAATCAGTTTAATACAGAAGGACCTTGACTCATACAATGCTGCCATGGTCTATTTCCATCCTACTAGTCGAGACTAGAGCTCACCGACATTTCACCTAACCTCACCACATTTGCTCGTTCGCAAACTCTAATCCCAGACGAAAAAAAATTCAGCTGGTTTGTTGTTTTATCCCATATTTCTCGAAGAAATTTTTTGGCAAATATTCAATAGTTACGATTTACTTTAATATACTTCGACCCTCTTTTATGCTTCCAAGCAGCAGCAGCAATCGTCCTTGCAATACTCTTCCATGTCCTTTTCTTTCCAAAAAGTGTTTATACAGCAAATTTTTTTATAGACTACTATTTTCGCCGCCTCATTCGTACAACAGTCGCGCCGTCACTGTTGTGCTGTTTGCTGTCCTGTAGGAGGTTATGCTAGGTTGCTTGACGTAGGGCTGTCGGGGTAGGTTTGTAACCAAAAGGAGCGTCCACAAGGTTTGGATTTTCGTGGAATGCATATAAAAAGTGTCTTTCGTCCTTCGTGGCTCCACCGTTATCGACATCTTTTTAGTCCGCAGACCCATAAAAGTTAAACTTTTCCCGGGATTTGCGAAGACGTGAATAGCGAACAGGCCGAAGAGGAAGAGAAGACGATATGGGCATATTTGATTTAGCCACTGAGGAAAACTTGAAAAAGTATAAGTTAGATGGATAGTTTTGGGGGATATGAAATTTTACAAGTGATTGCAGTAATTTAATAAAGATATTGAGTGAGAGGAAAAAAATTTGACATAAATAGATAGAGGTATTTTATTTGGTAAAATGGACTTTTGAAGAGGAAAGTTTTCATCGCTATCCACTTGGTGAACTCAAATCGAGTTTAAGTGATAAAAACATGAATCTGCTTTACAATTCATATTTTAATAAATGTTGTAATTATTTGTAATGGGTGACTTGATGTGGTTTAATGTAAAGCATGTGTTAGATTGAGCCAAACAAGATTGGTTTGATGAATGTTACAGTGCATTTTTATGTTTATTTATATTCTCGTTAAATGCTCCAAGTTTCAGAGATTAGATTAGATTACACGGTGGAGTCCTCAATCGCTGCGGCCACTGTGAGCCCTTTCGTAATTTATATATATTATAGCTCCACATCGCGTTCCGATGAAGGATATCAGGTAGAGGAATGGTCTAAAATTCAGATAGATTCATGAATCGCTGACCAAAATGAAGGAGTGTTCGCTAGTGGTTCACATTCACAGAGAACATGCTCTGGTATTTCCTCCTCCTCATTACACATTCTGCAGAGATCGTGCTCTGAGAGTCGAATTCAGTGAAAATGTTTTGCATGTCGCAGTGTCGAGTTAGGAAACCTAAAGTCTAGTCTGATTTCTGTTGAATTGCAGATGTTCAAAAGATCTTATAACTGAATGTTCTGACATAAAATGCTTAGCATGCTTGTTGCTTGGTACCAAACCCCCGTAAGAGGCACACTGCGATCTTAGCCACAATGTGATATTCATTTTAGCAGCACTGAGTGGTATCCTGCAAAAGGGAAGAGGATCTGCGAAATTAAATTTAGATCCCTCTATAGCCAATGAATCAGCTTGTACATTACCTTTAAAGATACTGGGTGCCGGGACCCATATGAGAGTTACTCTGTTTTTATTCCCTCGTTCTATTAGTAGTTGAAGGCAATTCCACACGAGCTTTGATCGTACTTTCGACATTGTACCACTAGCACTTTTTCTCGAAAACGTCACTTTGAGGCTCCTGAAAAGTACTCGAATTTACTTTTCAAGTCAAGTTTCTGAAGAAATGTTTCGGTTTCATCAACTACTGGTGCCTTGATCCTAGGTCAATGCATAATTTGTTCCACTCTAACTGAAGAAGAGGCAATCCGAATCCCCTTTTCTAGTTGATCTGGTTGTGTTAATAACAGAATATTTTCCTATTCCATTCCAAGCTCGCACAAAATGCTTTCGGTTCTCGTCGAATGGGGCGCTACTTCCAGTAGAATCTACGTCAGAAAAATAATGTGCGTCAAATATGATCCTACGTGAATGGCGACAGAAGAAGGTCCACATCCACTGCGCTCCCATGTAGAGCTAACATATGTTGTGCGGTGATATCGTGCAGCCCTTGGCACGATGCTTGTTCACCTTGGCGTGTGTATAGAAAATAATAAGGATTATAAGAGAAGATGGAATTCATAACGAATAGGTTTTTGGAGGGGAAATTGGAAAACGATGACGCATTGGAAACATTCTCCTTGTCCGTAGTTGCCTATTCGGATATTTGCTTATTCGGTCGTCCACTATCCGCAACCTGCGATTCGTGAGGTGACATCGAGATCTGTCTTTCTTATAGGATGGGATTATCCTCGTGAAACCACGTAGCTTGAGATATAGTCGGGATATTAATTTTTAAATAATTTGCCTTGCACTCTGACTCTCCCTCTTACAAGTATTGGCTTCACTCTAAATTGATTACGGTGGATCTATGTGCCACCTAATTGGTCCTAAAATATGAACGTTTTGAAAATTTTCTCTACATCTATACATTTGCTTAAATTTTTTTATATAATATTGCACACATTAATTTAATTTTTCTCATAGCGCGCGATTATGTAAATGAATTTAAGTTTTATTACGCTTAAAAATCCATCCAATAAACACAAAGTGATTTACAATGAACAATAATTATATCAACATCATCACAATCATCATCAACAACAACATCATCATCATCTAGTTGATAGCTTAACCCGGTAAATATATTTTTAATTATTTTTGGTTTAATTGAAATCCAAATATGCCCTGGCAATTACCTTTCCTATTTGTAAAAATCAACACACGCAATGCTTCTCGTTACCTTACGCGTTGTGGTTAATCGAAATGGATACGGTTTTTTAATTAGATCAACGAAATTATAAATAAAAATACCTCAAAAATATTTAATTTGGCGATCAAAAACCAAAAAAAAAGTGAACTAAAAGCAACCAAATATAAAAAAAAATGTAAAACCGCTTCATATACACCTGCTAAAATGAGCGTATACACCTCTAAAACAATTTAATCAGGACGTATATCGAAACCCATCATTGTCGAATTTATAATACACCCTTACCTATGTGTAGGTGTAGATGTTGCACGTTTTAATTTGAATAATGTCCTCATTAAGTGCAACACGTTAAAAATTGCTCAATTTGTTGGTGAGCTATTCAGGCTGAAGCCCCTTTACACCGTTCATATCCTGTCCGTACTTTCATAAGGTAAATAAATGGTAGGATATACACGCGACTGAATTAAAGGTTTAATTTTTCTTTGTTCACTTAACATGCCATACAAATCATAGAAATTGGCTAAAATGAAAATTAAATACTTGCTAAATTGGCTGAAGTGCTATCATTACTGTGCAATTTTTAATTAATTCTCTTAACCGACAATCGCAATTTCGAATCCGGTAAAATCACATTATGATGTATAAGGCTAATTATTTTACTTTCATCGAGTGAAAATTAAGAATTTTTCGTTCGGGAAATTAAGGTAAATTTCGTAGATTTTTATTCAACTATATCATAAGGAAGAAAATGTTCAAACACTCAAAAGAATTATATTTGGAAACATTTCGAAAGGATTCCCAAGCAAATATTACTGATGACAGGGAAAATGCTATTAGAATAAAAAATTCTTAGAGTCCCTCGAAGGTTGGTGGATTAGTTCAGTGGAAGCCTTTCAAGTAAAATTCAGTGTTTCCAGCTTGTTTCCAACTTAAAAGACGGGTCGAAGAATGGAAACAAAATCCTCTGCTCTCAATTAATAACGTATAATTGGAACTCCTGACTCATAGCACAAGCCATCTGCTTAAAAAAAGAAGAGTAGTACTGAATTAATAATAATAAATTCGTCAGCAGCATTAAAGTATTTTTTTGAATGTTTTCGTCAGTTGAAGAGATCGAAGGTCGCCCAAAACCAGGCATGTCTTGAAGGATCTCTCAACCATCCTTAAAGGCATTGTACTACTCGTAGGCTCGTATTTTTAATATTACTGAATCACCGTAAGCTTTTTTCCAACATTCGCAACGATTCCGCACACGAAATGTGGTGGGAAACACAAAATTTGAGACAAACTCTTTGTTCCATATTTTAATTCATTGTAAAAATGGTGTACCCATTCAGCCAGCTGCTGTAAACAAGCTGGCTAACAGATCTGTTTATCAAAAAAAAAAAAAAATTGGAATATTATTCCCCAGAGTAATTTCATTTCCAAATTGTCGGTACTTTATGGTCACAATGTATAATCCTAATAAATGAAATTTTATTGTAATAATAATTTATTTCATCAAGAAATAGATTACTACATTTATGTACATAAGAATGGACAGTTGGAAACAATAAAAAAAAATCAAAATCAAATTGAAAAAGAATTAGATAGATTACAAAATTTTAACTTTTTACAGAATCAAACATAATTAACCTCAAGAAAGCTGATTTTACTTTATTATTCTAATAATAAAGTTATGTGATCGACAAAGAAAAAAGAATTTGCCACCCCTGAAATTTTGTTTTTTTCGCGTTTCATGCCTAAAAATGCAAACGCCGTACATATGGACTCATATCTCCGAGACCGTTGAAGGTAGAATGTTCATTGTGGATTTTGGTTAAGTGAGCTTCATATTTTCCATTTTTTGGGAGTGTTTGGTGGAAGGGGAAGGCGGGGGGAGAGAAAAGTCAAAACCTGCACTTGCTAATATCTCCACCACGAATGCAGATAGGAAGCTGAAAATTAGTAGAGATATAGAGAGGGTTGTGGGACCAGCTTTAAAAATAATTTAATTTTTCTATCCATTGGCGTCCGAAAAGGGGGGGGGGCTAAAAACAAATTGTCGGCGGAATTTTTTTTCAAATGATTATATCCTCGAAATTAGTTATCGTAAAAATTCATATTTTGGGACCATTAAGAGAGTGACTAATTATTGAAGGGGGGTGGAAAGAAAAACACTTTAAAATGAATATCTCAACTATCTTTTAAGCTATGTAATTGAAACTTGAACATATATTAATCTGTACTAGGAAAATACGAAAAAAATATAAAGTATGGAAATAATAATAGTGGGGGAAATGGGGAGCATTTCAAAAGTGGCGCACTTTTCAAAATTACAAATCCTTATATCTCAAAACTGAGTACAGATATCAAATCAAAAATTTGTCAGATTGTAGAACCATACAGTCGATAATTTTGGTAAGAATTTTAAATTGGGGGGTGTAAGCGGAGGGAGGTGGTAAGCAAAAATGTCGAAAATTTTGAGTGATTTTTTTATGGCTCTGGTGAAAGATACAAAGTTTAAATTTTGTATGTGGATACATCTATTTGATATACATAGAAAAAAATAATAATTTGTTCCACAATTGCTTGAAGCCGACCTCTCCCCCCCGGTCTAACGTGCAGAAAGTGTTTCATGTGCATTGAAAAAAACACATCAACTGAAAACTTTTGAGTGAAATTTTAAGGTAAAATTTTGAAAATTTGCGAAATGCATTTAAAAAAAATCCCTAAATATACGAAATATTAACTGGCCAAAAACCTTTAAAATTTGTACCCCCTCCCATACAAAATTATTTCTTCGACCATTTCCGAGAAATCAATTATCAACTAACTATTAAAAGCTATCAATTCGAAATTTTGTACTAAAACTTTTAAAAATAGTTGAAACAAAATTCGATCAATAGTTTTGAGATCGCGCTTGCCCTTCCACCCCCTCCCATACAAGAGTATGATTTCGACCAATTTCATTATAAGCAAACAAATTAAAAGCTACGAACTTGAAATTTTGTACAAGCACCTTACAAGAGAAATGAAATAAAACTGTATCACAAATTTTATGATTCCATTACCCGCTCTACCTCCTCCCATAAAAATGTTCGGTTTCGTGAAAGTAAAATACACCGAATTTTATGAAATTTCTATGCAACTTCGTATATGAAACTGACATTATATACAGAGAATATTGGACGTGATTCAAGCAATCAATTAAAAAGCTATTAACATCCACCCATCCTTACTATTACCCCTCCTCCTCCCCTCATTGAAACCCAAACTTGCAGAAACGAATGAAATATTGTTAAATTGAAACAGCCCTGCCCATGAACTCCCTTTCACTTAGTCTTCCCGAACCACTTTAACCTAACACTTATGTGAAAGTCCAATTGTGAGAAGTAGTTATTGAAATCTCTTAGCATGTATGAAACCGGTTCATAATACCTGTAGTTCCTAGGATGCTGCGAAAATCTATAAAGTTCATAATTTCGCAAAGGACGACATGGAACATTGAATTTAATCATATACAGCAATTCGTCAAAGTCAATTATACCTGAATTAATTTTGAAACCAAAAACAACTCTCTCTCCTTTTCTGAAGGAAATCCATAGACAGCAGATTTAAACAATCAACATATGGCGGGAAGGTTATTGGATCGGACAAGAGAAAGCCGTGAAGGATAAACCTTAAGAGCCGACGCTGAACAGCTCCAGTTCTATTTACGTGAATGGAATAAGATGGCGTCCAGATAGGACTAGAATATCTGGGATAGATCGGACGAATGCCCAATATAACATTTTCGTTGTAAAGAAATCATTAAATTCTTTTGATTGTCTCCTAACAAAACCGATGATAGCGTTCGCTTTACCAGCAATGTGATTCACATGATCATCAAAGTTAAAATTACAGTTGAATAGTAGCCCAAATCACGTACTTTGCTAGATCGAAGTACAGAGCATCCATCTACAGCATAGTCAAAATTAAGTGATATTCTCTTCTTAGAATACGAAACATTAATTGTTAATTATTAATGTTGAAATGTAAATTGTAAAGTAAGCAACAGTCATGACATCTGCCGCCTCTGTTTCAAAAAGTCAGAAACGACAGAGCATGTCCTATGTCACTGCTAGGCAGTAGCAAAGAAAAGTTTCGATCTTCTAGGAAAATGTGATGAAATTAAAGATACTTAAATTAGTCAAAGCTATCGGGTTATGATCGGGTATGCCCCTTTACCCTACCATAGTTCGATAGTACAATAGGCCAAAAAGATCGCGGTGCTCTCACATGTTCCCTAAATAAAATAATTAAAAACAATAGAGTTCAAGTTCGCAAATTCTGTCCGAGAGTTGAACGTTGCGTGAAGCGCAGGATGAATTGACAAATCAGGCAGCATCGTAAGGCTGGCATCAGATGAGAAAATTAGATCCAAACTGTAACGGAAAGAGCTCTGGAGGACATGGGAACGGCGTATGAAGCCGTTGGTTATCCTCACGCAGAATTCCTTCCGCCAACAGATTTTAGCGGTTTATTCCTCGGCACGGAGCGCGATTTTTGCCGGCTAGCTAGGAACGTGGGAGTGGGATTGCCGAGGAATTATTTATCCGCTCTTTTAACGCGCTACACATAGAAACACATGACCGGTCACCTGTCGAACTCACATTTCTTTATTCAACCCGAACCGGAAAGCGAAGCGAATTATGCTCAGATCACCATGAGGAGGCTTATCCTGCGGAGCCCCAGAGCGAACTCTCTACTCACTGTTCATATTTAAACTTTTTTCGGGATTTCTAAGAAAAAAAGATTAGACACCGCGAAACGAAAACTTAACCTTTCCTTTATTCGACTGTCGCCGAGTTTGCACCTGCGGAAACAATCACAAGAATCTTTACACCAAAAAAATAAGAAGAGAAAAGAAATTTATACAGGCACAATTCAAAAATTTTTATTCGCCAAATTTTTCTTAAACAAAAACCTGATTTGGG
The DNA here is from genome assembly GCA_963669355.1 of Chorisops tibialis. Classification (NCBI taxonomy): domain Eukaryota; kingdom Metazoa; phylum Arthropoda; class Insecta; order Diptera; family Stratiomyidae; genus Chorisops; species Chorisops tibialis. The sequence goes on from OY770264.1 coordinate 128,343,221, forward strand.
GCCCCCCCTTTTTCTGATGCGGAGCGTCGTCCCACGGCTTATCGCTGCACGGAGAATTCTTGCACGTTCGTTTTTTTTTTCATGATCTGCGGCGGCTGCTCGGATCGACTTGCACTTGAACACCTTTTTTTTTTAAACACTGTGCCAACTTGCACACTTAATTAATTAATATTTTTTTTTTTTTGTAAACTCAAACTCGAGGTTTCTAATTTTTCGTCCTCCTCGGACCACTTTTCAAAAGCTAATCCCTGGATTTTTTTCTCGTTCGCTTCACGAAAACTTGTAACCGTTTTTTCCTCCGATCAAGCCGTTTTTCGCTTTCCCAACAGATGGCGTTAACGTCGTTTGATTGTTTCCCCATATTATTGATTTAATTTAATATTATTATTTTTTCTAACAAATTGAGGCAATTTACTTTGTTTCAGGTGCAAACTCTTTGAAACCACAAAGTAGAAGAAAATAAAGATCAAAAATTCTGCCTCAAGAAATCCAAAAAAAATTTAAGTAAAAGAAATCAGAAATAACGTACGAAAAAAAAACACAGCTCTGTTCCATTTTGCAACAAAACATAACAGGGCTACGATTGCGCGTAAAGCGCAATCTTACGATACTCTAGATGAAATATAATTTTTTGTGATCCCAAGAAATTTCGCATGGGAAGTGTTAGATGGGATGATAGCATTGAACTAATTTTTTCCCCATCATGTTAAAGTAGCTTTAAAAATATTTTATACGAAATGCTTACTCCAAAAATTGAATGGGAACTGAGAAAATTAGTGAGTTAGATTTAGTGAAAATGTGCAGTTTGTATGGGAGGTGGTAGAAAGAGTAGGGGATTTTAATGATTTTTTCAGAAATAACTAGGAATATTATAAAATTGACATCCCTGAAATTTCAGACTAGTGCCATTCATACTTTCCAAGAAAATCGATTTTTTGTAAAGCTGTGAAACTGTGTCATATTGTATGGGAGTGGGTAGAAGCAGTGAAGCTAATCAAATATTTTTTTCTGATCTTAGTGATAATACTAATTAAGTATTTATCACAAAATATGAGCTCAATAAGTTATAAGTTCTGAGAAAATCGTCTTATAGCATTTCATGAAAAAGTGTAGTTTGTATGGGAGGGGGTGGAAGGAGAGGGAGGACGCAAATTATTTTTCTACTGTAGATTAAGATTATTATGAATGTAATATATCCCAAAATTCAGACTAATAGCTTTAATACTTTTCGAGTAAATTAATTTATTGTTAAATTGCGAATTTGCGTCATTTTGTATGGGAGGGGGTAGAAGGGATGAAGCCAATCGTCTAATTTTTTTTCGCCTTACTAAAAATTTTAAATAAATGTTTGATGTACAATTTCAGCCCGATAAATTGTATACGCACTGAGTAAATTGGCTTAGAGTAATTCATAACAAGTACAGTTTGTATGGGAGGTGGTAGAAGGAGGAGGAGGACACGCATAATTTTTATACTGTAGATTGATATTATCTTAAAAGTAATACATTCCAAATTTCAGACCAATAGCTTTTATACTTTTTGAGCAAATCCTTTAATTGTCAATTTGCGCAATTGTGTCATTTTGTATGGGAGGGGGTAGAAGGGGTGGAGCGATTTGGCTCGTTCACGAACTTGACCTTACTTTTTTGTCAAAAATGACATGTACAAAATTTGAACAATCTAGCTCGAAGCGTTCTCAAGCCAGAGAGCGATCAGACGGACGGACGGACGGACAGACGGACGGACGGACAGACGGACATCCGGTTTTGAGATTTTTGAGTGATAACATTAACTTCTGTATCATTCATTTTTTTCTCCGAGCCTTATTTCTTAGCGTTACAAACCTTAGAGCAACCTTATAATACTCTCAGATTACATCTAGAGTATAAAAATCTACATTAACGTTCAAAATCGGACACAGTTGGAAAAGTCCAGTAGCAAGCATCTACATCTTCTACAATGGCGCTACAGCCCAAATCGTACCTTGGCCTCCTGACATGCAGGTTCCTTAACATTTTCATTACTTAATGTGGGAAGGTTGTTAGCCATTCACGGTACGTTATGGTCACAATGTACAATAGTTACTTCATAAATGTGTAACATTATGACAGATACAACTAATTTATTATGATAAAATTATTCATTTAGATATTATTTCCTGATTATGTTGGTCATTTTCATAAAAACGAAATGCTTAGATATAAGGGCTTTTTCTGACATTTAATACATAGATTCTTTAAATTCGAGTCTCTCTAAAGTCACGTCATCTTTTCTGTAAATCATGAAATTGCCTAAAAAATGAAAGAGACTGCTCTCATTTTTCAACCAGTTATTATAGTCTACAGTCGACGAAAATGGCACATATACATATCTATACTATTCATTTGTATTTGTAGACATTCCAGGTTTAGGATTTTACTTTTATAATAGCCTGAAGCAATTTATGTAAATTTTCAACCAAATATTTACTATTCAGCTTCCTGGAGTTTTCGGTAGACATGATGTATATGATATGATTTCATTGGTAGTTGTAGGTCGTATATGGGTGGGTAACTTCATAGGGACACAACGGATAATGTGCACTTTTTACTCTAGGTAGATGCATATTTGGCAACTGATTTAGAAATTATTAAAAGATAGTACTGTTGTAAATAAATTCGCTTCATGATAGTCAGCTAAAATTAATATTCCCCACTTGCATAATAATTACGGGTTGGAGAAAATACTCCATTGCTTAACTCCAAACCTTTCAAGAAGCAGTTTTACTACTTCAAGTCCATCCCATTTTCTTGCATGCTCGATTACAAAATTGAAAAATTTAATGCCCTCATTCGCGTCCAGACTTCACCTTTATGACTTTTTCGCAACATGTCCAAGATACCGGACATACAGAGCGATTTTCTAATTTATCATCATCACGCGATCGCCATTATATGTTTCACTCCACGTTTAGGCGGTCGTCGGTGCATCGTAATAATCTTTCGTATCATCCCCTCGAGCATGGAATTACACAACTATAATTGCGGAATCGTAAAAAATTTTAAAACTAGCATTGGTAGTATCGCTACCGATCGTAAAACCAGTCCGAGCCAGCCATTAAAAGGCGATGAAACTAAGTAAATTCACGTCAACATTTACATTATAATGTCCTTGGACGAGAAGGAAAACATCTAGCGGTCAAAAGGATGTAAATGAAGAAAAAAAGGGACGTATCATCAAGTGAACAAAATCTGAGAATGCTTGCAATACTCCACCACTCGAACGAAGGACAGGCCACTGGAAATCTTGAAATACAGTTTTCTGAAAAACGTGAAAGGAGCTTCGTCTGAATTTTTACTCTACTCCTTTGCAGAGCTTTTAAAAGGATAAAACTGTTGATATCGATGATGATGTTGATGATGACACTGATGCTAGGGTTACATAGCATATTCAATTCGGGTGATGGGTTAACGATGAAGCACAGTTAACTCGAATCCCGTCTATCCGCAAAGAAGGAACCAAAAGATGGCAGCACGTCGTGCATCTCACCTTATGCTACCAAGGACTATAGAACTATTTGGCTGCAACGTGTCGCCCTAGTTGATGGCCAGGCATTTCGGTGAAGTTGATGAAAATCGATGCAGACTGCACATAATCATGACTCCAATTCGATGTCATTCTTATCTCCCCATGGGGCGGAAAGCCCTAGGGGATGTAAGATGAAGATGTTATAAGGAAAGTATTGCATAAGCACAGCAACAACGAATTGAAAGTAAAAGTATAGGCAGGACGTTGATGGGATTGGCTCTTGCATTGTGGTACGAATTTATTACAAAACATACACGAAAAGGATTAAATTTCTTTCAAAGATATGCTCTCAGCCAAACAACCATCCTTTCAAACAACATATATTTTTATAGGATAGGATATACATGAGAATGATTCTTGAGCTTTCGGGATACTCGTCTTCGGGGCTGTTTTTTTTGCCTCAAAGGCCGTTCGATCAAAGCACAGATTGAACAGGCACAGGAAAAATTATCGTCATAAATCTTAGTGTCGGAAAAATAATTTCCAATTTAAGCGTGTAAGGAAAGCTGAAAGTGTAAAAGCTCTATGCCTTTTAAGGATGCTACGATGCTGGCAGGAAACTGGTTGCTAGCGGCAGTTTCTTATTAGCTATGAAGTGTTACCCACACGTATATTGATTTTTGATGCTGTTTTTGCTTGCACTCTTGTGATCCTTTACGGTGATGTAAATTAATAATAATGGAAGAGGTCTCGATGGAGTTGAGTTTGAGTGCAGATGGATGTCAATGTGTGTTCTGAGATGGAAAAATGCTCGATGATGAAGGCATAATTTTTCTTTGAAAAGACTCGTTTCTTTTCCAAAAAAAAAAAAAAAAAATTTGTTTCAAAACTAAGAAAGCGTGAGAGATTCAAACTTTCTAACGAATTTGGTGTTCAATGAAAATTTCGTTTAGTGTAATTCAATATAAAGTAGAAACTCGATTTTTCGTACCTATTATTGAGGTGCCGAATAATCAAAATGCACCAATAAGAGAAATAGTATTTTCTTTTCCTTTTTACAAACATAAAAAGGAATTCAGTGGACTAGAGGGCTTGCAAATAGAAAGTCAGTCAGCGTTCGCTCAAGGAACGAGAAACATTTGCGCCAAGATTTCTATTTTAACTTCATTGTTTTATTTTAAATCACTCTGAACTATAATTAATATTTCATTTCATTAAAACACAGAACTGAAATAAATTATATATTATAATCGATATGTTTCAATTTCTACATAATTTTCTTTTTTATACATATGTATTAATACGCGATCATCCCTTTTTTTATTTATTATAAAAGGAGTCGAATGATTAATAGGGTACTGTACCGTAGATATGCACAAACCGAAAATCAAGTATGTATGTTGCCATTAAGGCATGTAGAAAAAGTAAGAAAATTTAAGCGAGATTCCATCTAAGCACTGCACACTATGCTGCTTGACTTCGGTGATTAGACCGGAACCGGTAGATCCAGCGCACTGCAATAAGCTCTTAGGCAGGGAATGTTTAAATGGAAAAGTGCCTAATTAAAGAATGCCTAATATTAGACAAAGGCATACTGGAAGTATTAATCGAAGATAAAAACCAACAACAAAATTTTTCAAAGTTACTGAACTTCCATTCTCGTCCAATGCTGCTTGACTAACAACGTGAACATCAACAATTGTGGTAATTTTTTGAGTATTTAAAGAAGGGAAATGAATTTTATATGCAAGATTAAGAATTTGTATACAACTAAATTTCAAAGACATCAATCAGACGAAATATTACAGTAGGAGACTTTACCTAGGGGCAAACCTATCAAAGGGTAAAAATTAAAAGAAGGATTATGATATCAAATAAGACGTATTATTTGGTACTTCCAATAATCAAAAACAAGACCGTAAACAGGACAACTAAACTAAAAATATATAAAAGATAATTACAAAACCTGTGCTAAGCTCTGACAGCGAAAGATTAATCAACTCCTTTGAGAGAAAGGTCCTCAGAAGAATCCTCGGACCAATAAGGGATGACTTGATCTGAAGAACACGATACAATAGAGAGTTGTATGCCATCTTCGAGTAATAGAATATCTCAACATCAATAATATTATTGACGACATTCAGTATGAATTCCGCAAAAAACGTTCCACAGGAGACCTTTTAACCACCCTCACAGAACGTTGGAAGAGCATTCACCAGTTTAGTGAATTTTATGTTATTGGTCTTGATATTTCCAAGGCTTTTGACAGAGTATGGCACACTGCCCTTTTAATCAAACTTAAAGCTATTGGTTTGGGCGACTCTCTTATTTCCTGGATTGAAAGTTTTTTTTAGCCAATCGTTCAATGCGTGTGGTATTGGATGGTGTGGTTTCCTCTTCTTATAAAATTAACGCTGGTGTCACTCAGGGGTCGGTTCTTTCCCCCACCCTTTTTCTGATATTTATTAATGACCTGCTATCTTGGGCTACCTAAAACGATGTAAAAACTTCTTCACCGCTTCTGGGCTATTAACAATTTATAAGGCTTATGTTAGACCACGTCTTGAATTTAATTCCCACCTGTGGGCGGGAGCTGCAAGAACTTCTCTCTCCTATCTGGATAGTATCCAGTTTCGGACCATTAAAACTATAGGAGATTCTGACATCACTTCATCGCTCGACTCACTCGAGCATAGACGAACTGTAAGCTCCCTAACCCTTTTGTATCGCTACTACAATGGAGATTGTTCGGACGAAATCTTTAATCTCATGCCCCCATGCATGCCCTTGCCCCGTAATACTAGAACTGCTTCGCGCGCTCATAAGTATTCTCTCAACCCCACCTTAGGTCGCACTATCAAATTTCGTGATTCGTTTTTAAACCGGACTGTTCGAATATGGAACTCGCTGCCCATCTCGGTGTTCCCGCACGACTACAACATTCAGCAATTCAAGGAAAATATTCATAGCCACTTCCGACTCTGTCCCCTAAATGCCCAAAAACCAATATCCTTCCCCCCTCACCAGAGCTGTGCTTCAGTACAAAAGGGCAACCCCTCTAGTTCCGGTGTCACTTAAAAAAAAAAAAAATTCAGAAGTCTCAACCCTCATAAAATTTGGAAAGTTACAATGGGCTGGTCATGTGGAGCGGATGGATGACGGAAGAGTTCCCGAACGCACAGTAAAAGGAAAAGTTAATGGACCGGTCGGAAAACCATGAAATCGCTGGGAGAACTCTATTGATGGAGACAGCAAATCATTGCTAAGATTCTCAAACTGGAGGGCGCAGTCACTGAACCGGAATGAATGGAAGTGAAGTATTTAGGCGACCAAAGTCCAATTTGGGCTGTAGCGCCATCGTAGGTTAGTAAGTAAATTCCAATTAATTATGTCGAAAACAAGATGAATTTCTTTACCAGAATATCATTGTAATTAGAGTCATTTTCTTGTTCAAGAAATTGTAACAAATTTTCTGTTCGGGTTTGGTGCGCATTACAAGAAAGCAATCCTTAACAATTTCTCTGCCAACGTTCTTAAAAATTTCTACAGTTTCTATTACAGCTTGTTTCAAGAATGTCCATTTTTTAAACAAAAATTGTTATCCTGTTTCAACGGATTGCTTAACAGTATCGTTCTGAACTGTCATTTCATTGCTCCCAAAACGCCTAGATGAATGATCGACATTACATTTGGGGATACAAATTTGACCGTAATTTGTTCATCTCTCGGTTTTAAATGTTTCGTATTTTGATGTGATAGAGCATTATCTTTTCTCCTTGCTCTCTGAAAAATTCAGCTTTCAGCGGATGTCTTAAAAACTATTGCTTCAATCGCGGTGGATTCTTCAGCGAAATTGCTTGTTGTTAGTGTATTGAAGTGTCGTTTGCGCAAATGAACCAGATGTGATCTTACGGATCATCGTAATTGACGGCATTTACATCTGTTCAATTCAATCGTTCGCAAATATCGCAAAAACTTTCCCAAACGTATGACATCAATGCCACCAGCAGGCTCATTGTAAGCCTTTATATCAATACCTTGAGAACCTGCAAATCATTTAGCCAGCCTGCTCTACTACTACTACTTAATAATACTGGACTTAGCAAGCAAACGTTTTGAGGTTAATACTGTGTTTGTAATATTTAAAACTTTCCCTTTTGCATAATTTCATTGAAAATTGATATAATTTATTTTTCAAAATTGTATATTTACATGCGAAGAGGTAAAAGGAGTAGGCGGATCGGAACGGCATTTTTCGACATTAATGGTATTTTAATTATTATATTATTCTTTTTTGGAATTTTCAATTCACCAGCTTAGTCTCGAAGAAAAATGATACACCTTAAATATCGTAAAATATGTAGGAGGTGGTACAAGGAGTTGAGAAGGAGCACATTCGCGACATGTCAATTTTAGGTTTCTTTTTTGCTAAAAATGAGAAAAATTCTAGTTCGAGATCAAAGCGTCCGAGAGTTGTTTTCTAGTCAGACACTCACTCGGAATTGAAGTTTCTGAGCGACATAAAATGTTTCTGTAGCATTGACGGCCCTGTGCGACCATTATTTCTTTGCGTCACTAACGTTAGAGCAATCGCATCTGTATACTCTAATATTTAATTTATAATATCGGGTGAAGTAAAACTGTTTTCGTATTTTGTCGACAAATGTCTTTGAAGTTGATTATCTCCGGTAATACTAAAGAGTATTATAAATGTTCAAAAGGTGACATTTCAGAGAACATTTTTTGTCTAAAAAGTGCTCAATTTCAATCAACTATTTAAAAGTTGTTCAAGTTTGAAAATGAAAATTTCTACCGAAGAAATTCTTGACATTTTGAAGTCTTACCTCCACAAAGGCAAGAATGTGTCGCAGGCTCATGAAATTTTTTTTGCAGTTTATAGAGACGCTCTATCAATACGCGTAGCACAACAATGGTTCAAGCGATTTCGTTCTGGAAATTTCGATGTTGCCCCGTTTTTGCACTAAAAAATCTTTCTAGTAGTGTTTATTACTTGTATCATATTTTAAATATTATTCTAATAATAAAGTATTGTGATCGAATTGAAAAAAAAATTTGCTGCCCTGAAATTTTGGTTTTTACCATTCATGACGAAAATAGCCTCAAAATGCAAAACAAAAAAAAACGTCTTTCTGTACGCCGTATCTCAAGCGGACTCAAATTTTTTAGTGGGTATAGGCTTTAAGGGGGAGGCGGGGTAGCGCTAGAACCGAAAACTAAGAATTCAAATATCTCAATAATGGTTCCAGCTAATGCTGAGAAGCTAAATCTGAAAATCAACATTCGTTTAAAAGAGGTTGTGGGTCAAATTCCAAAAATTTAATTTTTTTATCCATTGGGGTCCGAAAAAGAAACGATTTTTTTTAATGATTCTATCTTTGGCATTACTTACTACTTATTTGTATTTAAGGACCAATAAGGTGGCATAAAAATTAATCTAGAGGTAGGCCAATTAATATAAGGCAAGAGGATCAGGGAGGCGGGGGGTGCAAAGAAAAGTACTTAAAAATTAATATCTCGCATATTTCTTCAGGTATGTAATCAAAACGTGGAACATATATTCTGCTATACTAGCAGAAAATTAGAATCATATAACATTTGGACAACGAAGTAATCGACGGAAATGGGGAGCAATTCAAAAGTGTTGCACTTTTTAAAATTTTTAACCGTTATATCTCAAAAGCTAAATTTAATTGAAATTTTGTAAGATTGTACAACTTTGTGACTTAATAATTTTGGTAAAATGTTAAGTTTGGGTAAGTTAAGGGGATGAAGGTGTTAGGCCAAGATATCGAAAATTTTCACAAATTTTTTAAGACTCTGGTAAAAGATACAAAGTCAAAATTTGATACACATATGTACATAGGGAAAAATAATAATTTGAACCAGAACTGCTATGTACCAAAAGGGGGTCTACCTGCCCTAGGTATTTCATGCACATTGAAAAAAAAAATATTTGATTGAAATTTTAAGATACAAACTTGAAAATTTGTGAAATTCACTTAAAAAAATGCTCACAAGTTTAAAATAATATCTGGTCGAATACTTTTTAAACTTCTAACCCATCCCACCACTTTTAAGGAATCAATCTTTATGTATAAATATGATTGTAGTGTCAGTCTGTTATTTGTTTAAAAATGGCTATAAGTTGGTTTTTTGCTTTATTTAGAAATAACTAAGCAGAAAAGCACGTTTTTGAAATTCTTCTCTGTCTGTCCGGCTTTCACGCAAAAACGGCTGAACTGATTGTAATGAAACTTCACAGATTATTAAGTATGCTTCGAGATGTCTTATTTCAATACCATCACGCCTTCCATTCCTTCCCATACAAATCATTTTCTGAAATATCTGAAAATTAAATTTTGTTGAAAACCTTAAGAGGGAATAATTTAGACTATTACTTTATTATTATAATAATAAAGTATTGTGATCGACTTGGGAAAAAAAAATTTGCTACCCTGAAATTTTGTTTTTTCGCGTTTTATGACTAAATTAGCCTAAAAATGCAAAAAAAAAAAAAATCCGTCTATCTATACGCCGTCCGCCGAAATGTACGCTCAGCGCACATTAACTACCAAACCCTTCACGAAAGAAAGTTAATTTTTGGGGGATTATAGATAGTTGCAGATCTCAGGCGGATACCCATTTTGTAGGGTTTACGGGTTCAGAGGGAGGCGGGGGGAGCGCTTAAACCGAAAAATACGAATTCAAATATCTCAACCATGGTAAAAGCTAAGAAACTAAAACTCAACATACATATAGAGGAGTTTGTGGGACAACTTTTAAAAATAATTTAATTTTTTTATCCAGTGGGGTGCGAAAAGGGGGGGCTAAGAACCAATTCTCGGCCGAATTTTTTTTTCAAATGATTATATCTTCGAAATTACTTACCATAAAAAAATTGATATTTTGAGACCATTAAGGTGGCATATAGGTCCACTAAAATCAGTTTAGGTAAAAGCTAACTATTGTAAGGGGGAGGGTCAGGGGGTGCAAAGAAAAACACATAAAAATCAATATCTCGGCTATTTATTAAGCTATGTAATTGACTCTTAGAACCTATATTAAGTTATACTAGAGAAATATGAGAAAAATATAACATTTGGACAAAATGGTAGTGGGGGGAAATGGGGAGCATTTCAAAAATGATGCACTTTCCAAAATTTCAAACCGTTATAATTCAAAATTGAGTACAGATATCAAATTAGAACTTTCTCAAATTGTAGAACTAGTTTTTAAATTTGGTAAAAATTTTACGTCGGGAGGTGTAAGGGGAGGGAGGTGGTAACCAAAAATGTTGAAAATTTTGAGTGATTTTTTAAGGGGTCTGGTGAAAGATACAAAATTTAAATTTTCCATGTAGATACATCTATTTGTTGTACATACAGAAAAAATAAAACAAATTCCACAACTGTTATGCACCAACCCCCTGGTCTACCGTGCACAAGGTGTTTCATGTGCAATGAAAAAACCACATAAACTGAAAATTTTTGAATGAAATCTAAAGGTAGAAACTTGAAAACTTGTGAAATGCATTTAAAAAAATCTTTAAAAGAATGAAATATTAACTGGTCCCTTGAAAGCTTCTACTCCCTCCCATACAAAATGATTTTTTCGATCATTTTTAAGAAATTAATTATCACCTAATTAGTAAAAGCTATCAATTTGAAATTTTGCATAAAATCATTTGAAAATAGTTGAAATAGGACTGCGTCAAAATTTTTGAGATCACGCTTGCCGTTCTACCCCCTCCCATACAAAAGTATGATTTCGACCAATTTCATTAAATCAACTAATAACCAACAAATTAAAAGCTACGAACTTGAAATTTTGTACGAGCACCTTAAAAGAGAAAAAAAAAGAAAATTGCGTCACAAATTGTGCGATTTCCTACCTCTTCTACCCCCTCCCATACAAAATTATATTTTCGGCCATTTTTAGGAAATCAGTTGTCAGCTAATTCTTAAAAGCTACCAATTTAAAATTTTGCAGAAAAATTTATAAAAATAATTCAAATGATATTACTTTAAAAGTTTTGCAATCGCGCTTGCCCTTCTACCCCCTCCCATACAAAAGTATCATTTCGACCTATTTCATTCGACCAACTAATAACCAACAAATTAAAAGCTACGAACTCGAAATTTTGTACGAGCACACTAAAAGAGAAAGGAAATAAAATTGCGTCACAAATTTCACGATTCCGCGACCTCCTCTACTCCTTCCCATACAAATGTTTGGTTTCGAGAATGTAAAATACACCGAATCCTATGAAAATTCTATGCAACTTCGTCTATGAAACTGACATTCTATACAGTGAATATTGGAACTATTAACATCCACCCACTCATAAAACCTCAAACTTGCATAAATAAACGAACGAAATATTGATTATATGTACTGGAGCTTTTGAACGTTTCCGCAAAGTGTTAAATTGACAATTGCCCTGCCCAAGAACCCCCTATCAATTAGTCTTCCCTAACCACTCTAACTGCATATTGACTTTCCACACATACGCAACTTGTCCCAAGAATAATAAAGTTTCGCCCGACTTGTTGACGGTTTATATTATTTTTATCATGAATGTGATCTATGGCATACAAATTATTTTAATCCCCCAACTCCTTCCACCACCTCCCATACAAACTGCAATTTTTCATGAAATACTAAAAACCAATTTGCTCAGTACGTATAGCATTAATCGAGCTCAAATTTTATACTAAATCCTTAATTAGTATTATAATTAATATCGGGGAAAAGCAACAACTATAATCATTATTTAATTGATTAAATTTCAGATTATTAACTTTCATACTTTTCAAGAAAATCGAATTTTGGAAGAGATGGGATATTGCGTCACATTGTATTAGGGGAGAAGTTACTCAGTTAATAAGAGTTAGGAAAAAAAACATAATACAAAAAACAGTATTTCCTGTTCTCTTTTTGTACCTTTCTTAACTGACCTGGGGGCGGAAGTGAAAAAATTGACAATAGAATTGCAAGAATAGTGTCAATACCATGGAAAGAACTGAATCTCATAATAGAAATAATTATTATATAAATTAGCCTAAAAATGCAAACGAAAACTTCGTCTGCCTGTACGCCGTACCGTACAATAACTCCTAAGTCCTTGAAGATAGCATATTAATTTTTTGGTGGATTATATATAATCTAATCTCAGGCAGATACCAAGGTATTGAGGGGGAAGCATGCGTGCGCTCAAACTAAAATCTGCAAATTTGAAAATCTCAAATACGGCTCTAACCAGAAAGTTGAAAATCGTCAAATATATAAAGAATAATAGGCCCACCGTAATCGACTTAGAGGGAGGCAAATAATTTTGCAGAGGGAGGAGGGGGGTGTCTGGGAGTATTGCAAAGTAAACCATTACAAAATTATAATCTGAACTGTATCTTAATTTATGAAGTTGAAACTTGAAGCAAATATGTATAATAAATTTGGAACATAACAGTAGTAGATGGAAATGTATGTACGTATTATTTCTACCATATTTTAATAAATCAATTATCACCAACTCATTTAAAGCTGTTAACTAGAAAATTTGTACGAACACTTCCAAATATTTGAAAAAAAGTTGCATCAAAGATTTTGAGATTTCTTCACTCCTCTTACATCGTCACATTCAAAAGTGTTCCAACCGATTTCAATAAATCACATAAAACCAAAGAAAATTGCATCAAAAATTTTACGATACACCCAACTTCAAAAATAACTTTGCACCTCTTCCACATCTTGTCCGTTAAGAACAATCGATGTATGCTTAAGTACATATTTCGTTTTACGCACATTCTTCTTCTTCCGATCCTGTCCACCTTTCCACGCTCAAGCCCAAGATTTGTATGTTATTGTCCTTCTTTCATCACGATCAGTGATTAACGGTGCCTGGACAGTGTAATTCCAACCCTTCCACCGTCATTCAATGTTCGAACGTTCCAGAAGTAAATCATAGTTCGTTTTCAAATGCCAAAAGTCGTTACCATAGCATCCTATGCGCTGTACCCGTTCCTCGAATCTGGTAGATTTTAAGATCACGGGTGATAAGCGCTTGGTTCTGTGATTGTCCACTTGCCATTTTTATGGCAAGCAGGCTGTGGGTGCATTCTACTACCCAGCCCAGCGAGATGGTGAGCCCAAATTTCGAAAATGTTGAGTAATTTTTTTAGGGCTCTAGTGAAAAATGCTTCTAAGAACAGTCGAGAGATTCTTGAAGACATGCCTCGTTCTTGACGACCTCCGACCTCTTCAACTGACGAAACATTCAAAAAGAAATGGTGCTCGAAAATCGTCGTACCAGTGCCAAGGAGCAAGAGAGCTCGATATCTCTCGTGAGTCCATTCGTTCGATTTTTGTGGATTCTTTTGTCATGAACCGCGTCCTTGCTCGACTCTTTCCAATAAAGCTGAATTTTCTTCAAAAACATAACAGAACTACGATTGGGCGTAAAGCCCAATCGTGTGATACTCTAGATGAAGGTGAAATTTTTTTATTTTAAGAAATTTTGTAGGGGAAGTGGTAGAGGGGGTGATAACATTGAACTAATTTGTTTACATCACGATAAGGTTGCTATCAAAATGTTTTATACAAAACTTAGGATTCAAAAATTTCATAGGAAACTTTGTGTATTGAATTTAGTGAAATTGCGCAGTTTGTATGGGAGGTGGTAGAAGGAGGGTGAAGTTATTAATAACTTTCTTAGAAATAACTGTAAACATCATTTATTTGGCATATCAGGTTAGTAGCATTCATACTTTTCAGGCAAATTGACTTTTCGTACAGTTGTTGAATTGTGTCAAATTGTATGGGAGGGGATACAAGGAGTGAAGCTAATCGCCTAATTTTTTTGGTGTTAAGAATATTTCTAAATAAATGTTTAGTGCATAATTTCAGCTGCATCAATTTTGCATGTATCGAGTAAATTTGCTTAGAGTATTTCATGAAAAAGTGCAGTTTGTATGGGAGGGGGTAGAAGGAAGAGGAAGACTTAAATAATTTTTAAATGGCAGATTGAAATTATTATAAAAGTAATATATTCCAAATTTCATATCAATAGCATTTAAACTTTTCGAGAAAAGCCGTTTATAGTCGAATTGCGAAATTGTGTCATTTTTTATGGGAGTGGGTAGAAGGTGTGAAGCTAATGGTCTTATTAATAATTCTAAATACATATTTAGTCCTAAATTTGAGCTCGATAAATTTTATACGTACTGAGTAAATTGGCTTAGAGTATTTCATGAAAAAGTGCAGATTGAATGGGAGGTGGTGGAAAGAGAAGGAGGACATGTATAATTTTTATACGATAGACTGAAATCTTCATAAAAGTAATATGTTCAAAATTTCAGACTAATGGCTTTTATAGTTTTCGAGCAAATCCGTTTATTGTCAAATTGCGTAATGGTGTCATTTTGTATGAGAGGAGGTACAAGGGGTGGAGCGATTTGGTCCATTCACGAACTTGTCCTTACTTTTTTGTCAAAAACGACGTGTACAAAATTTGAACTTTCTATATCAACGCGTTCTCAAGCTACAGAGGACACGGACGGACGGACGGTCATTCATTTTCTTCTCCGAGCGTTATTTCTTGGCGTTACAAACTTTATGACAAACTTATAATACCCCCAGATTTCATCTAGAGTATAAAAAGGAAAAGGTACACCTATCTAGTCGAGTAGTACTTATAGAACAATGATTAAGGGTCCACCCGGTCTTATGAACAAAATCAACTAAAAGAATTTGAACTCAAACTCTATGGAGGACATTTCCTTTGAATTTCATCATGAATTTTCATATCTATGCAGTGTGTGTTTTATTCAGTTTATTGCTGCATACTGCGCAATTAACTATTGGATGTTTCTACACATTTTTATACTTTTTCTCTGGATCATATGCTTTTATTCTGTTCAATACTTTATTTACAGCAGTTCCATAGAATTTTCCCTTAATACGAGCAAATAGCTGCAAAAGCACATACACCAACTGAGTCGCAGTTATTCTACTTCTTCTACAATGGCGCTACAGCCCAAATTGGACATTGGCCTCCTGACATTCAGGTTGCTTAACATTTTTTAATTACTTATTGTGGAAGGATTGTTAGCCCTTCGCACAACCCTCTTTCTACGAATTTTTCATTTTCGTAGATCGAGGTGGCCAAGGTATACCCAAGCAGGCAATGTGCTGGAATTATATATTGCGTCGACCGGGATTTGAAATCACGACCTTCGCATTACAAGATCAACACGCTACCCACTAAGCTACACCCTAGCTTGAGTCGCAGTTATTACTGGTGTAAAAACACTTTAAATAATTACTCATGACTTTTTCGTTCTTAATTAATTCAAGGCTGGTAAAAACTGGAGATTTTCGCTATGAAACGTAATGAAAAATTTATACAAAAACAATAACTGAGGGAAGCTGCACTATTCCCAACGAGTCCTTTATTTTATGCCTCCTATCGTTTATAAATGTCATATTCAGTGTGGAAGTAACCTCAATGCATATACTTTTATGCTTCGTTGGGCGTCATACTATTGTAATAAATGACATGAAGGTGGATGGGACATACCAATAGAGGAATGGCACTAAAGTAAAACCATGACTTTAAAACTATCTGGAAAATCAGTTTTGCTCGTGTTTCAGCTACTGTACGGAACGTGTTTCCGTTTTGCACCGTCTAAGGGCTACGTGCATAAGGATGCAGGGCAATTCGCACTCCAAGCAAAGTACAAGTATATATTTGCAGCCATGTATATTTATAATGTACTTACATTCAAACGCTGGTGTAGTCGGATATAGCGTGATTTTTTTTTTCAACAAATAGATTTACCCCATGCATGTAATATGACGCCAACGAAAGTAAACATCGTCGACCAGAGAAAGTTTTGTAATATCCTAGGGAGAGTTGTGCATCTGCTCGGTGCACATTAACATCATATCCTTTTACTTTACCATGACTAGGACGCTAGACTAGCTGGAACAATTTCGCAGTGAGTCCTTGCCCGAAACAAGGATGATGTGGGATTGAGCACACACTACCAGTGTCTTCTACGGCAAGCGAGACTGTAAAGTGGCGCGCCAGAATGTGGTATGTGGAATATGGTCATGAAAATTTAATGGAGACACACGCGAATCAAATTGTCTTGTTAAGGATATGATGATATTATATAAGACAGGAGTGAGTGAAAACGATGTTAATGGATTATTTCATACTGAGGAAGGGTTTTCGAGTCAGGCGTTTCAGTTTACCGGCTATTTAACTATTTCATTGTCAACGATAAATTTTTTTGACAAATTTACACCAATTGAAGTTGAATTTAGTATCGGGTGTTGAAAAGAGATATTTAGAGTTATGAAATTTGTTAGGGAGAAAAGTGATTTATGAGGAAATCCAAATTATATTATGACGTAGGTATGTAGATGCAATGAAGTTTGGAAAATTTCTTAAAAAAAATGCAAATTAAATCACTATTTTACATGGAAAAACGAGTGTTATACTCCAGATGAATTCTGAGAGTATCATAAGTTTGCTCTAAGGTTTGTAACGCCAGGAAATACTGCTCGCACAGAGTACACACAAACTGATCGACGGGACGCACAGTCCAAACAAGGATCAACGAGCATCAACGTTGCAAACGGAAAAACCAGGTACAGTCATCAGCGATCGCGGAACATGCAACGACAGAGGACCATACCATCGATTTCGACAATGTGCAAATTCTGGCCAGGACAAATCAATATTATCAACGAATTGTACGAGAAGCAATAAAAATTTCTAAACATCCACAGAACTTCAACTGAGACACCGGATACAAGTTATCAGCAGTTTGGCTACCTGCCTTAAAATTTAGTAAGAACAGAATCCGCACCCAGGAATCCATAACTAATTTAATTACCTGATACTAATTAATTAGCCTCAATTCACTAATTTACCCTTCCCACACTCAATTAACCACCTTTTCTATATAATAATTGTCATTTGTAATTGTTGACCAGTTTAATAAAGGTCTCAGCAGAGACCGAAACGTCTCGAATAATAAATCGTAACAGTGTAGAATCCGGAAATCTTTTCTTTCAATACGAAATGCACTGTGAAAACATTCATCAAACCAGTGTGAATTCTACTGGTATGCAATTTAAAACATGTCAATTGAATGATGTTTATAGTTATTTCTGAAAAAGTCATTGATAACTCTTCTTCATACTTCTGTTATGTTTATACTCTAGATGGAATCTGAGACTATTAAAAGTTTGGAACGCTAAGAAATAAGACTCGGAGAAAAAAATGAACGATACCGAAATTCATATCAATCAATCAAATTCCTGTTAAGACCCCCTATAGGGGCATAGGACAGAAACAACTTTCTTCTACAAGGCGCGATCCTGAGCATCGGCCTTAAGCCGTTGCCAGGACTTGTTTATTCCTACTGCTCAACTACTCACTTCCATGTGCTACATGGTCGACCAACTTGGCGTTGTCCTTGAGGATTATTATCTAGAGCCTGTTTGGAGATGTTTCGCTCTGGTTTCCTCAAAGTGTGACCGATCCACTGCCACTTCCGCCTTTGAATATCAATACCTATTTTAGTCTGTCCAGTTGTACTCCAAAGTTCGTCGTTGGAGATCACTTCTGGCCAGAATAAAATAAGTCGAACGGTCACTTTCCACGTAGTATAACCATATAACGTGGATCTGACGCATGCGTCAAAAACTCGCAGCTTCGTGCGAAGCGAAATCTCTCTTCACCTCCAGAAAGGGGAATGGATACCGAAGGTCTGACGAGTTTTATTTAGATGAGCCTCAATATCCATTTCGACTCAGCATATGCTTCCGAGATAACAAAAATCTTGCACCTCTTCCACATCCTGTCCGTTAAGAACAATTGGTGTGCTTGTGTTCGAACCCATGCGCATAAGCTTAGTTTTACGCACATTTATTTTCATTTCCGCCTCTTGGCATTTAGAATGCAACGAGCGAACATTTGACTCTAAGTCCGAACGGCAAGCAAACACACGTCATCAGCATAATCAAGGTGACTTTAGATTTTTTTTTTAAATTTTTTATTTACAATAGTCGACAGGTTATAATATACCACTGACCATACAAATACAAATTTAAATTAGAATTAATGAATAATTACAATAATTAAAAAAAGAATAACTATACTATTATAAAGAAAAATAAAAAATATTTACAAACAAATAATGCATTAAAAATAGAAAAGAAGAATCAATAAAATGCTACATTATATATATCTACACAAAAGTAGATAAAGTCGATTTTATACAATTTCCACTAACATTAAAATCGATATGCTCATAATAACGGTTGAAATCTCTACAAACAACATCAAGAGGTTCCCCTTGCCCTTGCTTCTGTGATTAGCAGGATAAAAGAAGTCATGAAACCGTAGAGATCTAGCAGGTACACAAACATTGAACAGTAACAGCAGATTGGACGCATCAATATTACCCATGAGTAAGCCATGAGCGAACAAAGCATTGATGACCTCTCGACGTCTAGACAGATTATCTAGACACAACAATTTCAAACGCTCAGAATAAGGTGGGAGAGATTCAGGATTATTCCAAGGAAGGAACCGCAAGGAAAAACGAAGAAAACGCTTTTGAACACCTTAAATACGATTAATATGGACAGCATAATGAGGACACCAAACAGGGGAAGCATACTCTAAAATAGGTCTTACCAATGAGACAAAAAGGGATTTAAGTACGTAAGGGTCAGTGAAATCACGAGTATAACGACGTACGCAGCGAAGCATCTTATTAGCCTTACTCACAATAGTATCATAGTGCAATGTGAAGCTCAGCTTATAATAAAAGATAACACCAAGATCACTAATATGATCAACCCGGTTCAGGCCAGTATTATTTAAAGTGTAAGGTTGAAATAGGTGTAAGTTTACGAGAGAAGGATAAGACATTACATTTATCAATATTTAAAACTAACTTGTTACGAACACACTAGTCATGAAAGATATCAAGATCACGTTGTAGAGATAAACAGTCTCAGTTTCACTTTCAATCTTCTTAAAAATTTTAATATCGTCAGCATATAAAATTAAGTTAGTGTTCGGTTAAACAAAGGAAAGGTCATTTACAAATAAAATAAAAAGTAGTGGCCCAAGATGACTTCTTTGTGTCACACCAGACGTAGACATAACATCATGGGAAAACAAGTTCAAAAAATAACTGATTGAGTTCTATTTGACAAATATGAGAAAAGCCAGCGAAGTAGAATAGGAGAAAATCCTAATTTATCGAATTTCAGAAGTAGAATTTCATGAGACAATTTATCGAAAGCCTTGCTGAAATCTGTATATATACAGTCAATTTGAGATTTATTTTCAATACAGCGGCTTACGAAATTGGTAAAGGATAGAAGATTAGTCACAGTTGATCATCCCTTAAGAAACCCATGTTGCTTAGTAGAAAGTGAAGATTTAAAATTGAAGTAAATCACTTCAGTCAAAATGCGTTCGAAAACTTTAAGAATTGCTGAAAGCTTTGCAATAGGTCTATAATGTCAACAGTGCTACTCTTTTTATGAGCAGGTATAATAAAAAAATTTTCCGGATGTGTGGAGAAACGCCTAACAAAAGGGACTTGTTAAACAGCAATGAAAGAGGAAGACTTAAGACATCAGCACAGTGATACAAAATGGCACTGGGAATCCCGTCCGGTCCCGAACTATAGGAGATTTTAATCTGCTTAAGGGATTGAAAAATAGTATCAGCACTCACAAAATTACAGCGAGGAATTGTATAGCAAGGCAAGGATCTGGACAAAGCTTCAAAATCCGATGAACCATCATTCAGTATAAATGATTGGGCAAAGAAGTTGGCAAATAAATTAGATATGATATCCGGGTCGTCAGGAAAGTTCCATCAAACGATAAACTCGACGAAAAACCATCATTTTTGCGTTTAGAATTAATAAAAGCCCAGAAAGATTTAGGATCTGTCTTAATATCGGTTTTTACTTTCTCAATGTACCTGTTGGAGGCTAAAATCGCGTATTGTTTGAAATTCTGCCTAGCTATAGGTTAAATAGTCTCCTTTGAAGACCTTTACCGTCCCCACCTTTCAGTGCAGCTTTCAATGTGTCATTTATTACCACCAGAAACAGAGCTGGTGATAATATGTAGCCATGTCTAATACCCGTACGCACAGGACAGCTCTCTTCTATGCAAGACGCCACACCTTGCATCTTCGTAGGATTCTTTAGCTAGAGAGCTCAAATTTTTTACATATCGTTTATGACAAAAAAGTAAGATCAAGTTCGTGATCGGGCCAAATCGCTACCCTTCTACCCCGCCCGTACAAAATGACACAATTTCGCAATTTAACAATCAACGGATTTACTCCAGTACTATACAGTACCTGGCCAATGAATTATACTCAAAGCAATAATGATCACAGGTTATAAGTACCTTGTGGGTATTTTCATATTTTAAGAGCAGTAAATACCCTGACTGTTTTGCTATGCATTTATTACTCTAGAGAAATTTAACTTTTAATTCATTTTATGAAAATTTAAAAATTTTCGTCCTGTATATAACCGAGTGTTAACTTTGACATTTGGTTCTTGTGAGTGAATACAGTGTACGAATAGGGTTTTAACGGACATTTCGGTAAAAACTTAACAGCAATATTTTTTTAACAGAGCTTAGTGTGCAGTAATAAAAATTCGGGCAGGGAAAAAAGGACATTTCTAGTTACATAAAAAAAATTGTGTAAAATTTATTGAAGTTCCTAAAATGTGCAATATTTCACAATCGACAGTAAGAAATATAAAAAATGGTAGATAGGGGAGTAGATGTTCGATTGGGCTAGAAGGAGTATTGCAAAAGTGTACGAAAAACAGCACCACGGGCTGACAGGAAGGTTGTTTCCATTGTTGAAAGAAACAGAAAGGCTTCAATAAAAGCAGTCTATAAGATGGTTTCGGACCAAGGCGTTGAAATTTCAGAGCGCACTCTAAGACGTCGGTTGAAAGAAGCGCATTTGGACTGCAGAAGAAACCAAAAAACCAAACTTAACTCCTGTTCATAAAGAAAAGACTGCCTTGGGCAAAGACGCATAAACACTTCTCAACATCTGACTCAATACCAGTGATTATTTGGGGTGTGATCTCTGGGAAAGGGCTTGAAGTTTTATATTTTGTAGAAGCTACCATGAACTCCGACCAATATCTGAAAGTTCTCAAGGATGCTTTTCTTCCTCAAGTGGCAAGTTGGTTCGAAGAAAAGGACCAATATATCTTTATGCAGGACGGCGCACCCTGCCACACTGCTACATGTGTGAAAATAAACTGCCAACAAGTCGGGCGAAACTTTATTATTCTTGGGACAAGTTACGGATGTGTGGAAAGTCAATATGCAGGTTAGAGTGGTTAGGGAAGGCTAAGTGAAAGGGAGTTCTTGGGCAGGGCTGTTGTAAATTTAACAATATTTCATTCATTTCTGCAAGTTTGGGTTTTTATGAGGAGTGGAGTAGGGGTAATAGTAAGGGTGGGTAGATGTTAATAGCTTTTTAATTAATTGCTTGAATCGCGTCCAATATTCTCTGTATAGAATGTGTTTCATAGACGAAATTGCATAGAATTTTCATAGGATTCGGTGCATTTTACATTCACGAAAACAAACATTTGTACGGGAGGGGGTAGAGACAGTAGGGGAATCGTAAAATTTGTGACGCAATTTTATTTCCTTTCTCTTGTAGTGTGCTTGTACAAAATTTCAAGTTCGTAGCTTTTAATTTGATGGTTATTAGTTGATTCAATGAAATAGGTAGAAATGATACTTTTGTATGGGAGGGGGTAGAAGGGCAAGCGCGATTTCTAAACTTTTAAAAGAATTTCATTTCAATTATTTTTATAAGTTTTTAGGCAAAATTTGAAATGGATAGCTTTTAAGAGTTAGCTGATAACTGATTTCTTAAAAATGCTCGAAAAAATAATTTTGTACGGGAGGGGGTAGAAGAGGTAGGGGAATAGCAAAATTTGTGACGCAATTTTATTTTATTTCTCTTGTAAGCTGCTCGTACAAAATTTCAAGTTCGTAGCTTTTAATTTGTTGGTTATTAGTTGATTTAATGAAATTGGTCGAAATCATACTTTTGTATGGGAGGGGGTAGAAGGGCAAGTGTGATTTTGAAACTTTTAAAATAATTTCTTTGCAAATATTTTTATAAGTTCTTATGCAAAATTTCAAATGGATAGCTTTTAATATTTAGGTGATAATTAATTTCTTAAAAATGGTCGAAAAAATAATTTTGTATGGGAGGGGGTAGAAGTTTTGAAGGTATTCGACCAGTTAATATTTTATACTTTTAGGAATTTTTTTAAATGCATTTCCCAAATTTTCAAGTTTCTACCCTAAAATTACATCCAAAAATTTTCAGTTTTCGTGTTTTTTTCGTTTCACATGAAACAGCTTGTGCCCATTAGACCGGGGTGGTCGGTTCATAACAATTGTGGATCAAATTATTATTTTTTTTCTATGTATATCAAATAGATGTATTCACATGCAAAATTTAAAGTTTCTATCTTTGAGCAGAGTCATAAAAAATTCACTCAAAATTTTCGACATTTTTGCTTACCATCTCCCTCCCTTTACACCCCCTAACTTAAAATTTTTATCAAAATTATAAATTATGTAGTTCTATAATCTGACGAATTTTCAATTTGATATCTGTACTCAATTTTGAGATATAATGATTTCTAATTTTGAAAAGTGCACCATTTTTCAAATGCTCCCCATTTCACCCCACTACTATTATGACCAAATTTTATATTTTTTTTGTATTTCGCTAGTATAGCTTAGTATATGTTTTAAATTTCAATTACATAGCTTAAGAGATAGTTGAGATATTAATTCTTAAGTGTTTTTCCTTGCACCTCCCCCCCCCGGCCCTTCCTCTTACAATAATAGGCCTATTTCTAAGTTGATTCTGGTGGATCTATACGCCATCTTAATTGCCCCAAAAAATGAATTTTTTATGGTAAGTAGTTTCGAAGATATAACCATTTCAAAAAAAGATTCGGCCGACAATTTGTTTTTAGCCCCCCCCCCCCTTTACGGACGCCAATGGATAAAAAAATTAAATTATTTTTGGAATATGTCCCACAGCTCTCTCTATACGTGTGCTGATTTTCATCTTTCTATCTGCATTCGTGGTGAAGATATTAGCAAGTGTATATTTCGACTTTTTCCATCCCCCGCCTCCCCCTTCCACCCCACACT
The DNA here is from genome assembly GCA_963669355.1 of Chorisops tibialis. Lineage (NCBI taxonomy): Eukaryota > Metazoa > Arthropoda > Insecta > Diptera > Stratiomyidae > Chorisops > Chorisops tibialis. The sequence continues at coordinate 128,367,020 of OY770264.1, forward strand.
CCCCAAAATTTGGATAATGGAGCTCACTTACCAAGTTAATAACCCAACCAAAAATCAACATTCTACCTTTAACGGTCTTGGAGGTACGAGTCCATATGTACGGCGTACGGCGTACGGCGGGACGGATTTTTTTTTTTTGCTTTTTTAGGCTAATTTAGTCATGAAACGCGATAAAACAAAATTTCAGGGCAGCAAATTTTTTTTTTTCTGTGTCGATCACAATACTTTATTATTAAAATAATAAAGTAAAATACCAAAGAAAAAATAATATTATTGTTTTATCACGGCCAGGGAATCTACCGGACATGAATCCCATTGAGAATGGATGAGCAGTATTAAAAAAACAAGTTTCCAAAAAAGGTAATAGCAATAATGCAGAATTAATCAATTTTATTAAAAAAAATTTGGATTCATGATGATCTAATCAAAAAAAACTGCAGAAAATAGCATAAAAAGTATGGAATCTGGTGTAAAAGATTTAGTAAAAAATCGAGGTAGTTGGACGGAATACTAGTTTTTAATTATATCGGAATGTTCTTTTCTGTGATTATTACTTTAAATGAGTTGAAGAATGTTAAAAAAAAACTAAAAAAAAAAAACATAAATATTCTGTACATTATTGTCGACTGAAAAATGTTATGGCTAATATGCTAATGAATGGTTTGAGTATAATTCATTGGGCTGGTACTGTAATAGCTATTGATCTGAAATTTTGGAATATGTTACTTTTATTACGATTTTAATCTATCCGCCCCTTTCCTCTATCTTCCATACAAACTGCACTTTTTCATAAAATGCTCTAAATAAATTTATCGATCTGAAATTTTGCACAAAATATTTATTTAAATTAATTATAATTATTAGTTAAAGCATAAAATATTAGACGATTGATTTCAACCCTTCTACCCCCTCCCATAAAAAATAACACAATTTCGCGTTTCGGAAATAAACGGATTTGCTCAAAAAGTATAAAAGCTATTAATCTGAAATTCGGACTATATCACTTTTATGACGATTTCAATCTACTATATAAAAATTATTTAAGTCCTCCATCACCTCCCATAGAAACTGTACTTTTTCATGAAATATCCTAAGCCAATTTACTCAATCCGTATAAAATTTATCGAGCTGACATTGTGCACTTAATACTTATTTAGAATTATTAATAAGGCCAAAAAAATATAGACGATTAGCCTTACCCCCTCTACTCTCCCATACAGTCTGACACAATTTCACAACTTTACAAAAAGTGCATTTTCCTGAAGAGTATGGATGCTACTGATCATTTAAAACACACCATCGTATTTCTGGAAAAATCTCCTTCTACCACGTCCCATATAAACTGTACAATTTCACTAATCCAATCCACCAAAACAAGTCTTTATCTTAAGAGAACAAATAAGTTTAAAAAAATTGTGATAAATTTATTTTGCTTGAAATTGATCTCTTATTAGATATGTATAAGATCGACTAATATGGACGAAATGTATCAACATCAATAATAAACTCATCTAAATTCTGTAAAATGTATTTTCGCAATTTCAGCGAATAATTTGTAGCTATGACGAAATAACAAGCAAGTAAAATTTCTAATAAACAAGAAACCAATCGGAGCTGCAACTGTGTCTTTCGTGTTGTTATTTGGATGTTATTACAAATCACTCCATACTAGTAGTATTTCCAATGTCAAACAACTTACTTTCATGCTATCCTCCCCATACCCCTCACCGTTCTGTTAAATGAACATATGTTACCGTCAACCCAATGCAATGCTCCAAAAGTGCTAGTTATATTCAGGGTTTCCTAATTTTCCCTGGGTTGATTAATATTTCATCGGCCGATTAGCATATTACATCCTGAGTAGCATAAACAGTCGATCGAATTTCGCACATGCATCCAAACATATTCATATCAAATTAACCTCGAAAAGGACCCACTCGTACACTTGTATATAACGTCGGGAAAGCTGTGTTTATCTCTCAAACTCGGTATTTCACTCTTCATGCGATAATTTTCGACACATCGCTAATTGTTAACTATGCAATGCTCCACAAAATGGCTTATTGGAATTTGAAGTAGTTTACATTGTTATTAATGGCCGGCATATTGATGCAGTACATGTGTACACAATTCTAGAATACATCATTTGCAAGTGCATAACAATATTTAGTATTATGAAACATTTGTGGGAAGGTGTGTTGTGCACATCGCTTCCAAACTGCATTTTAATTTTTATCTAGATCATTCATTTAGTTGTATAATAGTTTATGATAAACATTAAACATGCATTGAACTATTTTAAGTAAACTTTTAGTGGATTTTTACGCCTTGTCTTAAGTATTCTTCTGAACTCCTTGAGTTTATTACATCATTAAAAAACTTGTATATCATCGATTAGCGAGTACAGGTGTTTAAGCCACAAAATGAAAATTCTACATCAGTGCGTTTTGAAAGCAAAATTTACTGTGATAATTAAGCCTGTGGGTTGGAGAACCTATCAGGCCCTCCCTTAGGTGATGAATGGAGGACGCCGTGGTGTATCGCAAGACCCTCGTCCGCGGTCGGTTAGCATGATAATAGCAAGGAATTAAGTTTGACAGTTGTACCTTCCACAACGTGCTCATCGGACAAACGTTGGCAACCGCCTCGTTTGAGCCTGAATGAATGAACATGTGGAGGTAGATATAGCAGCAAACATTTTTCCTGTAAAACCATGCCGCGAACGAGCCCAAAAAAAACTATCAGATGGAGTCCCCCGTATTGGCTCTATGTCTCCGGCGCAAGAGGATGCTAAAATCACCGGGTCCAAACGCGGTTGGGGAGCTACTAGAACGGTGGAACCAGGTTCTAGTAGTACTGTGCTATTGGCAAACACCCAGCGCACTTCCATGACAGAGCTCAGTGATCTCGCTTTAAGGACATTAAGGGATACAGCCTCAGAGCCAAATAAGTCGATGAAGGTGGGTATAGATGTGTTCATGCTGCGACGCCGATAATATCCTGCACAACTATCTTGGCTGGCCCAAAAGTCACACGGATCAATAGTCTGGTGGACTAAAATATTACAACAAAAAGCACAGCTTATTTTACAGAAATTTCAAAGACTAGCATGTCTTAGTGTCACAGGTGCAATGAAAACCTGCCCTACAGCGGCAATGGAAATATTCCTATACATCCCTCTGATACATCTCCATCCATCTTGTATACAGATGGCTCGCGCACTTCGGAGGGGACTGGAGCCGGAGTCACAGGTCCTAACTTTTCGGTTTCAAAACCTCTTGGAAATGAAGCCATAATCTTCCAAGCTGAATTTATTGCAATGGAGCTATGTATCCAAGAGAATATTAGGAGAACTCATCGCAACAAATCTATTTTTATCTTATCGGATTGCCAGGCAGTTTTCAAAGCTTTGGCATCCAACAATCACGGATCGAGGCTTGTGTGGTACTGCCTTCACAACCTAATCATCCTGGGAAAGAAGAACATAGTAACATTAATGTGGGTCCCAGAACGTACGGCGAATGAGAGAAATGCAGAGGCAGACCGCCTCGCAAAAAATGGCGCAGAAACTAATTTTATTGAACCAGAGCCATTCTGTGGAAAACCAGAGGAACACTGCAACCTTATACTTAGAGAGTGGGTTGAACAAGAGCATATAATCTACTGGATTCTTTCAGGATTATCAAACTTAAAGAAATTTATCCTACCACAAAAAAAAACAAAGCGGAAGATATTCTAAAATTCATAAAGAGTAACATTAGTTCTCTAATCGGCCTATTGACGGGCATAGTAGAGTACCTGAAAAATATGGGTCTCACTGAAACCGACATCTGCGGCCTCTGTCTTAGGCACACAGAGACAACAGAGCATGTCCTATGTCACTGCAAGGCAGTAGCAAGGAAAAGATTCAATCTTCTAGAAAAATGTTTCCTCACAACTGATGAACTAGCCAACATGGCTCATTTAAATATACTTAGACTAGGCTATTGAGTTAGTTAGGGTAAAGAGGCAATAAACGCACAATAGACCAAACAGGTCGTGGTGCTCTCCCCTAATTAAATAAATAATCTCGGCTGGTCTTGATACTCAGACCATCCAAACCCTTCAAGGTGGTATTAGAAACCGTGCAGCGTGCCGTCCGAAGTAATCAGAGTGGAGGCGAAAGGTCTCAGTATCCCTGCAACCTCTCAGATTAATAAAGCTAGTACTTCCGAAGCGCAACGGATAGCGCTGTGGTTTCGAAACTGTCAGCAACGAAAAGGTGGAGCATGCCAAGAAGGGGAGCCCCACGGAGTAAGACTCATAGCTTGACTCCGTGTCTTGCAACTGTCAGTGGAAAATGTCGAAGTGGTTCAAACACGTATTGAAAGAAAAGATTTCCGGATTCTGCACTGTTACGCTTTATTATTCGTGGCGTTTCTGTCTCTGATGAGACCTTTATAACTCATCGACAATTATAAAAGACAATTATTATATAGAAAAGGGGGTAAATTGAGTGTGGGAAAGGTATTTAAGGTTAACGACAATTATTATATAGAAAAGAAGGTAAATGGTACAAAGCCGGCAAACTCAGAGTAGTTCAAGCCAATCTACATCACAGTAAAGCGGAGACCGCCACTCTCCAACAACACCTCTTAGGTTATTCGGATGTTAAACTTGTCCAGGAAGCGTGGTTGAGTGGCTCTAACCATATTCTAGGATGGTGCAACAAAACTTTTACAGTCATTCACGGGCCCAAAACAGATAAGCTACAGACATGTGTCGTTGCGAAAAAAGCACTAAAATTAACATTAATTCCGCAATTCAGCAGCCCAGACTAAACAACGACGCTCTGGGAGAGGTCACTAAACGGAACACCGCAGCCAGTTAAGCTGGTTTCATCATACCAGCCATACGACGCAAGGGAGGTTCCAACGACTGACCTGTGCCAGCTTGTACAGTACAACACAGGGGACTTGGTAATAGGTTGAAGCGCCAATGCCCATCACATCTGCTGGTCTAGCGCAGACTGCAAAGATCGCGGTAAGTCAATTCTAGAATTTCTTAGCATGAACAATCTTAATGTTTGTAATGTTGGTAACAGTCCCACCTTTATAAATAGAGCAAGAAGCGAGGTAATCGACGTGACTCTTGCAACTAATTTTAAATTGCTAGTGGTCTGCAACTAGAAAGAACCATCCTTATTAGACCACATGTGGATAAGATTTGAAATAGTGGGATCAGCAAAAAATAGCCGGTTTCACAGAAATCCAGCAAGAACGGATTGGGTTAATTATCAGGAGCTAATAAACGCTGTCTGGTGGAATAAAGATCTCGATATTCTGAAAAACGAGCAAGGAAACTCTTTTACGAAGCTAATTCCAGCAAACTTGACACAGACAACTTGAACTTTTAATTCAAACGCATTTCCCAGGATGCCCCTGCCACAAAGTTCATGTGTCGATCGTATTCCAGCCAACTCAGAACTAGTAGATACAGTCGGGACGCCAGAAAACATAGGAATTGCGTTCATTTCCTTCAAACGTTACAAGTCGCCAGGACTGGACGAAGTCTATCCCGCTATGAACCAGAATACGGATGAAACAATAATTCAGTACCTGGTTGACATAGATAAAGCATGCATCAGTCTTTTCCATATACCGAAGCTATGGCAAGAGGTTAAGGTAGTTTTCATACCTAAGCCAGATAAAGCCTCCCACAACATCCCGAAGGCTTTCCGACCCATCAGCCTGACTTCGTTCCTTCCTAAAGGCCTGGAAACACTGGTAATCAGCTGACCTACGGGCAAATCTGAACCTCTCGGTCAGATCCCCCATCAACCCTCCTATCTGAGAGGTAGGTCCACTGACATTGCCTTGCATGTGACGATAGACACCGTAGAGAAAGCTTTCCATCATAAAGAGGTTGCGCACCGAGTGTACCTGAAGGAAATCCCACTCAAGTTTTGATCGCAGTTAAGATGATTTTTAAGCTAGGAATACATAGTTCTATTGCATGTCTAGGGTATTTTTTTTTTTAGAAACGGAGACATTTTAATTAAAATAAAACACAAAGAAATATTTTAATATCCATGAAATGTTTATTAGAAAGATAGTTTTCAGAAATTAATGCGTGAATATGATTGCGGACGCTGGCGCGTACATAGCATAATATAGAAGTTCAATTTTCATATACACATTTTGTTCAGTGACGAAATACAATTTGGGCTAAATGGTCATGTTAATAAGCAGAATTGCCGCATTTAGAGTCATAATAATCCACAAGTCAATGTCGAAACATCATTACATTCGGAAAAAGTTACCATTTGGTGCGCTTTATACGCAGGTGAAATCATTGGTCAATATGTCTTCAAAAATAATGATGGTCAGAACGTTACAGTCAATGGTAAGCGGTACAGAGAAATGATTACTAACTTTTTCGTGCCTGAATTGGAAAGCATTAACGTCACAGACATGTGGTTTCCACAGGACGGCGCCCCATGCCACACAGCGCGCGATACAATTAATTTCTGAAAGATCATCAAATGTTATGATCGATTAATTTCACGAAATGTACCTTTTAACTGGCCATCTCGTTCGTGTAATTTGACGCCATTCGCTTTTTTTTTCTCTGGAGATATGTAAAATTCCATGTCTACGGCGATAGACCAGAAACTATTGAGCACTTGGAAGCCAATATTTGACGCGTTATTGCCCAAATTTTGATTGATTTGATTGATATTGCCCAAATACAGCCAGATTTGCTGCGTACAGTGAGTAAAAATTGGACTTCCAGATTACGCCATGTACGCGCCGGTCACGACGGCCACATGCACAAAATCATATTCAGATATTAATGCTATAAAATTGTCTCTCAATAAAGCCAATTTCACGGATATTTTCCTGTATTTTATTTTGATTTAAAGGTCTGCGCCACTCAAAAAAAAAAACACGCTTTTTTCAGATTTGAAAAGAGGACAAACTCTTCCGTACTGGCGTCGATACTAGTATAGGGACTTACTCCAAATACTCCAGCACATACCCTTTTTCCTGTTTTGGATTGATGCCTTTCTTAGATTGGGCCTGTTGAATACTCAGCCTTGACGTTCTGGAAAGATAGCCCTAAATGGTTTAGAGAAACTATGTCTTGCTACCATAGAATCGGAGAGAGGTATTCCAAGAAATACTTCTTTTCATTTTCTAAAGTTAGAGAAGTATACGCAATTTTGCGTTCTATCCCGTCTTTTGGTAAAATTCAAAATATTATCGTACCTTTAACGTAATTTTATTAGTAATGTAAAAATTAAAAAAAAAAACCTATTGTACTCCCTTTCTCTAATCACTTTTGTTTCGATGACTGCTACAATTCAGTCTCTATTCTAATCCTTTGGAAATTGATGCTTCACTTTTATCGATCTTAACAGCAAATTACAGCTAGCTACATGGGAGATATCATTTGGTTCACTTTTATCACATATGGTATGACGTAACACCCCTATATGTGTGTGAATTTTCAGCTTTCTAGGTAGAGTGATAGTTGAGATATTCGAACTTGCAGTTTTCGACACTACCGCTCCCCGCCACTACCACTTAACTTCGCTACTTCGCAGCTATGGAACAAACTTTATATATAATATTTTTTTTTATTAATTTGTTTTCAAAAAGAGGAGAGCTACAAAAAGTAATTTGTTGGAAGAATTTTTTTCAAATGAATATATCTTCGGCAATATTCAATACAAAAAGTTCATATTGTAGGACCAATAAAATAGCATATAGGTCCACCATAATCGACTTGGAGGGAGACCAATATATGTATAAGAAAGGGTCAATAAGGGAGATGCATAGAAAACACTTACCTATCCTATCTCTCTGCCTCCGTCGCATTTTAGGAAAATTCTGGCCAGAACTGATTTCCAAACGAAAATAGGTTTTGAGATTCAAAGGCGGAAGTGGCAGTGGATCGGTCACAGTTTGAGGAAACTAGAGCGAAACATTGCCAAACAGGCTCTGGATTATAATCCTCATGAAAGACGTCAGGTTGGTCGATCATGGAAGCGAGCAGTTGAACAGGATGCCAGAGGATGAGCAACAAATCTCGACTTTCAATTCAGGAATCGTTTTTGAATTATTGGTGTACACCTTTGGTTTCCAAAAAACCCCAAAGAAAAAAATTCAATGACGTCAAATCGCATGATCTTGGTGGTCAATTCACAGCGCCGGGTCGCGAGATAATAATAATAATAATAATTATTTTTGTTTTTATTACTCCGTAATTCATTTAACATTTTCATTAACATTACAATACTATAAAAAAATTAAGAATTAATTAAAACAAAACCTACAACTATGACACATAGGTCGTCTATCATTAACGAAATAGAATAATTACTTTATATGTTCATTAAAACTAATCACTCCATAAATGTATATACATATATTTTAACAATTATTGTAAACAAAAATGTTTGATTAAAAATCTATAAGTTGAATTCTTTTATAAGTTCTTTACGATACCAAAACGCTGATTTAACATAATTATATAAATTATTCCAATTTTCATCATTTACTCCATCCAACACATCTATTACTTCCTGCTCTTGCATATTAGTTTATTAAAGTTCTAGTAAACGCCCGCGACTTCGTCCGCATAAAAATCGCAATAATAAGTAATTTTTGAGAATGTAGTTAGTAATACATTATATGGGATATATAAAATGCTTACTTTAATGGCTCTTTAAACACAATGTTTTGTATTTTGTTGGAATCAGAACCTAATTTCTGGTACTGATTCCAACGAGAATGATAGCATGCTACTCGCATTTGAATGGGAGACGCTCGTAATCATATCAATCCCGTGATTTGAGATCATATACGTATTGAAGAGCATTAAGGACATGTGAATAATTATCATCATCATCACCAATGGCGCGACAGCCCAAATCGGGCACTGGCCTCCTGAAGTCGTCGCCTCCAATCGTCTCGATCCAAAGACCGCGTCCTCCAGCTGCAAATTTTTAGAATGGCTTTTCTGTTTTCATCAACCGAGTCTTCCCATCGCTTGCGTGGTTTGCCTACTGGCCGGTTACCACTCGCTTTGCCTTTAAGAGCACGTTTGGGGATTCTTCTGTCTTCCATTCGCTCTACATGGCCAGCCCACTGCAGTTTACGTAACTTGATGAACGTTGAAGCTTCTGGCTCTTCGTAGAGTTGATACAACCCATGGTTGTATCTTATTCGCCATTCCGTTCCTTCCTTCACAGGTCCCAAAATTCTTCGGAGGACCTTTTTTTCGAATGCGTTAACTGCTTTTTCGAGAGTTCGCGTTAATGTCCACGTCTCGCTGCCATAATAGAGCACAGGTCGTATAATAGTTTTATAAATCCGCAGCTTATTGTTCCTGTGCACTTTCTTGGATTTCATTATTGGAAGTACCGAATAATACGTCTTATTTGCAAGTATTATCCGTCGTTTGATTTCGTCTATTTCATTACCGTCCTTTGCTAGATTAGCCCCAAGATATATGAAGTTGTCCACACTCTCCAAATTATATTCCGCAATTGTTATGTTTTGTCTGATTGGCGTTCTCCTTCTTGTTTGCGTCATTACTTTTGTTTTGCTTTCATTAATGCGCAACCCGACTTCTTTTGCGGCGGAGTCAAGATTGACAAATACCTCCTTAGCAATAGGGAAGCGTATGTGAATAATTATAGCTTGTGTTAATTAAAAAAAAGCCCAAATAAAATAACATTAAGCTTAAAAACCTAACAGGACTACGATTGTGCGTAGAGCCCAATCATACGATACCATAGATGAAATCGAAATTTTTGTGATATTATGAAATTTTGTATGGGAAGTGGCTGCACTGAACTAATTTGTTTCACATCATGCTAGAGTAGCTATAAAAATGTTTTGTACCAAATTTAAGCTTCAAAAATTGAGTAGGTACTGAGAAAGTTAGTGCATTGAATTTAATGAAATTGTGCAATTTGTATGGGAGGTGGTAGAATGAAAGGGGGGTTTTTGGTGATATTTCGAGAAACAACTATAATCATCATGCAATTGATATATTTTAAATTTCAGGTCTGCATCATTCACGCTTTTTAAAAAAATCGAATTTTCGTAAAGACGTGGAATTGTGTAACATTGTATGGGAGAGGGTAGAAGGAGTGAAGCTACTCGGTCAATTTTTTCCCGATATTAATAACGCTAATTTAGGATAGAGTTCGAAATTTGAGCTCAATGAAAGTTATATGTACAGAGAAAATTAGTTAGAATATTTCATGAAAAAGTGCAGCTTGTATGGTAGGTGGTGCAAAAGAGTAGATGGTTTTAAGTGAATTTTTCAGAAACAACTATAATCATTACGCAATTGACATATTTTAAATTTTAGATCTGCATCTTTCACGCTTTTCAAGAAAATCGAATTTTTGTAAAGACGTGAAATTGTGTCACATTGTGTGGGAGGGGGTAGATGGAGTGAAGCTACTCGGTTAATTTTTTCCCGATATTAATAATACTAATTTAAGATAGAGTACGAAATTTGAGCTCAATGAAAGTTATATGTACTGAGAAAATTGGTTTTGCGTATTTCATGAAAAAGTGCAGTTTGTATGGGAGGTGGTGGAAGTGTAGGGGGTTTTAAGTGACTTTTTGAGAAGCAACTATAATTAATTTACAATTGGCATATTTTAAATTTCAGATCAGTAACATTTACAGTTTTCAAGAAAATCGAATTTAAGTAAAGTCGTGGAATTGTGTCACATTGTATGGGAGGTGGTTTCTACCACCTCCCATACAGCTAATCGGTTATTTTTTTTCCGATATTAATAATAATGCAAATTAAGGATTAAGTACAACATTTAAGCTCGATGACAGTTACACGTACTGAGAAAATTGGTGTATAGCATTTCATGAAAAAGTGCAGTTTGTATGGGAGGTGGTGGAAGGAGTAGGTGGTCTTAAGTGAATTTTTGAGAAACAACTACAATCATTAAGCAATTGATATATTTTAAATTTCAGATCTGTATCACTCACGCTTTTCAAGAAAATCGAATTTTTGTAAAGTCATGGAATTGTGTCATATTGTATGGGATGGGTAGAAGGAGCGAAGCTACTCAGTTAATTTTTTCCCGATATTAATAATAATGCAAGTTAAGGATAAAGTACAACATTTAAGCTCGATGAAATTTACACGTACTGAGAAAATTGGTGACAATTCGTATGGGAGGTGGTAGAAGGGGTGGGGGTTTTTTGGTGATTTTTCGAGAAACAACTATAATCATCATGCAATATTTTAAGCTAGGGTGTAGCCTAGAGGGTAGCGTGTTGGTCTTGTAATGCGAATGCCGTGAGTTCAAATCTCGGTCAGCGTAATATATAATTCCAGTACATTGCCTGCTTGGATATATCTTGGTCACCTCGCTCTACGAAAATGAAAAATTCGTAGAAAGAGGGTTGTGCAAAGGGCTAACAACCCTTCCACATTAAGTAATGAAAAATGTTAATGAACCTAAATGTCCGGAGGCCAAGTTCCGATTTGGGCTGTAGCGCCATTGTAGAAGAAGAATTGATATATTTTAAATTTCAGATCACTAACTTCCACACTTTTGAAGAAAATTGAATTTTTGTAAAGTTGTCGAATTGTGTCATATTGTATGGGGTAGAAGAAGTGAAAGTAATCGGTTAATTTTTTCCTGATATTAATAATAATGCTAATTAAGGATTTAGTACAACATTTTAGCTCGATGAAAGTTACACGTACTGAGAAAATTGGTGTATAGTATTTCATGAAAAAGTTTAGTCTGTATGGGAGGTGGTGGAAGGAGTGGGGAAATTCAAATAATTGTATACCATAGATCAAATTTATGATAAAAATAATATGTTCTAAATTTCAAATGATTCGCTCCAATGGTTTTCAAGAAAATTTGATTATTATATATATTTGGAAATGGGTCATTTTGCATGGGAGGAGATAGAAGGTGTGGGGTATTGAAATAAGACCAAACGCTGATTAGATTTCGGCGCATACCTAATAAACTGTGAAAGTTTCATTACAATCGGTTCAGCCGTTTTTACGTGAAAACCGGACAGACATACAGACGGAGAAGAATTTTAAAAATATGTGTTTCTGCTTATTTATTGCTAAAATAAAGCGAAAAACTAACTTAAAACCATATATAAACAAATAACAGGCAGACAATACAATACATTTATATCTATAGATGTGAGCTGCCAGGAAGTTGAAAAGAGAACTCTAAAGTAATTTTGTGCTTAATTTTCAGTTAGTGACGCTGACTCCGCTTATTACTTTATAATCATATTGTTTATCTTTTTGATTTAATTAAATACCATTCTCATTAAAAACATTTAACTGAAACATATTATTTTGAAGTCTGTAATGATCAAAATATTCAGAACAAAATCTCTCGGAAAATTTTCTTTCTAACATAAACCAACCTGTTTTTCTGTTTATGTATTAATCGTGCAATAAGTAAACAGATATCGCTCTGTAAACCATAAGGATATCCGTTGTACGAGAGAAATTTCACTGTCAAGGAAACATAAAAAATTGCTCAAAGTAAAATAATTTCCATAATTACAAGTCCAAGTCGACGAACGCGAGACGTCACTAAAATAATAAAAATAATACAAAGATGACCTCTAAAATTATGCACTCATTAGTGATAAATACTTCGTGAGTTACCGATTAAAGAGCTTTTACCAGCAGGTTTTTCGTATAATAAAAATCCAATTAGAGTAAATTACAAAATTTCGATTTCAATTTGAATATTTTTCTTTATAATCCAATTTTCTTCATTACTTCTTTTTAATTGTTGTAATGAGAATTGTATTAGGGTTTGGTGAATGTTTTCACAGTGTATTTCGAATTGAAAGGAAAGGTTTCCGGATTCTAATCTATTACGCTTTATTATTCGTGATGTTTCGATCTCTGCTGAGACCGAAACGTAACGAATAATAAAGCGTTACAGTGTAGAATCCGGAAATTTTTCTGTACTGTTGAGCTGGTTAGTTTGAGTTTCTGGTAAGCAACTTTATATTGTTCATATTTAAACGTGAGGTATTTTGAGGGCTGCTATAGAATTGCCGAGTTAGCTGCAAAATATTTAATTCGCTGTTTGAATAAGTCAATCAGAGTTTACTACACCGCAAATTTGACAAACATAAAAACAACCGAAAAATTGTATTAAGAATTTTCGAAAATAGCTTCTTATAAACAAAACTTAGAAATCTCAAAAATACATATCTCGTGTATTGAAAATCAATGAATTCAATAAATAAAGACAGCATCCGTTACACGCATTCTTTGGTAACATTTCTCTGTTTCGGTTAGGTGAATTTTTTCGCCTTGCATTTCTAATTAAAGGAAATATTCCGGATTTTAAACTGTTCTGATTAATCAGTGGAGACTTTTCATTCTCTGCTGAATCGAAGTCTCAGAAGATACGGAGCAACACGATTAATAAATTAGAACAGTGTAAAATCCGGATATCTTTCCTTTAATTTCTCTGTCTTCTTCTTCGTATTGGATTCTTATGAACAAGTCATTTTGCCAATTGTATCGATATTAGACTTAAATCCAATGACCCTAGATCACCTGAATAAATATTAATATCCCACAAGAGTCATAATTCCTTTGAGCGGTATTAAATTATTGACTTTGAAAAGCGTTAATTTTCGATTGTTAAATTTATTTCATTGATTTAAGTACGAATCAGCCTAAAATTTTTATTAAAAATGATTTTTCAGAAGACGTGGTTATATTTATGGACCAGTTTGATTGGAGATATCCTAATGAGGAGACTCTGCTGGGAAGTTATATTATATAGTTATATTTATCATATGTAGAGCCGATTATTCTCCACTTCATTACTTATTTAGATAAACATCATAATGATCTAAATAGACATTGAAAAACCACAAACACTCCTCACTAATCAGCCAGCGTATTAGCGTGCAAAGTAATTGAAATATGGATACCACTTAAGAAATCTGGTCCGCCGTTCGTTACAAGATATTTTCATCGTCTCTACCGCAAAATACCTGATGGCACAATTCCATTGAAACCAACCGGAAAAAAAATTGTCCTCAAATCCCATAAAGTGGACAAGGAACAAATTTTTTTTTATATTTGCCAGCTTCCTACTCCCCGACCCCATGTTCCCAGGGTTAATTCCATTCCATCAACCTCTTCGCTTTCACAGTTGTAAATTAAGAATTCCGAAACGATCTTAAAATTCGACCTCTGTCTGTGCGTCTTTTGTTACCACGAACGAAACCTTCACGAGACGAACGACGACGGCAACCAGGATTTTGATAGCCTGTCCTTGTGCTCCCGGAATAGACCGGTTGTGTGATCTATGCATTTCGTACGATACAAATAAAAATTGTCACCACCATTCCTACCGACGCGACCAAGAGGACGAAGTGATGATGTTCTGTGCTTCTTCATCTTTATGAGATTCTTTTCGACGTTTTTTGTCTGTCCTTTCAGGACGGCAATAGGACTGGGGAAAAATCATAAGGAAAAAAGGAAGAATAAGAAAAACACACTTGAGAAGTTAAAGGAGACTGGACGCCGTGGAGTGTTAATAAATAAACAGCTCACTACGCGACGAGAAGGCTACAATGGAGAAGAATGAACGTAATCTAAAGAGGCAGCACATAAACGGCGTCTCATTAAACATTAACTCAACGGCGCAAACTAATTTGGAAGTGTAAGTTGTTAAAGTGCTGGTTCTTTCCGTTTGTTGATCGTCCTAATCTATGCTTTCGTAGTTCGGGATGTTTTATGCTATTTATGCTGGTATGACCGATAATTTGAGAGCTTGGTGTATCTTTGTATCCAAAGCGTCTGTAAGTTAAATGAGGTCGACGATTTCTGGCCGAATACTTTTGGATGCCGAATGCGAGACATTCAGAATTTATCGCAATTTCTCATAGAATAAACTGAAAATTCATTCATAACTTCATATTACAAATAACAGTTTGATACAAATAACTACTGCTTTTTTTCCATACCGTACATCGTCCATAAACATTACTCAAACTTAATTCCTAAACGGGAAAGACAAGTTACAGGCACATCTCCAGAAATATTTTTTCGACCAGCAAGACATGTGTTAATACTCTAGATGAAATCTAAGAGTATTATAAGCTCGCTACAAAGAAATAAGGCTCGGAGAAAAAAAAATGAATGATACAGAAGTTCAGGTAATCACTCAAAAATCTCAAAACCGGATGTCTGTCCGTCCGTCCGTCTGTCCGTCCGTCCGTGTCCTCTCTAGCTTGAGAAAGCGTTGAGCTAGAAAATTCAAATTTTTTACACGTCGTTTCTGACAAAAAGTAAGTTCAAGTTCGTAAACGGACCATATCGCTCCACTCCTTTTACCCCCTCCCTTACAAAATGACACAATTTCGCAATTTGACAATAAACGGATCTGCTCAAAAAGTATAATTCCCATCGATCTGAAATTTGGAATGTAATACTTTTATGGCGATTTCAATCTACCGTATACAAATTATTTCTGTTCTGCCCTCCTTCCACAACCTCCCATACAAACTGCACTTTTTCATGAAATGCTCTCAACCACTTTACTCAGTGCGTATAAAAATTAACGAGCTGAAATTGTGCACTAAATATTTGCTTAGAATTATTAATAAGACAAAAAAATTGGACTATTAGCTTTACCCCTTCTGATGTGAAAAATATAGATCAATGTCGTCATCCCCTACAAAATTTCTTAAAATCAAAAAAGTTCTTTATGATCTAGAGTATCGTACGATTGGGCTTTACGGCCAATCGTAGACCTGTTATGTTTTTAAAAATGTGAATAGTATTTTTTAGTTACATTAAACTAAACACAAAAATGATATGAACCAAATCTTAGACTGATATTCAAATAGTTTGTGAACTATTATGTAATTTAACAACATTGTTGCACCCTTGGCGATGCCGTAGGTACTTTACTTTCAGATTACTTTGCTTTTACTTGCTTTGCTTAACTCAAATGAGGACTAAATAGCCGATCTACGAGTTTTATTGCCAGCAGACTATTTACGTCTTGCGCCCAAAATACGAAATTCGCACTGTAAAGGTTATGAGAAGAAAGATCTGTTATATGTAGCTCTTGTTCGCTACTGCTCGATTTTCAAGAAACATTTCATGTGCCAATGCAATTACAAAATCAAGATTTCCGAACACAGATAAATTCAAGATGCTCTGAAAGTATTAATTTTTTGATTAAATCTACAATTTGAATGCAACATAAGTAAGTAAGTCTTTATGAGTTTCTGACCAGGAAATGATCGATGAGAACAAATCTCAGATATTTCAATTGGTTCAGAGCCTTATGTGCCACTTTTCCAAAAAATAAAGGTCAACTGAAAAAGTATGACTAGATACTAACGAAAAGGCAAAACTTCGTAAACCTTTCATGGGCTACATTTTGGTTTTTTTACAGAATTACCTTTTTTTTCAGAATGACCTGTGTTATAGGCATTTTCGGCCTTTATGTGCAATGCACAAACAGTCATGGAGGGAAGGAATGGGATTGGGAAGGTTGGGGAAGGGGAGTGAGAACGACCGTAGCGAGTGGAGAAGCTGGTATATTGCACAGTTGTACTGGCTGCTTACTGACAAATATTTGCAGATGTTATGGGGGACTGAATGATAGAAAGCGAACAGAAACCATCTACTGAGTATCTAGGCCTTCTTGAAGTGGAACTGTTTCACTTTTACACCGTTTCCCCATTTTATTGCGAATAATTTTTTATCACCTGTACTAAAGGAAATCTTTACCTTTTTTGCTATGCACAAATACAGTCACGCCAGGACTAAAATCCAGAGCTGTTTTGCTCTGGTTTCTTCAAAGTATTTCTGAGCAACTGGTTATTCTGCCTTTGAATGTGAACTGACATTTGAATCTGCCCAATTGAACTCCAAAGTTTCTTTTTGGATATCACTTCTGGCCAAAATATCCCTTAAATGCGTCAAAGACAACAGTTCACGGAAGTTTTCCCTTTTTGTGTATATCAAAACGAATTTGTTGCGTGCGTAAAACACTCAAGTGGTCAATACTAATTTATCGGTATTCCAAGTGATATCTTACCTACGTGATATATCTAAAAACTGGGTAACACTTTCTCATATTTCACACTATCATCACTGCCAACAAATCCTTCTCTTCATCTCCAAGAGGTTCATTCACTCGACCAAATACCACTCGAGACCTCATCGCTTTTCAAGTGGTATGGTATGTGAAAGAAATTGCATACCAGTACTCATCGCGTTAGTAGGTGGGTCTACGATCAACGATAGGGCTGGTCCTCCAAGTTGGGGGTAGGGCAATGTCCTAACAATTCATCCTCGGAAAAAAAACAGTCTTGTTTCGAAACCTGATGCAACGCCTCAGACAGGATTGACTGAACGACTAAATTGTTAGGTAGCGGGATTACTGATATTGGATCGCAAACAATTTTCAAAATTGAGAAATCTCCGAGATACCGAGAATAAACACCAAGTTACCTACTTTGAACCCAGCAATGACAAGATTGCTTAAAGCTTGGCTTATTAATGTCCACGACCAATGGAAGACAAAGACGACGAAGATGCCTTCTGTCGAACGATATTAAAATTTAGCGCGAAAGCGAGTAAAGAAGAAACTTATAGAGGGAGAATTGGACATCACATTCTTCATGACATTAGTAAAGAGAACGGCCAGAGGCTGACTGATTTTCCCAGCCGCAAAAACCTTTTAGTAAGTTCGACATGCTTCCCGCATCGTGACATCCATAAAATAACGTGTGCATCACCCCACGGTCGAACATTCAACCAAATAGACCTAGAACGTCGTCTATTTGGTTGAATGTTCGAAAGATAGAAAACATAACAGAATTATGATTCGGCGTAAAGCCCAATCATATGATACTCTAGATGAAAAACTTACTTACCTTTTGTTTGGGAGGTGGTAAAAGCAGAGGGGAAGGTTTGTAATTTTTGTATGTAACACTGAACGTAGTATATATAATATGTTTCATGCTGAATTTAAAGTTTCTTGCTTTCATAATTTTCGAGGAAATTGAACAATTTTTGTCTCAATTTATGGTATTTGTATAGGAGGTGGCATGATGGATGATTTTGAATCTGCTTATCGATCAATCAAATTGCTTTGTTATAATTTTAAAGTCGATAGCTCTCATATGTTCGAAGGAGAAAAACTTGAATTTGAACTTTCAATACAAAATTTTTTATGGGAGGTGGTAGAAGGAGTGAGGTGAAGGCGATATTTTTATAGCATTTATTACAATTATTAAGGGACAAATTTTGGCAAAATTTCAAATTTATACTTTTTCTAATATCTATGAAAATCGGTTAAATGCATTTACCAAAATTCTGTATTTGTATGATAGGGGATAGAAGGAATATCCGAATCGAAACCAAATTTTTTGACATCAATTATATTTAAAACTAGCGTTCGCCAGCGACTTTATCCGCGTAAGAATCGCAATAATAACAATTTTTGAGAATTTAGTTAGTAGTACTTTATGTCGGATAAATAATCTGCTTAGTTTGATGGCTCTTTGAACACAATGCTTTGTATTTTGTTGGAAGCAGAATCATAAATTATTAAGAATGAAAGCATGATACTCGCATTTGTATGGGACAAGCTCGTGATCAAATCAAACCCGTGATTCGAGATCATATACGTGTTGAAGAGCGTTAAGGACATGTGAATAGTTGTAGCTTGTGTTAATTAAAAAAAAACCCAAACAAAATGGCATTAAGCTTAAGAACATAACAGAACTTCGATTGTGCGTAAAGCCCCAATATATGATACTACCGATGAAATCGAAATTCTTGTAGTCCTAAGAATTTTTCTGTATAATTTATTTCACTTCATGCTAGAGTAACTATAAAAATATTTTGCACCAAATTTAAGCTTAAAAAACTGAATAGGTAACTTGAGACACTTAGTGCATTGGATTTAGTGAAATTGTGCAATTTGTATGGGAGGTGGTAGAAGGATTGGGGGTTTTTGGTAATTTTTCTAGAAACAACTATAATCACCATACAATTGATATCTTTTAAATTTCAGATCAGTTAGATTGACACTTTTCAAGAAAATCGAGTTTTCGCGAAGTCGTGAAATTGCATCATATTGTATGGGAGGGGTAGAAGGAGTGGAACTAATCGAATAATTTTTCCCGTTAATAATAATAATGGTAATTAGGGATTTAATACAAAATTTTAGCTCGATCAAAGTTATACTTACTGAGAAAATTGGCTTAGAATATTTCATGAAAAAGTGCAGTTTGTATGGGAGGTGGTAGAAGAAGTGGGGAGTTCTTGGAAATTTTTCTAGAAACAACTATAATCACCATGCAATTGATTTATTTTAAATTTTAGATCAGTTAGAATCACAAGTCGTGGATTTGTGTCAGATTGTATGGGAGGGGGTAGAAGGAGTGGAGGAATGTGGTCCGTTCACGAACTTGAGGCTAATTTCTTGCTAAAAATGACACACAACAAATTTCAGCACGATAGCTCAAAGCGTTCGAGAGTTATGTAGTAGACAGACGCACAGACGAACAGACAGCAACTCGTAATCGAAGTTTTCGAGAGACAACAAATATTTCTGTTCCCTTGGCGGCTCTGTGCGAGCATTATTTCTTAGCGTCCCAAACGGTAAGGCAAACCCAATATACTCTCAGATTTCATGTAGAGTATAAAAAGGACAGCCTCCTGCATTCTCGACGTACGTACATACATTTCGAGAGGCTAATTGCAACATAGATCACTGTTTAGTAAAGACCAAACTCCGATGGGGCCTAACAAGATTTTTTTTTCGTAGCAGAACACAACTTAGGGGGTCACCCTTTAATGTAATTTACACAGTCATGCCGGTAAGGGCAAAAAAGGAGATAGGGTTAAACGGGATTAAAAGAGGGGAAAAGCCTAAAATTCTGGTGGACGTTGAGTTTGAAACGTCGAAGGTCATACGACAATGGGAATACGGCTTCTGGCAATGCATTCCAAAGCTTAGAAGTTCAGGGTATGAAAGATCTGTCTTAATAATTACAAACATGCCTACCAAAAAGACAAATCAACCGAGTCTGCCCTTCGTGGATTGGTAAGACAAATCGAAAAGGCAAAAGACTATAAAGAAATTGCCCTTTGCGCATTGCTAGATATAGAAGGAGCTTTTGACAATACTCCCAATGAAGCCATAACAGCGGCAGTTAGAAAAAAGGGTTTGGAAACGGCCACGATAAAATGGATACACGCGATGCTGAAGAGCCGAATGACAGCCACGGATCTAGATGATAGCACATTGACTGTACAGACCTATAAGGGCTGTCCCCAAGGTGGGGTACTATCTCCACTTCTTTGGTCAATTGTAGTAGATGAGCTTTTGGACAGTCCTACAGACCAAGGATACAAGGCAATAGGATATGCTGATGACCTTGTCATTATCATTAGAGGCAAATATGATTCAATAATATCAGAAAGGATACAATCAGCCTTAGAGGTGATAATGAACTTGTGTCAGTCTTGGAACTTGAACATTAACCCAAGTAAGACTGAGATAGTACCATTTACAAATAGAAGGAAAACCCACATTATACCTCCTTCAATAAATGAACCACTAATACCCTTTTCAGATGAGGTAAAATATCTAGATCTAGGAGATTTTAGAGGTCACCCCGAAATCCTACAAGAGCCAAAAATGGAGGTTTTAACTTCCACATTATCGGACGCTATGCTGACAAAATTCAACTTTGAAACCCCCTTCAAAGTAATAATCAGAGAACGCAAGGACTGGCAATCCATGCTATCTGAAATAGTAGAGGGATCAACCATCTGGTATACAGATGGCTCGCTCATTTCTGAAGGGACAGGAGCTGGAGTCAAAGGTCCTAACTTCTCGGTTTCAAAACCACTCGGCAAAGAAGCCACTATCTTCCAAGTCGAACTAATTGCAATGGAGCTATGCATCCAAGAGATAGATAGTCAGGCGGTTCTCAAAACCCTAAACACAATAAACACAGATCGAAGATAGTATGGGACTGCCTTCAAAGCCTAATTATCCTGGGGAAAAGGAATGATGTAACCTTAATGTGGGTACCAGGATATATGGGAATTGAGAGAAATGAAGAGGCTGATCGCCTAGCAAAAAACGGCGCAGAAACAAATTTTATTGGTCCAAAAGGGTACTCCAACCCCATACTTAGAAAATGGATAGAATAAGAACATTAAATCTAGTGGAATAGACTTCGAGGCTTACCAATCTCAAAAAAACTGATCCTTCAAAGAAAAAAACTGAAGAATATTCTAAAATTCAGCAAGAAGGATATTAGTAATCTAATCGGTCTAATGACGTGGCACAGTGGAGTAAGCCACCACCTCAAAAATATGGGCTTAACTGAAACCGACATTTGTCGTCTCTGTCTCGACGACTCGGAAACGACAATACTCATCCTATGTTACTGTGAAGCAGTATCAATCTTCTTGGAAAAGGTGTCCTTTCTACCGAAGAACTAGCCAACATAGCTGCCTTAAAGATCCTCAAATTAGCCAAAGCTAATTAAAAACAAAAAAGTTCACACGAAATCAAAGCTTAAACTATAAAAACGATTGGAAAACCTGTGCTATGCTTTGGCAGCGAAAGTTGAACATTTACTCAGGCGTCCGAAAAATTATTTGACGAAAATGGAAAATTATATACCATCTTCTACAATCCATTAGTGTCAGTCCTAATAAAATTCAAGGAGCTCATGCGGACCGAATAGATGACGGAGAAGCTCCCACGCGCACACTAAAGAGAAAAGAAAACAGCTGGATTTTTTTGACGCATACTGCAAATCCCTGTTAAGATTTTCAAACTGGAGAACGCGGGCGCTGAACCAACAAGGATGGATACGGAGTATGCAGGATGCCAGCGCCCGATTTGACTTTAGCGTCGCCGTAAGTAAGTAAAACAAACAATCGCAGCTTCATGAAAAGAGAGATTTCTTTTATCCTACAGAAAGGAGAAAGGATACCAAATACCTGGGAGTGAGCTTTATTTATACTCTTTGAATATAACTTTCGGCTCGGTCGTCTACGCTGGCAATGCTTCCGAAGTAACAAAAGCTTTGCACCTCCTCCACATCTTGTCATTTAAGAACAATAATTGTGCTTGTGCTTGTGCTCGAACTCATGTGCACGTACTCGGTTTCACGGTCATTTATTTTCAGCTCTGGTTGTTGACATTTGAAATGCAAAGAACCGACATTTGACGCAAAGTCCGAACGATTTTGCTGAAGCATTCCATATGCAATGCTCGGTTCAAGTTGTCAAAAGCCTTTTCAAAGTCCTCAAACACGAGATGTAATAGAAAACGCATTGTATCGGACTCCTAGAGTATTTGTTGGGTCAGTACAAAAGCATAATTTACGAAATTCAGCCTAATAGTCATTGAGAGTGCTCTGTCCGACATCTCTAATACAGTTGAGAATTTCCTTAGCCAAGATTTTCGTTACATCAGTAAGTAAACTTGGTATAGTCAATTACCACAATCATGAAGTTGCCCTTCTTCAGAATTTCGACAATATTGCTCTTCTTCTATGCAGCCGGTTATATTTTTTCATTCTACACCTCAATAAGGAATAGAAGCAGTATATTAGCTATTAGTCTTAAATCCGCAATGGAAAGTTCGTTTGGAAGTCCATCAATGCAATAAATAAATAAATGCCTAGGGGTTTCTTTCCCGCTATTCTTATCTATTAAAGCGCCCTTAAAAGAGGACATATTATTCAGTTGTGAAATTGTGCCGTTTTGCATGGGAGGCGGTGGAAGATATCAGAGGATTTTGTCGATTTTTCAAATACCATCTAATTAACATTTTCACTCCGTACCAAGTCGATAAGAGACGTTCAATTCCCGCTGTAATTGATCTAACGGGTAGAAATAGTGACCATTTAATGGAGATGGGGAGTTTAGATTTTTTTTAGTTAAAATCTCGATTTACATGCATTTCTTTTAAATGAAATCACCCAATTTTCAAGATCCTAGAAATACGCATTTCAGTAAAGGTGTCTTTTTGTGTTTTTCAAGACAACTGAAATACCTTATGCACGTTAGGGCGCTACTTTGGTGCGTAACAGTTTTGGTCCAAGATATTATATGTTCTTCCTGTGTATCAAATGAATGTATGCACCTAACAAATATGATTTTTCTAACTTTTATCAAAGCTCTAAAAAATTACTCCAAGTTTTTGACATTCGGCTCATCAACTCCTTTTCATTAATCCCTCCAAAATTAAAATTTTTACTAAAATATATGTCATATAGCTCTACAATCTAACAAAATTTCAACTTAACATTTGTAATGGATTTTGAGATATAATGGTCTGAGATTTTGAAAAGTGCACCATTTTTAAAATGTTCCACCCTACAGATATGTTCTAATAATTCACCAACATAGCTTGATTGTATGTTGCAAGTTTCAATTACACAGCTTAAGAGATATTTGAGATACTAATATGCAAGTGTTTTTCTTTCTTGAATATTCAGAATATTGAAAAAAATTGCATATTTCAATTGTACAGAAAGTGCACTTCAACATTTTTTTTTTTTTGAACCGTAAAAACGATACCTTAACAATACCACAATTTCTTAGTTCATCATTTCACGCAATTACCGAAGCCAAACTTCTTCTTTAACGGTAAAAATAATAAATAATTGAAGGCAAAATGCTCAGGTAAGCACACTGCAGGTTTAGTAATTTCCTAGCTTTCATCTAGTGTACGTGGAAACGTTTCTTTGGAGAAAGGTTTCGCGGCCTGTAATGAAATTTTCCACTATTCTGAGCAAATAATTTTCTGTAAAAAAAAGCCAAGTCCTTAAAGAATGTATTGACTTAAATTTCCTTATGTAAGAAAACGTAGCTCAACATCAATTTGCAATTAATGTGTGCATCTCCTTTAAGATTATGTTTCATTTGCTGCGAACGATTAGCTTAAGGGAATTTTTCTTGTCAGTATACTACATTTCCTTCGCAACTTGCTAAGCTCAAAGCACTATCCGACTACGATCATAATTTTGTCGGTTGAAGGAAAAAGTAACAAACACGTAAGTAAAGGAAAACTTCATAAACAGGTAGGTATCTTCTAAAATATTTGAATTCTTTATGAACTGAAGATGCATGTTGAATGTACTGTTCCTAGAAAACTCGAACATCATGAAGGAATTTTCGACTATAACTCATATAGGAAACTTCGATTCTTGAGTTATATCCCACCGGAATTGCGGAGGTTAGAACAGAATTTTTGCACTTTCGCCGGTTGCTTCGAGTCGTCTACACATCGGCATCATCATGTTTTCGGCTAGCATGATACCCATGCGAAAAAAAGAAGGACCGTATAAGTAAACTTCCTTAACATGATGCTATACAGCTCTATTCTACTAAATACACAACTAGCAGTTTTTCTCCATCTCAAGGATCTAGTCTAATTCCAGAACCTTACGAATTCTCATCATCCGCAATTACCACCGAAAAACAAGAAGTTTTCGTTAGCATATGTTCCTGTTGGGGTTTTCTTTACCCACAATAACCCAGAATTTCCGTAAACCACGTGCATATGTTAAGGATGCAACCGGCTGCCTTTTCTTATTGAGGAAAATACGATGAAAATCCTTAGATGTGTAACACATTTTGAAAATTTAATGGTTCGTTACGGAAATGATAGTGTTTTATGTTTTTAATTTTTATTTCAATTCTTATTGTTATTATTATTTTTCTATTTTAATAAAAAAATAATTAGACCAGCTTAACATATAGAGAATAGAACCAATTCTTAGTTGTGCATATTTTATGATTCAGGAAAGAATACGGGTACTTGGCTCAACTATAATTACTCCATGAGACACTAGAGACGCTATGTTATACTTTTGACATTGGTAATGCACTATATTTGAAGTGAAATTTGAAAAACTGGTAGGAAATTGTTAACGCCAAGTATTGTGTGTTATTTATTATGACTTTATTTTTTATTATGACTTATGACTTATTTGACTCTCACGCCTTTTTTGTGTGAAAAGATGCTCTGTTTCGGTACCTGATATTTAGCTTCCCCTCGACTCACGACTGTCAGGTTTGGCATACCTAGTATTTAAAAATTTTGTACTTGAACAAATAATTTTGTTTTTTGTAATTAAAGATAACAGGACTACGATTGCGCGTAAACCCCAATCATACGATTCTCTAGATGCAATAAAAATGTTTATGATCTTAAAAAAATTTATATGGGAAGTGGTAGACAGTGGGTGATAGCATAATTTTTCATATTGAGCTACGATGCTCGTAGATTAGCTATTAAAACATTTTATATTTAATTTAAACTTCAAAAATTGAATAGGTGACGACTTCCAACTGTTTTTGTGGATGGGCCAAGCGCTCGCTGAACAGCTAGCGAGGACAAGTACTTTGAATAAATTTGTTTTTGCTTTCTATGTAAAAATATGTATTTTTCTGGCAAAAAATAGCGGATTTGAGCTTACACACCTTATACAAAATATTTCTGTAATTCGAAAACGGATTCATTTTTACCCAACGAGCTATTCATAGGTTCATATTTGTATTTTTGAAAATACGTTACTCAAAAGATTGCCAGTAGATGGTTAACCTTGTAAGAGTCCAAATTATTTATTCACATTCTTCTATAACATACATCATAAGTAGAAGTAGAAGTTGAAACAAAATGAACCCTCCGAGCTCACCTCCCAGCCCTTGTAATTATGCCTCTAAGACGGATATCCGGTTTTGAGATTTTTGAGTGAAGTCAACGTGATTAATTTTTTTCTCCAAACCTTATTTCTTAGCTTATAAGCTTTAGGGAAATCTTATGATTTCACTTTTTCTTTCGTTATTTAAAATTTCATTCAAAAATTTTCAGTTTTTTTTTCCATTTCAAATGAAGCACCTTGTGTGCGTTAGCCCCCCCCCCCCCCCCGTCCCCCCTTCGGTGCATAACAATTGTGGAACAAATTATTATTTTTTCTCTATGTATTTCAAATAGATGTATCCACATGGAAAATTCAAACTTTGTATCTTACACCAGAGCCCTTAAAAAACTCACTCAAAATTTTCGACATTTCTGCTTACCACCTCCCTTCCCTCACACCCTCCATCTAAAATTGTTTATCAAAATTAAAGACTATTTAGTTCTATGTGACAAAATTTCAATTTGATGTATGTACTCAGTTTAGAGATATAACGGTTTGAAATTTCGAAAAGTGTACCATTTGTGAAATGTTCCCCATTTTTTCCCACTACCATTATGTTCAAATGCTGTATTTTTCTCGTATTTCGGTAGAATATCTTAAAATGTGTTCCAAGTTTCAATTACATAACTTAAGAGATAGCCGAGATATTCATTTTTAAGTGTTTATATTCTAGATGAAATCTGAGAGTATATTGTGTTTGCCTTACCGTTTGTAACGCTAAGAAATAATGCTCGCACAGAGCCGCCAAGGGTACAGAAATATTTTTTGTCGCTCAAAAACTTCGAATCGGAGTTGCTGTCTGTCCGTCTGTCCGTTTGTGCGTCTGTCTACAGCATAACTCTCGAACGCTTTGAGCTATCGTGCGGAAATTCGTTGTGTGTTATTTTTAGCAAAAAAGTAGCTTTAAGTTCGTGAACGAGCCACATCCCCCTACTCCTTCTACCCCCTTCCATACAAATTTCACGAAATTCCGAAATTTTAAGGAATTGATTTTTCTTTGAAACCACTTAAGCTATCGACTTGAAATTTGGGTTAAAATATTATGTTATAGATGTCATTAATATGACGGAATATTGATCTGATCCCTTTACTCCTTCTACCCCCTCCCATACAAATAGACAATTTTGAAAAATACATTTTTTCGATTTTCATTGAAACTAGTAAGCCTAAAAAGACGAAATTTTGTCAGAATTTTACTATAATTGCAATTTATTTTAAAAATAATTATCAACTTCACCTCACTCCTTCTACCCCCTCCCATACAAATTTCACGAAATTTTGAAATTTAAATTAAATTATTTTTCTACAAAACTGTTAAAGCGACCAACTTGATATTTTGTATAAAGCATACAAATAGAAATATTAATAATACAAAAAAAATTTGATTTGATCCGTACACTCCTTCTACCCCTCCCACACAAATGCATAATTTTTGTTAATGCATTTTATCGATTCCATTCAAACTAGAAAAAGTACAAACTTCAAATTTTGCCAGAATTTGTGTCTTAATAATTGAAATAAGTGTTAAAAAAATTATCAGCTCCGCTTCACTCGTTCTACCACCACCTATACAAATATCTGTATTATAAATTCAAGAAAAGCATTTCTCCTTCAAGTATATGAGAGCTATCGACTTTGAAATCGAATCAAAGCATGATGATAAGGGTGATGATAAGTAGTTTGAAAATTATCTAAAACGTTTCACATCATCTGCAACCTCACATAAAAATGCCCCAATTTCAGGAAAACTATGACCAATTTCTTTAAAAATAATGAAAACTAAAAACTTTAAGTTGAGCGAAAAACGTTATACATGCCATGTTCGGTGTCATATATAAAAAACACAAACCTCCCCCTCTACTTCTACCACCTCCTATGCAAAAGTCCCTATTCACTTTTCGAAAGAATTTGAGATGACATATTTTCCGGTATATTAAAGGCATTTCCATCTCATCTAGAGTATCATATGATTGGGCTTTAAGCCCAATCATAATTCTGTTATGTTTTTCTTTGCATTCCTCCTGACCCTCCCGTCCCCTTACAATAATTAGCCTCTAAGCTGATTTTGGTGGTCCCAAAATATGATTTTTTTATGGTCAGTAATTTAAAGAAACAAAAAATTAGCCCCCCCTTTTCGAGCTACAATGAATAAAAAAATAAGTTATTTTTAAAGTTTGTCCCACAAACCCCTCTATATATATAGAATCATGGCTGAGATATTCGAATTCTTAGTTTTCGGTTTTAGCGCTCACTCCTTTAACCCTTCCGCCTCCAAAATGGATGTCTGCCTGAGATCCGCAACCATCTACAATCCACACAGAAATGAACTTTCTATCTTGAAGGGCTGTGCGTACACGAACGGCGTACGGCGTACAGACAGACGGATTTTTTTTTTTTTGCATTTTTAGGTTATTTTAGTCATGAAACGCGAATAAAAACAAAATTTCAGAGTAGCAATTTTTTTCCAAGTCGATTACAATACTTTATTATTAAAATAATGAAGTAAAATTGGTTAAAGAATTTTACGATTTTCTTCTACCACCTCCCATACAAATGTATGGTTTTATGGGTATTGAAAATAAATAAAAAAATTTCATTAAAAAAATAAGTAAATTTGCAAAATTCATTCAAAAAAATTGCTAAGAGTTTATGATATTAACGGGTCGAATAGATTCCAAACTTCTATCACTTCCCATACAAAAGTATTATTTCTAACATTTTTAATGAATCAATTATCACTAAGTTTGTGCGAACAGCTTTCACAAGAAACGAACTGCATTACATATTTTATGATCCAAAATCTTCTACGCCCTACAGAGAATTTTGAAAGGGATTCAATCAATCAAAAAATTATTAACATTTACACATCTCTTCTATTCTCTCTCTCCCACCCGTAATTGAAGTTTGGTGTTAAATAATTAGCAAAAACCCTTCCTTAGTTTTCCGTATCTGCTGTCACCCTAACCTGAATATGGACTTCTCACGCATCTTTAAATTGTCCCAGGAATAATGAAGTTGCGCTCGATTTTTTGGAAGATATTTTAGTTAACGATTCTTTGCTAAGAAAATTCGTTAGTGACGCTTTTGATTTTCGCAAAATAAGTCGTACCTATTCGTATAGAATTTCCCTCTTCAAAATTTTTTCCAAGAAATTTACCTAAGCTTACGAAAATCCATTATGACATTCTAGATACGTATCGAAAATCTTTTGTGCCTTCATATTATTGTACTTCATACTTAAAGAAGAAATGTGTGGCGAATTTTTTGATGATCTACTCTTACACATTGATGTTTTTCTTTTATGGTCCAGTTGAACGAATCTTCATTTATTTTGATTTACTCATTTCTATTACCTGCGATATGTGTGACATTATCTTTTTATACTCTAAATAAAATCTGCTAGCTAGGGTGTAGCCTAGCGGGTACGAAAATGAAAAATTCGTAGATAGAGGGTTGTGCGAAGGTCTAACAACCCTTCCACAATTAATACTGAAAAAAATATTAAAGAACCTGAATGTCAGGAGGCCAAGGCCCGATTTGGGCTGTAGCGCCATTGTGGTAGTAGTAGTAAATAAAATCTGAAATTACATTTTAGGTGCTCTAAAGTTGTTTACGGTAAGAGATGATGTCCGCAAAGAGTAGCGCACAGAAATATTTTATGCCGAGCGTTTGTCCACAACATCACTGTAGAATACTTTGAAAAGTCGAGCTGAAATTAATTTTTTGTCATTTTAAGGAAAAAAGTAAATGTAAGTTCGTGAACGGGCCACATTCCCTAATCATTCTCATAAAAATTTCCCGAAATTTCATGAAATTGCATTTTTTTCCGAAGCTATTTAATATATCGACTTAAAAATTTGACCAAAGTATTACGATGTGAATGATAATCTGTTTCGATCCCTCGCTCCTTCTAACGCCATACAAATGCGCAATTTTGAAGAACGCGTAACTTCGCGTTAATGCTTCTATTCTCTTCCATAGAGACTTATACATATATTAAGCATTCAAGAAATTCATTTCATATCGAGCATATGGGAGATGGGTAGAACGCTGGACTCTCACTCAAGAGGTACAGGGTTCAAATCCCAAGTACGGCTATTTTCTTCAATAAAAAGTTCGTCAATCTAGCTAGGATAGATTGTCCGTTGGAAGATGGTAATTCTGACGGACCCCCCCCCCCACCCCAATCCACTCCCATTACTAACACTAGCACCACACCACCCATCCACTAACCCCTACCCCTTACCAACCCGCATCAAGACAGCGTGGTAAGGTATTGTCTCACCCCCCCCTCCCCCCAAAAAAAACATGATACTACACCAGAGGAAACGGCCCTCATTCTCCGTAGGCCCGAGTGGACCTAGGATAGATACCTCCCAGGAATCATCAACAAAGACAGAGGGTGCTAAGAATCCGCGGAGGTTAAACCGCTACCAACAACACCTGACAACGCTACACATAGCGACATATAATTGCCGATCGCTATCGAGCCAGGCAAGACTAATTGAACTAGAAGAAGAAACAACTAATATTAAATGGGACATTATTGGTCTGAGCGAAACCAGACGCAAAGAAAAAAACATGATTATACTAGAATCGGGCAACATCCTATATCACCAAGGGACTCAATCAGGTAGAACGAGCGGAGTACGGTTCCTAATTAACAAAAAATGGGCAGACAAGATAGTCAACGTCACAGGTATCTTAGATCGAGTAGCCAGCTTAACACTCAGGCTCTCCCAGAGATACACAGTGCAAATCATCCAAGTTTATGTACCAACAACTAGCCACACAGACGAAGAAATTGAAGAGTTCTATAATGAAATAAACCAGGCTTGGGACAACAACAACAGCCACTTCAAATATCTAATAGGCGACTTCAATGCTATCATAGGAGGAAAGAAGGACCACGAAACCCTGGTAGGAAAATTCGGTTTGGGCACAAGGAACGAAAGAGGAGAAATGCTGGTCCAATTCGCCCACCAGCATAACCTCTACATAGCAAACTCGCTCTTTAAGAAAGGCCGAAATAGGAAATGGACTTGGCAAGCCCCAAATGCAACCACCAAGAACGAAATTGACCTGATCCTAACCGACAAAATAAGAACAGCTAAAGATGTATCAATAATTAATAACTTCAAGACAGGAAGCGATCATCGTCTGGCTAGAGCAAAGATTGCCCTAGATCTAAAAACAGAAAGACTCAGATTAGTTAGAAAACCAAGAAAACCAGGTATTAACACAGACAACATCAGAGACAACGCCAGGCTCTACCAAGAAATGCTAGATCCCGAAATGCGCAACAAGGACGCAACATGCCTCGCAGCCGTCATCTTGAAATGTACCGAATAAGTAGGTGGACCAAGCATAGACAATAGACACCACAAGCTCTCAAACGAAACAAAGGCTCTACTCAGGAAACGCAGGGAAATGAAATTATCCTCGAATACCCAAAGGATTAAATACACCGAAACCTGCAAAACAGTCCGAAAGAAAATAACAGAAGATGTGAGGAAATATAACGAAAAACTAGTAGAAAACGCCATCGAGGGTAACAGAAGCCTCAAAAAGGCGAAAAGAGCACTACTGATTGGTAGAAAACAGGTGATTGCTATGCAACACAACAATGAAAGGATAACCGATAGGAAAAGAATACTAGAGATTATAACCAACTTCTATCAAGATATCTACAATGCCCCCGAAATAAGCCATACAATAGCAGCGACTACATCAGCAACACCTGAAGAAGAGGTCCCAGAGGTGCTCATTGGCGAAGTGGAATCGGCGCTGAAACAAATGAAAAATGGTAAAGCAGCTGGTAATGACGGCATCACAGTGGAACTGCTGAAATATGCGGGCAGAAAAATATGGAAGATTCTGGCCGACGTATTCACAAGCTGTATCAGAACCAGACAAATTCCTGAGCAGTGGAACAGCGCCAACATAATTCTGATCCACAAGAAGGGCAGTAGGGAAGACATTAGGAACTATAGACCGATAAGTAAAGCGAGAGAATACGAACTTCCCCTCGCCCTGGCATACATTGACTTTGAGAAGGCCTTCGACTCAATATACCCCGAGGCAATAATAAGAGCACTTATAAGCCAAGGTATTGAGAAACCATATGTAGAAACACTGACCAACATCTACAAGAACGCCAAAGTGAGGGTCAAGGTGTTCGACGACCCGCCAGAATTTCCCACACAAAGAGGTGTTAGACAGGGTGATACCATATCACCAAGATTCTTCAACGCCACCCTGGAAGAAATCTTTCGAGGCCTAGAGTGGGACAATAAAGGCTTAATCATAGATGGAGAGCGGCTAAGTCACCTACGATTCGCAGATGACATAGTCCTTATCGCCCAAAACCAAGATGAACTACAAACGCTACTCGAAGACCTAAGCGCGGCTAGTGAGACAGCAAGACTGAGAATGAACCTCAATAAAACAAAGGTTATGTACAACGAACTAATAACGACAGTCCAGGATAAAATATCAATTAATAACACCGAATTGGAAGTGGTAGACGAATATGTGTATCTGGGCCAAACAATAAGCAACTCAGGATCGCTACTACCCGAAATAAATAGAAGAATTAAGCTAGCCTGGAGCGCATTTGGGAGAAACTCCATAATCTTCAAATCAAGAATGAAACTCCATCTGAAGAAGAAAGCCTTTGATGAATGCATTCTGCCAGTCATGACCTATGGCTGTGAAACATGGACTCTTACAGCAGATACAATCAGAAAACTCCAGGTTGCCCAAAGAGCAATGAAAAGATGCATGTTCGGCATCACAAGAAGAGATAGAAAGAGACTAACCTGGATAAGAGCAAAAACACAGGTCACCGATGTGATCAATAGGATCAGAAGCCTCAAATGGCGATGGGCCGGGCACTTAGCAAGAATATCGGATAATAGATGGACCACAAAAGTCATCAATTGGTACCCAAGGAGAGTGAAAAGACCAAGACGGCGCCCGAAACTTAGATGGGACCATGACATAAGAGAACGGATATGCGGTGTATGAAGAGTACGAGAATGCGCGGAAGAACGATATTCTTATGCTGTAAGCGTTTAACGTGGACTAACCGCTACGAAACATCCACCCTAACTTGCTTATTGTGTTCCCACTTATCTTCAACTTATCCCAAGAATATCAAAGCTGCGCCGGACTTGTTGGCAGACTTTACTTTATTATTTTAATAACAAAGTATTGCGTTTCATGACTAAAATAGCCAAAGCTAACAAGAAAAAAGTCCGTTTATCTGTATGCTCAGCGCACATTTACTTCCAAACCCTTTTAAATAGAAAGATCATTTTTGAGAGAATTGTAGATGGTTGCGAATCTTCAGGCGAATACCCATTTAGGGGGTGTAAGAGCTGAAGGGGTAGCGCTAAAACCGAAAACTAAGAATTCGAATATCTCAATCAAGGTTTCAGCTAGGAAGTTGAAAATCAACATACATACATTTGTATAGAGGTTTGTCGGACAAACTTCAAAAATATTTATATTTTGTTATCCAAAATTTTAAGTGACTTTTTTAGGTCTCTGGTGAAAGATACAAAGTTTAAATTTTCCTTATGGATTCACCTATTTAATATACATAGAGAAAAAATAACAATTTGTTCCACAACTGTTATGCACCGAATAAATAATGAATAAAATTTTAAGGTAGGAGCTTGATAACTTGCGAAATGCCTTTAAAAAAAATTTTAACTGGTCGAGTACCTTTGAAAATTCTACCCGCTACCATAGAAAATTATTTTCATCGAGTTTTAAGAAATCAATTAACACCTAACTATTAAAAGCTATCAATTTGAAAATCTTGCACGAATACTTTGAAAAATTGTTGAAACGAAGTCGCGACAAAAGTTTTGAGATCGCGCTTGCTCTTCTACTCCCTCCCATATAAAAGTATAAATTCGATCAACTAATGACCACCAAATGAAAAGCTACGAACTTGAGCACTTTACAAGAGAAATGAAATAAGACTGAATCACAAATTTGATGATTCTGTTACCTCATTTTACCCCTCCCATACAAATGTTTGGTTTCGTGAATGTAAAATACACCAAATTTTATGAAAATTCTATGCAACTTCGTCTATGAAACTGACATTCATTCATGCAGAGAATATTGGACGTGATTCAAGAATGTTGGAATACTTCCCTCCTCTTCATGAAATATTGACTATATGCACTGGAGCCATAGATCGTATTTGCAATTTAGTGTTAAATTAATAACAGTCCTGCTCTAGAATCCTCTTTCACTTAGTCTTCCCTAACCATTCTAATCTTCTGCATATGGACCTTCCACGCATCTTCAACTTGTTCCAAGAATAAAAAAGTTGTATCTGGCTTATTGGCAGTTTATTTTATATTCGTAAAGACTAAGAGATAGACAAACGATTTCTTTTTTAAACAGCGATTGGTGAAAAACTTATAAATTAGTCGATATACATTACATAAAATTTGTCACTTTTATATTTTTGCAAGTATTATGACTCAAAATAAATCTCAATTTTTCATCTTTAACTATAGCCTTTAATTTCATACAAAACTCACCGTCAAAACATCAAGCTTTCACATCATTACTTGACTTTGAAGAAATTCCATGTAAAAAGTAATTTGTGGCTTTAGCATAGATCCTTTCGCAGTCAGCTAAAAGTCCTACTTTATGCACGTAAACTTAGTAAAAAAAAACCTCATCCTGCCATGAATATAGCATAGTAGACAAGAGCAATAAGACAAGGGATGATGGGGGTTGGGTTGCTAATGAGCCGTAGTTATCTGTGCCAGAAAAGCGTTTCTTTCTGTTGTCTCCTGTTTGGAGTGCTCGCCATTTACTTCCATTTCAGTCAGTTCATTTCTAAGCATAGCCCCTCCTTCTCCACCAACGAACCCACTAGCACATAAAATTTATTTTTACTTTACATCCCTTGACGATAGGCTTTTCGCTGCTGCTGCTATGCTATATGTTTTATTACATATATATTTTTGTTCCTGTCAGAATGAAAACGTTTCCAAGGTTTCGTCTCCGAGTATCACTGAATAGAAAAAAGCTACGCCAATATTCATGGAATGAGATGAAGTTACAACATCTTGTTTGTCGTGCCTTACATTACGCTATTCATATTTAGTTTTTCTTTTTATTCTTACTAGTAAGAAATACCTCACAAGTGAACAAATACTGGAAATATTTGTCTGCTATAAATATAACTACTATATGCTTAAAGACAATTACTGCAAGTTCAGATTCAGGTTGAAATCTGAGCTGTTGAGACGTAGTATACGTAAGTACCAATTTATAAAAATAAAATGGAATACGAAGATAAAATGGAAAATGAATGACTGAAAAATTAATTTATAATTAATTATAATTAAATTGGCTCTTATAATAAGGAGTAGGTGAGCCTTCTGGCTATTTTATTTCATACTACACAAACTCGGCAAGATTGACGAGAAATGGCCCGTTCAGACAACTCTTCTCAATACATTATCTAGTGAGTGGTACTGGTGTGAAACATTGACATTCGGATAAATAAGATCCGAATATCCGTGTATTCAGCCAAATATTACTTTGATAAATTCGAAAAATCCATAATTTAACATAACATATTTTATGAAATCTTAACTTGATGCGTGATATTATTACTTTTATATTATTTATTACAAATTCAGTTTATTGCGGCGCCATTTGATTTTCAAAGAAAATTTTATCTCCCATGTTCAAACATTGTAGGGATAGGTCATGTACCTTATATATATTGTACCTTGGTCATATTGCTGTTTTGGCGAATTTAGCAGCTTTCTGAAAAAATGGTTTTCACTAATTTTTTGCCCCTTGGTTTCGAAATAGCCCGTATTTCACACAGGAAGAAAACAGTTTTTCTGCGTCCAAAATTATTTTTAAGTATTATTGCTTATGAAGTAATCTACGAAGCCTTGTGACTTTTTCGTCGGTAGGTTTTTCTGCGTCTTGTTTGTTTGTATTGTTTTGAATAAATATGTATAAATTAATATTATTAAATAGATTGATCGCTACCGTAAGTTAAAATACAATTTTTTACAGCGTTTGGTGCCATCCTTATGCCTTGGTTCGTTTTATTACTTACACCTTGATCCGTAGCGAGTTACGAAAAATCAAAGGTAGTGCAAAGTATCAGAAAACCATCTATTTGCTAAAGATTTATAGCCCAGCACCCAATTTGGGCTGTGGCACCATTGAAAAATAATTATATACCATTAATTTATTTAAATTCTAGAAAATCGATTCCAATATTTATTAAATTTGTGGAATACTAATCTTGTAATGAATATTGGTATTGTTAAGTTATTTGTGTTCATAAATATTTCAACATTAGTAATAAAAATTATTTTTTTATTAAAAGTAAATATTTTGTAATGCTTTTTCATAAAGTTCCAAGGTACATGCCACGTTGGACCAATGTACTACTTGTAACTTACATCTTTTTGAGTTAAGTCACACTTTCGTTCAAAAAATAAAGCTGAGGTTTGTACTTTTAAAACAAGATGAACGATAAATATCATATTCCAATATTTTGGGAGTTATAATGCATTAAGTGAAAAATAAACGGAGGTACATAACCTTCCTTTATTCATAAGACCATGATGCTACTCAAAAATCTAGGGGTAGTTGTAGGATGAGGTTTTATAAATTCCTGCAACCATCTTTGGAGACTAGCGACTCCACGAAAATGAGATAACTATCCCCCAGTAGGACGAGGGCTGTAGAATTTACCCACAGCCAGTCCTGCTTGCCCTAAAAATGGCAAATGGACACTCACTGGATCATGGGCTTATCACCCGTGATCTTAAGACCTAACTGATACGAGAAACGGATACAACGCATCGAATACGGACTGATTCTACGGTAACGACTTTTGGATTCGAAAACGGACTATGATTGGCTGCTGGAACGTTCAAACATTGAATGACGGGGGAAGAGTTGGAGTTACTCGGTCCTTGCACCGCCCATCAATAATCGACCGTGAAATGGAGCACTATAACATCCAAATCTTGGGCTTGAGCGAGCTCAGGTGGACAGGATCAGGAGAAGAACGAACCCCTAGTGAAAACACTATTCTGTACATTGGTCCTGAAAGTGAAGCCAAAAATGGCGTGGCGTTCGTCCCTACACCCAAACCGAGAAACAGTCTCATTAGCTGGAAAACAATTTCGGATAGGATTATCGTCATCAGGCTCAGGACCAGTGTCAGAAACGTAACAATTCTGCAGTGCTACGCACCCACTAATACCGCAACATCTAGTGACAAAGAGGAGTTTTATAGCCAACTGAGTGCCACCTTCGAACGTGTTCCAAGGGGTGATATTATTATCATCTCAAGAGATATGAACGCCCAGGTTGGATTAGACAACACTGGACTAGAACACGTCATGATGAGGCATGGTGACGCTTGGGTCGACGCGTCACGACCTTGGATTAAGAGACCCGAAAACGACGAGCTATTTGTGGAGTTTTGTAGTACTCGGCAAATGGTCATCGGAAGGACCCTTTTTCCACACAGAGTCATCATAAAACATCTTGGGTTTCCCCTGATGGTGTTACTCAGAACCAGATCGACCATTTGGTTATAAGTCGCCGATGGAGAAGATGTCTCCTCGATGTGCGAGCGAAACGTGGAGCTGACGCGGGGAGCGATCACCACTTGATGGTTGCCTGCTTGAGATTGTGTACAGCATCTATCCGACTGCCACAAATTCTTCAAATGAAGCGCAAGCTTAATGTGGATAGACTCAGAGGTCCCAACAAAAAAAACCAATTCACCACTATTCTACGCCAAAAGTCATCCACATTGGGTGAATATGAAATGCGCACACTGGACGCCAATTGGGAGGCAACCAGAAACACTTTTCTAACTAGTGCTGAAGAATCTGTGGGATATATGCAAAGCGGTGAGAAACCCTGGATGTCGCAAGATACATGGGACGAGGTTGGCAATCGGAAAAAAGCCAAATTGGCAATCATCTCTCAACCCGATGTCAACCAGCGAACGCCCGACTTGAGGCAGAACTACCGCGATGCTCATATACAGCTTAAAAAGGCTGTTAGACGCGACAAGAGAAAGGCCATTGAAGATCTGGCAAACAAGGCAGAATCTGCGGCTTACCTTAGGAATATGGGTTCACTATTCAAAATCATGAAACAGTTGCCGAACAGGAATTTCACCGCCAACCACCTGGTGAGATATGTCAACGGAACTCTCCTTAATATGAGTGAACACCAGTTGCGGCGATGGAAGGAATACTTCTCTGATATTTTAAACATATTTTTAGAGAAAGATATTCCAGGAGCAGAACAACTACCAAACATCCAACCGCAACAATCCTCTATTAGGGACGGTCCCCCAGATAAGGAAGAGATAGTTTCCGCCATTCGGTCAATAGCGGGAAGAAAAGCTCCACGTATAGACGGACTACCAACCGAACTCCTCAAAGCGGACCCGGAAATAACAGCCGATATACTCATCCCACTCTATACTGAGGTGTGGAATGAAGGAAGATATCCGACTGAATGGAAGGAGGGCGTCATTGTGAAAATTCCGAAGAAGGGCGGTCTTCGGGATTGTGGCAATTGGCGTGGTATATGTCTACTTACTGCCGTATCAAAAATTATGGCTAAGGTAATTCTCAATAGGATTAGTGATGTCGTCGAGAGCACTCTCGAAGTTTATCGGGCTGGATTCCGTAAACGGTCATCTTGTACCGACCACGCAAATACCTTATGGATAATATTAGAGCAATCAGCCGAAATGGGTTCGCCACTACATTTCATGTTTGTGGACTTCGAGAAGGCTATCGACAGCGTTAAGCGAGATTACATATGGAATGCTTTGCGTAGGAGAGGTATTCCAGATAGATAGATAGATAGATTCATAGCTATGATTAAAGAATCCTACGAAGATGCAAAAACCAAGCACATGCACATGGGTTCGAACGCAGGCACACCGATTGTTCTTAACGGACAGGATGTGGAAGAGGTGCAAGATTTTCGCTATCTCGGAAGCATTGTCAGCGTGGACGGCGGAGCAGAAAAGGATGTCGAGGCTCGGCTGAATAAAGCTCGTCAGGCCTTCGGTATCCTTTCCCCTTTTTGGAGGTTAAGAGAGATCTCCCTTCGCATGAAGCTGCGAGTTTGTGACGCATGCGTCAAATTCGTGTTTTTATATAGTTGTAGTACGTGAAAAGTGACGGTTCGACTTACCAAGAAACAGTAAACTTTCGGGAACCAAAACCTCCGAAGCGTTTTAGCGATATTCTGGCCAGAAGTGATCTCCAACGACGAACTTTGGAGTACAACTGGTCAGACTAAAGTAGGTATTAAGATTCAAAGGCGGAAGTGACAGTGGATCGGTAATACTTTGAGGAAACCAGAGTGAAGCATCGCCAAACAGGCTCTGGATTATGATCCTCAAGGAAGACGTCGGGTTGGTCGACCATGTAACATATGGAAGCCAGCAGTTGAGTAGGATGCCAGAGGAATAAACAAGTCCTGGCAACAGCTTAAGGCCGATGCTCAGGATTGCGTCTTGCGGAAGAAATCTATTTTTGTCCTATGCCCCTATAGAGGGTCTTAACACGAATTTGATTGATTGATTGACTCAAAAATCTCTGATTTCGGGTGATCGCTTGTCCGTCTGTATACAAGATAACTCTTGAATGCGTTTAGTTGTTGACCTTAAATTTCAATTAAAATTTTCAGCAAAAAAGAAAATCTAACTTTGTAAATAAGCAACACCGACTCCTTCTTGCACCTCCCATACAAATTCCACGAAATTTGATTTAATTTGCAAATATCGAAGCTAGCGAATTCAAATTAGAACCAAACTATAGCAATGTTAATAACAATAATGTCGAAAAATGCTGCTCCGATCCTTTTACTTTTTTTACCTCTCTCACGTACAATTGGATTATTTTGAAAAGTACATTTTATTGATTTTCATAGAAATAAAGTAAAAACAGGAATTTCTTCCAGAATTTCTTTTTTTTTTTAATAATAACAATAACTTTTGAGAAAAAAATTTCTATTTTCTCCCACTCTTTTTACCATCTCCTCTACAAATGTCGCAATTCTAAAAAGACAAATTTGTTCAGTTTTACTTTATTACTAGCAAACGCCCGCGACTTCGTCCGCATAAATATCGCAATAATAAGCAATTTTTGAGAATGTAGTTAGAAATACATTATGTGGAATATATAATCTGCTTACTTTAATAGCTCATTGAACACAATGTTTTGTATTTTGCTGGAATGGGAGAGGCTCGTGATCAAATAAATCCCGTGATTTGAGATCATATACGTATTAAAGAGCATTAAGGACATGTGAATAATTATAGCTTGTGTTAATTTAAAAAAAAGCTCAAATAAAATAACATTAAGCTTGAAAACGTAACAGGACTATGATTGTGCGTAGAGCCCAATCATACGATACAATAGGTGAGATCGAAATTTTTGTGATATTATGAAATTTTGTATGAGGAGTGGCTACATTGAACTACTTTGTTTCACATCATGCTAGAATAGCTATAAAAATGTTTTGTACCAAATTTAAGCTCAAAAAAATTGAGTAGGTACTGAGAAACTCAGTGCATTGAATTTAATGAAATTGTGCAATTTGTATGGGAGGTAGTAGAAGGTAATATTTCGAGAATAACTACATATAATGATGCAATTGATATATTTTAAATTTCACGTTTGTATCATTCACGCTTTTCAAGAAAATCGAATTTTTGTAAAGTCGTGGAATTGTGTCACATTGTATGGGAGGGGGTAGAAAGAGTGAAGCTACTCGGTAAATTTTTTTCCCGATATTAATAATGTTAATTAAGGATTGAGTCCGAAATTTTAGCTCGATGAAAGTTATATGTTTTGGGAAAATTTGTTTAGAATATTTCATGAAAAGTGCAGTTTGTATGGGAGGTGGTGGAAGGAGTACAGGGTTTTAAGTGAATTTTTGAGAAACAACTATAATCATTATGCAATTGATATATTTTAAATTCTAGATCTGCATCATTCACGCTTTTCAAGAAAATCGAATTTTTTTAAAGTCGTGCAATTGTGTCACATTGTATGGGAGGGGGTAGAAGGAGTAAAGCTACTTAGTTAATTTTTTCCCGATATTAATAACGATACTAATTTAGGATAGAGTACAAAATTTGAGCTCGATGAGAGTTATATATACTAAGAGAATTAGTTTAGAATATTTCAAGAAAAAGTTCAGTTTCTATGGGAGGTGGTGGAAGGAGTGGGTGGTTTGAATGAGTGAAGCTACTCGGTTAATTTTTTACCGATATTAATAATAATGCAAATTAAGGATAAGGAACAACATTTAAGCTCGATGAAAGTTACACGTACTGAGAAAATTGGTGAA
Organism: Chorisops tibialis; assembly: GCA_963669355.1. Classification (NCBI taxonomy): domain Eukaryota; kingdom Metazoa; phylum Arthropoda; class Insecta; order Diptera; family Stratiomyidae; genus Chorisops; species Chorisops tibialis. Next base: position 128,408,197 of record OY770264.1, read on the forward strand.
TAGCATTTCATGAAAAAGTGTAGTTTGTATGGGAGGTATTGGAAGGAGTAGGAGATTCAAATAATTTGTATACCATAGATCACATTTCTGATAAAAATAGTATGTTCTAAATTTCAAAAGATTTGCTCCAATGGTTTTGAAGAAAATTTGATTATTATATATTTTTGAAAATTAGTCATTTGGAATGGGGGTGGGTGGAAGGCGTGGGGGTATTAAAATAAGACCACACGCAGATTACATCTCAGTGCACATCTAATAAACTGTGAAAGTTTGATTATAATCGGTTTAGCCGTTTTTGCGTGAAAACCGGAAAGACAGACACACAGACAGACAGAGAAAATTTTTAAAATCGTTTGTTTCTGCTGAGTTATTGCTAAAATAAAGCAAAAAACTTATTTATAGCCATTTATAAACAAATAACAGATAGACACTACAATTATATATATATATGTATAGATTCTAATAATAAAGTATTGTGATCGACACAGAAAAAAAAAAAAAATTGCTACCCTGAAATTTTTTTTTTCGCGTTTCATGACAAAATTAGCCAAAAAATTCAAAAAAAAAATTCGTCCCGACGCACAGTGGTTCCGATAATTAATCTGACATGACAAAACTCCAATCTTTGTTTCTATCTGTAAATTAGCTTACTAATTGATAAATGATACTCATTATTACAAAGTACAAAATTTTCTAGACTCTTTTCTTGGAGTATTTTTCATCTTTTTAATTGTGGTTTTTAGTTTTATTTTTGCAAAAACAACAAATTGACATGATTTTTAAAAAAACACTGATTGCAATGGAATAAAACATATACTCGTATTTCAAATAATTACAGGCTTCATAGAGATGTACGTTAATTTAATTTTCAGCATAATAATCATCATTACCGCTCATTTCCTGGATCTTGGAATAGCCTCAATACATCAGAAGATATACTTTTGCTTTTCATTTGATGTCTAAGTCGAAGACTGCTTACTATCGGGTCCGAAGAAATTAATAACATGTGTATCAAGTCCGTCATTGTGTCCACTCTAGAAAATTTACAGCTATGATATTCTCTAAAATTTCTATAGTCCTTATTTCGGGCCTATTGAGCTTCTTCGGACATCTTTCCAATAGGAAGTATGGCTTCTTTTATCAATTGTGTACCATGGATAAGTATCTTATGCACACTTTGTGGCATATATTTAATACCATTTATATTCTTGGACATATAATTCTGCTGTTTGAAAATAGTATTTTTGGAATTCTTCTGTTTTTATGCTATACCCACTGGCGATTGTTTTAAGGATGGTTCGAATCGCCGAATCAGCTCCTCATCTACACCAATAATATCCGACGTCAAGGGTGAATTTTCAAAGAACCTCCGTGCGCTATTACCGTCACTAGTCGTACCAAAGCCCATTTGGGTATGTCAACCAAAAGTCCCATTTCGTTGCGGAGGCGATCTTGTATTAATTTTTTTCGGTCTTCTACCTGAGCTTTGTTCTCTTTTCGTATTTGCCACAATTTTATATCCAGCCTGTTTGAAATGTGCAAGATGCATTCAAAAAATTTTATCCATACGTGAAGGCTTGATAGGCCCAGAGTCAGCGCTGTTTCATTTGGCTTTTTTAATCATATGAGGCAGAGGTTGTTCATTTGAGAAGAGGTTGCCCCCACACACATGACAATTTTGTGTAGCTTGATTCGTGAGTGCACTGAAAATCTTTCCGTCAATCATAGTGAGAACAAGTTCCTGTCTTACAAGAATTTCACGACCTTCTAGTTGTACAATTGTTGGATAGTGCCGCTATTTGTGATTTAATATTGTAATATTTAATTTTAGTAGTCCAAGTCAGAGAAGGAATTCGTTAGGTGTCGAATGAGGAGGTTGGCATAGCTGTTGTAGAGGACGACCGATAGTGAGGATCCTTGGGGAACCCCATTATCTACGGGAAGGGATTGGGAGTAGTGACCGTCAATTTGCACTTTAATTACTCTCGACGAGAGGAAAGATTGCAAAAGTGTGAGGCATTTGCTGGAGATACCCCAAGCGTGTAGTTGGACAAGTGTTGGTGTCAAGAGTACACGCTCAAATGCCTTTTCTATGTCAATAGATAAAAGTACGCTATGCTTGACCGCTCTCAAATTCTGTACCATTTGGTGTTCGAGTAGGTGCACAATGGTATGCACTCCACGTCCTGGTCGGAAGCCATTTTGCTCATTCTCCAAGTGAAGCTCAGTAGCACTGCTGATCCTTCTGGTCAAGATCTTCTCCAAGATCTTAGAGAGGACAGGCAGGAGAGAGATGGGGCGGTAACTGTCAAGCATATGCGTATCTTTTCCACTTTTTGGAATGGGTATTAGGGTGGCGGATTTCCAGGAATGAGGGAAGATGCCAGTAGATAGGATATTGTTGTAAGGGAAAAGAAGCCGGGATTTGAATTCCATGGAGGAGTGTTTCAACATGGCATATGATATTTTGTCCTCTCCAGGCGCTGTGTTTTTGGCAATGCTGAGTTGATGATGCAACTCAGTCATTGTGAATGGGGCCCGGAGGCTTTCATATGCCAGAGGTTGTTGTGTAAGAGAATTGGAATTGAAGCAAAGTTTCTGTTCTATTAAATGGGAGGGGAAAGAAGAATCGGAGATATACTGGCTCCATTTAGCGGCGAGAAGGTTAGATATCTGAGTGGGGTCGGATATAATGGATGCATCATGTGTAATATGCGGGAAACTAGAGGGTGACCTGTTCGACTTGAGGCTTTTGACTTTGCTCAAAGTGTACGTGAATCAAGAGCGGGGTCCAGGGAGTTGACGAATTTTACCCAGGAGTCACGTTTTGCATTTTTAGATTCGCGACGGATGGGTGTCATAATGTTTCATTAAGATTGCCAATTTTTAAATTTGAACAAAAAAAAAAAACAACGTGCAGTATTTATTTGAAAAGCTTTGATGTTTCTATTTTAATAAAGAGTGCAGACATGGAGATTATGAATATATCGGAATATCCGACAAATGCTATATGACCGACACAAAAAATGGGGCTAAATTCAAAATAGGCGGTAAATAGATGGTCTTAATGGAACACTCTTTATGTGCTGGAAAACTCTCGAAAGCTACACATTTTGATAAGATTAGTTACACTTTTGTCATGTTTTCTCAGATCACATCATTTTACCAGCAAACTTTCACTAAGTTTGAAAAGGAGAGCTAAGAATAAATTTTTCAGGATTCTTGCGCCCTTGCCAATCGTTAATCCTTTTTTGGGATTCGCAAGATGTTGATATTTCATCCGGACTCTCCACTATAGAGAATCTTTAATATCTTGCATGAAGTAACTCTATTTATCAGTTAATCTAGCGAAATTGAGAGCATTTTATTCGACTTCAAACATACAGTGTGTTTAAGTAATAATACCGCTGTTAATGATACTCATTGCCAAGTATCATTAGAGGTTAAGTATTCCCTATACCTTACTTTTATACCTATTTGCAATTTAGCTCTAGTTTTTGCAAAGAGGGTTTGATAGGAGCAATTGTCTATTGTTTCAATTTTGTAGTAGTGGCGAGATGAGCGCCAAGTATGTACATACTGTAATAATTATCAAAATTCCATTATACTGGTTTACAACAAATTTCATAAATCTTAAATCAATTTCCTGTAAGTGAGTTTCATTTATAAAATAATTACGATATGAACATATTAGTTCATGAAAAAGAAGATGAATATAATTCTTGAAGTAATAACTTCCGAGAATATGTATTGAATCTGTTCTGAAAATTAACCCAAGAAACAGAATAGAGATGAGGAAACAAACCTCAATAATAAATTTTCAAAATAGTCTGTCTCCATAAAATGATGCTTTAAAGGACCACCATATATTTTTAATTTATAAATGCCAATTAATTAATTATTGCAGAAATTTCCATTCAGTCATAAGAGTGATTGCTCCTCCCATTCTTATGACCAATGGATAAAGAAATCCAAACAATGCAACCCCTAACGACTCATGTCCAAACGAATTTACTTTGAGAATTTATTTTGATAGCAATCTCCACAAAATTTCATATTTTTTCCCTCTTACTGAGGCAATTACCTAGCAATCATAGCATATGAATGAATTTGCTATCCCTTTTTTACCCAAGGATAAAAACAATAAACCTGCAATTCATTTCGAGATGCCGGCGGCCATCGAAATTCGTCGCGTTAATACTTTTCTTACGTTCAATTAAGCGAAAGGTAGTCTTCAAATATGGCTCATATTCGGTAAAGACTATTCCTTTTCTTTCAGGTATGTATACAACTACAGTCTATGCATATACAGATATTGAAAAACTGAGGTCCTTTACAATAACAATAAAAATTGCAAATAAATGGGAAAAGCCATTCAGCCATCGTTTATTTATGCCGGTTTTTTGCTTATTTTTGTCCTGTTTTCCGTAGGAATAATTGGCACCCTGCGTAGTTTCTTATTTGTCATTCGTGTAAATTAAAAAAAAATTCATGAAATGTCCACCCGACTTATTCTGATTCACTACGAGGGAAGGGTTGAAACAAAGGAAATATCGTGAAAGGACGATATTTCGTTGGGTTTGTTTGGTCGATGGTAAACAATTTATTGACCAGCTTGAGAAACGTACAATGAGTCTACTCTGGCCAATAGTATTGTAAGCCACTGGAAAGTGTGGACATGAAATGCATTTTTAGCATATATTAGACAACTGTTGCATCTTCCAATATTTACTCCTGGTCGATAGACTAGGTCTGCAAACCGAAACGATGCGTCTTTTTAGAGATCGTTTAATCGCAAAACCAACCTTCGTTCTACTATAAAACATTTGGCAGCACATATTTAGCACTTTTCGCGGAAGGCTTAATATCGAGCATAGTGGGCATCGATACCCTACATATATAGTCGGTATTTATACTATTATGCTTATGAACCCTCATCTACCGACGGCAAATGTATTTGGAAAAGGCTATTACACACTTACATATGACTATAAAACCGTCATGCCATGATTTGTCTAGCTACTGAACTGGAAGGGACCATATAATACCTTATATTGAATGATACATTACGCTCATTAAATTCTTACTAGCGATTGATGCAAATATTTCAATTCTACCACTCACGGATATTTTCAAAATAGTTATGCCTCAGCCTTAGCATAGTTGTCAGTATGTTTGTCGGATGTAGAGACCTGATTATCATTTAGAGTTCTGCCTAATTGTTATCAAACTTCAAACCAGAAATCGGTAGAGATCTGGAATCTAGAAAACCACGCCTTGTAGAAAGTGCCATTCTAATGGTACCTAATATTGATATTTAGCCCTACGTTGAGCCGTAAAAAACGTTTTAAATTTATAGAACCATCTCACATTAGCGAGTAGCTGATGCTACACCATAAACCTCACCGCTGTTTCACAATTCAACGTTGCGCACCCTACGCGGTGGCGCTGTCAGTTGAAGTTGAAATGTATGAATTTGGATGAAGTCATTCGTAATGTGACGCAGGATACGTAGAAGTTAGAAAAATTTCAACTTGTATTTAGCCTTAACCTGAAAATTGATTTTAACTTCAAATACTAAGTCTTGTTATGAATGAAAAGGGGACATAAATAGTGTCTGTTAACACTATCACTTAGTATCCTTATATTTTTGATAAATAATCACGAGCTTGGAAAACGAAATATATTGAACCGAAAACCGTCGTGACGCGGGAAGCTCTTGCACAGAAAGGGAGAAACAGTCTCATCAGCTGTGAAAATCTCGAATAGGATTATCCTCGTTAGGCTGGGAACCAGTGTCAGAAACGTCACAATTCTGCAGTGCTACGCACCAACTAATACCGCAACTCCTAGTGACAAAGAGGAGTTTTATAGCCAACTGAGTGCCACCTTCGATCGTGTTCCAAGAGGTGATATTATTATCATCTCAGGAGATATGAACGCCCAGGTCAGCTGTGACAACACTGGACCAGAACACGTTATAGGGAAGCATGGTGACCCTTGATTCGACGCGTCATGACCTTGGGTTAAGAGACCCGAAAATGGCGAATTATTTGTGGAGTTTTGTAGTACTCGGCAAATGGTTATCGGAGGGACCCTTTTTCCACACAAGAGTCACCATAAAGGATCTTGAGTTTCACCCAATGGTATTACTCAGAACCAGATCGACCAATTGGCTATAAGTCGCCGATGAAGAAGATATCTCCTCGATGTGCGAACGAAGCGTGGAGCTAACGTGGGGAGCGATCACAACTTGATGGTTGCCTACTTGAGATTGTGCACAGCAGCTTCTCGACGACCCCAAATCCTTCAAATGAAGCGCAAGCTTAATGTGAAAAAACTTAGAAAACCTGACAAAAAGGGTGAGTACACCACCATTCTACGTGAAAAGTCATCCACATTGACCGGATATGAAATGCGCACAATGGACGTCAATTGGGAGGCAACCAGAAACACTTTTCTAACTAGTACTGAAGAATCTGTGTGGTATGTGCAAAGCGATGAGAAACCCTGGATTTTGCAAGATACGTAGGACAAAGTTGACGATCGAAAAAGAGCCAAATTGGCAATCATCTCTCAACCCAATCAGCCAAAGAACATATGAATTGAGACAGAACTACCACGATGCTCATATTCAGCTTAAAAAGACTGTTAGACGCGACAAGAGAAAGGCCATTGAAGGCCTGGCTAGTAAGGCAGAATTTTCGGCTTTCCTTGGGGATATGGGTTCACTATTAAATATTATGAAACAGTTGGCGAACAGGAATTTCACCGCCAATCCTCTGGTGAGCGATGTCGACGGAACTTAATTCTGAGTGAACACCAGTTGCGGAGTTGAAAGGAATACTTCTCTGATATTTTAAAAATCTTGTCAGATGAAGATATTCTAAAAACAGAACAACTATCAAAAATCCAACAGCAACAATCCTTTATTAGAGACGATTCCCCAGATAAGGAAGAGATAGTTTCCGCCATGTCGTCAATGGCCCGAAGGAAAGCCTCAAGGTATAGATGGACTACCAACCGAACTCCTCAAAGCGTACCCGGAAACAACCGCGGATATACTCCTCCTACTCTTTACTGAGGTGTGAAATGAAGGAAGATATCCGAATGAATGGAAGGAGGGCGTTATTGTGAAAATTGCGAAGAAGTGCGACCTTCGGGATTGTGGCAATTGGCGTGGTGTATGTCTACTTACTGCCGTATCGAAAATCATGGCTAAGGTAATTCTCAATAGGATCAGTGCTGTCGTGGAGAGCACTCTCGAAATTTATCAGGCTGGATTCCGTGAAGGGTCGCCTTGTACCGACTATACAATTCATCATCATCAATGGCGAGACAGCCCACGTCGGGCCTTGGCCTCCTGAAGTCGTCGCCTCCAATCGTCTCGATCCAAAGATCGCGTCCTCCAGCTGCTAATTTTTAAGATGGCTATGCTATCTTCATTAACCGAGTCTTCCCATCGCTTGCGTGGCTTATCCAAAGGCCGGTTACCACTCACTTTGCCTTTTAGAGCTTGTTTGGGGATTCTTTTGTCTTCCATTCGCTCTACGTTTACGTAGGTTGATGAACGTTGAAGCTTCTGGCCCATCGTAGAGTTGATACAACTCATGGTTGTATCTTATTCGCCATTCCGTTCCTTCCTTCACAGGTCCCGAAATTCTTCGGAGGACCTTTCTTTCAAATGCGTTAGTAGTGTCCCTTTGGTGTCGACTGGGATTTTTCAGACGACATACTCTAGTGCCAAGTTGAAAAGCATTTGGGCTAGACCATCTCCCTGCTTTAAACCACATTCCGTTCGAAAGCTGGTTGTGGAATCGGCTTGTATTCTCACTTGAGATTCAGTGTTCGTCATTGTGAGTCTTGTTAGTTGGACTAGTTTTGGAGGAATTCCAAAGTCAAGCATGATTTGGTACAGTACGCTCTTGTCGATACTGTCGTATGCTTGTTTAAAATCTGCGAAGATTTGGTGCACGTCTGTGTTATATCCCCAGCATTTCTCAAGCACTTGTTTCACTGAGAATATCTGGTCTATTGTAGATTGTCCGGTTCTGAATGCGCCTTGGTATTCGCCAATTATTTGATTAGTATAGGAACGTTCAATTATTTTTGTCAGTATTTTATAGGACGTACACAAAAATGATATTCCTCTGTAATTCTCACAGCAGAGTTTGTCTCCTTTCTTGTAAATTGGATATATAATACTTTTTCGCCAATCGTCGGGTATGATTTCCTCTGTCCAAATTTTGCATATCATGTTGTGCAGTATTTCAGCGACACAATTTCCACCGTTTTTCAGAAGTTCAACTGGTATTTCGTCAATTCCCGGTGCTTTGTTTAGTTTTTGGTCACATATGGCTGCTTTGATTTCTGCAAGCGTGGGTAGTGTCGATGATGGTTCATCTTCGTCAGTTGATGCATCAATTGAAATTTTGTCTGTCGTGATCGGTGCTAATGGGGTGGGATTCAAAAGATGTTAAAAGTAGGAAGCCCATCTCCTTTTATTTTTTTGTGTGTCGCTGATGATGTTGCCCTCTGCGGCTTTGCAGAGATTGATTTTTGGCTTATATCCCTTTTTTAAGTCTTTCACTATTGCGTATGCGTCCCGCATTTTATTTTTTCTTATGTCGTCGTCCATTTTTTGGACTATACACTTAACCTACGGATAATATTGGAGCAGTCAGCCACTCATGTTTGTGGATTTCGAGAAGGCTTACGATAGCGTTAAGCGAGATTACATATGGAATGCTTTGCGCAGGAGCGGTATTCCATACAAGGTCATAGCTATGATTAAAGAAACCTACAATACTGCAAAGTGTCGTGTCTTATATAAAGGAGAGCTGTCCGGGAGTTTTCCTGTGCGAACGGGTGTTAGAAAAGGCTGCATATTATCACCAGCCCTGTTTCTAGTTGTAATAAACGACATCTTGAAAGCTTCACTGGAAGGTTGTGATGATAAAGGTCTTGAATTGAGACTATTTAACATTTTATGTCACCTTGATTATGATAATGACGTGTGTTTGCTCGCACATAACCGTTCGGACTTAGAGTCAAATGTTCGCTTGTTGCATTCTAAATGCAAAGAGGCGGGACTGAAAATAAATGTGCGTAAAACGAAGTACATACACATGTGTTCGAACACAAGCACACTTATTGTTCTTAACGGACAAGAAGTGGAAGAGATGCAAGGTTTTTGCAGTCTCGGAAGCATTGTTAGCATGGACGGCGGAACTGAAAATGATATTGAGGCTCGTCTAAATAAAGCTCGTCAGGCCTTCGGTATCCTTTCCCCTTTCTGCAGGTTAAGAGAGATCTCCCATCGCACGAAGCTGCGAGTTTTTGACGCATGCGCCAAATCCGTGTTGTTATATGGTTGTACTACATGGAAAGTTACCGTTTGACTTACCAAGACACTACAGACTTTCGTGAACCAATGCTTCCGACGCATTTTAGGAATATTCTGGCCAAAAGTGATCGGCAACGACGAACTTTGAAGTACAACTGGACCAACTAAAATAGGTGTTGAGATTCAAAGGCGGAAGTGGTAGTGAATCGGTCACACTTTGAGGAATCCAGAGCGAAATATCGGCAAACAGGCCATAGATTATAATCCGCAAGGAAGACGTCAGGTCGGTCGACCATGTAACATATGGAACCGATCAGTTGAGCAGGAGGCCGGAGGAAGAAACATGTCCTGGGAACAACTAAAGACCGATAATCAGCTTTGTGAAAGAGAGTTTTTTCTGTTCTATGCCCCTATTGGGGGTCTTAATAAGAATTTGACTGATTGAAGGTATACGCAAGCAGACAGCGAGCTGGAATAATACGTCGATCAGGATTTGAACTCACAACCTTCGCATTGTAGACCAACAAGCTACCCACTAGGCTACACTCTAGCGTGAGAAACCTTTACATGGAGAAAATGAGGGGAAAAGCTACGTCGGCTGCGTAAAGTCTACGTAAGGTCTACGTTTCGTTCTAAATCAGAGAAAAAAAAACTTTTCTTTAAGTCAAAATTATAACGTATAGTTAATTCTGCTTTAATGCACTAAACATAGTTAAGACAGTTAAAAGAAATGATTATTAACATAACAATAAGGTTCAGAAATTGGACTGAAAAGATGTTATATTAGTTTAAGACCTTCTCATAATAATTCCCTGAGACGGGCACATTTAGGTTTAGACGCGCGTATAATCTTAAACTGTTGGAAGTTCAAGCTCTATTTTTAATACGATAAGCAATCAGCTAAAAACCTAAGGAGATGGATTTTGACTGGTATAAACTCTCTAAGCAAATCCGTCGTAGCCGATATCAAGCCTGCCTTAGGAAAGAGGAGGAAGCAAGGAGTTCATCTGAATTGTCAGTAACATCAGTGCGTCTCAGGAAGTAAGAAACAAATATGATATAGTTGGTCGCAGAATAGTTGAAAACTCTGGCAAGTCATATTTAGCTGAAAATTTTCTCGCTTTTCCTATAATAAATAAGTAGCATTTCATGTCGGAGGTTGGGTGACTTTGCAAACGAGAAATGGAATATTCATTTGGATTTTGGAATGTTCGATCCCTATTTAGGGCAGGAGCTCTGAAAGAGTTTCTTGAAGAAGTAACAAAACACAACATCAAAATAATTGCCCTCAAAAACCGAAATAGCTTCATACCGAAATCATGGAAATAAGATCGCACATCATCTTTACATGTGAAAAACTGTTGATAAGTAGAGAGTTTGTAATCATTTTTGTCGCTGGCAAAAAATTTAAACAGCTGATCACGAGTTTCAAACTAGTAAGTGAAAGATTGTGCGCAATCCGAATAAAAACTAGATTTTTCAACATTTGGTTGATTACCGTCCATGCACCAACAACAAGGGCGATGTAACTAAAGACGAATTTTCTGCCACCCTAAGGACAACCTATGATCCATTGCCCTTGATGACCTAAAAATTTACATTGGAGATTTCAATGCAAAAGCTGGCAGTAGAAGGCTCATAAAACAACAACAGGCGGGCTTTGACATAACCAACGACAATAACCAGCGTCTGATTGATTTCTTAAGGAGCAGCAATATGATATTAAGCTCTACGTGCATCCCATATCGCGATATTCACAAACGAACGTGGGAAACACCAAATGGTCACACCTTCATTCAAATAGACTACGTACTAATTGAAAAAAGAGCTGCTTCCAGTACACTTGATCTAGGAACCTTCCACGGTGTCAATTGTAACTTTGATCACTATTTAGTCAGAGCTCGGGTTCCTGTATAAGCTAAGAACACGCCGTACTCAGTGTTTGTCCTTTCTATACCCCTTGTGGGTCGCGCAAATTTTTGCGATTTTCTTAATTGCGAACAAATAGGAATGCGCACTGACTGTTACTATCATTTACAGTTATGGAATATTATCGTAAAGAAATAAATCGATAGCGATGTACGTATTTTTCCTCTTACGACATTTATTCCTGTATGGGTCTCAGCCGGTCGAATATTTGCAATAGCCTTTAGTTCACTAGCCGAAAATAAGCGCTGCAATCGTTTTAGAATGTAAAGGTGAAACTCCTTAAAACGTGGTTTGGGCGTTGTCTACTGGAACTCTTGTCAGAGCTAAGTATCGATGCTGGAAGCTTATAGTGGAAATTCGAACGCAAGTGGAGCTCGAAAATTCAATATCGACAAGCTCAAAGACGAAGCGATGACACAGGCGCACATTACAATATTGGATCAATGATGATAATGATGATGCAATGGCGCTACAGCCCATATCGAGCCTTGGTCTCCCTGATGCACCTCCTTCAGGTATCTCGGTCTAACGACCGCGTCCTCCAGTTTGAAAAATCGAGAAGCGATCTGCAATCGGCGTCGACTGAGTCCTCCCATCGCTTTCGTGGCTTCTCTTGCGGTCGGTTGCCTTGAGTATTGCCCTGGAGTGCTCGTTTTGGGATTTGTTCCTCGTTCATTCGTTCCTCGTGGTCAGCCCATTGTAGCTTGCGCAGTTTTATCACGATAGATGCTGGTGGGTCGCCAAATAGTTGATACAGCTCATGTGTATATTGAAATCGCCAATCATCTCCTTCCTTAACTGCTCCGTACACTTTCTGAAGAATTTTTCGCTGAAACGTGTCGATTGACTTCTCCGACACCCGTGTCAAGGTCGACGTTTCGCATCCACATAGCAGCACGGGACGAACTGATATCTTGTAGATGCGTAGTTTATTGTTTCGAAGGACTTTCCTTGATTTCATTATGGAGAGGACCACATAAAATGCTTTGTTAGCTGTCGTGATTCTTCTTTGAATTTCATATCGCTCATTGCCGTCCTTTGTAAGAAGGTCTCCCAGGTATGCAAATTCATCCACCTGCTCGAAGTTGTATTCTGCCTAGTGTTCTGCCTTTCTAGGAAAGTCCTTCGTGTCTGGGTCATGTATTTAGTTTTCGCTTCATTGACCCCGAGCCCTTCTCCACCCGCTGCCGACTCCAACTCCTGGAATACCTCTTGAACGCACAGCATTGATCGGGCCAGAATGTCCACGTCTTCTGCGTACGCCACCAACTGAGCGGATCTTACGAGTAGCGTACCTCTGGTATCCACTGAGGTTACTGAGGTTGCCTTCCTGACGACATACTCGAGCACCGAGTTAAAGAGACCATCTTCTTGTTTGAGACCTGACTCTATTGGAAAGCTTTGAGTCAACTCGTTTTGGATTTTTATTTGACACTCATCGTTATCCATCATCGCTTTTATTAACCGAATTAGTTTCGGTGGGACACCTAATTCAATCGTTATTCTGTACAGAGCATTACGGTCGACACTATCGTATGCTTGACAAAAATCGACGAACAGTTGGTGCACATTAATATTATATTCCCAGCATTTTGCTAGCACCTGTTTTACTGAGAATAGCTGGTCTGTTGTCGATCGTCCGGATCTAAAGCCACCTTGATATTCTCCGATGATGTTGTTCGCGTATTCACTGAGTCTTTGTTCGATAATTTTCGTCAAAATTTTGTAACACGTACACAACAATGAAATTCCTCTGTAATTTTCGCAACGCAGACAGTCACCCTTTATGTGTACCGGACATATAGTGCGTTTCCGCCAGTGATCGGGTAATTTTTCATTTGTCCAGATTTTAGCCATTACTTTAAATAATTGACTGGTAAGCTCTGTTCCACCTTCTTTCAAGAGCTCTGCAGGGATTCCATCACGAGTGCTCAAGGCCAAAGCTCCAGGCAACTGAATGCAGGGGAAGCCACGAAAGCGATGTGAGGACTCAGTTGATGCAGATTGCAGAGCGCCATGGCGTCATCATCTTCATCGGTAGAAAGGAGCCTTGATCATCAGCTCAGTATAAACATACTCTCCGAGAATTCATCTTCGAATTGTTCGGAGGCAAGGGCAATGGCAGAGGAAATGCCCCCAGTGGACACTAATGGGACTCAACTATTTAAGTGCACCCAACTAGTGGCATACGCTGACAACATCAACATTATCTCAAAGCCCTTTGCTAGCAAAATAAAAAAAATTACGCAAACAAGAAGGAGAGCGCCAGTCAGAAAAAGTATAACAATTGCGGAATATAATTTGGAGAGTGTGGACAATTTCATTTATCTAGGGGCTAGTCTACCAATGAAACGGATAAAATCAGTCGACGAATACTTGCAATAATGAAATTAAAGGAAGTGTGCGGGATAAGAAAGGTGCGAGTATTTAAAACTGATATACGACCTATGCTCTGTTGTGGTAGAGAGTCGTGACATTAACGCGAGCTTCCGTTGACCCATTCGAAAAAAGGTCCTCTGGAGAGTTTTGGAATATTTATTTATTTATTTATAAACGGATAAATTGCCCATAATCTTAAATATTATTACATGTGATTGTTATAATTCAATAAAAAAATAAGATAATTAATTAAAAAATTAAACTAAATTGAATATTCATATTACTTAATTAGTTAAATTAGATTTGCATTAGTCTGTCAATTATAGAGTTCCTGCCATAATTTGTTCTATGATGTTCGATTTGAAATAATTCATTTGCTCTCGTAGGGTATGTTGGGATTTTTAATGTTGTTCACTTAAGGTAATTGGAGCGTGAAAGGTATTATTTATTAAATTATCTATGAAAATAATATCAAAACAGCATCGTTTTCTTTCTAGGGATGTAATATTTACTAATTCCATTACTGCATAATAGGCAATATTTTCAACAGGTACACCTAGCTTACCTATAAATAAGTTTTTTGCTTCATTTTAGAAATAACTAAGCAGAATCAAATGTTTTTAAAAAATTTCTCTGTCTGTCTGTCTGTCTTTCCGGCTTTCACGCAAAAACGGCTGCACCGATTGCAATGAAACTTTCACAGATTATTAGGTCTGCCTCGGGGAGTAATCTGCTTTAGGTTTTATTTTTCTACCCCCTCCCATACAAAGTGATTCATTTTCAAAAACTTATAATAATCAAATTTTCATGGAAACTATGAAAGTTATTAATTTGAAATTTAAAACATATTATTTCTATTATAAATGAAATCTTCAAGTATATAAATAGTTTGAATCCCCCAACTCCTTCCACCACCTCCCATACAAACTAAACTTTTTCATGAAATACTATAATCCAATTTTATCAGTACGTATAACTTTGATCATACTAAGATTTTGTATTAAATCCTTATTTAGCATTGTTATTAATGCCAAGAAAAAACTAACCAATTAGGTTTACTCCTTCTACCCCCTCCCATACAATCTGACACAAATCCACGACTTTGCGAAAATTCGATTTTCTTGAAAAGTGTGAATGTTACTGTTCTGAAATATAAAATAAATCAATTCAATGAAAATTGTAGTTGCTTCTCAAAAAATAACTAAAAACCCTCCACTCCTTGCACCACCTCCTATACAAACTGCACTTTTTCATGAAATATTCTAAACCAATTTTCTCAGTACGTGTAGCTTTGATCGATCTAAAATTTTGTACTACATCTTAAATTAGCATTATTATTATTATCGGAAAAAAATTAACCGATTAGCTTTACTCCTTCTACCCACTCCCATACAATGTGGCACAGTTCCACGACTTTGCAAAAATTCGATTTTCTTGGAAAGTGTGAATTTAACTGATCTAAAATTTAAAACACATCAATTGCATGGTAATTATAGTTGTTTCTAGAAAAAATACTAAAAACCCTCCACTCCTACTACCACCTCCCATACAAACTGCACTTTTTCATGAAATACTCTAAATCAATTTTCTCAGTACGTATAACTTTGGTCGAGCTAAAATTTTCTGATGAATCCCTAATTAGTATTATTATTATTATCGGGAAAAATTAAGTGATTAACTCCACTCCTTCTACCCCCTCCCTTACAATATGACACAATTTCACGACTTTGCAAAAGCTCGATTTTCTTGAAAAGTGTGAATCTAACTGATCTGAAATTTAAAAGATATCAATTGCATGGCGATGATAGTTGTATCTAGAAAAATTACCAAAAACCCCCCACTCCTTCTACCACCTCCCATACAAATTGTACAATATCACTAAATCCAATGCACTAAGTTTCTCAAGTTACCTATTCAGTTTTTCAAGCTTAAATTTGTTGCAAAATATTTTTATAGCTATTCTAGCATGGTGTGAAAAAAATTAATTTAGTACTGTCATCCCTTCTATCACTCCCCACACAAAAATTCCTAAGATTACAAAAATTTCGATTTAATCTGTAATATCATATAATGGGGTTTTACGCACAATCGAAGTCCTGCTATGTTTTTAAGCTTAATGTCATTTTATTTGGGTTTTTTCAATTAACACAAGCTACAACTATTCACATGTCCTTAACACGTATACATATGATCTCGAATCACGGGTTTGATTTGATGACGAGCCTCTCCCATTCAAATGCGAGTATCATGCTATCATTCTTAATAATTTATGGTTCTGACTCCAACAAAATACAAAACATTGTGGTCAAAGAGCCATTAAAGTAAGCAGATTATATATCCCATATAATGTATTATTAACTACATTCTCAAAAATTGCTTATTAATGCGATTTTTATGCGGACGAAGTCGCGTGCGTTTGCTAGTATGCAATAAATCTGTGAAATTTATGTTGAACCGTTTCCAATAAATGGCTATGTATATTATAACAGTGATTCCCTATGACAGATAAATACTCTAGTTTGCACTGTTTCGTACAAAGTATATGTATAAGGTTTAAATAGCCCTGATATTGCTCTACTGGAATTTTTGGTAATATGTCTAATATGCTCAGCAAACGATAAAGATGAATCCAGCAATATATGTACCTAAGTCTCAAACAACTTTAAATTTACTTACAGCGTGGTTTTCTAATTTATAACTGAAGTCTATGGGATTTTTTGATCGAGAAAAGGTAATTGCATGACATTTTGTATTGATCTCCAACGCGTTTTCTGAAAAATTTATTTAGTTTTATTTGAAAATTTTCACAATCAGATAGAGATGTAATAGCATTGTATATTTTGCAGTCATCAGCAAACAGTAAGAATTCATTTTCATCCAAGATAGCATCTAAGTCATTAACAAACAAACTAAAAAATAATGGATTGACATGAGATCTTTGAGAATCCCTGAAGTAGTTGCATGTGGCGGTATTGTGTTAATTTTATTAAATGAATTAATGTGATTCCAAGGACGCTTGGGGTCATATACAAGGTTCTCCTGAATTTCTGTGATATAGGAACTATATACCTGCCTGGAAAGCTTTAAACATTGTCATCTCAATTTAGAAAAAAATATGTAATCATCTTGAGTTCCATACATTTTATAATTTTGTGCACACGTTTTTTTATCTAAAATCAGTTTCTTAAGTTCATGTGTATACCAGTTCGGAAAAGCAAAATTACAAATAGTTATAACAGGAACAACACGATTAAACGCAGAGAAGAGAGTATTATAAAATACATCTACTGCTTCATTAAAATTTAAATTATTAAAAATGTGAAGGAAGGAACAGAACGGTGGACTACCATGTGTTATGTCAACTATACGAAGAGCCAGAAGCTTCTATACTCATCAAGTTACGCATGTAGAGCGAATGGAAGATAGAAGACTTCCAAACATGCTCTTAGAGGAAATATGAGTGGTATGTTAACTGGTTAGTAGGTAAACTACGCAAACGATGGGAAGACTCGGTTGATGAAGATAGCACAGCCATCTTAAAAACTAGCAGCAGGAGTCTAGGAAAGAGAATAAATAGTAAGATTCTTCACAGAATACTAAAGCAGTCCTATTTTGAAGGTACTGAAAACATAATAAGATTACATGAGACATATTATATAACACTTAGCAGTGGAGCCAGTATAGCTAGGATGTACCCTAGTAGGTAGCGTGTTGGTATTGTAATGCGAAGGTCGTGAGTTCAAATCCTGGTCGACGCAATAAGTAATTCCAGCACATTGCCTGCTTCGATGTACCTTGGTCACCTCAATCTACGAAAATGAAAAATTCGTAGAAAGAGGGTTGTGCGAAGGGCTAACAACAGCCATGTCAAAAAATCCGATTGATTCGCGTAACCATTTACGAATACATGGCAAAATACTGAGGATCACAACTTGCTGAAATAAGCAGCTTACTTAAATACTTGAGATCTTCTCAACGGTAAGGTTTTCATTTACCAGAAAGGAACATGACCTTCTTGACTTTTGCATCGAGTCTTGACTGCAGTCATAACGTCTCAGACAATATAAACTCTTACCAGCTCTTGCGTAAATTACACTGAGCTAGACGGGTATTGGCGCATCACATACGCGTTGCTCTGTTCACAAAAGTCGCCCAGTTTACAGTAACTGGGTGATCTTTTGTTTTGAAAATGTACAACACGAAATTCTGGTTTCACTATTTCTATTTATCGATTTACAAAATTTTAAATATTACTTACTTGCGTAGACAAAACTTAATAAATTTTCTTTTTCTAGTATAATTCATTACGCAGTATCTATATACTCGTAGCTGGGTTATACAGTACATATCAGTATTTGTCAAGTTTTTAGTCACACTCACTCTTGCTTCTATCGCACATGTTTGTCAAATCTACTGATACTACATTTTACATACTTATCTGTAACTTTTGAAAACAATTGCTTTGGAATTTCAACGTGGCACGAACAATACGATCAACACAAATATTCTCCATAGCCGGATAACTCATCCGACCCCATTGCTTTTCTAGATTTACACGATTTCCGTGCGTATTCATATGCCATAAGCATTAGAAAAATATGTTGAAAAAAAAAAGACAAACAAAATATCGATGGAAGTCCTCCTTTTCCTGATTTTGCTGACTATTTCCCATTTCGGGGAAAAATTGCTTAAAAGTACGAGGTTTGAGTGTTTTGTCACGTTATTGCCTTAAGTTCTATACATTTGTTGAAGGTAGTGATCTAATTTGGCGTCTTCGATGTTGATACAGAATACTATATCAGTACTAACTTTTTGCAGGATATTGTCTGCAAAATGTATACTTATTTACTTACGGTGGGGCTACAGTCCCAATCGAGCCTCGGCCTCTATTCTTCTTGGCTTAGTGATCGCGTACTCCAGTTCGAAAAACTTTGCAGTGATCCGCTGTTTGCGTCAATAGAACCCTTTCAGCGCTTCCATGATTTTTCAACTGGTCTTGGTCCATTGACTTTTCCCTTTCGTGAGCGTTTGGAAATTCTGCCGCTATGGAACCGCTCCACATGACCAACCCATTTAGTTTTTTGAATTTTATGAATGCTGACATTTCCGGATTGTCGAAAATGGCATAGAATTCTCTATTGTTTTGTTTTCTGCAGGTCCAGTTTTCCTTCATAGGTCCGAGGATTCTTCTGAGGACTTTACATTCAAAGGCGTTAAGTAATTTTTCGGACGCCAGTTATTGTCAACGTTTCGCTGCCATAGCTTAGCACAGGTCTTATAAACGTTTGATATAGATTAAGTTTAGTTTTCCTGTGCACATTTTTCTTTTTAATTATTGATAGTACCGAATTATACGTCTAATTCGCTAGTATTATTCTTCTTCTTATCTCAATGGGCTCTCTTTGATCCTTCGATAAGTTTGCCCCTAGGTATACAAAATTGTCTACGTTTTCTAGGTTATGATCTTCTTCTGTAATATTTTGACTGATTGGCGTCTTTTTTCTTGTTTGTGTCATAAATGCGAAATGTATGTAATGGGGTAATGCTATTTGGATTAGTACATTACGTGCAAAAGAAACCGAATGTGTTAGGCCCGTCTCTACTATTCTCGATATCAACGCTTCAGTGCTGATCTGCGTTGAAGTCAAGACAAGTTCGATCTACAGTTTTCGAACTCAGGGATACATTTTAATGATCGGACTCGCCTTCAGAATTCTTCGGAACTGGTAGAAACTTTTCAGTGAAATATCTTTCTAATGTCATAAAATAATCTTATATACGATTAGTTAGGGCTGAGCGGCAACGAAGAATCGCATGTTCTTTTAAATGTGTCTACATACATACATATGTATGTATATAAAAGTCAGATTCTGTACTAAATATACATACATTCCCGATTTATAAATGCTGTACAGAATTCGTGTAAAAGTCTGCAGTATATCTATGCGTACGTGCGTAAGCTTCTACTTTCTGAACTACTTATTATGTCTAGGACACTGTGTAAAAACCCTTACATCGTATAGTGTTCCATTTACTATTGTTACAACGGTCTAGATGGCACTATAAAACGCCACAAACTTCTGCGACAGTAACGACAATAAGGCGGAAGACAAGAGGACGGGAGAAAAACATTGTCAAGTTATGAAAGAAAAGGGGATGCAACGTGACTAAGTAGATTTTTAAAATACGCTAGGTTAGTTGTGCTCAAATTGACTTTTCAGGCTAAGAAAAATACATTCACATATACACCTATGTAGGTAAAGTAATTGAGTTGGAATTGATTGTCGGTCTTCCATCCCCATTCTTACCTCCGTTCTCGTTTATCCGCCGACTATACCTACAATTTGCACTTGCGACGCAAACTAGAACACAATATTAATTGCAGATGAATATCACTCTGAGTAAGTTTCCCAATTAAATTAGAAACTTCCGTCCCATAAGCACATCACTCCCTCATCATTACAGGCTCGAAAACAGAAACATTTTACATCGGTACTTAAAAAAATGGGACGTTCCGCAATTCGAACAATCTCACTGTCAACGCTATAAAATTTGTTACTTTCTGCCATCAGTTAGGTAGGTAGTCGTAGCATGCAGCGAAAATTACGATGTTGAAATTTAAAATTATGCAATTTCCTATCGTCTCGTCGTTATTCTTCTCCGACGACATTAACATACACATGCGATTTAGTTATGTCTATAGTGATAGTATTCCGACTACAGTGTAACCCACTTCGGTTGCTAAACCACTCCATTACGAAGTAACACACCACCTTGATAAAATTATATTTCTTCCTACTCCTGCTAAAATATCACCACACCGACAAGAAATTGCATTCAAGCCTGAAATTTTGAAGTGCATTCTACCCTTGCAGCCACCTTTATAATGGCATTACAGGCATATGTCATTGTTAGGTAAAATATATATATATTAAAAATTTTAAAATAGTCTAAGCCAAAATCATATTCCCAGCATGTTATTTATTATAAAAATCGAGATTGTGTAGCTACTAAAATCGAATCGACAAATATGATAATCCGGCAATCTTCAACTATGCAGCCCATATTTTACGATCTATTCAACAATTCTCGATTGTTTAAATTGCCATATTTTTAAACTTTTAATAGCTTTCTATCGTTCTATCTCAACAATATAATAATTTTTTTTGAAATTAGTAATTAATGAAATATAGCTATCTTAAGTAATTTCGGAAATATTGGCCTTTTAGTTTGACAACCTCCTCCACGAACCAAAAACTAGAAAATCACCCCTAAGTCACTAGAAGTTGGAGCTACAAGTTTTCCGTAGTATATTTTTTTGTCCACCACGAGGTCCCCTATCACCATGATTTTTTTGTCGCATCTATTCTGTTTACGACTCGTTGGACAGATGAATGACTTCTACTGACTATTGCACCTATTTCACGATATGACGTACCTTTTTTCGACAAATCCACGATAATTTTCCTTTCCCAAATTCAATTTCCTTTTCTTTTATTAGACATCTCCTACTTAAGGTTTTGTAGCAATTATTTTTAACGCAAACCTTAGATAAAAACATAGCAGGGCTACGATTGCGCGTAAAACGCAATCTTACTATACTCTAGATGAAATAGAATTTTTTGTGATCCCAAGAAATTTTGTATGGGGAGTGTTAGAAGGGGTGATAGCATTGAACTAATTTTTTCCCCATCATGCTAAGGTAGCTACAAAAATGTTTTATACAAAATGCTTACTCCAAAAATGGAATGCGAACTGAGAAAATTAGTGTGTTAGATTTAGTGAAAATGTGCAGTTTGTATGGGAGGTGGTAGAAAGAGTGGGGGGAATTTTGTGATTTTTTTAGATATAACTAAGAATATCATAAAATTGACATCTCTCAAATTTAAGACCAGTAACATTCATACCTTTCAAGAAAATAGATTTTTTGTAAGTTTTGAAACTGTGTCATATTGTATGGGAGGGGGTAGATGGGGCGAAGCTCATCAAATATTTTTTTCTGATCTTAGTGATAATACTAATTAAGTATTTATTACAAAATATGAACTCGATAAATATTATATGTTCTGAGAAAATTGTCTTAGAGCATTTCATGAAAAAGTGTAGCTTGTATGGGAGGGGGTGGAAGGAGAAAGAGGACGCAAATAAGTTTTCTACTGTAGATTTATATCATTATGAAAGTAATATATCCCAAAATTCAGATTAATAGCTTTTATACTTTTCGAGTAAATTCATTTATTGTCAAATTGCGAAATTGTGTCATTTTGTATGGGAGGGGGTAGAAGGGGTGAAGCTAATCGTCTAATTTTTTTTTAATCTTACTAACAATTTTAAATTAATATTAGGTGCACAATTTCAGTCTGCTAATTCTTATACGCACTGAGTAAATTGGTTTAGAGTATTTCATGAAAAAGTTCAGTTTGTATGGGAGGTGGTAGAAGGAAGGGAAGGACACGCATAATTTTTATATGGTAGATTGATATTATCAGAAAAGTAACACATTTCAAATTTCAGGCCAATAGCTTTTATACTTTTTGAGCAAATCCGTTAATTGTCAAATTGCACAATTGTGGCATTTTGTATGGGAGGGGGTAGAAGGGGTGGAGCGATTTGGCCCGTTCACGAACTTGACCTTACTTTTTTGTCAAAAACGACGTGTACAAAATTTGAACTATCTAGCTCAACGCGTTCTCAAGCTAGAGCGCGCACAGACGGACGGACGGACGGACGGACGGACAGACGGACGGACATCCGGTTTTGAGATTTTTGAGTGATAATATTAACTTCTGTATCATTCATTTTTTTCTCCGAGCCTTATTTCTTGGCGTTACAAACTTTAGAGCAAACTTATAATACTCTCAGATTCCATCTAGAGTATAAACATAACAGGGCTACGATTGCGCGTAAAGCGCAATCTTACGATACTCTAGATGTCATCCCAAGAAATTTTGGATGGGGAGTGTTTGGAAGGGTGATAGCATTCAAATAATTTTTTCTCCATCATGCTAAAGTAGCTATAAGAATGTTTTATACAAAATGCTTACTCCAAAAATTGAATGGGGACTGAGAAAATTAGTTAGTTAGATTTAGTGAAAATGTGCAGTTTGTATGGGAGGTGGTAGAAAGAGTGGGGGGATTTTAGTGATTTTTTCAGAAATGACTAGGAATATTATAAAATTGACAACCTTTAAATTTCAGATTAGTACCATTCATACTTTTCAAGAAAATCGATTTTTTGTGAAGTTATGAAACTGTGTCGTATTGTATGGGAGGGGGTGGAAACAGTGAAGCTAATCAAATATTTTTTTTCTGATCTTAGTGATAAAACTAATTAAGTATTTATTACAAAATGTGAGCTCTATAAATGTTATATGTTCTGAGAAAATCGTCATAGAGCATTTCATGAAAAAGTGTAGTTTGTATGGGAGGGGGTGGAAGGAGAGGGAGGACGCAAATAAGTTTTCTACTGTAGATTTAAATCATTATGAAAGTAATATACCCCAAAACTCAGACTAATAGCTTTTATACTTTTTGAGTAAATTAATTTATTGTTAAATTGGGAATTTGCGTCATTTTGTATGGGAGGGGGTAGAAGGGGTGAAGCTAATCGTCTAATTTTTACTGGTCTTACTAGCAATTTTAAATAAATATTTGGTGCACAATTTCAGCCCGCTAAATTTTATACGCACTGAGTAAATTGGCTTAGAGTAATTCATGACAAGTACAGTTTGTATGGGAGGTGGTAGAAGGAGGGGGAGGACACGCATAATTTTTATACGGTAGATTGATATTATCATAAAAGTAATATATTCCAAATTTCAGGCCAATAGCTTTTATACTTTTTGAGCAAATCCTTTAATTGTCAAATTGCGCAATTGTGTCATTTTGTATGGGAGGGGGTAGAAGGGGTGGAGCGATTTGGCCCGTTCACGAACTTGACTTTACTTTTTTGTCAAAAACGACGTGTAAAAAATTTGAACAATCTAGCTCAACGCGTTCTCAAGCTAGAGAGTGCACAGACGGACGGACGGACGGACAGACGGACAGACGGACATCCGGTTTTGAGATTTTTGAGTGATAACATTAACTTCTGTATCATCCATTTTTTTCTCCAAGCCTTATTTCTTAGCGTTACAAACCTTAGAGCAAACTTATAATACTCTCAGATTTCATCTAGAGTATAAAAACTATCATATATATATATATATATATATACCATATTCTATACAAAATTAAAAAAAAACATAAAAGAATTGTGATTGGGCGTAAAGCCCAATCATATGATACTCTAGATGGAATGAGAAAGAGTTCAATGAACCGGAAAATAATTCACCTCCAATTCTTTTAAACATTTAATAGTGCCTTTTGTATGGGAGGTGGTATAAGCAGAGGAGAAAGGTTTGTAATTTTTGGATATGACACCTAATGTGGTATGCAAAATATTTCGTGCTGAATTGTAGGTTTGTAGCTTTCATTATTTTCAATTGGACAGAGTTTTGCTGAAATTGAGGCATTTGTATGGGAGGTGGCAGAGGAAGTGGAGCGTTTAAGATGATTTTGAAACTTATTTTCATCATCCTCATCCCCTCGCTTTGATTCAATTTGAAATTCGATAGTTCTAATATAAGGAGGAATGCTTTTCTTGAATTTATAATACAGATATTTGTATGGGAGGGGGTAGAAGGAGTGAAGAGGAGCTGATAATTTTTTTTAACATTTATTGCAATTATTAAAAAACAAATTCTGGCAAAATTTTAAGTTTGCACTTTTTCTAGTTTTAATGCAAATCGATATAACGCATTTAACAAAAATTATGCATTTGTATGGGAGGGGGTAGAAGGAGTGTACGGATCAAAACACATTTTTTTCTCGTTATTGATATTATTATTTTTATACTTTATGCAAAATATCAAATTGATAGTTTTAACAGTTTCGAAGAAAAATAATTTAATTTAAATTTCAAAATTTCGTGAAATTTGTATAGGAGGTGGTAGAAGGAGTGGGGTGAAGTTGAAAATTTTTTTAATTCTAATTAAAATTATAATAAAATTAATTTTGACAAAAATTCGTTATTATAACTTTGCTAGCTTCAATGAAAATCGAAAAACTGTATTTTTCAAAATTATGCATTTGTATGGGAGGTGGTAGAACGAGTGACGGGATCGGATCAATATTCAGTCATATTAATGAAATCTATATTATAATACTTTATCCCAAATTTCAAATCGATAGCTTAAATAGTTTCAAAGAAAAATCAATTTCTGAAAATTTCGGAATTTCATGAAACTTGTATGGGAGGGGGTAGAAGGAGTGGGGGGGTGTGGCCCATTCACGAACTTAAAGTTTCTTTTTTGCTAAAACTGACGCACAACAAATTTCAGCACGATAGCTCAAAGCCTTCGAGAGTTATGCTGTAGACAGACGGACAGACGGACAGACGGACAGACGGACAGACAGCAACTCGGAATCGAAGTTTTTGAGCGACAACAAATATTTTTGTACCCTTGGCGGCTCTGTGCGAGCATTATTTCTTAGCGTTACAAACGGTAAGGCAAACACAATATACTCTCAGATTTCATCTAGAGTATAAACATAACAGGAGTACGATTGGGCATAAAGCCCAATCGTGCGATACTCTACATGAAAGAGAAATTTTTGTATTTTATGAAATTTTTTAAGGGGAAGTGGTAGAGAGGGTGACGATATTGAGCTAATTTTTTCACATGACGCTAAGGTTCCTATCAAAATGTTTTATGCAAAATTTAGGATTTAAAAATTTAATAGGTACTGAGAAAATTAGTGTATTGGATGTAGTGAAGTAGTGCAGTTTGTATGGGAGGTGATTGAAGGAGGGCGAGTTTTAATAACTTTTCAGAAATAACCATAGACATCATGCTTTTGACATGTTTTAAATTGCAGATCAGTAGCATTCATACTTTTCATGAAAATCGACTTTTTATAAAGTTGTGAAATTGTGTCATTTTGTATTGGAGGGGGTAGAAGAGGTTAAGCTAATCGCCTAATTTTTTTTCGGTTTTACTAATAATTCTAAATAAATATTTAGTGCGCAATTTCAGTTCGATCAATTTTATACGCACAGAGTAAATTGGCTTAAAGCATTTCATGAAAAAGTGGAGTTTGTATGGGAGGTGGTGGAAGGAAGGGAAGGACTCCAATAACTTTTGTGAAGTATATTTATATCATCATAAAAGTAATATATTCCGAATTTCAGATCAAAAGCATTTATATTTTTCGAGCAAATCCGTGTATTGTGAAATTACGAAATTGTGTAATTTTGTATGGGAGGGGGTAGAAGAGGTACAGCTAATCATCTCATTTTTTTTAGTCTTATTAATAATTTTAAACAAATATTTTGTGCACAATTTCAGCTGGATAACTATTATACGAACTGAGTAAATTGGTTTAGAGCATTTAATGAAAAAGTGCAGTTTGTATGGGAGGTGGTGGAAGGAGGGGGAAGACACAAATTATTTTTATAGAGTAGATTAGAATTATCATAAAACTATTACATTCCAAATTTCAGATCAATGTCATTTGTACTTTTCGAGCAAATCCGTTTATTGTCAGATCACGAAATTGTGTCATTTTGTATGGGAGGGGGTAGAAGGGGTGGAGCGATTTGGCTCGTTCACAAAGTTGAACTTACTTCTTTGTTAAAAACGACGTGTACAAAATTAGAACTTTCTAGCTCAACGCGTTCTCAAGCTACAGAGGACACGGACGTACGGACAGACAGACAGACAGACGAACGGACGGACGGACATCCGGTTTTGAGATTTTTGAGTGATTATATGAACTTCTATATCATTCATTTTTTTCTCCGAGCCATATTTCTTGGCGTTACAAACTTTGTGGCAAACTTATAATACTCTCAGATTTCATCTAGATTATACAAATCTTTGATTCACACACAGCACTTGGGAAATTTTATTTCATTCATTTGAAATTATTAAAATGATCATGTCTTCTTCTCTTCTCTCTCTTTATAATTCCACAATCTGGAAACAAAAAAAAATGAGAATTTACTCGCAACCGCAGCCTTGCTCCATTTAGAAGTAGTCTAATAAAATTACTATAATTTCCATAGTTAGCAACTTACTCAGTGGCGTGGCGTCCATTGATGCAAGGGAAGCAATGCTTCCCTTACGTTTTGCCCTTTATTCCGTTTCGAAAATCTAAACTGAGATCAGCTCGGATATGAAAATTTATTTAAAAACTAGCAAACGTCCGCGACTTCGTCCGTGTAAAAATAGCAATAATAAGCAATTTTTGAGAGTGTAGTTAGTAATACATTATGTGGGATATATAATCTGCTTACTTTAATGGCTCTTTGAAGAAAATGGTTTTTATATTGTTGGAGTCAGAACCATAAATTATTAAGAATGAAAGCATGATACTCCCATTTTTATGGGACAGGCTCGTGATCAAATCGAACCCGTAATTCGAGATCATATACGTGTTGAAGAGCGTTAAGGACATGTGAATAATTGTAGCTGATGTTATTTAAAAAAAAAAAATCAAATAAAATAACATTAAGCTTAAGAACATAACAGGACTACGATTGTGCGTAAAGCCCAATCATACGATACTATGTATAGATGAAATCAAAATTTTTGCCGTGTTAAGAAATTTTGTATGGGGAGTGGTAGAAGGGGTGACAGCACTGAACTAATTTGTTTCACATCATGCTAGAGTAGCTATAAAAATGTTTTGTACCAAATTTAAGCTTCAAAAATTGAGTAGGTACTGAGAAACTTAGTGCATTGAATTTAATGAAATTGTGCAATTGGTATGGGAGGTGGTAGAAGGAGTGGGGGGTTTTTGGTGATTTTTCGAGAAACAAATATAACTATCATGCAATTGATATACTTTAAATTTCAAATCTGTATCATTCACACTTTTCAAGAAAATCGAATTGTATAGTCGTGGAATGTGTCTCATTGTATGGGAGGGGGTAGAAGGAGTGAAGCTACTCAGTTAATTTTTTTCCCGATATTAATAATAACATTAAACATGAAATCAATAACATGAAATCCTTCATACAACATTTGAGCTCGATGGAAGTTACACGTACTGAGAAATTTGGTGTAAAGTGATTCATGAAAAAGTGTAGTTTGTATGGGAGGTGGTGAAAGGAGTGAGGAAACTCAAACATTTTGTAGACCAAAAGACTGCATTTCTAATAGAAATAATATATTCCAAATTTCAAATTAATAGCTTTTATAGTTTCCAAGAAAATTTGATTAATATATATTTTGAAAATGAGTCACTTTGTATGGGCGTGAAGGGAGTGAAATGAAACTAAAAGCAGATTTCATTCCGATGGACACCTAACAAACTGTGCAAGTTTCGTTACAATCGGTTCAGCCGTTTGTGCGGGAAAAGCGGTCAGACAGACAGACAAAAATTTCAAAAATGTGTTTTTATGCTTAGTTGGTGCTAGAATAACTCAAAAAACTAATTTATAGCCATTTATAAGCAAATAACAGACAGATACTACAATTATATTAATATGTGTGTATAGATTTCTTTACATTTCTTTTCATCTACCACTGTTTACAGCATTTACGTAATCAGGACAGGACAAGTTGAAAGCCTTCCACAGGGAAAAATATGCGATTTTAAAAACGCATATTCAAGACCGCCGGCCAATACGAACGAAATTTTCAGCGAGTTCAATTTCCATATGAAGGGGAGATGCGTCGCATTAAAATGCTTCTACCCTTCCTCTCATTGCTTTTAGTCACATATACAAGAGAACGAGACCGCCGGCCAATACCAGTAAAATTTTCGGTCGCAGCGAGCGCAAGTTCCACTTCTATACAAAGGAGAGATGCGTTAATGCAATTGCTTCCAGCCGGTGCTTTTGCAAGCTCTAGCTCTCGATCAAAGCATTGCAATATTGAAATTTCTGTACTAGCCGAAAAATGATAAGGAAGAAAAATATGAAGTGGTAGATCTGGCAATATTGGCCATATTTGTCGTGCTTTGAGTGAAAAGAATCGGTTTCAGGGGAGCACTAAAAAAAATTATTTTTATTTTAGTTCCGACTAGCAAACGCCCGCGACTTCGCCCGCATAAAAATCGCAATAATAAGTGATTTTTGAGAATGTAGTTAGTAATACATTATATGGCATATATAATCCGCTTACTTTAATGGCTATTTGAACACAATGTTTTGTATTTTGTTGGAATCAGAACCATAAATTATTAAGAATGGTAGCATGATACTCGCATTTGAATGGGAGAGGCTCGTGATCAAATCAATCCCGTGATTTGAGATCATATACGTATTGAAGAGCATTTAGGACATGTGAATAATTATAGCTTGTGTTTAAAAAAAAAGTCCAAATAAAATAACATTAAGCTTGAAAACCTAACAGGACTACGATTGTGCGTAGAGCCCAATCATACGATACTATAGATGAAATCGAAATTTTTATGATATGAAATTTTGTATGGGAAGTGGCTGAACTGAACTAATTTGTTTTACATCATGCTAGAGTAGCTATAAAAATGTTTTGTACCAAATTTAAGCTTCAAAAATTGAGTAGGTACTGAAAAACTTAGTGCATTGAATTTAATGAAATTGTGCAATTTATATGGGAGGTGGTAGAAGGAAAAGGGGGTTTTTGGTGATATTTCGAGAAACAACTATAATCATCATGCATTAAATTTCAGGTCTGTATCATTCACGATTTTTAAGAAGATCGAATTTTTGTAAAGACGTGGAATTGTGTCACATTGTATGGGAGGGGGTAGAAGTTGTGAAGCTACTCGCTTAATTTTTTCCCGATATTAATAATGCTAATTCAGGTTAGAGTACGAAATTTGAGCTCAATGAAAGTTATATGTACTGAGAAAATTAGTTTAGAATATTTCATGAAAAAGTGCAGTTTGTATGGGAGGTGGTGGAAGGAGTAGAAGGTTTTAAGTGACTTTTAGAGAAGCAACTGTACTTAATTTGCAATTGTCATATTTTAAATTTCAGATCAGTAACATTTACAGTTTTCAAGAAAATCGAATTTAAGTAAAGTCGTGGAATTGTGTCGCATTGTATGGGAGGTGGTAGAAGGAATAAAGCTAATCGGTTAATTTTTTCCCGATATTCATAATAATGAAAATTAAGGATAAAGTACAACATTTATGAAAGTTACACGTACTGAGAAAATTGGTGAATAGCCTTTCATGAAAAAATGCAGTTTGTATGGGAGATGGTGGAAGGAGTAGGGGATTTAAATAATTTGTATACCATAGATCACATTTCTGATAAAAATTGTATGTTCTAAATTTCAAATGATTTGCTCCAATGGTTTTGAAGAAAATTTGATTAGTATATATTTTTGAAAATGAGTCATTTTGTATGGGAGGGGGTGGAAGGCGTGGGGGTATTGAAATGAGACCACACGCAGATTACATCTCGTTGCACATCTAGCAAACTGTGAAAGTTTCATTACAATCGGCTTAGCCATTTTTGCGTGAAAACCGGAAAGACATACAGACTGAGAAAATTTTTAAAAACGTTTTTTTCTGCTTAGTTATTGCTAAAATAAAGCAAAAAACTAACTTATAGCCATTTCTAAGCAAATAACAGGCAGACACTACAATTATATTTATATAGATTAATAATGTAGACTGGATTATAAATCGATTGCCGCACCCCCCCTCGGATGAGTAGAAGTGTTTCAAATAATGATGTAAACTTGTGCAGTCAAGCATATTGACGCAGCGCTTTTAGCTTGGCGCAAAATAATTGCTTCCCCTAGTCACGCCACGCCACTGAAATTACTGTAGGTACTATATTTTGATTAATTTGTAAAAATTGGTTGAAATTTTTCGTAGCAGCTCTTTGTTAAATTTCGTTTCATGTATTGAATAAAATCAACCATCACTTTTCTCTTAGCAAAATTAAAATCAATTTCAGTGTCCATTAAAATAAAATTGATGCAAAAAAAAATGGTATAATGCAATTATTACGATGAGGTGTGAAAATTTACATCGTTTTTGATATGGCAATGAGCATTGCCTGCACTGTGGTTTATGTAACTGGTGAAAATTTATTTCTGAATATTTTGATATTTTAATTATTAATTTCGAATATGCCGGGCTTCATAACAAACTTATTTTAGAGCTGAATATGAATAAATTACATTATAATCAATCTAATAATAAACGAAACCTGTAATAAATCGAGCTAAAAGCAGTAGGTGTACGAGGACTGAAATTTCGCATCATGGACACCGAATAGGGTTGAACATGTAGTTCGGCTTTAATTTTATACGTATGTACATACATATTTTATGTACATTGTGACAAAAAAGTACCGATAATTTGTAAATAAAATTACTGTAGGGAATGATATATCAAATTTTTTTTTTGGTAAGCATAAATTGATTAATCAGCCCTAAAATTAGCGCGGTCTGTTAATCACTTGGATTACAGCAGCTGGTTGAATGGGTACACCTCAGTAGTCCACGGTGATTTTTGTCTTATGTCCTCGATCGACTGAAAACGGGTACCACGGAGCGGTAATTTCAGTTTCGAGGATAGGAGAAAGCCACACGGGGCCAAATCTGGTGAATACGGTGATTGATTGATGGAATCCGGCGCTTTCGCCTCAAATTCAGTCACAATTGAAGCTCAATGCGATGGCGCATTTTCATCGTGAAAAACTCTGAATTCTCCTTCCACAATTTCGGCCGTTTTTTAAGGATTTGCTCAAACAAACGCTTCAATGAGCATCTTCTTGATTTTTGAGCGGTTTCGGAGTGTTTTTTTTTCGGTTTCGCCTCATTTTTTTGCCTCCGTTCCGATGATTATTGACTGGTTTGCATGTCAAACTCATAAACCCATGTCTTATCACCAGTTATGATGCACTCCATGAATGTGGGTTGAGAATTCGCACGATCAAGCATGTCCAAAGTGACCTGTGCACGGTAATTTTTTTTGAGAAAATTCCGCTTTATTGGAACGAGTCGAGCAAGGACGCGTTCCATGGCCAAAATATCCACCAAAATCGAATGAACGGACGCGTGAGAGATATCGAGCTCTCCTGCTATCTCCATGGCACTAGAACAACAATTTTCGAGCACCATTTCCTTCACTTTTTAAAGGTTTTCGTCAGTTGAAGAGGTCGGAGGTCGCCTAGAACGAGGCATATCTTCAAGAATCTCTCGACTGTCCTTAAAGGCATTGAACTACTCGAAGGCTCGTGTTTTTTATATTACTGAATCACTGTAAGGCTTTTTCAACATTCGCATTTGGTTAGAAACACAATATTTGAGACAAACTCTTTGTTCCATTATTTTATTCATTGTAGAAATCGCCATGGACTAGTGAAGTGTACCCATTCAAACAGCTGCTGTAAACAAACTGATTAGCAGACCACGCTGAGTTTGAAATAATAGACAGTCCTACCTGCTTAAAAAAAAAAAATTTTTTTTGAAATATCATTTCCCAGACTAATTTGAATACGAATTCCCGGTACTTTATGTTCACAATATATATACACTAATATAGCAACTGACGGTATTTCATGAGCTGTGAATCCGTGAGCTTGAATAGTATTGCATTCTGCCTTCACTTCGTCTACGTATAGTTACAGTAGTTTACTATGCTGAAATGATGTCATAACATCTTTATACTCTATATGAAATCTGAGAGTATTTTAAGTTTGCTCTAAAGTTTGTAACGCTAAGAAATACGGCTCGAAGAAAAAAATTAATGACACAGAAGTCAATATTTTCACTAAAAAATCTCAAAACCGGTTGTTCGTCCGTCCGTCTGTCCGTTCAAGCACTCTCTAGCTCGAGAACGCGTCGAGGTACTAAGTTCAAATTTTTTTTCACGTCGTTTTCGACGAACAAGTAAGGTCAAGTTCGTGAACGGGCCAAATCTACCCGTTCTGCCCCCTCCCTTACAAACTGACACAGTTCCGGAATTTAAGAAAAAGCGGATTTTATCGAAAACTATATCAACTGAAATATATGTATGGTTTTTATGATGATTTTAATCTGCGCTATAAAAATTTTTCGAACTCCTCCACTTCTTCCACCACTTCCCAGAAACAGCACTTTTTGTTGAAATACGATAAACCGGTTTACTCATTACGGATAAAATATATCGAACTGAAACTAAGCACTATATATTTGGTTAGAATTATTAGTAAAACTAATAAAAGTGACCGATTTGCCTTACTCCTCCTACCCCCTCCCACACAATATAACACAATTTTACAAGAAGACGATTTTCTTGAAAGATATGAATCTGCACTTTAAAACATGTCGATTGAATGATATTTGTGGATATTTATAAAAAAGCCATTAAGAACTCGCCCCTCCTTCTGCCACCTCCCATACACACTGCACAATCTTTGTAACTTTCTCAGTACCGACTAAATTTTTGAATCTTAAATTTTGTGTAAATCATGTGAATTCTGTTGAAAAATGAGTTCAATATCGTCATCCCCTTCTACCACTCCCCTCATAAAATTTGTTAAAACTAAAAAAAAATTTTTTTTCATCTAGAGTATCGAATGATTGGGCTTTACGGCCAATCGTAGTCCTATTATGTTTTTTAATTCTTAATTGCAGAATAGCTTGAAAATTTTCAACTTTCATAGCATTCGAAGTACTTTTGAAGAAAGATGGCTTGCTGAGTTTCGCACGGCAAACTTTTCTGTACCTTGCCGACTCTGTACGAGCCTTTTTTCTTAGCTTTGAGGAGCGTTTGTACCGCAAGCGCATAGCCGACATCTGTGTCGAGCAAAAGCTCTTGAAATGCAATAGCATACTTTACTACTTATTATGACGCTACATCCCAAGTCGAGGCCTCCTGCCTAGTCCCCCTCCTTCCTTATCGGTTCAGTGACAGCGTTCTCCATTTTCAAAATCTTGGCAGTTTACGTCAATATAATCTTCCCAGCGCTTCTGTCGCTTTGCAACTGGTTTCTTCACTGACTTTCCCTATAGTGAGCGTTTGGAAATTCTGCCGTCATCCTTCCGCTCCACATGACCAGCTTATTGCATCTTCTTAAATTTTATGATGGTTGACACTTCAGGATTATCAAAGATAGCATACAATTCTCTGTTGCATCGTATTACTTCACAGGTCCGAGGATTCTCTTAAGGACCTTTCTTTCAAAGGTAACAAGTAATTTTACAGACGCCTGTTATTGCCCACGTTTCGCTTGGCCGTTTATTATCCTGTAAACTCGCCCCTCCTTCTACCACCTTCCATACAAACTACACAATTTCACTAAATTCAATGCACTAATTTTCTCAGTACCTATTAAATTGTTGTATACTAAATTTTTTATAAGACGTTTTGATAGCAACCCTAGCATAATGTGAAAAAATTAGTTCAATGTCGTTACTTTATCTACCACTTCCCTTACAAAATTTCTTTAAATCAAAAAATATCTCTTTCGTCTAGAGTGTTGCACGATTGGGCTTCATGAAGGTGCCTTGACAGACAACTTTATATATCTAGTGGCGAATCTATCGAAGGATGGAAGCGAACCCATCGAAATCAAAAGCAGGATAATAATGGCACACAAGACGTATTATTCGGTACTTCCAATAATTAGAACAAGAACATACACAGGAAAACAAAAATTAAGCTATACAAAACCATCATAAGACCTGTGCTATGTGGAATGGCAGCTAAACGTGGACTTTAACTCAGGCGTCCGAAAAACTATATGCCTTTGAAAGAAAAGTCCTCAGAAGAATTCTCTCATTTAGAATATAAAAACCGAGTAGCTGAGAGGAAAACTGGTGGAAATGGAATCGTCGAAAATTACTGCTGTTAATGTGGAGTTTATTAAACGGTTTCACGATTTTCTGGAAAGTATAAGCAATGGGTTTTCAATTGATCTAAATGAATTTGATAAATACGCTAGAAACTAGGAACTATAACTCGAAGAATATACTTGGTACTATATGCCTATAAGGTTGTTTAAAATATTTTATTATAGCATAGCAGTCATATAATAGCTTCTTGTATACTTCCAAAAGGTCAACTATCTGAAGAAGCGCAAGAAGCTAGAAATTAAGATACCAAGAAATTCATGCAAAACATTTCTAATCGACTCTAATACCGACCTTCTGAACCGACTGTTAATATCGTCCGATCCATACCTTGATAGTTTTCAACATAAACTTAAGACCAATCGAGCAAATATTAGCCACGAAGCTCTACAGTTGCTAGAAAAGACAAGTATGACTACAATGGAGATCGAAGAAACCTATTCCAGCCTGGGTATGTTAGATTTAGAATGACAGTTATATTTATAGGATAAACTATGTTCAAAATAATAAAATTTATTATCTAATTTGGATACCGGGTCATAACAACCTGTTAGGGAACGATGCAGCAGATACGCTTACGCGGCAAGGATCTGCAAACCTTAACTCCACTAGTAAGTCAGTCGATGTAGTACCAGCAGTGCTGAAGACAAGCTTCAAACAAACTATTTTGAATTCTTTCTTGGTTGGATGGCGGTATCTGGACAGCTGCAAAACAGCCAAATCCTTTTGGGAAGAATGGAATAAAAATATTACAGCTAAGGTTTTACAACGAGTCGCTATAGCGTCCGCGCTATTGTTGGCTTGACCACTGTCATTATTTGCTAAAGCTGCACGTGCTTAGGCTGCGGATCGCGAGCAACAGCCTTTGCAGAGGTTGTGAGGAAGACGAAGAATCTATCGAACATTATCTTAGTCACTGTCCCCAAATTTCCAACAGTCGTTTCCTTTGTTTAGGCTCAAGATCTTTTGAAAACTAGACGACCTCAGAGGCGTCAAACATTCGAGCCTACTTCGTTTCGCAAATAGAACTGGCTAGCACAGGAGGAGTTGAAGCCATCTCAAAATGAATAGGGGGAGTACAATGAGCCCAACTAGATGGCCCCGGTGCATTGTGGTTCTACGAAACCACACTCCTACAACCTTAACCTAAACCCAATAAAATGCCATAGAGATGTAATTCCATTCAAATCTCATTGATATTTTAAATCCAGGAATTAAATCCCGCTAGATTGCGAAAATATCGAACTGTTGGATGGAGGTACTAACGTCAAAATTCGCAGATCGAAAAACATATTACCACGGGTACTGTAGGGAATATCCCTATTATATATACTGTGCCTCTGTGCATTCGGTATAAACGTACCTTCGAAAGCATTAGAACAAACATTTAAACTCTCATATTTTACCTTTATTTATTATTTCTCTGACGTTTACTGCAGATTTTGGCAAAACTTCATTTGAAGCTAACCAAAATTTTTCGAAGGTAAAAATCATTATACTATGACTAACTATTTTTGTACTCTAGATGAAATCTGATAGCATATTGTGTTTGTGTAGCGTTTTGTAACGCTAAGAAATAATACTCGCGCAGAGTCATCAAGGATCCCGAAATATTTGTTGCCTCATAAAAACCTCGATTCCGAGTGACAGTCTGTCCGACTCTACAAAATAACTCTTGATCGATTTGCGCTATCGAGCTGACATTTTTGAACGTTATTTAACGTTATTAAGCAAAATTTCGAAATTACTTCGAAACTATTGAAGCTAACGACTTAAAAATTCGACCAAATTATGGCAATTTAAATATTATTAAAATGGAAAAATTTCATTCAAATGCATAATTTTCAGTGTTTGCTAGAATTTGTCTTTTGTACCCGCAATAAATTTTAAACAAAATTATCAAATTCAACTCTTCCTTCTATCCTCTGTAATACAAACTTCTGTATTACAAATTCAAGAAAAGCAAAATTGTAGCACGGTATGGTGACAAGACAGTTGCTAAGCAGTTTCGTCACAACTTCAAAAAAAATGTAACAATTTCCTTAAAATTTTTTAAAGCTACAAACAATAAATTCAGCACGAAACATGTGCTTATAAAGTTCAGCTTTCTCTACTCCTTCTACTACCTCGCACTACAAGTCACTATTCAATATTCTGAAAAATTTGAAATGACATATTTGTCGGAGCATTTAACTGTTTCCCACTCCGAGAGTATTGCAAGATTATCGAATAGATATCGCATTTAAAGCCCTGAATTGCACAGCTATATCCCAATTTTTGCACCAGAAAACCCATTGAGGTTGAGGACGATTTTTCATCGCGCACCGCACAAATTTTGGACTTAATGAACCTATTTCAGATGCATCTTCTACTTTAATATGATATGCGACAAAATTGATTTTACTGATAGTCGGAAATTTATAATTATACACAAGTTCTTATAATGATGTGCTGAAATGGATATATTAATTTTATAATGATTTCAATCTACTGTATAAAAGTTATTTGAGTCCTTTCCTTCCTTCCATTTTCCTGACCTTCAGGCTCCTTAACATTTTTTTTCCATTATTTATTGTGGAAGGGTTGTTAGACCTTCACACAACCCTCTATCTACGAATTTTTCATTTTCGTAGATTGATGTGACCAAGGTATACCCAAGTAGGCAGTGTGATGGAATCATGAGTCGACCGGAATTTGAACTCACGACGTGCGCATTGTAAACCAACACGCTACCCACCAGGCTACACCCTACCCCTTCCTTCCACGATCTCCCATACAAATTGCACTTTTTTATGAAAAACTATAAACAAATTTACTCAGTACGTATAAAATTTAACGAAATGAAATTGTGTACTAAATATTTATTTAAAATTATTTGCATGACAAAAAAAGAAAAAAATTATACGATTAACTTGACTCCTTCCAATCCTTCCCATACAATCTGACATAATTTCACAACTTTACAAAAAATCGATTTTCCTGAAAAGTAAGAATGCTGCTGATCTGCAATTTAAAATATGTCAAAAGCATAAGGCTAGTTACTTCGGAAGAATTCATAAGGAACTCACTTCTGCTTATATCAACTTCCAAACAAACTACACAATTTCACTAAATCCAGTACACTAATTTTCTCAGTACCTACTACATTTTCGAATTCTAAAATTTTATATAAAAATTTCGATACCAACTACAGCATGATGCGAAAAAATTGGTTCAATGTCGTCATCCCCTTTCAAAATAAAAAAAAAATCTCTTTCATCTAGAATATCGGACGAGACAATAAGAAACATTAAGTTAAAACAATAAATAAAAAATAAATAAATAAAAGTAAGTACATAAAAACAAAACATAATATTATGTTTATACTCTAGATGAAATCTGAGAGTATATTGTGTTTGCCTTACCGTTTGTAACGCTAAGAAATAACGCTCGCACAGAGCCGCCAAGGGTACAGAAATATTTGTTGTCGCTCAAAAACATCGATTTCGAGTGACCGTCTGTCCGTCTGTCCGTCTGTCTGTCTGTGCGTCTGTCTACAGCATAACTCTCGAAAGCTTTGAGCTGTACTGCTAAAAATTTGTGTGTCATTTTTAGTAAAAAAGTAAGGTCAAGTTCGTGAACGGGCCAAATCGCTCTACCCCTTCTACCCCCTCCCATACAAAATGACACAAATGCGCAATTTGACATTAAACGGATTTGCTCGAGAAGTATAAAACCTATTGGCCTGAAATTTGGAATATATTACTTTTATGATAATATCAATCTACGGTATAAAAATTGTGCGTGTCCTCACCCTCCTTCTACCACCTCCCATACAAACTGTACTTGTCATGAATTACTCTAAGCCAATTTACTCAGTGCGTATAAAATTTAGCGAGCTGAAATTGTGGACTAAATATTTATTTAAAATTGTTAGTAAGGCTAAAAAAAATTAGACGATTAGCTTCACCCCTTTACCCCTCCCATACAAAATGGCACAATTTCGCAATTCGACTATAAATGGATTTGCTCGAAAAGTATAAAAGCTATTAGTCTGAATTTCGGGATATATTACTTTCATAATGATTTCAATATACAGTATAAAAATGATTTGCGTCCTCCCTCTCCTTCCACCCCCTCCCATACAAACTACACTTTTTCATGAAATGCTCTAAGCCGATTTTCTCAGAACATATAACATTTATCGTGCTCACATTTTGTGATAAATACTTATTTAGCATTATCACTAAATTCAGAAAAAAATATTTGATTAGCTTTACTGCTTCTTCCCCCTCCCATACAATATGACACAGTTTCAAAACATCACAAAAAATCTATTTTCTTGAAAAGTATGAATGTTACTGGTCTAAAATTAGAGAGATGTCAATTTTATGATATTCTTAGTTATTTCTGAAAAAATCCACCACCTCCCATACAAGCTGCACATTTTCACTAAATCTAACACACTAATTTTCTCAGCTCCTATTCAATTTTTGGAAAAAGCATTTTGTATAAAACATTTTTATAGCTACTTTAGCGTGATGGGGAAAAAATTAGTTCAATGCTATCACCCCTTCTAACACTCCCCATACAAAATTTCTTCTCATCACAAAAAATTCTATTTCATCTAAAGTATCGTAAGATTGCGGTTTACGCGCAATTGTAGCCCTATTATGTTTTTTCTATGTACTTACTTTTATTTATTTAGTTATTTTTTTCACTTAATGTTTGTTATTGTTTTAATTTTGAATATGTACAGATTTTTTAGTATAATTCTTTAGTCTGTTGAGATATCCTCTATAAATGAAATATATTTATTTATTTATTCAAAGATTGAGAATTATTTTTATCATAGCTTTTTAATGTTTTTTAATTTCTTAAAATTAGCATTCGAGGGGATAGAAAAAGTGGGGTCCGATCACGGACTTAAACCAAATAAACAGCCAACAACACGGGCGAAAGTTGTTTATTCTTGGGACAAGTTGCGGATGCGTGGAAAGTCAATATGCGGATTAGAGTGATTAGGAAAGATTAAGTGAAAGGGAGTTCTTGGGCAGGGCTCTTGTCAATTTAACACTTAATTGCGGATACGATCAATAGCTCCAGTACATATAATCAATATTTCATTCGGTTATTTATGCAAGTTTGGGTTTTTATGATAGGAGGTGTGAGGGGTAACAGTAAGGGTGGGTGAATGT
Source organism: Chorisops tibialis (assembly GCA_963669355.1). NCBI lineage: Eukaryota > Metazoa > Arthropoda > Insecta > Diptera > Stratiomyidae > Chorisops > Chorisops tibialis. The sequence continues at coordinate 128,447,859 of OY770264.1, forward strand.
TAATAATTTTTTAATTGCTGGCTTGAATCACGTCTAATATTCTCCGTATATAATAGAATGTCAGTTTCATAGACGAAGTTGCATAGAGTTTTCATAAAATTCGGTGAATTTTACATTCAAGAAACCAAGCATTTGTATGGGAGGGGATAGAGAAGGTAAGGGAATCGTAAAATTTATGATGTAGTTTTATTTTGTTTCTTTTATAGGGTGCTCGTACAAAATTTCAAGTTCGAAGCTTTTAATTTGTTGGTAATTAGTGGATTTGTAATCGAAATCATACTTTTGTATGGGAGGGGGTAGAAGAGCAAGCGCGATCTCAAAACTTTTGAAGCAATTTCATTTCAAAATTTTAAATTGATAGCTTCAAATATTTAGGTGACAACTGATTCTTAAAAATGGTGGGAAAAATAATTTCGTAAGGGAGGGGGTAGAAGTTTTGAAGGTATTCAAGTAGTTAATATTTCACACATTTAGGGATTTTTTTAATGCATTACACAAATCTCAAGGTTTCTACCTTAACATTTTTTCAAAAATTTTCAGTTTTTGTGTTTTTTTAATTGCACATGAAACACCTTGTGAAAGTTAGATCAGGGGGTCGGTGCATAACAGTTGCGGAACAAATTATTTTTGTTCTATGTATATCAAATAGATGTATCTACACGCAAAATTTAAACTTTGTATTTTAAAACATTACTCAAAATTTTTGACATTTTTGCTCACCTTCTCCTTCGACTTCACCCCTCAACAACAAAATTAAGGATTATATAGTTCTACAATTTGACAAATTTCGGATTTCATATCTGTACTCAGTATTAGTGATGTCGTCGAGAGCACTCTCGAAGTTTATCACGCTGGATTCCGTAAAGGGTCGTCTTGTACTGACCACATAAATACCCTACGAATAATATTAGAGCAGTCAGCCGAAATAGGTTCGCCACTACATCTCATGTTTGTGGACTTCGAGAAGGTTATCGACAGCGTTAAGCGAGATTAAATATGGAATGCTTTGCGTAGGAGAGGTATTCCAGTTAAGGTCATAGCAATGATTAAAGAATCCTACGAAGATGCAAGGTTTCGTGTCTTGCATAGAGGAGAGCTGTCCGAGAGCTTCCCTGTGCGAACGGGTGTCAGACAAGGCTGCATATTATCACCAGCTCTGTTTCTGGTGGTAATAAATGACATCTTGAAAGCTGCACTGGAAAGTGGGGAAGGTAAAGGTCTTCAATGGAGACTATTTAACATCTTAAGTCACCTTGATTATGCTGATGACGTGTGTTTGCTTGCACATAACCGTTCGGACTTACAGTCAAATGTTCGCTCGTTGCATTCTAAATGCAAAGAAGCGGGACTGAAAATAAATGTGCGTAAGACCAAGTACATGCACATGGGTTCGAACGCAAGCACACCGATTGTTCTTAACGGACAGGATGTGGAAGAGGTGCAAGATTTTTGCTATCTTGGAAGCATTGTCAGCATGGACGGCGGAGCCGAAAAGGATGTTGAGGCTCAGCTAAATAAACAAGGAAGACGTCGGGTTGGTTGACCGTATAATACATGGAAACGAGCAGTTGAGCAGGAGGCCAGAGGAATAAACAAGTCCTGGCAACAGCTTAAGGCCGATGCTCAGGATCGCGCCTTGTGGAAGAGAGTTGTTTCTGTCCTATGCCCCCATAGGGGGTCTTTTTAGGAATTTGATTTGACTTAGTTTTGAGGTATAACTGTTTGAAATTTTCCCCCACTGCTGTTAAAGCCAATTTTTATATTTTTCTTCTATTTCGCTAGGATAGAGTAATATATGTTTTAAGTTTCAATTACATATATTAAAAGATAGTTGAGACGTTCATTTTTAAGTGTTTGTCTTTGCACCTTTCCTGACCCTCCCCCATACAAGAAATAGCCTTTCTCTAAGCTGATTCTAGTGAATATGTATGCCGCCTTAATGCCCTCAAAATATAAATTTATGGTAAGTAATTTCGAAGATATAGACATTTGAAAAAAAAAAAATTCGGCCGACAATTGGTTTTTAGACCCTCCTTTTCGGACGCTATTAGATAAAAAAATTAAATTATTTTTAGAGTTTGTCCCACAGCCCTCTCTATACGTATGATGATTTTCAGCTTCCTATCTGCATTCGTAGTGGAGATAGCAAGTACATTTTATGATTCTTTCCCTCCTCCTGCCTCCCCAAAATTTGGATAATGGAAACCACTAACCCAATTAACAATCTACCCAAAAACTATATCATTCTACCTTTAACGGTCTTGGAGATATAAGTCCATATGTATGGCGTACGGCGGGACGGATTTTTTTTGCGCTTTTAGGCTAATTTAGTCATGAAACGCGAAAAAACTAAATTTCAGGGTAACAAATTTTTTTTGTGTGTCGACCATAATACCTTATTATTAGAATAATAAAGTAAAATTACTTTGAAAACATTTCAGTTTATTGACAGGCTTGTTATGGAATAATTATAAGAAATATATAAACTGCTGTTGAGAGAATAAATTGAAATATTTTAAGGAAAATGTATAAATAGACATATACAGATCTCTTCTGTAATCTTATTCAGATATTGATGTCAAGTTATTTTTGTGGAGTTCTTCTTATTTAAGGAGGAATATCAGCATAACTAGTCGACTTAAATTAAATTTATCCGGTAATAGGATTACTAATATTCGTTAATATCGTAGAAACAATTGAAAAAGTTTGTTTGTTAAGGGATTCTTATAAAAACCATTATCTTTTTTCATTTATTAGTATTAAAAGCCAATTGTTGAATGTATAAAATATAATGTAGAACATCTAATTATAATAAATTTTTGCAATGTTTACAAATGAATTTTAGAGAGCAAATAAAAAGCTTCGATTTACCAAGGACCCGTATTATCCGAGGTTAATTCCATAGGCTAGGGTGTAGCCTAGTTGATAGCGTTTTGGTCTACAATATGAACGTCGGGAGTTCAAATCCCAATCGACATATAATTCCAGCATACTACTTGCGTGAGTATATGTTGGCTACCTCAATCTGCGAAAATGAAAATTCGTAGATAGAGAGTTGTGCGAAGGGCTAAAAAACCTTTCACAATAAAAACAAAAATTAAAGTTAAGGAATCTGAAGGGCAAGAGGCCAAAGCTCGATTTGGGCAGGAGTGCTATTGAAGAAGAGTTGCAAGTTCCATCTTTGGTCAGAAAGGCTACTGGCCTTCAGGTCTCTTAACATTTTTTCAATACTTATTGTCACTTCAATCTACGAAAATTAAAAATTCGTAGATGGAAGGTTGTACGACGGGCTAAAAATCCTTCTGCAATAAATAATAAAAATGCTGAGGTAGGTTAGGAGACCAAGGCACGATTTGGACTGTAGTGACATTGTGGAATAGAATAGATGGAATTTGGAAGCTCCTTATCAACAATCTTATCACCATGCTTTGTTTTCATTTTAAAGTCGATAGTGGTAATATGTCCGTAGGGGAAATTTTTTTTTTTTTAATTTCTGTTATAAAATTTTGTATGTGGTGAAGTAGAAGCAGTCAGGTGTAGCTGAAAATTTTCCTAGTAGTTTCGCAATTTAAAAAAAACTTAGCGAGAATTTCAACGCTGACTATAAGAAAATTTTTCTACAAATTAGTCCTAATCAGAAACAGATCTTTTGGATAGATGTATTCGAAATTTTCAAAATTGAATAATCCTCATTCGAACAATTATGACTAATCCCCAGTAAAAGATTTTTTAGGTTTGGCTGCTACCGCATAAGAATTTTGGCAATAGTACCATAAATGCTTACAAGTTACATATTTATAAAGAGAAAAAAAATTATACTAAGACTGACGTCAATGATAAATTGTTAGTTTTTTAAAAAAAAAAATTTTTTTTGGGAATATATAAAACAAAATATTTGCGAAGACAATTTTCATTTGATATTCATTCAAACTATGTACTTCAATAAATTTTGGGTCGGATTACAAATGACCCTATGGATCTCGTCGTGAAATTTGAAAGATGGATGAGGGTTATGAATGTTCAAAATTTTATGTCTTGAGGGCAAAAACAGCAATTTAATTTCTAACTAATTTTGCACACTATTTAATTTTGTATTATTTTTAGGACCGATGAATCGGAAGAAATTGAGCGCAATCTCGGAGCCTGTTCTACAGCCTACACTTACTCTACCATATTCCATAAAGAATTCACAATTTAAGGCTAAACGATAAATCGATTTTAGTATTGTGATCGACACAGAAAAAAAAAAAAAAATTTGCGATAGATAGACCGTGAAGCCCTTGGAAAGTTATATGAAATGTGAAAAAATCAAAATATTTAATCGCGGCAAATGCCAATAGAATTTTCTCCAACAGCTAGATAGGTTTCTTCCATTCAATTTTTATAGTTAAAGTGCCGAAAGAAGTAGATTTTTAACTTAAAAGAAATTTGTACCATAAATTTACACAACGTTTCAATAGCACATCGAATTTTCGAGGGTCGCCTCCTGGCTGTTCGAAAATTATTGCAATAGATACTACACAGGTTTAATGGACGAACACTGAATCCCAAGTGAGAATACAAACCGATTCCACTACCAGCTTTCGAACGGAATGTGGTTTAAAGCAGGGAGATGGTCTAGCTCCCATGCTTTTCAACTTGGCACTATAGTATGTCGTCCGAAAAATCCCAGTAGACACCAACGGGACACTACTATTCAAGTCCACCCAACTAGTAGCATACGCTGACGACATTAACATCCTAGCAAGATCCCTAGTGCTAAGGAGGTATTTGTCAATCTTGAATCCGCCGCAAAAGAAGTTGGGTTGCGCATTAACGAAAGCAAAACAAAAGTAATGAGCTAGGGTGTAGCCTAGTGGGTAGTGTGTTGGTCTTGTAATGCGAAAGTCGTGAGGAACCTGAATGTCAGAAGGCCAAGGCCCGATTTGGGCTGTAGCGCCATTGTAGAAATAGAAAACAAAAGTAATGACGTAAACAAGAAGGAGAGCACCTATCAGACAAAACATAACAATTGCGGAATATAATTTGGAGAGTGTGGACAATTTCATATATCTTGGGGCTAATCTAGCAAAGGACGGTAATGAAACAGACGAAATCAAACGTCGGATAATACTAGCAAATAAGACGTATTATTCGGTACTTCCAATAATGAAATCCAAGAAAGTACACAGGAACAATAAGCTGCGGATATATAAAACTATTATACGACCCCTCTGTTATGGCAGCGAGACGTGGACATTAACGCGAACTTCCGAAAAAACAGTTAACGCATTTGAAAGAAAGGTCATCCGAAGAATTTTGGGACTTGTGAAGGAAGGAACGGAATGGCGAATAAGATACAACCATGAGTTGTATCAACTCTACGACGAGCCAGAAGCTTCAATGCTCATCAAGGTACGTAAACTGTAGTGGGCTGGCCATGTACAGCGAATGGAAGCCAGAAGAGTCCCCAAACGTACTCTGAAAGGCAAAGCGAGTGGTAACCGGCCAGTAGGCAAGCCACGCAAGCGATGGGAAGACTTGGTTGATGAAGATAGCAAAGCCATCTTAAAAATTAGCAGCAGGAGGACGCGGTCTTTGGATCGACGACTTCTTTTAAAAAACTAAATTATTTTTATAATTCTATCTATTTTACTTTCTTTTCTTTTCAGTTTGTAACTTTTTTAAATAAATTGTTTTAATAGCTACGGGCTTTTCATCTTTCTTTTTTTTTAATTAATTGGCTAGATAAATACGCTAAGCATTAAATCAACTTCGAATCTTTTTTCAGTTCTGTTTTAATTACTTTTTTAGTAAAAAAAAAAAATGATAATATTTCTCTGCGCTATTTTTTTTTTTCATTTTAAATAATGTTTCATAATTTCGAGACCAATGCCTAAATTCTAAGACTAGTATGTTGATTTCAAAATTACGGGATTGAAAATATATTTGGTTGTTTAATTAATTAATTATTTAAAATCAATTAGCATATAAACTATAAGTTAATTTTCAAAGTTATAAGCTATTTTAAATCATTCTTTTCCTCTAACGAGTACCTATCTATAACAACTAGGCCCAGCCGTTATATAATGTTCAAATTATTTGAAAACCAGTCCACTTACGATTTATTTTCAGTGACATTTCTAAATTAATAATAAAATTATCTAATAACAAAACCTAAAAACTAAACATCAACTATATTCAATGAATTTTATCTCTCAATGTTCAATCGTAGTTCAAAATTTTCAAACTTTTAAATTCTGAATTAATATTTTTTTTAGAAAATTTAAGATTTGTCGATTCAAGTATCTTCCAAAAATGTACTAAAAAAGAAACATAAAGATAAATTAATGCTTTTCTTTTTCTTTGTTCTCGAGTATATGGATCATTGTTGATTGACGTCATTGCCTCCGAGTTAACATAGGTGAATTTTTGATTTTTTGGAGAGGACTTACATTTTTTTTATCTTATGTTATATATATATATTATTTATATAAGAAAATTTTCGTGACAGTGAAATAGTGCACTTTTATGTTATTTCGTAATACATACAAACTGAAAAAATATTTTAATGTTTTCACATTTTATTTAAACGTAAACAAGAGACATCTTACTTGCTCCCTGTATTTTTTGCATCACTATTTAAATAAATTACGATCCAAATATTTGTTTCTAGTTAGCAGATCCGTCAAGTAAAAACCCTTTAATTAAACTTACGTAACAGGCTCCCACTAATAATTTATTCATCCCCTTGGCAATTAATTGAAATTCAAAAGTTAATCTCCTGACCTCGGTCGTAGAAATTCTACCCACTCTGGACGGAAACTACATCCTGGAATCAACTACCCTTACGATATCCGATTTTCTCTAATAAAATTGCGAATCGGTGCTGACAAGTCTGGTGTTCATAACGACCTCCAATCCGATCCAATTCGTAAGCCCACAACCCACCACCCTCAAGTGAATTAAAGTAACGTCAGCCTTCAGTTACAGAAGTTAATCAGCTCAAGGCTCGGTTGGCACACACGCCACACGGGGTGTCTCGAATGCAACGGATTCCCATGCTCACGATGATGGGGCGGCTGTTGGTGTAATATTTTGCACATTCACTGTAGTCAGCCCGATCAGAAGAGCCTTCGCTACTGCACTCACTCCTCAAAAGGATTTGAGTGTTGGCTCCCTTTTAAATTTTACTGCAGCCTGCCAGCCATCCAGCCAGCCTGCCAAAGTCATGGTGAACGAGCGGGCAGGAGACTAGCAAGGGGTTCTCATTACGGGTGGTTTGCGGCTGGAGTGCCCCATAAATGTCGCTTTTGGAAAGGGTACAATGTAACCCGGAGAAAGGAGACACGTTACATAAACAAACTATTGCCGAGGACGACGACGATGTGGAGCTTTTATTTGTTTCGGCTTAATTTTCATTTTTTTTTGTTCAAGTGAACAGCAATTTGTCGGTGTTTACTAAGCTAAGGATAAGAAAGGGCGTATTGGAGTTAATTTAATTTAAAAACGAACCTTTGACTGTATCCCGCCAGATCGACTGGACACCAGATGTCGGGGCAACAAGAAATCACGCTTTATTTTTTCACACCAATCACACACTAGCACTTCACTTCAGTAAGAAATTGTCTTCAAGTATTTTCCACTAGAGCTTAAAACGATCGTCACAAGATACACTGCCCTTCCAGAAAAAATATTCAAATATTGGCACGAATTTACTTTACACTGTCACATAAAACAAAAGAACAAGGAACACCAAAATGAACTGTGTGAATTTTGTTTTGGCAAGATTGATTAAAAATTGATTTTTTTTTTTTAATTCTGCAACGGTAAAAGTTATTGCTATCCGAAAATTTTGAAGTTAGATTATTGTTTAATGCTCGTAAATTTTAACTAAGCGTCCTTACTGGAGGAATATTCGCGTTCAACTAAACAAAACACCGAACCTCCGGATCAGCAGCAAGGACAGTAGCGCCATCAGGCAATATTACGACGACAGAAAGGCAGCCCAGCAGTAGTCCCGAGCTGAAGTCGACGGTTGAAATTGGACAACAACAAACCCAGCACTATCCATCGGGTGCATTGCAAGGAATCCCCAATCCACCGTCGAGCACATTTATCCCGTGCACACAGATACCGGCTCGGAGCTTTCCTGTTCCATATAGGAATAAAATTCGCATTTCGAAACCAACCCCACTCATCCTTTGCTTGTCTCTCTACACATCCTTCGGCATATCCTGCCTGCACCCCCTAAATACATTCAAAATGCAATTGCAAACGCAACTTACTGAAGCTGCATGGATTTGTAATCCTCATCGCATGTCCCCCATACAAACACTTTGGCACATTCAGCCCACATGCGATTGTTCGCTCCAAGAACCCATACATTCATAGAAAATCATCCTGTATGTAGCTAGCGTTCATTCCCGCTTCGTATTTCGTCCTTTCGTTGTTGACGACGACAACGCGATTGGAATCGTTCTGCTGGCAACGTGCCCGATTCTGTGCAGACTTTGTGAAAAGCGCGCGAGATGCAATTTTACATTGCGAATCGACCGAGAAGCCTCGTGCAGCCTGCATGCTGCAATTTGCGCGAGAGCAGCAGAACCGACGAGCATTTGGTGGGTGGTGATTAACGTCATGCAGACAGAAGGATGCACTCGAACGAGAGAAAGGACGATAAAGACGACCGAGGTTGGCGTCGCATTCACCCATAAATCTCGTCCTTTTCTGTTACCAAACGCATACCGATAGAGAGACAAGCGCGCGCTTGGCATAAAAAAAGAAAACAAATCGGAGAAATTCGATCTGGACGAAAGATAAGCGAAGGTAGAGTTAGCCGAAATAAGTTTTTACAACGTCTCTAATTAAATAATTCCGAAAATAACGTTTGGCATTTACAAATTTCTACCATGAAGTAATTTTGCTGATATTGTGCATGTATTTAGCTTTTTTGGAGTCTGAATTTTCAATAGCGAAATTTTCATATACGAAAGGAAGAAGTGAAAGATAATTTTATTTAAAAGTGTTAAGTTTATTCTTATTAGTTGAATTGTTAAACCTTTGAAATATTTATTGAAAGCATAAGATATTATGAACTTCGTACAAAATGCAAGCTTAAATAAGCTTAATGATTTGCAAAAATCGTTATAATTTATTTTCAACAGTTCGAGAGAATTTTTTCATCGAATACCCAGTTGAATGGAGCTGCTTAGACTAAGTTAAACATAACTAGCTTAATCCAAATATAATAATGATTCCAATTAATTTATTATAATATCATTCCAGCTAACTCAACCGTCGTAAGTTTCAAAAAAAACTTTTCGGTTTGTTCCTTTGTGGTAGCATAAGTGTTTGCAATGAGTTTGACTTGCGCTACTGCATGTAAGTTAAGATTGTTAATATTTACTAAATCTGCATCTATTACTTATTAATTTCAATTTAGTATTCCATATAAAATTATTAATCCTTCTGTAACCCTAATCCGGGAAAGTTTTTTAGGAACCAAAACAAGCAAGGCGAATTTTGAAGAAGTTCTAAATGTCACAAACTACTTATTATTCATAAATACAGTAAAGTTCGGACGATCGATAATCCAGAGTTTACGATAATCCGAATGATCAATTTATTACATTATGGACCCTACAGCCCGGATCGGGCAAAATTTGTAGTCTTTATAATCCGTTAAAATATTCAGAATATCCAGAACTTGAAAAAGAGCTAGACGAGCGATGTGTAAGTCATCGATCTGATTTTAAACCGTTTCTGGAGCTATGATGCGTTTTAAAGCACGACATTATTTTAAACAATTGATATAAAGGAATCAAGAGTTTTTATGCTTGCAAAGAATGATTCAAAAAATTTTGGAGAAGGTATGGAATAAGCAGTCTGGTCCTAGAAAAAAAATTAATAAGCAATCCTAACGAGGTCCAAAGATTAAAGAAAAGCAACTGAAAATATTGAAGAACTGCATTTGTAGCCAAGCAAAATCTATAATGCAGATAAGTCGGAGCTTTTCTAAAAAATTTTGTCAGATAAAATATTAATGCTTTCCAAGGAAGTAACAGCTCTGTGAAGGAAAACTAGCAAAGATAAGGTTAATTTCTTGGCTTACACCAATGCATCTGATCTGACTGAATGCTAGGTAAATTAACCTAAGTAAATTAACCTAGAGCATTTGTGAATTTGGCAATTCCTAATGATTACAAAGGATCGTCCAATGCATGGATGACTTCAATAATATTTAAAGACTGATTCCAGTAGTCCTTGTAGAGACTCCTTCGAATTCAAGGGTTGCCAGAAAAGGCACTTCTGTTAATTGACAACGCTTCCAGCCACTCAACCGAATCAGAGCATATCAGTGAAGTCAAAAATTTTGTTAAAATGGTTTTACCTTCTCATTGCACAACTTTATTGTAACTTATGGATCAAAATGTGACTTATCTTATTAAACGTGCCTATAAGAAAAGCCCTTTCACTGAAATCATTTTGCCCGAAGAAGATAAACAATGGGATAAAAAAAATCTTCCTAAGGGAAGCAGTTTTTTTTCTGGCTAACTCTATGGAAGGTATTACAGCGGACGTAGTAAAAAATTTTTGGAAAGATAGAAAAAATACTAGTTTGTCACTTAGTTTGTACGTAGAGAGAAGGACAAAACGATGATGAAAAAAGGATGGCTTTGAATTGAGAAAAAATTAATGACACAGAAGTTACAATATTATCACTCAAAAATCACGTACACGTCGTTTTTGACGAAAAAGTAAGTCAAGTTTGTGAACAGACCAAATCGCTCAACCCCCTTAAATGACCTAATTTCAACAATTTACTATAATCAATTTTTGTTTGGAAACTATCAGATCCAATCATTTGAAACTTAGAATAAATAATTTTCATCATAAATACGTAAAATCAAGTGCATGCACATGGGTTCGAATACAGGCACACCGATTGTTATTACTGGACAAAATGTGGAAGATGTGCAAGATTTTTGTTATCCCGGAAGCATTGTCAGCATGGACGGCGGAGCCGAAAAGGATATTGAGGCTCGTCTAAATAAACTCGTCAGACCTTCGGTATCCTTTCCCCTTTCTGGAGGCTATGAGAGATCTCCCTTCGCACGAAGCTGCAAGTTTTTGACGCATGCGTCAAATCCGTGTTGTTACATGGTTGTACTACGTGGAAAGTGACCATTCGACTTACCAAGAAACTGCAAACTTTCGTAAACCAAAGCCTCCGACGCATTTTAGGAATATTCTGGCCAGAAGTGATCTTCAGCGACGAACTTTGGAGTACAACTGGACAAACTAAAATAGGCAATGAGATTCAAAGGCGGAAGTGGTAGTGAATCGGTCACACTTTGAGGAAACCAGAGCGAAACATCGCCAAACAGGCTCTGAATTATAATCCTCAAGGAAAACGTTGGGTTGGTCGACCAGGTGGCACATGGAAGCGAACAGTCAAGCAAGAGGCCGGAGGAATAAGCATGTCCTGGCAACAGCTAAAGACCTATCCTCAGGATCGCGCCTTGTGGAAGAGAGTTATTTCTGTCCTATTCTCCTACGGGGTCTTAATTGGCATTTGATTTTGATTGAAAGATAATTAAAGAAAATGGAACGGAATGACAACGTGAATGCTAGTGGCGGAATTACGGGGAGGATGGTTGAAATCGCGGGATGCTCGCTTCTCCCTAGGCTTTTTTTTTAAATTTATTGAGTGCGACTTATTATAAAATTATAAATATAAATTTCATTAATTGATTTTTACTCTTAAAAGCTTGATTTACTATTTGTGATGCTTTGAGTGATTTATTTTCAATAATGCATTCTAAAAATAAGTTTAAGTCGAAATCCCATGGAAAACTGACTGGGCAACAGCAGAAGCTTCGTGGTTTCCACGAAATCTGCTAAAAGGGTTGATATTTTTTTTAGTAAATTTAGTGGTCTAACCAGTATCGCCAGAGTTTGCTCAGTCTTTTTCCCTAAGCCAAATACTTAGAGAAAAACTTATTGCTGATTTTCTTATTTTCAAGGTATGAGCTCGTAAGTCGATTTAAACACTAGTGATAAGAAGCTTTGATAAGTAGCGAATGTGGAGCTGAAATTTCTGCAAAATTGGAGTTACTAAGCTAATGTTTCAAAAACTGTTGTAAGAACTCAAATACTTAGTTTCAATTATTCCCTACTTATTTATATTTAAAATCCATTCTAATGACCCGAAAGGCAGATAGGAAGTTAGCGCATCTTAAAACTATATAAGAAGTTTTCAAAAAAGTTGAAAGATTGAAAATTATGTGAGAGTAGTGACATTTAACACAGATCAAGATAATGTCTACGACATGCTGCTATTATGCAATACTTGGGATAGTAAACGAAGTATATCTACGGTGATCATGTTTTTTTTAAATAAATTAAAGTAAGAATAATATATTATTAATTATTTTAAATTGTATTTTACTTGGTTTGGTGAATGTTTACCGATGCGTTTTGAAATTTTAAAGGAAAGATTTCCGGATTTCACTGTGTTAAGCTTTATTAAACGTGATTTTCGGTCTCTACTGAGAAACCTGTAAGGTCTCAGTAGAAAGACATTAAAGGTAAAAGGATCTTAAGTATTTTAGCAGAGACCGAAACATCACGTTTAATAAAGCATAAGAGTGTGTATTTCAGAAATAGTCGTATTTTACTTTATTATATGCGTTGTAATTTTGGCTTATTTTGTGTAGATGGCAGATAATTTGATGCAAATGGGTTTTTCTTGCTCGAGTCGTATACTTGTGAAATCAATATTCTTCATAATTGTGTATACTTTTAGTAAATCTGAATTGAAATGACACTTTACTTGAGGCATGTTGCAAACTAACAATGCCAAATTAAATCTAAAAGGAATCTACAAACAAGACGAATTGAGTCGTAAGTGAATTGTTCAATCTGATTGCAATAGCATTGTTAACGATTACCTGATTCGTAAAAAGTGCTGCTAAAGTAATATCGAGCATTGAGAAAATCTTCTGAATCGTGTTTTATCATCATAAGTATTTAAGATGTGATCAAATGGTGAAAACACAATTAACGTAATTTTTCTCGCCTTTAAGGGCAGTAGGAAATCGTTTCTAAAAAAAGTTCTGTCCTATAAAAATACGTTCATACCATATATGGTCACCCGTTAGTGTTGCATAATAGGAAGACTAATGCACTGCACTGTGGTATGGTTTGGAATCAGCTGTTCGTGAACTGAAATCGAAAAATATATAATACTTTGTATTCCCTTTTAATTGCTAATAGCAGTTAAGTATTTTCCAATTCAAGGGATTTCGCACTTTAAAAATCTTGATTTTACTTTATTATTCTAATAATAAATTATGTATTTTAAATTTTAATTGATTTTGGTTTCTTTCTGAGCTAATCATTTTAGCAATGGACAATTTTGCACGGGTCAGAGCTAGTTGTAATGGGTCTTAGAACACCAGACTAACAGTGTGAAACGTAACGTAGATTATTACAAAAGGTGAAATTTTCATTTTCATTAATGTTGTAAGGAAGTGAAGAGAATCTCACAGAAGCTTCTACATCCTTCACCTTCTAGTGCAGATTTCAATATGTAATTTATTACCACCAGAAACAGGAGTCGTAATAATAAGCAACCTTGTCTGTCATCCGTTCGTACACGAAAGCCTTCGAACAGGTCTGCAACATGTAAGACATAACATCTTGTATTTTCGAAAGATGCTTCAATCATAGCTATGATCTTATCTGGAATACCTATTCCATGCAAACCATTCAATAAGTACATATACGAGGCATGGAATCAGACCTGAAAACTTTCGATAGTGCTCTCTACAGCAGCATCAATTTCATTGAGAATTATATTGGACATAATTTACGATACGGCAGTAAGTAGTTATTTTTTTTTACAGAATGACCTGTGTTATAGGCAATTTCGACCTTTATGTCAATGCACAAACACAGTCATGGAGGGAAGGAATGTGATTAGGAAGGTAGGGGAAGGGGAGTGAAAGCGCCCGTAACTAGTGATGAAGCTGGTATATTTTTTCAGTTGCACTGGTTGCTACTAACAAATATTGGCAGATGTCATGGGGGAGTGAATGATAGAAAGCGAACAGATGCCATCTGCTGAGTATATTAGACCTTCTTGAAGTGGAACTGTTTCACTTTTATTTCGAATAAGTTTTCATTGCCAGTAGCATTCAGTTGCTAATTCGCGCTTAGAAAAATTCCTCTGGCTGAAGTGGGAATCGAACCCACGACCTACTGACTGTGAAGCAAGCACGCTGCTCACTACGCCAAGCAAGCCTTCAATACCACTTCAATTGCCAATTCTGAGCATTCATTTAGCTTCCTTTATTCCACACCCCAATAAAAGTGTGAGCAGTATAGCAACTGTTTCTCCGGGGCCGCTTCAAGGAGGTTAGCTGAGATTTCCAACTGTTTAACTAAACCGTGTATACTGATATCAAGATTAGCTCCAATATGCTCAACCACATCAGCTGTCCAATTCTCCGCTGAATGTCTTCATATAAAACGTGGTTTGTCAAACGCTTTTTCTAGTATATCAAAAGTGACAGAAGACCATTTCGACAGATCATTCATTGTCTTTGAGATAAACAAAACTTTTGGACTAGTCAATCTAGATGTACTACGATGGCAGGTACGCAGATTTTATTCGGCAGAACACTAGTTTATATAATGTATAATTGTTTTTATTATTACTTTCGTTTTCTTCTTCTTCTACAATGGCGCTACAGCCCAAATCGGACCTTGGCCTCCTGATTTTCAGGTTCCTTAACATTTTTCATTACTTATTGGGGAAGGGTTGTTAGCCCTTCGCACAAACCTCTTTCTACGAATTTTTCATTTTCTTAGATTGAGGTGACCAAGGTATATCCAAGAAGGCAATGTGCCGGAATTATTTATTGCGCCGACCGGGATTTGAACTCACGACCTTCGCATTTCAAGACCAACACACTACCTACTAGGCTATACCCTAGCTTACTTTCGTTTTATTTCGTGAAAATATTTACATAATATGCGCTCTATTTTGTATTTGAATACATATAAATCTTTATTCTTCTCTAATTTTGAAATTTAACCTGAGCTTCAAGCCTTCAGGCTTCGATTTTTAAGATGACTAATATAGATAATGCGGCAGATTGTACACGAAAACTATTCGTCGAGCGGTATTTTAATTAAGCGGCCGTACCTACCAGCGGTCGATATCAATTTCAAATCATTTTGCCTACGATTTAAAATCGAGAGGGCAAATGATTTTGTTCTCTCTGAACACTTTTTCGTGTCGCAATTTGCTCGACTTCTACCCTGTCGTACATGCTGTGATGATGAGTTTTTTCACATCGATGCGGGAACATGCTACTAAAGGAATGTGCAAGTATAAAGAGGAAGTGAAAATGAAACCGGGGAAATAGGTCGCGAAGGAATAAGGAAAGAAAATGATGCATTGGAAAAAATACAAACGCAAAGTTATCAACAAGCATAGGTCAATGGATTTTTCATCATTCATCGCGAACTTTGATCTGCGACAACACATACGAAGAATGCAAGCGATCATCGAAAATGCGAAGGGGAAAAGACAAATCTCTGGAGAGCTTACGAACATCTTGTAAAAGCGACCAACCGATTGAAAAATCGGCGCGGACCGACCTCTGCTCTGGTCGCCGTCTCAAGGCATACTGAGCTTCAATTTTCTCTGCGAAATTCACTGATTGATTTTCAAACTATTATGATGTATTTTTTATGAAAACTAATACCGAACTCATTGATTAAGCTTAACAACATTCTATTCTTCGATATCAGTGTTAAAAAAAGTACATAGTCATCAGTTTTAATACATAAATTCGAACAAAAAAATCAATAAGAAACGTTCTTTTTTAACTCCATTTATTATTAACAAGACTTATAACTTATTCTTCCGTCAATCACTTGTCGCAACCTTTTTCTATTGTTATTGCAAAGAATAATATATAGTCGTCGCCTGACTTATAGGTCATAAGTCGCATCGAAAAGTATAGTTTTTCTCATTTTTACAAAACCGAACCCGGAGTTATGCTGTAAGCTTTTTCCTTAACATAATTTTAAAAATTTGTTTCCAACACGCTATTGTAAAATTAACAAGGATTAAAATTATAAAAACAAAATTTCATTATATTGAGTGCTTTGTCAGGAATGTCTCTGCGAAAATAGCCATTTTTGCACGAAATCGTGGTTTCGGTATGTATGGCCCCTTAATGGTCTTCGTGTTATAGACTGGAATTACGTCACTCACGCTGGCATATAACATTTTAAATCCTTTCCTGGCTCTGTTTCGTGACATTCTTAGGTGTGTAATTCTGTAATTTAATAACAGTATGTTGCGATTTCTTGTCCGACACGTTAAAGAAACTGCAAGTGATATAATTATAATCAATATCGATAAATCAAATCGTCATATTGTTTACAACCATCTTTGACCAAGGATTTCGTTCTTTGGTTAAAAAATCTATGGAGCTGTTGACTATTGCAACGACTGAGCTCTCCCTCCCTCGCAATCCTGGCTTAGTCGCTGGTCTTATACCATAAACCTGACTCAAAGTGCGTTTGGAAATTTTTGAGACATCAATATGCCAGCCTAGTGCTTGATGGGAGTGGATATTGCCGAATTGTTCAAATCCAAGTTCTTTAAAATATGCCACTTTGATTCTACTTTATACTATTATCCTTTCTTCAAATCTTCAAGATCGAACTAAACAGTCGAAGTACGCTTTTTTATAAAATTTCAATATCGAAAGAACTAAATAAATTATCCTTTTCGCAACGTTTATTCAAATCCTTTATCTGCAATTACTTTTTGAGACACATGAAGCAATTTGTAATGAATAATTTGTAATCCTTGCTTTGTAATTCAATTGCTGTATACATTCCCATATTTTATTTTTATATTCATTCCAAATCATATTAATTGAGTTAAAATTAAATATTTATAATAATTGTAATTATGTAAACTAATAAATTTTGAATTAAGTTAAAAAAAAGTTAATATATATTCTGCTATAGTAGTATTTTTTTTTCTTATTGCCACAATACGCCTTGTTAGGTAATTAGCTGTTAGTTTTGGCACGTGACTTTTTTTTTACATTTCTTAAAACTTATTTAAATTACGCTATTTCTTCAATCAAAATACTCCATACAAGTGATTTAACACATGGTACTATAATCACATTTAAAATTGCATGATAAAGATTCAATTTTATGATCCTCGTCTTTTCTTCGTTACAGGTAAAACATAAATAATGCTCTAAAAACGATTTATATTCACCTTCGCCTGAACTTCGCCGTACGATTTCACCCCTTCCGTTGAAAAAGAGAAGAAAAACACTCGTCCACGTGTTTGCGCCGATTTTGACATTTGCCTGCACTTTCTGTCTGGCAGCTCCAATCCCAAATATCCACCGTAAGTGATAGAATCTTTCCGTCTCTCTCGAACTCACTGATGTTTTTAACATCCCAAATCCGAACCGAAGAAGAAGTAAAACAGACAAATTGCACTCAATGTCGCGGCTACGATTACACAGCACTTTTTCTTTTCCGGTGTTCGTGTATGCGTACAGGATGCTGGCTGGGAGGACTTCGAAGCTTTTGCATTCGAAATTTCTGACAGCGAGTGGAAGGGGAGGGCCTTTTGCATCAGGAGAGGGACAGGCTTCTAATTGTTGTTAATTCACTCCTCCCACTTGTTGTTATACCCGATTCCAACTGCATTTTCGTGCATTTTATGGAATATTTTCCGACTCAACGAGCGAATGTGTGGTGCTTGCTGCGCAACATTTCCCCACTCTCGGCGGCTCAACATTAGCGTGGGTCGTGTATAATTTTTGGAGCGTGGGGCGTTACACAGCTGCACAATGTGCAGCGCGTTATTGGAGGAGCGGGAAAATGCTGCACACGAAATAAATAAAAAGAAAAAGGATAAACAATTTTGTGGGCTGTGTGCATAACGTGTTTCACGTGAATTCCAGCATTTCTGATTTATGGGGATGCGTTCAGGATTGGGGCAGAGAGCGCACACAAATTGAGTTGCTTAGTGGCGGGATTTCTTGGGATTATCCCAGATAGGGTTTTTACTGTATGGGAAATGTAAAAATGTCTTACGAAATGATTTTGGCTCTTAATTAGGGCAGGAATAAGGTAATGAGCAGGGCATAGCCTTATATTATTATATTTTTATTACAACTCAGAAGGCGTGCGATAAAAAGTGTGAATTGAGGACGACCAATAACAGTTGATGAGATGAAATATCCTGAGTGAAAGATATTGCATTACGTTAATTGCTACATTTGATTTATCAATACTATGCTGTTGCTAAAAACAGAGTCAAAAGATTTTGTACGGATCCTTATTGTATAAATATTTTCCCCTTAATTCAGAATAATATAATAAATAACAATATCAGACGTTGAAATATGCGAAAATCATTTTGGGTAATGTCTGTGGTACATCAAAAAGAAGATTCTTTGTGCAGCGGCTGAGGTTGTTACAACTACTGGTTCGATTGTTTTAACAACCGTTGTATATTAGTATTGAGTTTCGGTAAGACTGCACCGATCACATAACTTCGAAATTGCCGAACTGTTGTATAATTAGTGGTAGTCGCAGGAGCCTTCTTGAAGACTAAGAAATAGGCAATTTTCTTATTGTAAGGCTAACCGATTCTGGATTTTATTCTGTAGGATGGAATTCAAGCAGGCAATACCGGTGGTACTCTACTGACAAGTTATTATATTATACACTAGCGATCCCCCGCGATTTCGTCCGCATAAAAAACGCAATAATAAGCAATTTTTGAGAATGTAGTTAGTAATACATTATGTGCGGTATATAATCTGCTTTAATGGTTCTTTGAACACAATATTTTGTATTTTGTTGGAATCAAAAACATAACTTATTAAGAATGAAACCGTTGTTCTCGTATTTCTATGGGACAGGCCCGTGCTCATGGGGGTGATTTGAGATCATGTACATATTGAAGAGCGTTAAGGTACTTTAAATAGTTGTGGCTTGTGTTAATTCTAAAAAAAAGTTAAATAATAAATGAAAAAGATAACAGGACTATGATTGTTTGTAAAGCCTAATCATACGATACTCTAGATGAAATAGAGATTTTTATGATCTTACGAAATTTTGTATGGTAAGTGGTACAAGGGGTGACAGCATTGAACTAAATTTCTTCACATCATGCTGGAGTAAGTATACAAATTTTCGGTACCAAATTCATATTTCAAAAATTTAATAAATACTTAGAAAATTAGTATTTGGGATATAGTGAAATATTGAGTTTGTATGGGAGGTGGTAGAAGGAGTGGCGGTTTTAGTGATTTTTTAAGAAACAATTATAATCATTATGCAATTGAGATATTTTAAATTGCAGACCAGTAACATTCATGCCTTTCGAGAAAATCAAATTTTTGAAAAGTTGTGAAATTGAGTCACAATGTATGGAAGGTGGTAGAAGGAGGAAAGCTAATCGGTTCATTTTTCCCCGATATTAATAATAATGCTAATTAAGGATTTAGTTATGTTACACATACTGAGAAAAATGGCTTAGAGTATTTCGTGAAAAAGTGCTGTTTGAATGGGAGGTGGTGGAAGGAGTACGGGGATTTCAAATAATTTGCATACCATGTATTACATTTATAATAAAACTAATATTTTTAAAATTTCAATTTCCTAGCTCTTATAGTTTCCACAATATTTTTATAATATATTTTTAAGAATGAGTCATTTTGTATGGGAGGGTGTAGAAATGATGTGGGGATTTAAATAAAACCAAAAGCTGATTACATATCGGAGAATACCTAGCTAACTGTGCAAGTTTCATTACAATTGGATCAGCCGTTTGTGCGTGAAAGACAGTCGGTCAGACGTACAACAATTTCAAAAACGTTTTGTATGCTTAGTTATTGTTAAAATAATGCAAAAAACTAACTTAAAGCCATTTATAAGCAAATAACATAATAGACTAGCGATCGCCTGCGACTTCGTCCGCATAAAAATCGCAATAATAAGTAATTTTTGAGAATGTAGTTAGTAATAGTGGAATGTATAATCTGATTATTTTAATGGCTCTTTGAAGACAATGGTTTGTATTTTGTTGGAATCAGAACCATAAATTATTTAGAATGAAACCATGAGACTCGTATATGTAAGGGAGAGGCACGTGATCACGGGAGTGATTTCAGATCATATTTGTAATGTAAATACTTGAAGCCTCTGTTCATTCCAAAGCAAAGTCTAAATAAAATAACATTATCCTCAAAAACAAAACAGGACAACGATTATATGTAAAGCTTTGAGTAGTATACCTGGAAACCCGGCAACTCTCACCTATAGAATACGTATGTGACACATTTTTTTGTTGTTTTTATCGTGCCGTGTAGTCAGGCAGATCACCTAATATCACTTGGATGTTGGTTTTTTTTTTGATGCGAGATTTTTTGTTTATGGAAATTTTACTTCATTATTCTAATAATAAAGTACAAAAAAAAAAAAAAAATTGCTACCTTAAAATGTTGTTCTTTCGCGTTTCATGACTAAATTAGACTAAAAAAGCAAAAAAAAAATCCGTCCCGCCGTCCACCGTACGCCGTCCGCCGTACATATGGACTCATATCTACGAGACCGTTAAAGGTAGAATGTTCGTTTTTGGGTGGATTGTTGCAGATAGGAAGTTGAAAATCAGTAGAGATATAGAGAGGGTTGTGGGACAAACATAATAAATAATTTAATTTTGTTATCTATTGGAGTGCGAAAAGGGGAGGCTAAAAACAAATTGTTGGCCGAATTGTTTTTTCAAATGATTATATCTTGGAAAATACTTATCGCAAAAAATTCATATTTTGAGACCATTAAGGTGGCATATAGTCCCACTGGAATCAGCTTAGAAAGTGACTAATTATTGTAAGGGGAAGGGTTTGAAGGGTGCAAAGAAAAACATTTAAAAATTAATATCTTAACTATCTCTTAAAAATATGAAAAAAATAAAACATGTTGAAATAATAGCAGTTGGGGGGCAATGGAGAGCATTTCCAAAATGGCGCACTTTTCAAAATTACAAATCCTTATATCTCAAAAAGGAGTTCAGATATCAAATCGAAAATTTGTCAGATTGTAGAAGTATATAGTCGTTAATTTTGGTACAAATTTTAAGTTGGGAAATGTCGAAAATTTTGAGTGATATTTTTAGGGCTCTTAGTTTAAATTTTGCATGTAGACACCTCTATTTGATGTAAATCAAGGAGAATATATAAAAAGGAGTGACTATGAGCATGCTTTGCCTTGTAAGCACAATGGGAATGAATGTATTTCCCTCCCTTACTACCGAAATGCTCGAAATTTTTCGAAAAAAATCGTTTCGCTATCTTTGTCTGCCACACTTAAAAATATTGCAACTAACTCTTTCCCACGATAAATTGTTCGAAACAGTTGTCAAATTTTCGAAAAAATTGTTTCGCTATCCTTGTTTGACATACTTAAACCCAAAGTAAGTCTCTGTCCCGCGTTAAATTGTCCGTTGCTAAAGTACTTAGCTTAAACACAAACCAAAACTAATAAAAATTGAAAAAATAAAAATTTCTGAAATGAAACAGCAAACACCATTGTATTGAAAATTACTTTATTGCTGACTAAATATTAGCAACCAAGAAAGAATACAAATTATTGTATTTTTTTTGTAAAAGTTTGAAGCCAAGTTAAGCTTGGACACAATTTTCGAAAATTTCCGAATCAAAAAATATTCCCACATGAGACAGACTATCAGGTACTCCTTTTATATATCCTCCTTGATGTAAATAGAAAAATAATAATAACTTGTTCCATAATTGCTATAAACCGACCCCCCCGGTCTAACGTGCACAAGGTGTTTCATGTGCATTGAAAAAAACACATAAACTGAAAATTTTTGAGTGAAATTTTAAGGTAGAAGCTTGAAAATTTGGGAAACGCATTTCAAAGAAATCCCTAAGTAATCGCAATATTAATTAGTCGAAAACCTCTAAAACTTCTACCCTCTCCCATACAAAATTATATTTTCGACCATTTTCAAGAAATCAATTATCACCTAACTATTTAAAGCAATCAATTTAAAATTTTGCTTAAGAAATTTTAAAAATAATTGAAACAAAATTACGTCAAAAGTCTTGAAATCACTCGTGTTCTTCTACCCCCTCCCATACAAAAGTACGATTTCGACCAATTTCATTAAATCAACTAATAACCAAACAATTAAAATCTATGAGCTTGGAATTTTGTACAAGCACCTTGGAAGAAAATTAAAATAAAACTGCATCACAAATTTTATGATTCCGTTACCCTCTCTACCACCTCCCATACAAATGTTCGGTTTCGTGAATAAAAAATAAAATACACCGAATTTTATGAAAATTTTATGAAACTTCTTCTATGAAACACATTCTATACAGAGAATATTGGACGTGATTCAAGCAGTCAATTAGAAAACTATTAACATTCACCTACACTTACTATCACCCCTCACTCCTCCCATCATAAAAACGCAAACTTGCATAAATAAACGAACGAAATATTGATTATATGTACTGGAGCTTTTGAACGTTTCCGCAAAGTGTTAAATTGACAACTGCCCTGCCCAAGAACCCCCTGACACTTAGTCTTCCCTAACTATTGACTTTCAACGCATCCGCAACTTGTCCCAAGAATAATAAAGTTTCGCCCGACTTGTTGGCAGTTTATTTTCCTTTAGGTTCTCAGGTTAGGTTAGAGTGGTTAGGGAAGACTAATTGAAAGGGAGTTCTTGGGCAGGACTGTTAACAATATTTCATTCGTGTCTGTAAGTTTGGGTTTTTATGAGGGGAGGAGTAGGGGTAATAGTAAGGGTGGGTGGATGTTAATAGCTTTTTAATTAATTACTTGAATCACGTCCAATATTCTCTGTATAGAATGTGTTTCATAGACGAAGTTGCATAGACTTTTCATAAAATTCGGTGTATTTAACATTCATGAAACCGAACATTTGTATGGGAGGGGGTAGAGAATATAAGGGAATCGTAAAACTTGATACGCAGTTTTATTTCGCGTCTCTTGTAAGGTGCTTGTATAGAATTTCAGGTTCGTAGCTTTTAGTTTGTTGGTTATTAGTTGATTTAATAAAATTGGTCGAAGTCATAGTTTTGTATGGGAGGGGGTAGAAGCGCAAGCGCGATTTCAAAACTTTTAAAGCAACTTCATTTGAATTATTTTTATAAGTTTTTATGCCAAATTTGAAATTGATAGCTTTTAAGAGTTAGCTGATAACTGATTTCTTAAAAATGCTCGAAAAAATAATTTTGTATGGGAGGGGGTAGAGGAGGTAAGGGAATCGTAAAACTTGTGATGCAATTTTCTTTTATTTTTGTTGTTAGATGCTCGTACGAAATTTCAAGTTCATAGCTTTTAATTTGTTGGTTATTAGTTGATTTAATGAAATTAGTCGAAATCATACTTTTGTATGGGAGCGGGTAGAAGGGCAAGCGCGATTTTGAAACTTTGAACGCAATTTCATTTTAATTATTTTTGTAAGTTGTTTTGCAAAATTTAAATTTGATAGCTTTTAATGGTTAGGTGATAATTGATTTCTTGAAAATGGTCGAAAAAATAATTTTGTATGGGAGGGGGTAGAAGTTTTAAAGGTTTTTGACCAGTTAATATTTCGTATATTTAAAGATTTTTTTTTAATGCATTTCGCAAATTTTCAAGTTTCTACCTCAAAATTTCACTCAAAAATTTTCAGTTTATGTGTTTTTTTCAATGCACATGAAACACCTTGTGCACGTTAGACCGGGGGAGTCGGTTTATAATAAATATGGATCAAGTTAATATTATTTTTCTATGTATATTAAATATAGGTATTCACATGCAAAATTTTAACTTTTTATCTTTCACTAGAACCCTAAAAAAATCACTCAAAATTTTCGACATTTTTGCTTATCACCTCCCTCCCCTTACACCCCCAGCTTAAAATTTTTACCAAAATTAACCATTATGTAGTTCTACAATCTGACAAATTTTTGATTTAATATCTGTACTATTTTTTGAGATATAAGGATTTGTAATTTTGAAAAGTGATCCATTTTTGAAATGTTCCCCATTTCCCCACACTACTATTATTTCAACATGTTATATTTTTTTTGTATTTGTTTAGTATAGCTTAATTTACGTTTTAAGTTTCAATTACATAGCTTAAAAGATAGTTGAGATATTAATTTTTAAGTGTTTTTCCTTGCACCCCCCTGACCCTCCCCCTTACAATAATTAGCAGCTTTCTGAGCTGGTTCCGATGGAACTATATGCCACCTTAACGGTCTCTAAATATAATTTTTTTACAATAAGTAATTTCGAAGATATAATCATTTGAAAAAAAAATTCGGCCGACAATTTTCGCACTCCAATGGATAAAAAAATTAAATTATTTTTAAAAGTTTTCCCACGAACCCCTCTATATGTATGTTGAGTTTTAGCTTCCTAGCTGTTACCATGGTTGAGATATTTGAATTCGTATTTTTCGGTTTAAGCGCTCCCCCCGCCTCCCCCTGAACCCGCACACCCCCCAAAATAGGTATCCGCCTGAGATCCGCAACTATCTACAATCCCTCCAAAAATGAACTTTCTATCTTGAAGGGTTTAGGAGTTAATGTGCGCTGAGCGTACACGTCATCGTACGGCGGACGGCGTACAGACAGACGGATTTTTTTTTTTGCATTTTTAGGCTAATTTAGTCATGAAACGCGAAAAAAAAAAATTTCAGGGTAGCAAACTTTTTTTTTTTTGTGTCGATCACAATACTTTATTATTATAATAATAAAGTAATATGGGTCATAATTTCTTAGAATTGTTATTACCGTTTACTTCTGTTTATTCGAGAGAAACGTCGATGGATTAAGAAAATGCAGACTCTCCCAAAGTAAGAAAAAGTTCAGCTTCATTATTAATAAATATTAAAAATATCGACGATCCCTTGGTAGCTCAAATAAAGTCTGATTTTGAATACTCCAATGATGGTCAGAACGTAAAGGAAAATATTGCCTCCAGTTTCTTAGAATAATTGCAGCCAAGAAACAACACTTCTAACCAATTACTCGGTGATAGCTCCAGAAACATTGTTGCGAGAAAAAATAATAAAGTAAGGAAAAAATTTATCATCACTATCATTAAATAATAAATGTATCTTTTTTTATTTCTGGATGGCCCGTTGGAATCTGAATTTAAGACCGATCTTGAGGACCGCACCTTGCTAATGCCCGTTTTTGGAAGGATGTTCTTAAGATAACATATGAAGCAGCTACTACTATTGTTAGTCCAAACAGAAAGGTAACAAAACGAATTTAACATAAAAGGGATAAAAATATTAAAACTCTTCATCAGAACCTGCGAAGAAAGTCCAAAAAAATAGCTAAATTGAATAAAATGTTTTATTTGGCATTGCAGAGGGAATATTCAGTCTCCTTGTAAGGGGTTTCTCTAAGTTCTGTCAGCCGTCGTCGCTTTTTGATATTTGTAAGTTTGTTGCAAGTCAGTTATTCGCTATAGCTGAAGTATGTATCGATTTTGCATAGCACATACTTTAAAAAAATGGCTGTTTTTTGTCATAACGTCCTAAGGGGAAGAAATTATCTTAAAAACTTCTCAAGCCTCAACAATAATCATTTTTCATTATTATTGAAATGCATTATCGAGCGTTATCTTAATGCCAGATATTTCTTCATTTCGAAAAGTATATCTCTACGGCACAGTTCAATAAGGTCGCAATATACAAAATTACTTTTATTTAAGAGAATGTGAGTAAATATGTATAATTGATTACTATTTAATTTTAGTAATATTACTATTACTTTATGATCCTATCAATAAAGTACTATGATCAAAAAAGAAAAAAAATTTGTTACCCTGAAATTTTCTTCTTTCGCGTTTCATGACTAAATTAGCCTAAGAATACAAAACTCTGTCTTCATACTCTAGATGAAATATGAGAGTATATTGTGTTTGCCTTACCGTTTGTAACGCTAAGAAATAACGCTCGCACAGAGCCGCCAAGGGTACAGAAATATTTGTTGTCGCTCAAAAACCTCGATTCCGACTGACCGTCTGTCTGTCTGTCCGTCTGTCCGTCTGTCTACAGCATAACTCTCGAAAGCTTTGAGCTTTAGTGCTAAAAATTATTGTGTGTCATTTTTAGCAAAAAAGTAACTTTAAGTTCGTGAATGGGCTACATCCCCCCTCTCCTTATACCCCCTCCCATACAAATTTCATGAAATTTCGAAATATTAAGAAATTGATTTTCCTTTGAAACTATTTAAGCTATCGACTTGAAATTTAGGTCAAAGTATTATGATATCCAATCCTCTTACTACTTCTACCTCCTCCCATACAAATGGACAATTTTGAAAAATACATATTTTCGATTTTCATTGAAACTAGTAAAGCTGAAAAGACGAAATTTTGTCAGAATTAATTCTACTATAATTGCAATTTATTTGGAAAATAATTATCAACTTCACCTCACTCCTTCTACCCCCTCCCATACGAATTTCACGAAATTTTGAAATTTAAATTAAATTATTTTTCTTCGAAACTGTTAAAGCTATCAACTTGATATATTGTATAAAGTATACAAATATAAATATTAATAATACGAAAAAAATTTGTTTTGATCCGTACATTCCTTCTACCCCCTCCCATACAAATGCATAATTTTTGTTAAATGCATTTTATCGATTTCCATTCAAACTAGAAAAAGTACAAACTTCAAATTTTGTCAGAATTTGTTTCTTAATAATTGAAATAAGTGTTAGAAAAAATTATCAGCTCGGCTCCACTCCTTCTACCACCTGCCATACAAATATCTGTATTATAAATTCAAGAAAAGCATTTCTCCTTCAAGTATACATACGGGAGCTATCGACTTTGAAATTGAATCAAAGCATGGTGATAAGAATGATGATAAGCAGTTTCAAAATCATCCTAAACGCTCCACTCCCTCTATCACCTCCCATACAAATGCCCCAATTTCAGGAAACTATGACCAATTTCTTTAAAAATAATGAAAACTAAAAACTTTAAATTCAGCAAAAACATTTTGCAAGCCATGTTCGGTGTCATATATGAAAAATACAAATCTCCCCATCTACTTCTACCACCTCCCATGCAAAAGTCTCTATTCACTATTCGAAAGAATTTGAGATGACATATTTTCCGGTATTTTAAAGTCATTTCCATCTCATCTAGAGTATCGTATAATTGGGCTTTAAGCCCAATTATAATTCTGTTATGTTTTTTAGTTACAATCGCAATATAGGTATCAAATTTATTAAATAAAATTTTCTCAAAACTAATTTCGTTTCATTTCAATATTTTTAGGAACTTTTATTAACAAATCACATATGTATTAAATCTAATAAATTTGTATTTAATTACATATAATAAACAATTTTCCTCAAAAAATTTTGTCTCATTTCAGTAACAGCTCCCCTTTTCAAAGCAAAATGACTACTTCACTGTAATTTTGCTTACGTTGGTATTGGTAAGCGGTGGTATAGAAAAATGATTCATCTCTGCCTCTCGATAGGTCAACTCCGGCATCTCTTTGGTGTAAAGTCAAATCAAACGATACCTGAAATTGAAAATTTTGTGATCTCAAGAACTTTTGTGCATTGAACTGATTTGTTTAGCAGTATGCTAGAGTAGCTATAAAAATGTTTTGTACCAAATCTAAGCTTCAAAAATTGAATAAATTTGAGAGAACTAGTGTATTAGATATAGTGAAATTGTGCAGTTTGCTTGGAAGAAGGAGTGGACGTTTCTTAAGTGTTTTTTGAGAAACAACTACAATCATCAGTAACATTTATACTTTTTAAGAAAATCAAATTTTTGGAAAGTTTTAAAATTGCGTTACATTATATAGGAGGGTGTAGAAGGAGGGAAGATAATCGGTTTATTTTTTTTCCGATATTAATAATAATGCTTATTAAGAATTTTGTAAAAGAATTGAGCTCGATAAATATTACAACTACTGAAAAAATTGATTTATAGCATTTCATGAGATAGTTCAGTTTGTATGGTAGGTGGCGGTAGGAGTGAAGGATTCGAATATTTTGTATACTATGGATCATATTTTTTATAAAAATTGTGCTTTCTAAACTTAAATAAACTGCCAACAAGTCGGGCGAAACTTTATTATTCTTGGGACAAGTTGCGGATGAGTGGAATGTCAATATGCAGGTTAGAGTGGTTAGAGAAGGCTAAGTGAAAGGAGTTGGGCAGGGCTGTTGTCAATTTAACAATATTTAATTCGTATTTGCAAGTTTGGGTTTTTATGAGGGGAGGAGGAGGGGTAATAGTAAGGGTGGGTGGATGTTAATAGCTTTTTCATTAATTGCATGACTCACGTCCAATATTCTCTGTACATAATGTGTTTCATAGACGAAGTTGAATAGAATTTTCATAAAATTCGGTTTATTTTACATTCACGAAACCGAACATTTGTATGGGAGGGGGTAGAGAAGGTAAGGGAATCGCAAAACTTGTGATGCAATTTTCTTTCTTTTCTATTGTAAGGTGCTTGTACAAAATTCCAAGTTCGTAGCTTTTAATTTGTTGGTTATTAGTTGATTTAATGAAATTGGTCGAAATCACACTTTTGTATGGGAGGGGGTAGAAAGGCAAACGCGATTTCAAAACTTTTAACGTAATTTCATTACAATTATTTTTGTAAGTTCTTGTGCAAAATGTCAAATTGATAGCTTTTAATAGTTAGGTGATAATTGATTGCTTAAAAATGGTCGAAAAAATTAATTTTGTGTGGGAGGGGGTAGAAGTCTTCAAGGTTTTCGACCAGTTAATAATTCGTATATTTAGGGATTTTTCAAATGCATTTCGCAAATTTTCAAGTTTCTACCTTAAATTTTCACTCAAAAATTTTCAGTTTATGTGTTTTTTTCAATGCACATGAAACACCTTTTGCACGTTAGGCCGGGGGGGGGGGGGGGGGTCGGTTTATAACAATTATGGATCAAGTTATTATTATTTTTTTATGTACATCAAATAGACGTATCCACATGCAAAATTTAAGCTTTGTATCTTTCACCAGAGCCCTAAAAAAATCACTCAAAATTTTCGACACTTTTGCTTATCACCTCCCAACTTAAAATTTTTACAAAAATTAGCCACTATGTAGTTCTACAATCTGACAAATTTTCGATTTGATATCTGAACTCTTTTTTGAGATATAAGGATTTGTAATTTTGAAAAGTGCGCCATTTTTGAAATGCTCCCCATTTCCCCCCACTACTATTATTTCAACATGTTATATTTTTTTTGTATTTTCCTGGTATAGCTTAATATACATTTCAAGTTTGAATTACATGACGTAAGAAATAGTTGAGATATTCATTTTTAAGTGTTTTTCTTCGCACCCCTCTGACCCTCCATCTTAAAATAATTAGCCATTTTCTAAGCTGATTCCAATGGAACTAAAGGCTAACTTAACGGTCCCAAAATATGAATTTTTTACGATAAGTAATTTCGAAGATATAATCATTTGAAAAAACAATTTGGCCGACAATTTGTTTTTAGCCCCCCCCCCCTTTTCGGACGCCAATGGATAAAAAAATTAAATTATTTTTAAAAGTTGTCCCACAAAGCATTCCATAGGTGTGTTGATTTTTAGCTTCCTAGCTGTAACCACGGTTGAGATATTTGATTTCGTATTTTTTGGTTTGAGCGCTCCCCCCGCCACCCCCTGAAACCGTACACCCCCCAAAATGAGTATCCGCCTGAGATCCGCAACTATCTACAATCTCCCCAAAAATGAAATTTTTATCTGGAAGGGTTTGGGAGTTAATGTGCGTTGAACGTACACACCGGCGTACGGCGTACAGACAGACGGATTTTTTTTTTGCATTTTTAGGCTAATTTAGTCATGAAACGCGAAAAAACAAAATTTCAGGGTAGCAAATTTTTTTTTCCAAGTAGATCACAATACTTTATTATTAAAATAATAAAGTAAAATATTTGCTCTTATAGTTCCCATATGTCTATACATTTAAATCTGTACCTTGATGCTAGAATAACCAATATTAACTTTTTTGATTTTTGAGGTATTTAACTCAACTCTGATTAGTGCAATAACAACCAATCTCATAATACAAACTGACTTTGTTGTGAAGCTCAACAATGCCAGTTGTAATGCAGCAGAAACGAGGTGGAGGCGTTATCTCCTCGCTTCTCTACTCCTCTTCTGTTGAACAAAGAAAAAGTTGATGATCTAAATACACTACAGCAATACATCGACAATAGCAATCACAATTTTTTGAAATTTTTAAACTTAGGAATAACCAAGAAATAATCAACACTTCTGACGATGACTTAGATTAATTTACGAGTGTTTTTTTGGATATTTTTAACTTTTATTAGGTTTAGTTTTTCCTTTTATTTAACTTAATTTTATTACGGAATTATGTTTTAATACAGAATTATTAGTACCAACTTTTTTTTTTTTAAAATAGTATTATGTAATCCACATATAACCTACTACAATACAATCTTTTCTTTCAAAAGGTATTTTAATTTTTACCCTAATAGGGTAGCTGTTATTAAACTGCTTAGGCTCTGTGCGTGAAAGGAAATAATCAATGTTTCAAAAAGTCGGTTCTCAACTCTACCAGTTTGATAGGTGTATTCAGAGACGTAATCTGCCCCCTCGCCATAGACGGTCCCAAGCCCAGTTTGAGAAAGGAGGAGGGAACATGGAGTTAACCTGAATGGCCAGTAACACCAGTGCGTCTCAGGAAGTAGGCAAAAAGTATGACATAGTTGGACTTGCAGCATAGCTGTGAGAACTCCAGCATGTCATATTTAGCTCAAAACTCCAACCCTTTTTCTACTAGGGTGTAATAAATAAGTAGGACCGGTCCTCCAGGTCGGGGGTTGGGCGAGGCGCCGACAACGCATCACCGGAAAAAGAACACTGTCCAGAAACCTGAAGAACAGCCTCGGAAAGGATGGACTCAACGGCAACGACCCCGCAAACAGAAAATGGACTACTCTATTGGATCTTGGAATGTTCGATCCTTATTTAGGACAGGAGCTCTGAAAGAGTTCCTCGAAGAAGTGGCAAAACACAACATCAACATAACTGCCATCCAAGAAACGAAATGGCTCGGTAGCGAAATCATGGACATGAGATCACACACAATCTATCCAAGTGGAAAATTGTCGGGAAGCAGAGAGTTTGGAGTCGCTTTTGTCGTTGACAAAAAATTTAAACAGCAGGTCACGAGCTTCAGACCAGTAAGTGAAAGATTGTGTGCAATCCGAATAAAGACTAAATTTTTCAACACTTGGCTGATCAACGTTCACGCACCAACAGAAGACAAGGACGATATAACTAAAGACGAATTTTATGCCACCCTAGAGACAACCTATGATTCACTGCCCTCGAAGGACCTAAAAATTGTCTTAGGGGATTTTAATGCAAAAGTCGGAAAAGAGGAGGCTCATAGAGGAACAACAGGAGGGCACAGTCTCCATGACATAACCAACGACAATGGCCAACGTCTTATTGATTTCGCAAGCAGCAAAAATATCATAGTAAGCTCTACATGCTTCCCACATCGCGATATTCACAAACGAACGTGGGCATCACCAGACGGTCACACCTTCAACCAAATAGACCACGTTCTAATTGAGAAAAGGGCTGCATCCAGCATACTTGATGTACGAACTCTCCGCGGTGCGAATTGTGACTCTGATCACTATCTATTCAGAGCTAAGTATCGATGCAAAATAGCTTGTCGTGGATATTCGAAAACGAGTAGAGCTCGCAAATTCAATGTCGACAAGCTTAACGACGAAACGGTGGCGCAGGCTTACATGTTAGCATGTAATAAACACCTGACACCAATATATGAAGATATCCAAAATATGCCAGTGGAGAATGCGTGGATGAAGATACGAGACGGCATCAAATCCTCCGCGGAAGAGGTATTAGGGTATCAAGCACGGCGTAAAAGTAATGATTGGTTCGACCAAGAATGTCGCGACGCAATAGATAGAAAGAACGAAGCTTACAAAATTTTTACTGAACGACCAACACGAGCCAAAAAAGAAAGATATGACGAGCTTAGGCGATATGCGAAAAAAACCTGCAGACGAAAACAAAGGAAGTACCATAATGACAAAATACAAAAAATGGACGACGACATGAGAAAAAATAAAACGCGGGACGCATACGCAATAGTAAAAGATCTAAAAAAAGGATATAAGCCAAAAACCAGTCTCTGCAAAGACGTGGAGGGCAACATCATCAGCGACGCACAAGAAATCAAAAGGAGATGGGCTTCCTACTTTGAACATCTTTTGAATCCCATCCCAGTAGCACCGATAACGACAGACAACATTTTAATTGAAGCCTCAACTGACAATGATGAACCATCATCGATACCACCCACGCTTGCTGAAATAAAAGCAGCCCTTTGTGACCAAAAACGAAACAAAGCGCCGGGAATTGACGAGATACCAGTTGAACTTCTGAAAAACGGTGGAAACTGTGTCGCTGAAATACTGCACAACATGATATGCAAAATTTGGACAGAGGAAATCATACCCGACGACTGGCGAAAAAGTATTATATGTCCAATTTACAAGAAAGGAGACAAACTCTGCTGTGAGAACTACAGAGGTATATCATTGTTGTGTACGTCCTATAAACTACTGACAAAAATTATTGAACGTCGTCTTAAGCCCTATACTAATGAAATAATTGGCGAATACCAAGGCGGATTCAGAACCGGACGATCTACAACAGACCAGATATTCTCGGTGAAACAGGTGCTTGAGAAATGCTGGGAATATAACACAGACGTGCACCAAATATTCGTAGATTTTAAACAAGCATACGACAGTATCGACAGGAGCGTACTGTACCAAATCATGCTTGACTTTGGAATTCCTCCAAAACTAGTCCGACTAACAAGACTCACAATGACGAACACTGAATCCCAAGTGAGAATACAAACCGATTCCACAACCAGCTTTCGAACGGAATGTGGTTTAAAGCAGGGAGATGGTCTAGCCCCTATGCTTTTCAACTTGGCACTAGAGTATGTTGTCCGAAAAATCCCAGTCGACACCAACGGGACACTACTATTCAAGTCCACCCAACTAGTAGCATACGCTGACGATATTAACATTCTAGCAAGATCCTTCCCTAGTGCTAAGGAGGTATTTGTCAAGACGTATTATTCGGTACTTCCAATAATGAAATCCAAGAAAGTGCACAGGAACAATAAGCTGCGGATTTATAAAACTATTATACGACCTGTGCTCTGTTATGGCAGCGAGACGTGGACATTGACGCGAACTTCCGAAAAAGCAGTTAACGCATTCGAAAGAAAGGTCCTCCGAAGAATTTTGGGACCTGTGAAGGAAGGAACGGAATGGCGAATAAGATACAACCATGAGTTGTATCAACTCTACGACGAGCCAGAAGCTTCAACGTTCATCAAGTTACGTAAACTGCAGTGGGCTGGCCATGTAGAGCGAATGGAAGACAGAAGAATCCCCAAACGTGCTCTTAAAGGCAAAGGGAGTGGTAACCGGCCAGTAGGCAAACCACGCAAGCGATGGGAAGACTCGGTTGATGAAGACAGCAAAGCCATTCTAAAAATTAGCAGCTGGAGGACGCGGTCTTTGGATCGAGACGATTGGAGGCGACGACTTCAGGAGGCCAAGGCCCGATTTGGGCTGTCGCGCCATTGATGATGATGATGAATCTGCCCCCTACCATACGAAATGACTCATTTTCAAAAATAAATACATACTTATACATATATATAAACATATTTTGAGAATGATAGTAATTCATTTTGTGGGATATATAATTTCCTTAGTTGAATGGCTCTTTGAACACAATGTTTTGTATTTTGTTGCAATCGGTAAATTACTAAGAATGAAACCATGATACTCGTCTTTGTGTGGGACAAGCGAGAGTGATTTGAGATACTATGCAAACCTGAACAAAAATTAAAGGATGCCTTCAAAGAAAAAAGAAAAGGAAAGTGGACTCGAGGTGTACTGCCTTTGCTTGACGACGCACCAATTCACAACAGCCACGATGCAATGGCTGCCTTACAGAAATGCGGCTAGGGAATATTGAACCACCCCCCTTTCGATTACTTCTTTTTTTACTAAAACTGAAAAAAGAACTTCGGGAAGAAAATTTGCCAACGGTAAACAGTTGAAGTTGGTAAATTCAGCCTATTTTGAAGGCCTTGATGAAACATTTTATTTAGAAGGATTTAATTAACTTTGAGAGAAGTGCTAAATTTATTAGGCTTAGGGGAGAATATATTGAAAAGAAAAATAATAACTTGTTTAATTTTACCTCCCTCTTCTGTTATTTCGCGAAATTTTTGACCTTCTCTCGTATTTATAATGTATAGATTTGAAGTTTGAAAAACCAAACTTTTACTATTTTCGTGTAGATTTTTGGTTTTAATATAATAAATCAAGATTTTTAATAATTTTTTTTTACAATAATTAAACATTGAACTTCTTCCCCTTGTAAGAAAAATTCTTGTGATAGCGGTGAGGATTATTGCCTTGCAGATTAAAAAATATTGAAGCTATATAGAGATACAATTATTATTTTAAACAAAATATAGATGTATATATAAAAAGATAAAGTAATTATACCTATTAGATTCAAAAATTAAGAAATATAAATAAAAGCAAAAGAATAAATGTACGGAAAAAAATGGAATTATTAAAGAAAAAGAATAAAATAACACTCGAAAGTATCAGTAAAATCGCCGTTATTAACCCGAACAATACAATTTCTTAACGTTTTATTTAAACATAACGGGACATTATCTGCTGTACATATGGACTCATGTCTCCGAGACCGTGAAAGGTACAATGTTCGTTTTCGGGTGGATTGTTGATTGGGTAAGTCAGCTCCATTTTCTAAATGTTGGGGAGTGTTAGGTGGAAGGGGGAGGCGGGGCGGGGGAAAGAGTCAAGAACTACACTTGCTAATATCTCCACCAGGATTTCAGATAGGAAGCTGAATATCAGCAGAGAAATAGAAAAGATTGTGGAACAAACTTTAAAAATATTATAATTTGTTTTATCCATTGGCGTCCGAAAAGGAAGCGCTAAAACTAAATTGTCGGCCGAATTTTTTTTTTTCAAATGATTATATCTTCCAAATCCCTTACCATTAAACATTCATATTTTGGAACCATTAAGATGGCATACAGTTCCACCAGCTTAGAGAAAGGCTAAATTGTTGTAAGGGAGAGGATCAGGGGGTGCAAAGAAAAACACTTACAAATTAATATCTCAACTATCTCTTAAGATATGTAACTCAGACTTGAAACATATATTGAGCTATACTAGGAAAATACGAAAAAAATATAACATGTGGAAATAATAGTGGTGGGGGGGAAATGGAGAGCATTTCAAAAATAGCGCACTTTTCAAAATTACAAATCCTTATATCTCAAAACTGAGTACAGATATCAAATCGAAAATTTGTCACATTGTAGAACTACATAGTTTTTAATTTCAGTGACGGTGTAGAAGGGTAAAGCTAATCGCCTAATTTTTTTTGGCCCTACTAACAATTCTGATTAAGTTTTTAGTACACAATTTGAGATCGATAAATTTGTAGACGTACTGAGTAAATTAGTTGAGAGCATTTCATGAAAAAATGCAGTGTAAGTGGTGGAAGGAGAGGGAGAACGCAAACAATTTTTATACGGTAGATTGAAGTCATCCTATAAGTAATATGTCCCAAATTTCAGACCAATAGCTTTTATATTTTTCGAGGAAATCTGTTTATTGTCAAATTGCGCATTTGTGTCATTTTGAATGGGAGCTGTAAAACGGGTGGAGCGATTTGGCCCGTTTAAAAACTTGACCCTAATTTTTGTTAGAAATCACGTGTACAAAATTTGCACTATCTAGCTCATCGCGTTTTCTAACTAGAGAGCGAACGGACGGATGGACAGACGAACATCCGGTTTTTAGATTTTTGAGTGATTATATGAAGCTCTGTATCATTCATTTTTTTCTCTAAGCCTTATTTCTTGGCGTTACAAACTTTAGAGCAAACTTATAATACTCTCAGATTTCATCTAGTGTATAGAAATTACCAGATTCCTACTCACTTTAATAAAACTTGGCAGATTACTGAAAAAGTTGATCCCAATATAAGTTTAATGGCACTGACCTATATTTGATTTCTTTTTTCGCAACAGTAATTCAGCACGTGCACCACCTCTAGTGTAGTTTGAATCAACTTCGATTACACCAATTGTATATTTTTTGAAAATTTGGAAAAACAATCTTAATGCAGAGAATAGATAACAAGGGACATACACTAATATATAGCACATCAGAATCTAGAGCAGCTAAGAATCAACATTCGACTCCCTCCCGATGGAAGATATTAAAATAATACGAGTATTATGGCCTAGACACAGGACGCGAGTTAAAGAATTTTAACTCACAATTTTGATAGAAGCAGGCTGAATTATGTACATTACTAACATGGAAAGACAAGTAAAAGTATTCGAACTCGCGTCGTGTGTCGAAGGCATATGGTGATTTAGATGCACAATTGGCTAGGGAAGATACTTATTCATCGATCATTGTCAAGGGCGTCCGCTGGATGTTTCCCAGGGAAGGGTAAATTTCTCTGATTGTCAAGATCTTAGTGCTTTCATTTTTATATACTTTTAATAAACAAGTGTCGTAATAAAAGTAATTTCAGAAATTTGTTTATTATTCAATTTATTTCTATAGTTTCTCATATTGGGGAAGGTTATGTATCTAGTTCCGTTTTTCACTTAATTTTCTAAAACTCATAAGAAATTAAAGCATGATATATCTTGCGTAACTTGTTTTAAAGGAACAAATCACAGCTTCTTAAAATTGTCATGTAATGCACTATTATTAATGTTATGAACGAAAATGTAGCAAAAGTCAAAACGGTCCAAGGTGCGAGTAGTAATTGTACCTTTCTAAAAAAAATAAAAAAATAAATACTCACTTTTCATAAAAAATAATATTTATTACGAATATAGAAATATTTATCAACACAAATAACTTAATTATACCAATTATTCATTACAAAATTACTATTCGAAGAATTTTGTGAAAATTAAAATGGATTTTCTAGAATTGAAATAAAATAATGGAATCTTATTCTTTTCCAATGATGCTATAGCCCAAATAGGGTCTTTGGCTGTAAGCCGTAACAAATGGATGGTGTGCTGATACTTTCCACTGTTCTGAATTTTTCGACCCTTGATTTCTCCTAACTCAATACGGCCCAAGGGGCAAGTAATAAACACCTTATATTTTATAATAATAGGATTAAGAAGTAGAGAGAGCAAGACGGAGAGCAAACTGCCGAGGAAAAAGTCATAAGAGTATGCAAATTATTTCAAAAATATAACAAGACTACGATTGGGTATAAAACCTAATCATGCAACAGTCTAAATGAAAAAGAAATTTTTTAATTTTAAGAAATTTCGTATGGTGAGTGGTAGAAGGGGCTATGGCATGGAACCAATTTTTTCACATCACTCTAAATTTACTATCAAAATGTTTTATGCAAAACACAAGCTCCAAAAATTTAATAGTACTGAGAAAATTAGTGTAGTATACTTAGTGCAGTTTGTATGGGAGGTGGTAGAAGGAGTGTCAAGTTCTTAATGCATTTTTCAGAAATAACTATAAACATCATGCTTTTGACATATTTTAAATTACAGATCTGTAGCATTCATATTTTACAGGAAAATCGACTTTGTGTATAAGTTACGAAATTGTGTTTTATTGTATAGTAGGTGTAGAAAGAGTGGAGCAAATCGTATAATTTCTGCCCGGGCTTACTAAAAATTCCAAATAAATGTTTAGTGCAAAATTCTAGGCGCCATGAATGTTATTTTTACTGAGTAACTTGGTTTATAGTATTTCAAGAAAAAGTACAGTTTATGTGGGAGGTGGCAGAAAGAGTAAGGGAATTCGAAGAACTTTTATATAGTAGACTGAAATTGTTATATTAATGACTAGCAAACGCCCGCGACTTCGTCCGCGTAAAAATAGCAATAATAAGCAATTTTTGAGAGTGTAGTTAGTAATACATTATGTGGGATATATAATCTGCTTACTTTAATGGCTCTTTGAAGAAAATGGTTTGTATATTGTTGGAATCAGAGCCATAAATTATTAAGAATGAAAGCATAATACTCCCATTTTTATGGGACAGGCTCGTGATCAAATCAAACCCGTGATTCGAGATCATATATAGGGTTATCCAATAAGAGGTGTTATTTTAAAACTTTTGCCGTAAAAGATCAATGGTTTCGGTGCTTGTGTGGCACGTAGCGCCGTCTTTTTGAAAGTAAACGTTGTCCAGATCAATATCGTTCAATTCCGGCCATAAAAAATCATTAATCATCTCTCGATAGCGCAATCCATTCACCGTAACTGTTGCTCCCGCCTCATTTTCGAAAGTAAGGTCCAATTACCCCGCCGCACCAAACAGTCACACGTTGAGGATAGAGAGGCTTTTCAACAATAACTCTTGGGTTTTCCGAGCCTCAGATGCGACAGTTTTGCTTGTTGACGTAGCCACCGAGGTGGAAATGGGCCTCATCAGTCAAGAATAGTGAATTTTAATAATTTCAATGCGTTGTTGAAGCGTGTATCGTTCCATTTTTATTAATGGCGTAGTTTCTACTTGTCAAATGTTAAAAAATGACAGCTTCAAAAGTGACATCTACCGAAATAGTGGGCTATTCAAAACAACACCTCTTATAGAATAACCCTATACGTGTTGAAAAGCGTTAAGGACATGTGAATAATTGTAGCTGGTGTTATTTAAAAAAAAAAAAAACAAATAAAATAACATTAAGCTTAAAAACATAACAGGACTACGATTGTGCGTAAAGCCCAATCATACGATGTAATGTAAAGATGAAATCGAAATTTTTGCGGTGTTAAGAAATTTTATATGGGGAGTGGTAGAAGGGGTGACAGCACTGAACTAATTTATTTCACATCATGCTAGATTAGCTATAAAAATGTTTTGTACCAAATTTAAGCTTCAAAAATTGAGTAGGTACTGAGAAACTTAGTGCATTGAATTTAATAAAATTGTGCAATTTGTATGGGAGGTGGTAGAAGGAGTGGGGGGTTTTTGGTGATTTTTCGAGAAACAACTATAACTATCATGCAATTGATATACTTTAAATTTCAGATCTGTATCATTCATACTTTTCAAGAAAATCGAATTATTGTATAGTCGTGGAATGTGTCTCATTGTATGGGAGGGGGAAGAAGGAGTGAAGCTACTCGGTTAAGTTTTTTTCGCTATATTAATAATAATGCTAATTAAGGATTAAGTTCAAATTTTTACCTCGATGAAATTTAAATGTACTGAGAAAATTCGTTTAGAGTATTTCATGAAAAAGTGCGGTTTATATGGGAGGTGGTGGAAGGAGAAAGGGGTTTCTGGTGATTTTTTGAAAAACAACTATAATCATCATGCAATTGATATATTTGAAATTTCAGATCAGTAACACTCAGACTTTTCAAGAAAATCAAGTTCTTGTGAAGTCGTCGAACTGTGTCACATTGTATGGGAGGGGGTAGAAGGAGTGAAGCTAATCGGTTAATTTTTTTCCGATATTAATAATAATATTAATTAAGGATTTAATACAACATTTTAGATCGATGGAAGTTACACGTACTGAGAAATTTGGTGTAAAGTAATTCATGAAAAAGTGTAGTTTGTATGGGAGGTGGTGAAAGGAGTGAGGAAACTCAAACAATTTGTAGACCAGGAGACTGCATTTATTATAGAAATAATATACTATAAATTTCAAATTAATAGCTTTTATGGTTTCCTAGAAAATTTGATTAATAGATATTTTGAAAATGAGTCACTTTGTATGGGAGGGAGTAGAAGGCGTGAGGGGAGTGAAATGAAACCAAAAGCGGATTTCATTCCGATGAACACCTAACAAACTGTGCAAGTTTCATTACAATCGGTTCAACCGTTTGTGCGTGAAAAGCGGTCGGACAGACAGACAGACAAAAATTTCAAAAATGTGTTTTTATGCTAAGTTAATGCTAAAATAACTCAAAAAACTAACTTATAGCCATTTATAAGCAAA
Organism: Chorisops tibialis; assembly: GCA_963669355.1. Classification (NCBI taxonomy): domain Eukaryota; kingdom Metazoa; phylum Arthropoda; class Insecta; order Diptera; family Stratiomyidae; genus Chorisops; species Chorisops tibialis. The sequence goes on from OY770264.1 coordinate 128,488,100, forward strand.
TAACAGACAGACACTACAATTATATTACTATGTATAGATGTATAGATATGTTTCAAATTTCAGATCAGTAGTTTTTATACTTTTTGAGAAAATCCTTTTAAAGTTCCCGAACTTGCCCTTACGTTTTTGTTTAAAAAAAACGTTAACAAAATTTGAGCTTCCGAGTTCAACACGTTCTTAAGCTAGATAGCGAACAAACGGGCTGATGAAAAACAGATATCCGATTTCGAATTCTTTGAGCGACAGCAAATATTTTTGTATCCTGGGTGACTCTGAGCAGTATTTCTTGGTGCTACAAACTTATAATTCTTTTAGATTCAATCTACAGCGTAAAGCGTCAACTATGTTATAATTAAATCGAGTTAGCTTCAACAAATTAACGAAAGTCATCCAATTTGCTGAAGTTACTCAAGTTTGACTCAAACTAAAATAGCCAAATTTTGAAAAAAAAAAAAAAAACAAAAAAAATATTTTGGTAGATCCAGAATATTGTGAAAGCTAATCAACAAAACTACCACCAGCTCTAGTCACTCAAGTTTGTTTGAATAATTTCATGCGTGTTCAGTTTGACGGAAGCCACCATCAAAGACGCAAAGATTGAACGAAAGTTAGCTGCATCCAATTATAGGTAATGCCACGTCAAGCAATGTGTTCATATGTACATTGTTGTACGGTAGCTCGATCCAATAATTTTTAAACCTTTAATGGTCAATAGTATGGTGCTCTACATGAAATAGAAAAGAGTTTAAAGGAAAATATGTCATCTAAAATTCTTCAGAATAGAGGGAGTCCAGGGTGGCTTACAATTTTTGAATATGGCACTGAACTGGGTAAGCAATTATTTCAAAGAGATTTTAATGTTAGCTGAAGCTACTACGATATTATTTCAAAGTTAATTGATATATTGACTTTTTTTAAATTATGGAATTCGTAAAGGAGTGGAAGATTTTGGTCGATTTTGAAACTGCTTATCAACATTTTATTCGTTATACTGCGTTCTAATTTTTATGACGATTGCAATGGCTGCTCATGGTAACAAACATACAACTTTTTCTCAAAAACAAATTTTTCGTATTGTATGGATCAGAAGAAATGTCTTCCTTTATATTGAGGTCTGAGAAAGAACTAATTTCTTGAATTTTTGTTATAAAAAGGCAAAGAATTGAATCACTCGTGAACAAAATCCTCCTTTATTTAGGTCGAGTAATTATGAACTCAAGGGAACTTCTGACTATTCTTCTTCGAGATATCTTAAGCTTTATCTATAGTTTGGGCCTGAATGTTATCAATAGACCATACTGAAGCCGAAGTGATAGGGAAAACCAAACTAATCCCAATCCATTAATATCTAATCTCAGAAGTTTTGGTCTTATCAAAAAACCATATACGGATGAAAAACGTTTTTTTAGTCGCTTTACATAATCATCCTTTTCGAACAGTTGAATGAAATCAAAGTTTGCCACAAAGTTTGTAATGCCAAAAAATAAGGCTCGGAGGAAAAAAAGAATAGTACAGAAGTTCATATAATCACTTAAAAATCTGAAAACCGGATGTCCGTCCGTCTGTCCGTCCATGTCCTCTCTAGCTTGAGAACGCGTTGATCTAAAAAGTTCAAATTTTGTACACATGGTTTTTGACCAAAACGAAAAGATAAGTTCGTGAACGGGCCAAATCGCTCGACCCCTTCAACCCCCTTCCAAACAAAATGACACAATGAAGCAATTTATCAATAAACGGCTTTTCTCGAAAAGAATAAGCGATATTGATCTGAAATTTGGAATATAACACTTTTATGATGACTCCATTCTACAGTATAAGAATTATTTATGTCCTTCTCCTCCTTCCACCACCTCCCATACAAACTACACCTTTCCATGAAATGCTCTAAACCAATTTACTCAATGCGTATAAAATTCATCGATTTGAAATTGTGCACTAAGTATTTATTTAAAATTATTAGTAAGACCAAAAAAAAATTAGACGATTACCTTTAACCCTTCTACCTCCTCCCTTACACAATGACACATTTTCGCAATTCGACAATAATCGGAATTTTTTCAAAAAGCATAAAAGCTATTGATCTGAAATTTGGAATATACTACTTGTATGATAATTTCAATCTGCTGTATAAAATTGTTTGAGTCCTCCTCTTCCTTCCACCACCTCCCATATAAACTACTTTTTTTTATGAAATACTATAAATCAATTATCTCAGTACGTATGAAATTTATCGAGCTGAAATTATGCACTAAATATTTACTTAGAATTATTAGTAAGGCCAAAAAAAATTATGCGAATAGCTTCACTCCTTCTACCCCCTCCCATACAATTCGACACAATTCAACAACTTTACAAAAAGTCGATTTTCCTAAAAAGTATGAATGCTACTGATCTGCAATTTGCTAAAGGTCTCTGCAGAGACTGAAACGTGACGAATAAGAAAGCGTAACAGTTTAGAATCCGGAAATATTTTCTTTCGATGTTTACAGTTATTTCTATAAAAGTCATTAATAACTCCACACTCCTGCTACCACCTCCTATACAAACTGCACAATTTCACTAAATCCAATACACTTATTTTCTCAGTACTCATTAAATTTTTGAATCCTAAATTTTGTATAAAACATTTTGATAGTAACCTTAGCGTGATGTGAACTACCAATTCCCCTACAAAATTTCCTAAAATAAAAAAAATCTCTTTCATCTAGAGTATGGCACGATTAGTCCCAATCGTAGTCCTATTATGTTTTTTTTTTCAGAGTTGAACGCTAATAAATTCCGCTTCTGTTTGACGAATATTCTCAAAAACTATTCAGGGATGTCCGGTGACGAGTGCGATTTTCTAAAACTTTTTACTGGACCTCAAGTAGTGATTATTGCAAAAAAGTAAAAATATGTTGAATATCTTTACAGTCTTCCCCGGACCAAATTCGTCGCCATGCTCTCAGTCCTGGATTCCCGGCAACCAACTTTGGGGTCCGCGGAAACTTATTATCTATTAGTGGAATTGATGCTATTCATTTCGTTACCAAATTTTTGCTTTATTAGGAATTAACATGAAGTCGCTTCACAATTTTGAATTCTTGCAATCTATTATTCAAACAAATCCTTTCAAAATAGCAAACCCTCCTGAGTATTGATTAAAAAGTAATAATTTCAGAACATTTCAATATCAACGATGTATACAATTTAATTCATCGAGAAATCGTATTAATCAATGCTCATATATTTAAAAATAAAGTGCAATGATTCACGTCGTCCTCCGTTGAAAAATAGACTATCGCAAAAAAAAAATTTTTATATTTCTTTCAAATTTGTCACTATAGGATGAGATTCGCATGAAATAGTCAAGGACAGTATTTGCTGCTGTGCATGCAAATTTGAATTTTATTCATCAATCTGATGAGAACGATGACAACTGGAATGATGCAGAAGTAGTTCTGCCAGTCCCCGATGCGATTGAGATTTTCGTGCGAATTTCACTTGGAGCAATGAGTTCGGCTCGGCACTAGGACTGCTGACAATTTTATGCATGCCAGCTAGTACTTCAGTAGTACGTCCTTAGTATCCTGCAACTATAGATGAATGCGGTCCTGAAATCCAGATGGAATATTATTTCAGAAATTCAACCAGTTTGGAACTTTGGTAGTCGAGTTTGTCCTGGAGGAGGCAATAGTGAAGGCGAAATTCGCCAACATTATGCCATATCCCTTGATATCATAGAAATGAGAATTGGGAGATGACACTGAGATTGGTTTATGATTAGTTTTTGTTGTTTTCGCCAAATGATGAGTTCCATTCGGAGAGTAATTACGTTTGGGATATATGGCTTATAAGTTCAGTCATAAGGTCCTTGATATTCATTGCAAGTAGCGACAATAAGTATCACGTCTTAAATTTACCTATAATTTCGGATTTTTTTTTTTTTTTAAATTAAACCAGTGCTAAACTAAAGACCTGGTGGCGAAATCTTCACATGACACGACATTCGATATGGTGAATGAGTTCAAGATTCGTTCCAAGTGCCTAACGAGTATGTTAGATGACGACCTTTCACAAGCCGATATAGAAATATAGCAATATATACATGCATGGACTACGTACAATAGACACGAGCTGTGGTGATTTGGAGGAAGACAAACAGCTCCATTGGCTCGGCAACCAAGCCAGGACAGAGTGAAAATAAGACAAAAGAGACATCGAAGACGACACAACATATACAACTGCTTCTGTTTGGGCTGTAGATAGGTGAATGACACACATATCCTAGGCAGACAAAAATGTCAACAGCACAATGCCAAGAAGGAAATGTAAATTACCCTTGAGCACGCATTGGTAGTAAATAAAATGTGTTTTCATATCTCCGATTCGGAGGTTGGATTTAACCCAAGATCTTGACTATCATGTCGAAGGATTCTTGTAAGGGCATCCGTTTGCTGTGGGTTTTTCTCTTGGTCGTCGGGCTTATGATGTTGTCGGGAACAAGTAAAATTCGTTATCCTCGCTTTACCATGGCCATTGTGGACATAACTGTGTAACTTTCGATGGCAGCAAATTGTCCTGTAAAAATTGTTTGTGGTATTTTGAAGTCGTTCAATTTTTTTTTTGTTCTTACGGAATGGAATAACTAAAGATTCAAAAAGGAAATAGTGTGAACTTGATTGGGAAGGGACGAGTGGAATCTAATAAATTTGTTGATGACTTTTTTGTTTCTCCTTGAACTTCTATGCCAGCATCTCTTCTCTTCAAATGAAGCGAAAATTGAAATTTGACCTCTTGAATGCTACGACTTCATCCAGTGCCGTCGCTAGTAATGGTGTCGCTGGATGCGGAAATTCGTGGTACTACCTCCTTTTAATGTTTCATGCATCAGAATGAAAAATTAATTAAAAATATAAGAGAACCATGATTGGGCGTAAAGCCCAATATTGCGATACTCTATGCAGATGAAATAGAAATTTTTGTCGTAATAAGGAATTTTGTATGGGGTGTGTGGTACAAGAGGTGATAGCATTGAACTAATTTTATTCCCATCATGCTAGAGTAGCTACAAATATGTTTTGAACAAAATGTAAGTCCAAAAATTGAATAGGTACTGAGAAAATTAGTGTGTTATATTTAGTGAAATTATGCAGTTTGTATGGGAGATGGTAGAAGGAGTGGGGGTATTTAAGTGATTTTTTCAGAAATAACTATGAATATCATAAAATTGGCAGCTCTTAAATATCAGACTAGTAACATTCATACTTTTCAAGGAAATCGTTTTTTTGTGAAGTTGAAAAATTATGTCATATTGTACAGGAGGGAGTAGAAGCAGTAAGGCTAATCAGTTAATTTTTTCTGCTCTTAATGATAATACTAATAAAGTATTTATTACAAAATTTGTGCTTGATATATGTTATACGTACTGAGAAAATCGGTTTAGAGTTTTTTTTTACAGAATGACCTGTGTTATAGGCAATTTCGGCCTTTATGTGCAATGCACAAGCACAGTCATGGAGGGAAGGAATGGGATTGAGAAGGGAGGGGAAGGGGAGTGAGAACGACTCTAATGAGTGGAGAAGCTGGTATATTTTTTAGTTTTACTGGCTGCTACTGACAAATATATGCAGATGTTACAGAGATTGTTTTATGAAAAAGTGCAGTTTGCACGGGAGGTGGTTGAAGGAGGATTCAAATAATGTTTGTACAGTATATCAGATTTACGATAAAAATAATATGTTCCAAATTTCTAATCATTAGCTTCCACAGTTTATAAGAAAACACGATTATTGTAAATCATTGAAAATGAGTCATTTTTTATGGGAGGGGGTAGAAGGAGTGGAGCGATTAGGCCCTTTCACGAACTTGACCTTACTTTTCCGTCAAAAACAAAGTGTACAAAATTTGAGCTTTGTAGCTCAACGCGCTCTCAAGCTATAGAGCGAACAGACGGACGGACAGACGAACAGACGGACAGCAGGTTTTGAGATTTTTGAGTGATGATATTAACTTCTGCATCATTTATTTTATTCCCCAAAGCCTTACTTCTTAAGCGGCCGTACCTACCATCGGTCGATATCGATTTCAAATCATTTTACCTACGATTTAAAATCGAGAGAGTAAATGACTTTTTTCTCTCTGAACACTTTTTCGTAATTTGCTCGACTTCTAGCCAATCGTACATGCTGAGATGATTAGTTTTTCCACATCGATGCGGGAAGATGCGACTAAAAGAATGTGCAAGAATAAAGAGGAAGTGAAAATGAAAGCGGGGAAATAGGTCGCGAAGGAATAAGGAAAGAAAATGACGCATTGGAAAAAATACAAACAAAAAGTTATCAACAAGCATATATCAATGGATTTCTCATCATTCACCACCTACGAACTTTGATCTGCGACAACACATACAAAGAATGCAAGCGATCTTTGAAAATGCGAAGGGGAAAAGACAAATCTCTTGAGAGCGTACGAACAGCTTGCAAAAGAGACCAACCGATTGAATAATCGGCGCGGACCGACCTCTGCTCTGGTCACCGTCTCAAGGCATACTGAGCATAAATTTTCCCTGCGAATTTTACTCATGGATTTTCAAACAATTATGATGTATTTAAGCTTAACAACATTCTATTCTTCGATATCAGTGTTAAGAAAAGTTCATAGTCATCAGTTGTAATACATAAATTCGAACAAAAAAATCAATAGAAACGCTCCATTTATTATTAACAAAACTTATAAAAATCGAAAATGTTCTTCCGTCAAGCACTTGTCGCTACCTTTTCTATTGTTATTGCAAAAAATGATATATAGTCGTCGCCTGACTTATAGGTGATAAGTCGCATCGAAAAATACTGTTTTTTCATTTTTTAAAAAACCGAACTCGGAGTTATGCTGTAAACTTTTTCCTAAACATAATTTTAAAAATTTGTTTCCAACATGCTGTTGTAAAATTAACAAGGATTAAAATTATAAAAACAAATTTTCATTATATTGAATGCTTTGTCAGGCATGTCTGTGCGAAAACAGCCATTTTTGCACGAAATCGTCGTTTCGGTATGGATGGCCCCTTAAGTTTAGCAAGCTAAATCAATGACGATGCCGCACTGTGCACTACGTAACCGTTTAATTTCTAGGTTTATCGGAATTTAATTATATAGAATAAATTTTTGTCTGGAACGCGCGATCACTGTATTTCTAGTAGAATATACACAACCACAGATGAAGTATACACGAGAGTTATGTGTAAGCGGATTGCAATAGCTCGGATCGATAATGAACAAAAGAGATTTGCTGTTGTCGGTTCGACGATTGAATCGCCTTAGTTGCCTCGTCCTTGTCTATCGTTGGGGCATGAACATTAACGAGCCAGATGTTAAAAAAGTTGTCTTTATGCGAGGTGCACAAAATTTTTCACTAATGAGTTTGAAGTCAGTGATATTCTGTTTAAATGCTTTGCATGTCCTATATCGCTATGGAGGGTCTTAACAGGAAATTGAGTGATAGATATAACCGTATCTAATGTAAATGTGAGCAATTTAAAACATTTTCCGAAAAGTAGGGCTCAACTTTATTATTCTTGTGACATGTTGAGGATGAATGAGGAGTCGATATGTCGGTTAGGATGGTAACAGATAAGGGAGACTCAGGGGATGCTGGTTCTATAGCAACGCTGCAGTCAATTATTCAACACTTAGCTGCGATTGCGATCAATAGCTTCAGCACACAAAATCAATGTGGGGTGGGTTAATAATTGCTTAATTAAATGCTACAATCACGCTACAAAATTCTTTGGCTATTCTACCAAACTTATAGCATTGCCTTCTAATAAATGCTCTTTAAGCAAATGAATTAGAACTAAAACAGGCGAAAATTTGCGAATATTGCTATATTTCTAGTCCATCCCCAACTCTCCCATTGTTTGGAATATTTGTACTGTAATGTACGCAAAAAAAAAAGGTTAAGAAACATCCAGATCGCAACATTTCGCCCCAAAATTCTAGACCTATTGAACTAGTACACCTAAGTAGATCTCAGTAGCAGTTATATTACTAGGGCTTGAGCTCGAAAAAATCAATTAATTTCGCTTCTCTCATTCAAAATTTAGTGATAGCTGCTCTCAATCTTGCTCTCCATCTATTAATCGGTTCGCCATAGATATGTACATTCAAAAATCATTCAAAATCTGTAAGCATCTTCAACCCCACACTGAAATTAGAACTTTACGTTATACAATTCAACATGAAATGAGTCAATCGGCCAAATTCGAAAATTCCGCAGAAACGAGAGGTAAATTTGCACAAAAGGCACACCATCGAACACATGCCGTGCAATCACATATTCAGCGAGGATACGTAGAATGATTCACCATCCCATACCGCTACAGCATTTATAGCTGTTAGTGCGCTTAAACAATTTGTTCACGGAAAAGTTACACAAGTATCTCTCGTTTTAGCGTTCCCTCAATAGACACATGGACACTGACCTTACCTGCAAGTATTCCCACTCGAAATACCACAAGAACTTTTGCAAAAGCCACCGCACACATATCTTGGTTGCCTGAAAGTTAACTTTTACAGAGAATGTTCCTCGCTTGGCGTCCCAGCTTTCCAGACATACCGTCTGTTACAACAAGCGTTTTACTCAACAATGGACTATCATCCAATTCCCGAACGAAAAAATGTTAAGGGAAGCGCAAAAAACTAACCACCCCCGTCGATAAAATCCTTCGATGTAACGAGACGACTGGGAATTACGGAACAAAAATGGTCGGTCGGGGGAAGTCCTTTTTGTCACTTGCTAGGTTATATCGGAGCAGTGAATGGAAAAAAGCCGGAAGTTAAATGCTTTACGTCCAGAAAATGGAACAATAGTTAACTCCGGAAAGTGGAATAAATGCTGCAAGCTGTTGGGTTGAAAAATAATTTCATTAGTGAGTTGAATCCTTCAAGGTTAAGAATTAAATTCAATTTAGAGAATGTCTGAAGTTTAAAGCGATGCAGGGAAATATCCACAATCATCCAGAGATAAATGTGTAATTCATGGTTTAATTTTATTACGAACTAGCGATTCCCCGCGACTATTCCCGCGTAAAAATAAGAAATTTTTGGGAATGTAGTTAATAATGCATTATGTGGGATGTCTAATCTGTTTAGTTTAATGGCTCCTTGAACACAGTGTTTTGTATTTTCTTGGGATCAGAACCATAAGTTATTAAGACTGAAATCATAATACTCGTATTTGTATGGAATGGGCTCGTGCTTACGAGGTTGATTTAAGATCATACGATACTATAGATGAAACCCAAATGCTTTTGATCTTAAGGAATTTTGTATGCGGAGTGGTAGAATAGGTGACAGCATTGAACCAATTTCTCTTACATTATGCTGGAGTAGCTATAAAAATGATTGTACCAAATTTAAGCTTCAATAATTTAATAGGTACTGAGAAAATTAGTGTATAGGATTTAGTGAAATTGTGCAGTTTGTTTGGGGGGATATATGTATACAGGGTGTTTGGTACTCCGTACATAACCTTGTAAGGGGTTATTCCTGGATATATTTCGAGCAAAAAATTGTTCAACGGAGATGGCCAATTTTCAATATCCACGGAGATACAGGGTGATCAAGAAAAGTCCTTCGGACCTGTACCCTCACTCACTCAAAACGCTATATCTTGAAAACTAATAATCACAATTCAAAGTGTTATAGCTTGTTTTTTAGGGAATCAAATTACCTTTCATTTGGTGTAATAGTCCGCATTGTAACTGTATCCAATTCTGAGATATTTGCTTCAGAACACAAATTTTTGACAGTTTGACCGTCAAAATTCTAAGATCAATGTAGTTTTTCTCTAAAAAACTCATTATAAAAATGTCATTTTATTGTTGTTTTCTTTTGTGTCATATTATTGCCTACAAAAGATGCATACACTTGCATTGCATAAGTTTTATAGTTTAGAAGAAATTATCATTCCAATAATTTAGCACTTTTGTCAAAAAAGCAAGAATAGGTTGATCAACACTCTCCGCTTGAACTAAAAGAACTTAAGAATGGTTTTTACGGTTTATTTCAAATTTCCTTAATTACAATAAATGTTCAAAATGGCCACCTTCATTTTGAATGCACGCTAAAGCTCGTTTTGCCAGTGTTCTCTTTGTGTTCATACTCCTCAACTGCTGCCTTACTTCTGTTGCTGCCGCATCGATTCTGGTGTTTAGATCCTGCAACGTTACTACTTCCGTTGCGTAGACAAGGTCCTTCATCCGTCCCCATACAAAGAAATCCATAATAGTTCAATCAGGGGATCTTGCAGGCCAGTGTATCGGTCCATTTCTACCGATCCAGCGATTGCTATAATTGGAATTTAACCAATCTCTGATCTGTCGGCCGTAATGAGCTGGAGCACCATCGTGTTGGTAAAACATGGAAGCCAATCGTTGCAGTGGCATATCATCCAATAACTCCTGTAGATCATTTGTCAAAAAATGCAAGTAATTGGAACTATTTAAGGTAGGCGGAAGCCTAATAGGACCAATAAAATCGTTGCCAATCACACCTGCCCATAAATTGACACTGAATCTGTGCTGAAATGATGCCTCTCTTCTTGTATGTGGATTGCTCTCAGCCCATGTGTGTAAGTTGTGGAAGTTTGTGATACCGTCCCTGGTGAATTGGGACTCATCCATCCAAAGAATGTTGCTGATAAAATTCTCGTCACTTATTTGGCGTTCATGGAGCCAATTGCAAAACTCCATCCTTTTGGGTAAATCAATGGGTAACAGCTCCTGCACTGGTGTGTGGTGGTAGGGATGCAAACGTTCTGCTTTCAGGACACTCCAAACTTTCAACGTAGAGACGTTAAACCGCAATGCCAAGCGTCGTATACTAGTTGATGGATCATTTTGAACTGCAGCTAGGATTCGTTGATTAATTGAAACAGCGATTACCGGCGCAGGATTTGCATTCACTCTGCTTGTCCTAACACTGCCTGTTTCCCTAATCCTTCTGTAAACGTCTTGGAATACTCTCGCGTAAGGTATTCGACGATTGGGAAATCTGTGATGATACAAAGATCGCGCCGCTTGCTCGTTTCCCTGACACTCTCCATAGAGGAAAATTATGTCTGCATATTCTTCGTTCGTGAACTCAGGCATTTCGAAATTCTTTTCTAAATTTTAGTGACACCTTGTTCTATTACAAATTTAACTAAAACTGATAAAAATATGAAGTATGGTTTGCTTTTATAGGCTTTTCATTTTGTTAGGTAACCCATTAAAAAGGGCAAAGTGCTGCACCTAGTTGTGTTGAAACTCATTTTAATTTAATTCATTTTCTCGATAATTTTAATACTACCTAAAGGACATTCATTGATAATTTAAATAGTAATTAAAGGACACAAAGAATATTTCAGTTTAACAACATTTCAGGTAGTTTTTTTAGAACGAGGGTTGGTTTATGGCATATTTTATTTTTAAGCCATATGTATTTTCGCTTATTACCTGGAAAACGGGAAAATCTAAGTCATAAGTATGTGTGCATCTTTTGTAGGCAATAATATGGCACATAAAAAAACAACATTAAAATGACATTTTAATAATGCGTTTTCTTGAGAAAAACTACATTGATCACAGAATTTTGAGGGTCAAAGTATCAAAAATTTGTGGTCTGAAGGAAATACCTCAGGATTGGGTACAGGTACAATACGGACTATTACACTAAATGAAAGATAATTTGATTCCCTAAAAAACAAGCTATAACACTTTGAAATGCGATTATTGGTTTTCAAGATATAGCGTTTTGAGTGAGTGAGGGTACAGGTCCGAAGGACTTTTCTTGATCACCCTGTATCTCCGTGGATATTGAAAATTGGCCATCTCCGTAGAACAATTTTTTGCTCGAAATATATCCAGGAATAACCCCTTACAATGTTATGTACGGAGTACCAAACACCCTGTATATAAATTGATATATTTTAAATTACAGATTAGCAAAATTCATACTTTTCAAGAAAATCAAATTTTTGGAAAGTTATGAAATTGTGTCACATTGTAAAAGAAGGAAACCTATTCGCTTTATTTTTTTTCCGTATATTAATGATAATACTGATTAAGGATTTGGTATAAAATATGAGCTTAATAAATGTTATACGTACTGAGAAAATTGGTTTAAATTTTTTATGAATAAGTGCAGTTTGTCTGGTAGGTCTTGGAAGGAGTGAGGGAATTCGAACACTTTATATGCCATAGATCACATTTATAAGAAAAATAACATATTCTAAATTTGTCTTATAATTTATTATAATTTCCAAGAAAATTTGATTATTATATATTTGTTAAATGAGTCATTTTGTATGTGAGAGGGTAGAAGGCGTGAAGGGATTGAAATAAAATCATAAGCAGATTACGCCTGCAAGCATACCAAATGTACTGTGAAAGTTTCATTACAATCGGCTTAGCCTTTTTTAGTTAAATCCAACCAGATAGACAGACAGGCAAAATCCAACAGACAGACAAAAATTTCAAAAACGTAGTTTTATGCTTAGTCATTGTCCAAATAAAGCACAATTCTACCTTATAGCCATTTAAAAACAATAACAGATAGACACAACAATTATATTTATAAGTATGGATTAGCGATCTTCGTTCTCCCGCGTAAGAATTGCAATAATATGTATCTTTTGAGAATGTAAATAGTAATATATATACCTATATATGGTACGTATAATCGGATAAGTTTAATGCCCCCTTGCACACAATGCTTTGTGTTTTGTTAGAATCAGAAGTATAAATTATTAAACTCCTGGAATCACTAAATCGTGAGCATGGTACATACCTAAAGCTGTTGATCAATACATTTCCATTGAGTTAGCCAATAATGTGTCAATGTTCTAGGAATTTAGATTTTCTTGCACATAAAATCATATAAGCTCGATCGATTCACAGCAGGATCATCTCACACTGTTGTCTAGATCGAAGAAAACCAACTTATCTCAAAATTGTGGTACGTATTCATAGTACCAAAAACAAATAATGTTGTAAGCGATTAGTGTAAAATTATATAATAGATGATTTGAAAATTATGACGTCATGATATTTGAAAAGAAGGGATAGGCCCGTGCACACGAGGGTTTTGGGTTCCAGACGCCCCGTTTTATCACCCTAAGGATTCTTACTTAAAGGAAATGGTATTTATCTTCTTCTTCAATGGCGCTACAGCCCAAATCGGGCCTTGGCCTCCTGAACTTCAGGTTCCTTAACATTTTCATTATTTATTGCGGAGGAGTTGTTAGCTCTTCGCACAACCCTCTATCTACGAATTTTTCATTTTCGTAGATTGAGGTAACCAAGGTATATTCAAGCAGGTAGTGTGCTTGGAATTATGCGTCGACCGGGATTTGAACTCACGACCTTCGCATTGTAAACCAAACACGCTACCCACTAGACTACACCCTAGCCTTGGTGGTATTTATGAGACCAGAAATATATTGTACTCGGGTCAGTTATGCGAGGTGCCAAAAAGGGTTAGGAATTCATTTAATTTTCACCCCAATTATTATTAAGTGGTCATATACCAAATTTTACATGAATAACTTTGACGGATTCGAAGAAAATGGTCAATAAATCTGAAAACGACACATTTTAAATGGGAGGTGGAAGGATAGGGAGGAAAATTTAAATAATCTTGCTTCGTATTACTAAAACTAAATCAGAACACAGAAATTTTAGTATTTAAAAAAAAAGAAAAAAAAATAAGAAAATTGCATATAGGGAAATCGTAACGTTTGTGTGGGAGCTGGTAGAAGACGTGGAGTGTTATTCGCAGTAAAAAATTTTCACGGGAAACCATTTAAGTTTGACAAGAGTGGAACTCCTAGCCTTTATAGTTAAAAATCTATTTAGATTTGTTCAACTAAATATCCAGCACATTCATTTCACTGAATTTTCAGTTAATTATACTAATATCTCGTACTCGTAGCTAGATCATTCTGGTTTCAAATTACATTGAATTCCTAATTAATTTAACTGTGTTATTCACTGAAAATCCAGTACATTCAATTTACTGGATTTGCAGTTAATTTAACTGATTTTACGGATTTGTAAGGAACGTCTGAGTCTTAAATTTTGATAATTGTCCAATTGATGTAATTGAATTATAATTATTCTATATCTGTTTATTTAGAAAACTGGAAATTCATTTAAATTAAAATGGATTTGTAGTTTTCAAATTTATACTCGGAGAGATCTGCTTTCGCTGTGAAATAAACCTTTTCTAATTTTTTTAATTTTTTCCACAAGCCATTTGTCATTTATTAAAGAATTTTTTGAAATGAATAATTCAATACAGGTCGAAGTTGTAGGGAAGTTTTTAAGCATCGATACCTGTTCAATACGATTTTCTCTATATTTTTCGAACTCTTCTGTTCGAAATCAAAAAAACAAAATACTTCACTTTTATAATTCACCCAAATCCTTTATTTTATTGTATTTGCAAAGTTACACTATTGCAAGCTAATACCAAGTTTCAAGAAAACAATTTCAAGTATGAAAAAAAAAGGTTGACGACTTAGTTATCAACCGCAATCAACGAAAAAAAGTTCCGATAAAATTAAAATTGAATACAAAAAACCAAAGTGAAAATTCCGATACATTAACAAAAAATCCCTTTAGTGTGAGTGTGACATCTATGATTTGATTTACTGTGACAAGTTAACATTGAGATTTGACTTTTCGTAGTTTCTTTACGTTGAGTAAGTTTGGTTGATGGATTTCCAACATTCTCCCCCTGCTGAGACGTCAGTTTCAGTAAGATCGATGCAGGGCTCCTATGTCAGTTTAAAAGGTCTTGAGCTGAATGCTGATTGACCACATGATTTACGAATTGTTGTGAGCTTACCAAGAATTTGAAAGGGTGAAGTTCTTCCAACGATGTTGGAGTTCACCTTCTTCTCCTTCTAGATATATAAATTCACGCTATGTTGATTGATGTTGACAATGTATAAGGAATGATGGGATAGGAATTTTCTTAATGCTGGTGTGATTCAATGTCTTGGGTCGGTAGTAAGGCTATTTTGGTTACTGGTCTCTTAAATGTATTTACTCTTGCTGTTACTGATACTACTCTAATAAGTGCATCCCTTCCTGGGTGTATCTCGGTGATTCTGGCAAGTGGCCATTTGTACGGAGGAGTAAGCAAAGATCTCCTACCTTGGGTGACTTTTCTTGCTGGACCCATTTGGGCCTTTGTTGTAGTCGTGTGAGGTATTCCGTCGTCCACTTGTTCCAAAATGTTTGAGCAAGTCGTTGGGTAAGATGCCATCGATCTAGTCTATTAATGTTGACTTCTGATACATCTACTTCAGGTGGTGCCAATAACATATCTCCGATCAAGAAATGACCTGGAGTCAAAGCGGTGTCATCTGTTGGACGTCAGTAAGCGGACATAATGGTCTGGAATTCAAACATGCTTCTATTTGGATAAGGATAGTTGCAAGTTCTTCATATGTCAAAGCGACGTTACCCAAAATGCGTCGTAAATGTAGTTTAATCGATTTTACTCCTGCCTCCCATATTCCTCCGAAATGAGGAGCTGCCGGTGGATTAAAGTGCCCTGTGATACCTTCGTTGGACAAGTTTTCAGCTGCGGCGATGTTTGCCTGTTGTATTTTTTGAATCTCACTGTTGGCTCCGATGAATTTTCTGCCGCAATCGCTATAGATGTGGCTGCATAAGCCTCGTCTACCTATGAAACGTCGAAAGGCTGCTAAGAAAGCTTGCGTCATCAGATCGTTAACGACTTCAATGTGTATCGCTTTAATGGTTAGGCAAATAAATACAGCAATATAACCTTTTCGAATTTTGCTTCCTCTTCCATTTCGATTCTTCAATTCAAATGGTCCGCAGTAGTCAACGCCAACATGTGAAAACGGACGAGAAATTGTGACCCGGAATGTAGGTAGATTTCCCATTAATTGATTGGCAGTTTTCGCTTTAGTTCGAAAGCAAGTTACACACTTATGCACGAAATTCTTTATGGTATTTCTTCCATCAATAAGCCAAAAATTTCTTCTCAAAAATGCTAACATTAACTGTGTTTGTCCGTGTAACGTAACCTTATGTATTCGATGCAATAACAATTCCGTGAATTTTTCACTTCTGGGTAAAATGATCGGATGAACTTCGTCGAATGCCAAATTGGAGTTTGCGTCCGCCAACACGTAAGATTCCATTTCCGTCTAGAAATGGATTCAAATTCCTGATCTTACTGGTCTTGCTAAGTGGGCTTCCTTTTATCAAATGTCGAAAATCTTGTTCAAATTCTTGGTTTTGGGTGTATTTAAGCCAAAATTCAAAAAATTCCTTTAGCTCGCTAGATGTCAAGTGTCCTCTGTTAATTTCCAATTTTGATGAAAACTTCATAAACCGGTAACAGTATGCCGTTACTCTGATCAGTCGGGTCATTGACGAAAACCTGTTGATCAAGTCGTCATTTTCAATAATGCTGTTCAAACATGTCACTGCATGTTTCCGTTTTTCAAGTTCAGTACCTGGAATAACTTCATGTTTCGGCCAATGGTCTCCACCATGTTGCAATTATTCTGGACTAATCCACCATAAAATGCTATCTTGCAACTCTGTCGGTTCTACACCTCGAAATGCCAAGTCGGCTGGATTTTGTTGAGAAGGTACGTGGCACCATGGGATATTTCCCGTGTGTTCAAATATTTCCGTCGTTCGATTGGCAACAACCGTAGTCCATCTGGTTGGATGACCATGTAACCAGGAAAGCACTATCTGCGAATCAGGCCACAGCCAACAGTTTACACCAGATAATTTCAACGAATCTTTG
The DNA here is from genome assembly GCA_963669355.1 of Chorisops tibialis. Taxonomy (NCBI): domain Eukaryota; kingdom Metazoa; phylum Arthropoda; class Insecta; order Diptera; family Stratiomyidae; genus Chorisops; species Chorisops tibialis. The sequence continues at coordinate 128,504,923 of OY770264.1, forward strand.
ACTCTTTTCATCGATTTCGAAAGTAGATCAGCTCCACACAGTTCTAGTCGAGGAATCGTAACGGGTCGCATAGGAGCGACTTTCGTTTTGGACATTATAAGTTTGTTTATTTGTTTACTTGAATTCAATAGTACAATTTGAATTAAATTCCATTTATATGTACTATAACAAAATTTGAATTTAATGAAAGAATAAGACAATAAAATAAAGAAATGATAACAAAATAAAATGAACTAAACAGAGAATAATATATGAAAATTAAAATTTAAAGAATAAAAAGGAATATTTAAAAACAAAAAAAAACGGAAAAAGAAAAGAAATACACACCACGCTTTAGGACCAAATGAAAGATTGAGAGAAGCAGAAAAAAATTTATGCTTTGAGAAAATCTGTCACTGCTCTACCAAATTCGCAACTAGAGAAAATTTTTCTTATGGAAGTAGGTAAACTATTCCATATTCTAGCTCCTTCCACAAATAGAGTGCGCTTTCGTGTATTACATCTAAATCTCGGAATAATGATATTACGAGTCCGTGAGGAATTACCGAAACAAATCTGAAAATAAAGATATGCTGGTTCTTTAGTTATTATTATTTTGTGAAGAAATAAGCATATCCTCATTTTCAGGTACTCCTTAAGGGGTATGTCTAAGAAAGTGTTTGCAACGTGAGAGGTATGATCAAATTTCCGAATATTATACACAAAACGAACGCAATTGTTAAACAATAGCTGTAACCTGTACATTTCCGCATAGCTCAAAAACCAATAAATTGCATAGTTAAAAATCTGCATAGTAAAGACAATTATCAAGGATTTCTTAATATTAGTTGGTAGGAACTTCGCCGATACCCACATAGTTCTTAAAATAGTAAAGACCCTTCTAGTCACCATATGCACGTGATCAAGTTTTTATCATATCAAGTTATTATTATTTTTATACTCTAGATGAAATCTGAGAGTACTATACATAAGTTTGCTCTAAGGTTTGTAACGCCAAGAAATAAGGCGTGGAGAAAAAAATGAATGATACAGAAGTTAATATTATCACTCAAAAATCTCAAAACCGGATGTCCGTCTTTCCGTTTGTCCGTCCGTCTGTTCGCTCTCTAGCTTGAGAACGCGTTGAGCTAGATAGTTCAAATTTTGTACACGTCGTTTTTAACAAAAAAGTAAAGTCAAGCTCGTGAACGGGCCAAATCACTCCATCCCTTCTACCCCCTCCCATACAAAATGACACAATTGCGCAATTTGACAATTAACGGATTTGCTCAAAAAGTATAAAAGCTATTGGTCTGAAATTTGAAATATATTACTTTTATGATAATATTAATCTACCGTATAAAAATTATGCGTGTCATGCCCCTCCTTCTACCACCTCCCATACAAACTGTACTTGTCATGAATTACTATAAGCCAATTTACTCAGTGTGTATAAAATTAAGCGGGCTGAAATTGTGCACCAAATATTTATTTAAATTAGACGATTAGCTTCACCCCTTCTACCCCCTCCCATACAAAATGACACAATTTCGCAATTTGACAATAGATGGATTTAATCGAAAAGCATAGAAGCTATTAGTCTGAATTTTGGGATATATTGTGGTGATAATGGTTGTAGTAAATTAAATTTATATTATCCAACAATATTTATTTCACTAAAATTATATTAACAGCATTTTATTTCATCAACACATTTAATTCTATTAATTAGCTTAAATTATTATTTTTAATAAAATGGAATATTTAATGTCTTAAATTTTAAATCGTACTGATCAACGGATTTCTTAATTTCGAATGACGTCATATAAAAAAATTTTATTATTTTCGAAAACAAAAGTTACTGATTTCGAAATTTTCGTTAATAAAAAATTAGAGTGATTTTTTATTACCGAATGAATTGATTAATGTGTTGGAGCACCACATACCCCCCTCCTAGAGAAGGTTACGGACCTTCTTGATACTACTATTAATTAAACAAGATTTGTCTGTGGAGGGAAATGTTTGCGTTTCCGATTGACCGAAAGTTATTTTTTTGTGGATCGTCGCTAGATTAATTTGTTCGGAAGAGCTTTTGTAACATGGCTTAAGCCTATCAATGGACACTGTTGTTGGTTTCTCTTTTACTTTGACTATGACATATTTATTGTGTCTTTGGAGCACTTCAAAAGATGCTTCATAAGGTTTTTGTAAGCTAGTTCGAACTGCATCGGTTCTGATAAAAACATGACTGCAAGTTTTGAGGTTTTTGAAAATGAAAGGGGTTTCATGATTGTGTTTTGAAGGAGGTTGTGGCTTGGTGTTATTGATGCGATCTCGAAGAATCTCGACAAATTCGGTTGCGGTTGCATTCTGCTTTTGATCGGTTTGATGAACGAAATCATAAGGAAGTCTGATATTTTGACCGTAAAGCAGTTCGGCTGGTGTCGCGTTAGCATCTTCGCGAACTATCGTACGCAAACCAAGAAGGATTAAAGGAAGTCTGTCTGACCACCTGTCATTTGATTTGCATAAGATTGTTCCTTTAAAAACCCTATGCCATCTCTCAAGCATTCTATTAGCTTTAGGATTGTATGCTGTCGTTCTACAACGTTTAAAACCAATCATCTTTCCTAATTCTGTAAACAATCGCGACTCGAATTGAGCGCCTTGGTATGTAATGATCGAAACTGGTGTTCCATTACGTGGTATGTACTCTTTGAAAAGTGTGTTAGCGACTGTTTCCGCATGAATATGCTTCTGGCCATCTAGTGAAGCGATCAATGACTGTTAGGCAGTATCTATAACCGTTTGAAATTGGTAGCGGACCAACTAGATCAATATGAATAGTATTAAATTTTTGTGAAATTGGTTCAAATTGACCAAGAGGACTTTTGACATGTCGTGAAACTTTGACACGCAATGCATTCTTTAGTCCAGTTACGACTGTCTTTGTTGATTGATGGCCAAATAAATGTACTTCTCATTAGTTTTACGGTAGCCTTAATTCCCGGATGAGACATATCGTGTACCTTACGAAAACAGGTAAGAGCAAGTTTGCAGGTATCTACGGCCTTAATTGCTGCATAGATGAGTCACACCAAAGACTATCAATAGTATAAGATATTCCAAGCGTATGGAAAAAATTTATCACGTTTTTCGCTGTTGAGATACGTTGAGAGCGAAAAGCTTTCCTAAAGCTTCGGTGGCGTACCATTGCAGGATTGCTGCTGGAATCGACTGTTCTATTGCAGTTGGTCGTAACTGCGCAGGTAGCTGGGAATGAGCGGGGTTCAAGTCGTAGGCACAATTCTATCGTGTTGAGATATTCGTATGTACGTTTAGGCTGACGACGATCGAGAAGTCCACGGAGTGGATTCTCTGTTGCAACGGAAATCACACTGTTTATGATACGGGGAGACTTCACTGATTGGAAATGCAACATTAGCTATTTTCCTTCAAAGAATCCAATTTGTGGTGAAAAGTTGAGCGAACTTATTAAAAAAAATTTAGACGTGCTATTCGAATTGGGATTAAATGTAAGATCGATCACAGCTGATCAAGCAAGCAATAATAGAAGAGCATTTCAAAAACTTGGATCATCTTCCGAAAAGCCGTATTTCATTTACAATAATAACAAGATTTACGTTTTGTTTGATGTCTGTCATTTAATAAAGTCAGCGAGAAATGCATTGATGAAAAATGACTTAGTTACACCAGATGGAGTTGCTAGTTGGAATGTCATTAAAGAGGTTCATGATTTCGACCGTACCAATGTTACGAAAATGTGCCCCCTTATTATCTATAACTTGTAAAATTTTCAGGCAAATTTATATTGTAGCTCAACAGATATTATTTTTCGAAGTTCGCTCTGGAATGCACAAAAGAGCAAAAAACACATGTTTCATTACAAAATACAAATATATGTATATATATACCTATAAACAAATATATAACCATGCATATTTAAAAAAAATACTTCAACGTATTTTTTTTTTCAACTAGAACATATCCGCAAATTATCATCCAAATCCGAAATCAAAAATATCGGCCGATTATAAAAAAAAAATCTTATAGAATCCTTATAGAATTATTTTTTTTCAGTCATAAGAACATATCCTCAAATTTTCATCCAAAACAAAAATCGGAAATGCGGCCTAATCCACTCCGTGAACTCGATCGTCGTCTTCCAAAACGTACATACGAATATCTCAACGTGTGCACTGTGATCTCAACACCATACAATTATTCGACTTGAACCCCGCTCATTCCCAGGTACCTGCGCGCGTGTATTCAATGGCAGGCAACAACTTGATCCCCGCTCATTCGCCGCCACCCGCGCCGTAACGTTCAATTGCAATATCCCAGTTGCGGACAGTGCTAGGGACTGCATTTATACCGATCAAAAAGCTTCGCTCTCAACGCATCTCAAGAAAAGCTCTTGTGCGAGAAATGTGAAAATTTTTTCCATAGGCTTGGGATATCTTATACTATTGATAGTCTTTGGTCACACCAAAGGGGATTTGTGATACGTTCAATTGAAACCGGAATGAAGTTAAGGCTTGGTATAACTCTAACTTTGGTTAACTCAATGTCTGTTGCTTGAGCGTTAGCAATTTCAGAATAATCTATGGTTGTCGGAAGATTTAGTATCTCGATTCTTGCCAACGTATCGGCAACTATGTTGTCTTGTCCAGAAATATGTCGAATGTCCGATGTAAATTGGCTGATAAAATCAAGATGTTTTAATTGACGTGGTGAAGCTTTTTTTGGATTTTGTTTTAACGCGAAAATTAATGGCTTATGGTCAGTAAACAAGATAAAATTCTTGCCTTCAAGCATGTATTTAAAATTTTTGATTGATACATAGGCTGCCAATAATTCTCTGTCGTAAGCACTATATTTTTTTTGTGCGGAAGAGAGTTTCTTGGAGAAAAAGGCTAATGGTCTCCAGTTCCCTGTATGTCGCTGTTGAAGCACAGCTCCTAAAGCAGTGTCCGATGTGTCTACTGCCAAAGATAATGTCGAAAATTTTGATGGGAAAACTAGAGTAGTAGCATGAGCCAGTTGTTTTTTGCAACAGTTGAAGGCTTCGATGGAAGTGTTCGTCCACAGAGGTCTTGTCGTTTTTCTTTTTACTGCCGTTTGTGAAGCTGTCCAAAGTGGATTGTGCTTCAGCAGCGTGTGGAATGAAACGCCGATAGAAATTGAACATCCCAAGAAAACGTCTAATATCTTTAACCGTAGATGGTCGAGGATAATTTAAAATGGCTTCAACTCGAGAAGCGATTGGTTTGAATCCGAATTCGTCAATCGTATGACCAAGGAAATCAACTGATGCTTTAAGGAATGTGCATTTATTTTGGTTCATTACCAAGTTGTGTGAGTTTAACCGTTCAAATAACTTATCCAAATGATTAAGATGTTCACTTTCCGACTTAGAAGCTATTAGGATGTCGTCAATATAGACGAAGCAAAAATCGAAATCCTTCAAAATGGAAAAGATGAAGCGTTGAAAAGTTTGCGCTGCATTACGCAGTCCAAAAGTCGTCCTCATGAATTCATATAATCCGAAAGGTGTTGTGATAGCTGTTTTTGGGATGTCTTCCTCTCGAATGGGTATCTGATGATACGCTTTTTCTAGATCAACAATTGAAAAAACTTTACATCCTTCCAACTGTTGACTAAAGTCTTGGATGTAAGGGATTGGATAAGTATCTGGTGTAGTTATCGCGTTAAGGGCTCGATAATCTCCACAGGGTCTCCAAGTACCATCTCTTTTTTTAACCATATGCAAAGGTGATGCCCATGGGCTATCGAAAGGTTTGCAAATACCGTGTTCGATCATTTATTTATTTATTTATTTACAATAGTCGACAGGTTAAATAGAATAAATGAATAATTACAATAATTACTAAAAAAATGGAAAGAATAACAATACTATAATAGAAAAAAAAAAGAAAAAATATTTACAAACAAATAAAGCATTAAAAATAGAAAAACTACAATATTTACAACACAAAAGTAGATAAGGCCGATTTTATACAATTTTTACTAACATTAAAATCGATATGCTCATAATAACGGTTGAAATCTCTACAAACAACATCAAGAGGTTGCCCTTGCCCATAATTGGTTCTGTGAGAAGCAGTGTAAAAGAAGTCATGAAACCGTAAAGATCTAGCAGGTACACGGACATTGAAAAGTAAGAGCAGATCGGGAGCATCAATATTACCCATGAGTAAGCCATGAGCGAACAAAACATTGATGACCTCTCTACGACCAGACAGATTATCTAAACATAACAGTTTCAAGCGCTCAGAATAAGGTGGGAGAGATTCAGGGTTATTCCAAGGAAGGAACCGCAAGGTAAAACGAAGAAAACGCTTTTGAACACCTTCAATACGATTAATATGGACAGCATAATGAGGACACCAAACAGGGGAAGCATACTCTAAAATAGGTCTTACCAATGAGACAAAAACGGATTTAAGTACGTAAGGGTCAGTGAAATCACGAGTATAACAACGTACGCAGCCAAGCATTTTATTTGCCTTACTTACTATAGTGTCATAGTGCAAGGTGAAGCTCAGCTTACAATCAAAAATAACACCAAGATCACTAATATGATCAACCCGGTTCAAGCCAGTATTATTAAAGGTGTATGAGGTTAAAATAGGTGTAAGTTTACGAGAGAAGGATAAGACATTACATTTATCAATATTTAAGAATAGCTTGTTACGAACACACCAATCATGAAAGACATCAAGATCACGTTGCAGCGATAAACAGTCAGCTTCAATATCAATTTTTTTAAAGATTTTAATATCGTCAGCATATAAAAGTAAGTTAGTGTTCGGTAAAACACAGGAAAGGTCATTTACGAATAAAATAAAAAGTAATGGCCCAAGATGACTTCCTTGTGGCACACCAGACGTAGACATGACATCATGGGAAAAACAAGATCTAAAAAGAACTGATTGAGTTCTATTAGACAAATATGAGCAAAGCCAGCGAAGTAGTATAGGAGGAAATCCTAATTTATCCAATTTCAGAAGTAGAATTTCATGAGACAATTTATCAAACGCCTTGCTGAAATCAGTATATATACCTAGTCGTGCCATAAGTTCTGTCACACGTATATGGGCAATTTTTGTATAAATGAAAAAGAGTTTTTGACAAAGGAAAATATATTTTATTTTGGCATACTAATGGAAGTAAAATAAGCAACAAATTATTCAAAGTGGCCGCCTTTAGCCTTAACACAGCTCTTTAATCTGTTGGGCCAGTCATCGATAGCAGTACGCACTGTTTCTAGCGGAAAATTAGCTACTGCTTCTGTCAAAGATCGCTTAAGGCTCTCGATATTTGGGTGTCGTCTCGTGCACACCATGGACTCTAACTCCGCCCACAGTTTGTAGTCCAGGGGATTCAAATCTCGGCTCCCAGAAGGCCATTCCGTCGCCCTTATAAACTGTGGAATATTGGTTTCCAACCACGCTTGTGTGGTTCGAGCTTTGTGGGCTGGCGCAGAATCTTGCTGGAAAACCCAATGTCGATTGTTGAATAGCGTAGAGTTCAGCGGCTTCACACATCCCTCCAGGATGTCCGTTTGATAATTTTTCGCTGCAGTTTTTACGCCTTTTTCGCAAAAATGAAGCTCGGTGACCCCTTCGTAGCTGACACCCCACCATACCATGACTGATGCTGGATGATGTCCTCGCTGTACCCTAGTGGCAACTTCTCGGGCTTCTATGGAGCTGTGGGCATACACCTTATCATTTTGGCGGTTGAAATGTTCCTCCACCGTAAAAATTTTTTCATCGGTAAATAAAATTTCTCGATGTTTGTTGTTGCCGTACCGCCGAAGGAGCTCTTTCGATCTGGTGCTCCTAATTTGCTTCAACTGCTCAGTCAGCAAATGTCCCGTTGATCGTCGAAAGGCACTCATCCCGAGGTCAGATTTTATGATGCGAGACATACTTCGGGTGGAGATGTTCATCTCTCGAGCCATGATTCGTTGTTTACGAAGCGGATTTCGACGAATTCGACTCTCGACCGCTTTGATGGCACCAGAAGAACGTACATCACGCGGACGTCCAGAACGAGGTCGATCTTCAATAGTCTGGATCGCGTTATATCTCTGGATCGCACGATACACAAATCTTTGCGTTATTTTTAACGGGCACAACAACTTGAAAATTTCACTCGCGGATTTTCCACACTTATGTAGTGCAATCACTGCAGTTCGGTTTTCTATTACACCCCATTCCATCTTCACACGTTAACGAACACACTTTAAATGACCATCAACTGTCAACAACATTATGACGTTTATAAAACTGGCCGATATTGAAATGTCACTCATAAAATAAAGTTGTTGCCAATGTGAGAAATTATGTGACAGAACTTATGGCAGGACTAGGTACAGTCAACTTGAGATTTGTTTTCAATACAACTGTTTACGAAATTAGTGAAGGATAGAAGATTAGTCACAGTTGATCGTCCCTTAAGGAATCCATGTTGTTGAGTAGAAAGTGAAGATTTAAAATTGAAGTAAATCACTTCAGTTAAAATGCATTCGAAAACTTTAGGAATTACTGAAAGCTTCGCAATAGGTCTATAATTTTTAATGTAAACAGTGCTACCCTTTTTATGAACAGGTAAAATAAAAGATTTTTTCCAGATGTGCGGAAAAACGCCTAACACAAGGGACTTGTTAAACAGTAATGAAAGAGGGTGACTTAAGACATCAGCACAATGATACAAAATGGCACTGGGAATCCCGTCCGGTCCCGAACTATAGGAGATTTTAATCTGCTTAAGGGACTGAAAAATAGTAGCATCACTAATCTTTATAAAATTACAGCGAGGGATTGTATAGCATGGCAAGGAACTGGACAAAGCATCAAAATCCGATAAACCATCGTCCAAGATAAATGATTGGGCAAAGTAGTCAGCAAATAAATTAGATATGATATCCGGGTCGTCAAACAAGTTCCCATCAAACGATAAACTCGAAGGAAAACCATCATTTTTGCGTTTAGAATTAATAAAAGCCCAAAAAGATTTAGGATCTGTCTTAATATCAGTTTGTACTTTCTCAATGTACCTGTTGTAAGCTAAAATAGCATATTGTTTAAAATTCTGCCTTGCTATAGAGAAATCATTGTAAGAAACAGTCGACCTACTATTACAATAAGATTTCCACGAACGATTCTTAACACGCTTCAAACGACACAGGTATTCATCAAACCAGGGTGCACGTTTTACTGAGTTGATGTTGTTTACAGAGATTGGAACACACAGTAGGAAAGAATCAAATAAAATATTATAAAAACGAGACAAAGAAACATCTAAATTATTAATATTAAGAAGGAACGACCAATCCACATTAATTAGGAGAGAATGCAATTTTTCAAAGTTAGTCTTACGAAAATTAAAAAACGTCTTACAAGAAAAACTATGGTCAGTATGTTCTAAAATTAAATTAACTTCTAAGGCAGGATGATCAGGAACCTCAGGAACAAGCGGAGAAGCAGAACGTAAAAGTGCTGTATTTGATGGATCAGAAACGAAAATAAGGTCAAGAATTCGTTCACGTACATTTAGAACACTATTGATTTGATTAAGATCAAGACCATTAAGCCTGTCGATAACGTCACATTCCAGTCGAGACGATGTATTCGTCGCGAATAGATGATCCTCAGACTCAGAGTATTTCCAAATTAGAGACGGAAGATTAAAATCACCCAGAATGATGATAGCATCATTAGAGTCCGCAACGTTCGAAATGTGTTCGATACACAGAAGATAGTCTCTGTAGAGCTCGATTGTACTCTTCGGCTGAATATACAGAACAATGATGTATATTATAGAAGCAACGCATTTGAGCGATAAACATATTAAATCCAACTTCGAAGAGTTCGGAGGGTAGAGTCGTGTGGATTTTATTCCAGCTTTCACCGCAAGCAAGACGCCACCTCCGACAGTAGTAATTGAGGTACCCTCATGACGATCACGGCGAAAAATGTTGTAATTGTTGAACAGTTCATTGTCCTTAAAGGAATCATTAAGCCAAGTCTCAGTAAGTGCTACCACGTCAAAACACGAAAGCTCAGAGTTAAACTTGAGCAGAGAAGTTTTAGTTCTGAGACCATTAACATTCTGATAGTAGATACTAAAACTTCTCATTGAGCCATCAATAGATTTTACGTGAGAGGCTGCCGGCGAAAATTGGTGCGAAAATTTTTTCTTGAATAAACAAACTCTTTAACAAGAATATCAGCAGGCCAGAAATCCGGTGATAAGATAATATTTAATAGATTCGGCGGAACTGTCAATTTGAAAGACGAAATGCGGCGATTTGCGATGTTTTTAGGCGTCAAGTTAGAGCAGGTGAAAAGATTCTTGTCAAAAGAATGATTGCGTAGGTTGTCAGCAACGTATCGAAGAACATCATCCTCATTAGTTGTGAATTCCAGCCGAGAAATAAACACAGCTTTGGATGGTACCACTACACGAAGCGGGCAGTTACCACTAAAGCCAGCTAGAGGCGCAGAAAGAAGTTCGGCTCGAGCGGGAGTCAAATTATTAAAATCAGTTTTAGACGCAGCTGTTGTTGATGGCTTGGTTGCAGGCTTGGGTGAAGCAACAATGGCACTGCTCTGATTCTTCCCACGTTGAAGACGATGTCCGTCATTCTTTACTTGCTGGGCCATGCTACGCGTCATCACTGTGCAGTTTGGTGGAATCCGGTTGGAGTTGTCGACAACAACAGCCGATGAAAGCGGTCCCTGTAGTCGAGCAAACTCATCTTTCAGTTCCTTCAAATTACAAAGTACTGAATCAATATTTGTTGACATGGAGGTCAATTTAAAAAAAAAGGCTCAAAATGGCAGTCTTGTCACAGCTCGGGCATAACCAACGAATGCCAGGTAGAGCAAGAGCGGCGAAATATTTGGCTGCAGAGATGTCCATACATGAGGGATGAAATTCCAAGCCACAAATCCCCGAGCATCTAAGGCTGTCAGAAGTAATTTCAGTCAAGCATTTCCCGCACGTCATAACGAATGATGAAGATTGCAATAAAAAACAAAAATTAAGTACACTTGGCAACACGAAATATCGGTGACACGAACCCGTAGCGTAACAGCTGATTCTTAAAACAAACTGTCAAAAACACAAATTATGAAAATAAATCCAAAAATCAGGAAAAAAACAGAACCATAACTTAAAAAAAAAAAACAATATAGCGATCTTATAAGTTAAAACTAACACGCAATCAGAGAGCACCAGGTCAACCCTTCGGAGCACTCCCAGACAAAAAGTTGGCAGACAATATAGAGTTCGCGCCAAAAATCGACACTTAACCAAAAAAAGGTAAACACGAAATAAAAACTGATAAATAACCAAAAAATTATACACAGAAGCCAGAGCCGAATTCACAAACGAAAAACTCGACAATTAAACTTAAATAAAAAAAAAGTAACTTGAAAGTTATAAAAAAAAGGACGGGCAATTTAATTAAACGAAAATAAACCAAGCTGTGTACGACGTTGACGCGACGAGCGGGTTGAGATCGCGGATTCATGCGATCAAACTCGGCTCTAGCAATTTTTAATTTAATTGGGTCTAGACGACGTGGTCTAGCAAAAACGGGGCGATCTTCAGTAACGATAAAATGTTGCACTGTGCTCAATCCTAAGTTACTGTAATTTAAAGATCGACGAACGTTTTCGTATTTTGTTAAGATTCGCTCAACCTTAGCATTTATAATTGAAGTTGATTAAACAGCCAGGGACGAAGATGGTCCTTTAACTAAACTGCCAGTTGTAGAGGTAATTCGCGAAAGTGGGTCAATAAGGCATTTTTGACGAATATCAACAATTAAACCGTGGTATTTTAGGAAATCCGCGCCAAGGGTAGGCTTTTCGACGTCAGCTACGATGAATCTCCATTTGAAAACTCTTCGCAACTGGAGGGAAATTTCGATTTCTTTGAATCCATAAGTTCTGATGTTGGTCGAATTTGCCGCTGTTAAAATTAATGAATTGTCACAAGTCAAATCAGTAAATGCTGTGACTGGGAGGGCTGAAACGTCAGCACCGGTATCGATAAGAAAACTATAATTTGACAATTTGTCAAATATAAATAGACGACTTGAAGTTGTTACATTGTCGGTTGTCGTCATTACCGACAATTTATTTAGTTTTTTGTCGAATTAAAGGAGCAAGGTTGCCGACATTTGGTCGCGATAACACCGAACTTTTTATGATAGAAGCATAAATCAGCATTATCACGAGATTTATTTCGGGATCGCGAACGGTTCTTAAAATGTGATCGACTTTGTCTGGCAAAATGGTTTTGCCGATTAATCAAAGTTTCAATTTGCTTAGTCAATAACGACATTTGATGGATGATTGCACTTTCGAATGTAAAACGATCAGATCCTCCATATTTGCCATTAGAATGTGAAGCACTAGAAACATTAAAAGAGAAACCAGGAGAACTTTCAAAACCTCGATCTGCTAGAATGCTTAATTCATTTAACTGCACATTAGCAACGGCTAAAATTGATTGAACGTTTTGAGGAAGTTTATTTAACCAAAGTTTCCTTTAAAGAGGATCACCAACTGAATTTCCAGCTAGTGATTTCATTTTCGCTAACAAATTTGATGGTTTATCATCACCAAGATCAAGACCATTTAACAACTTGTGAAGTTTATGATCTTCCGATTCGCCAAATCTAGCGATGATAGCTGCTTTTAAATCGGTATTAGGTGTTTCAAATGAAGAATTTGCGATGACGTCCAAAGCCTTGTCACACTCATCCTGGGTCAACATACTTATCGTGTGACTAAATTTTGTAGTCTCCGACGATATGCCTGCTGTTGGATTTCTTCTCCAAAAACATATTTTCTGTACTGCAACAGATGACACGTGAAAATCACCTAATCCCTGAAATGGATTAGGTGCGTGCAAATCAGGAAAAGGTGGAGTATGTGGTGCCAACCCATCATTATTTTCCATACTGTTAAATTTTTTAACAAAAAATGAAAACTTTCGCGAAAATAAAAATCAAATTGACGTGACGGTACATTTAATATGTAGAAAAAAAGAAAATATCAAAAATAATTTAAGATAAAATAATATGATGAAAACTACGTATCTGTAATATCTATAATAATCTTGTTAGAGTTGCTAAAAGCTTGTTTAAATCTTGTTGTCTTATTCTTGAACTGGTTCCTATATTGATTCCATGAATTCAATTATTGATGCGTTTTATCCAGTAATGTCTTCATTTATTCTTCAGATGGTTGTCTGTTGCTATTGGAATTGCTGTTACCGTTGTAGAGTTACTAATGTTGTTCTGCTGAAGCTGATGTTGCTGTTGCTAATGTTGCTTTGCTGAAGCTAATGCTGCTCTGTTGTAGCTGATGCTGCTCTGCTGTAGCCGATGTTGCTCTGCTGTAGCCGATGTTGCTCTGCTGTAGCCGATGTTGCTTTGCTGTAGCCGATGTTCTATTAATTAGCTTGAACTATTATTTTTAATACAATGGAATATTTAATGTCTTAAATTTTAAATCGTACTGATCAACGGATTTTTTAATTTCGACTGACGTCATATAAAAAAATTTTATTATTTTCGAAAACAAAAGTTAAAAATTAGAGTGATTTTTTATTAATGAATGAATTGATTAATGTGTTGGAGCACTACAATATTACTTTCATAATGATATAAATCTTCACTAGAAAAATTATCTGCGTTCTCCGTCTCCTTCCACCCCCTCCCAAACAAACTATTCTTTTTCACGAAATGCTCTAAGACAATTTTCTCAGAACATATAATATATATCGCGCTCATATTTTGTAATAAATACTTAATTAGTATTATCACTAAGATCAGAAAAAAATATTTGATTAGCTTCACCCCTTCTACCCCCTCCCATACAATATGACACAGTTTCACAGCTTCACAAAAAATCTATTATCTTGAAAAGTATGAATGTTACTGGTCTAAAATTTAAGAGATGTCACTTTTATGATATTCTTAATTATTTCTGAAAAAATCACTAAAATCCCTCCACTCTTTCTACCACCTCCCATATAAACTGCACATTTTCACTAAATCTAACACACTAATTTTCTCAGCTCCTATTCAATTTTTGGAGTAAGTATTTTGTATAAAATATTTTTATAGCTATCTTTGCATGATGGGGAAAAATTCAATGCAACATTCGCCATACAAAATTTCTTGGGATCACAAAAAATTCTATTTCATCTAGAGTATCGTAAGATTACGCTTTACGCGCAATCATAGCTCTGTTATGTTTCTATGTACATTAAATAGACGTATCTACATACAAAATTTATACTTTGTATCTTTCAATAGAGCCCTAAAAAAATCACTCAAAATTTTCGACATTTTTGCTTATCACCTCCCACCCCTTATACCTCCCAACTTAAAATTTTTACCAAAATTAACCATGTAGTTCTACAATCTGACAAATTTTTGATTTGATATCTGTACTCTTTTTTGAGATATAAGGATTTGTAATTTTGAAAAGTGCGCCATTTTTGAAATGCTTCCCATTTCCCCCCACTACTATTATTTCAACATGTTATATTTTTTTTTGTATTTTCCTAGTATAGCTTAATACACATTTAAAGTTTTAATTACATAGCTTAAGAGATAGTTGAGATATTCATTTTTAAGTATTTTCTTTGCACCCCCCCTGACCTTACAATAATTAATTCGTGGTGGAGATATTAGCAAGTGTAGTTTTCGACTTTTTCCCTCCCCCCACCTCCCCCTTCCACCTAACACCCCACAAAATTTAGAAAATAGATCTCACTTACCCAATCAACAATTCACCCACGCACGAACATTCTACCTTTAACAGTCTTGGAGATAGAAGTCCATCTGTACGGCGTACGGCGGAGACGGATTTTATTTTTTTGCATTTTTAGGCTAATTTAGTCATAAAACGCGAAAAAAAAAATTTCAGGGTAGAAAATTTTCTTGTGTCGATCACAATACTTTATTATTATAATAATAAAGTAAAAATAGAATATATATTATAATACAAAATTAAATTACATTTTTAGCCATATAAATATGCTATAGAACTAAAGTATACATTTTTAAAGGACAATTTTCCGAATTTCAACATTTTATTAAACGTAACCTTTCGGTCTCTGCTTAAAAAGAGTTTCATAAAGTTCTTCAACCAGATTGATAAAGGTCTCAGGAGAGACCGACACGTCTTGATTGGTAAAACCGGAAATCTTTTGTCCAAATTAACTCTTAAAACATTCACCAAACCAAAAACTACAGGTATTTAATTTGACGTTATATATCGACGGTTGACAAGCAGATGTGTTCAAGTCCAATTTTTTAGAAATTGTTTTTTTTTTAATCAACTTAATGCTATCTTTAGAACGTTTTGAAATATTAAAAGTTTATAATTTCGGCTTAAAATTATTCGAAATATCACAGAGCATTTCAGTTTCAAAACGCGCTGATGCAGAGTTTTCATTTTGGGATTTAGACACCCCTGCTTGTCAACCGACGATATAATATTAAAAATATTACTTTTAAGTTATATGGGTATATTAGGCGTTCGCTTGCAAAACTGTCTGTCTGTTTGACGATTAGATGCTTTTGAGATAAATCGAATTGAAATGGTTGAGTTTTAAAAGCGAACACATCTTTTAATTTTTTTTAGAAAAATTTTAACTCACTGATACATTTTCAGTATCAAATCATAGTTAAGACGTTGTTTCATTAAATAGTAAAAACGTCTTAACTCATAACACAACCAGTAAAAAGTGCAAGTAAAAATTTATCTTTACAAATCATTAATTATAAACAAACCCAAAATATTTGGAATGTTCTTGCAATCAGTGCGAGAAATTATAAAATAATATTAATTTTAAAACTATCTATCTACATTTATTGTACTTTTGTATACCTACTACTAACAATAAATAACTGCTATAATGTATGGCGATTAGCTGATCGAATTTTGCTCATACTCCTTCTTAGTTCCATAACCCAGCCTAGAAAAGAGTTTGATTTATTATTAAATTTGAGTGATTTAAATAATTAAAAAATTACGTGTTGCGCATTTGCGAATACAACTTTTTGTTTCCATTCGTTGGAGGTGGCAGTAATCGAAACAAATTAAGGCAGGGCAGCGTACTTCAATCTGAAAATTTTTTGAACCTTTAGCCATATGACAAAATATTATCAATGTCTTACATTTTTAAGTTTTCTAGAATAGACTATGCTAAGTCTATTCTTCTAAGAAATGTAGATCATTGAAGATGCTGTAAACGTTGCTACCTTAGAAACAATTCCTACAGCAATATTATTCGTTTCCGACTTCTAAACTATTATCCAATTTCTTCCTTATATGTTTTCATCTGAATGTGATGGGTAAGGTAACCAATGTTTACTTCACAATTTTTCTTCCGTTTGTATAGATAAATAAACAATATTGCATAAGACGTTTTCCTTTCTTGGATTTGAAAATTTGTGAATTTCACTATAAATTGGGAAAATTATTATAAGACTTGGAAGCATATTATACATACCTGAATACAAAACATTTATTTTATGCACTCTTTTCACTCATAAACTTGCCACCCGCACTATTTTGACGAGAAAAATAAAGTGACGTAGTCAAGAATCAATGCAATTATGATGTAAATTCGAAGAGCAAATAAATTTCATCATCATTTTATAATAAAAAAAATAGAATATATATAAAAATCGTATACATTGCGAACATTTGTCAATCACACGTATAAAACCTATCCCGCGACCTATAAAAGCATCTTCCAGGTGATTCCATTTGTTTCTTACGATTTTAGTCAAAAAAGTTTATTTCACGTTGTTATGAAAGCTATTGTGGTTAGTATAAGAAAACCCTTTATTTTGCAACTTTTGAGCGTCTTTAGCAGATCTTAAGATCTAACTTATACTGAAAGGAAAATAAAATTATTAATGACCATATTCACTCAATAACTATCAGGATAAATTTTATACATAGTGGAATAAAATTTATTTTGCTTAAATTAAAGGCAAATCTTTATATTTAAATCCACATACACTCTAAGCCAAATTAATATAAAGCATTTTTATATAATCGTTTTTCATAAAAACCATACCAATTATCAGATACTTCACTTTTATAACAAAAAAATAATAGATGAGCTTTATCTTTTACACCAATCTTTTTAACCGTGTAGTGGAGTACAAAAAAAGGGGACACAGAAACAATTGTTGAATTTTTCCAAATGATTACATCTTCGAAATTGCTTAATACAATATATTACATATTAGAACCAATTATATGGCATATAGTGCAACCATAATCGACTTAGAGGAAAACCAATACTCAAGGGACGTGCAAAAAAATAAATAAATATTAATATCTCGACTATCTCTCAATATAATTGAAACTTGGAGCATTATTAAGCAATAAAAGCGCTAATTTTTAGAATGGCTTTGCTGTCTTCATCAACCGAGTCTTCCCATCGCTTGCGTGGTTTGCCTACTGG
Organism: Chorisops tibialis; assembly: GCA_963669355.1. Taxonomy (NCBI): domain Eukaryota; kingdom Metazoa; phylum Arthropoda; class Insecta; order Diptera; family Stratiomyidae; genus Chorisops; species Chorisops tibialis. The sequence continues at coordinate 128,522,470 of OY770264.1, forward strand.
CCGGTTACCACTCGCTTTGCCTTTAAGAGCATGTTTGGGGATTCTTCTGTCTTCCTTCGCTCTACATGGCCAGCCCACTGCAGTTTACGTAACTTGATGAACCTTGAAGCTTCTGGCTCGTCGTAGAGTTGATACAACTCATGGTTGTATCTTATTCGCCATTCCGTTCCTTCCTTCACAAGTCCCAAAATTCTTCGGATGACCTTTCTTTCGAATGCGTTAACTGCTTTTTCGGAAGTTCGCGTTAATGTCCACGTCTCGCTGCCATAACAGAGCACAGGTCGTATAATAGTTTTATAAATCCGCAGCTTATTGTTCCTGTGCACTTTCTTGGATTTCATTATTGGAAGTACCGAATAATACGTCTTATTTGTAAGTATTATCCGTCGTTTGATTTCTTCTGTTTCATTATCGTCATTTGCTAGATTAGCCTCAAGATATATGAAGTTGTCCACACTCTCCAAATTATATTCCGCAACTGTTATGTTTTGTCTGATTGGCGTTCTCCTTCTTGTTTGCGTCATTACTTTTGTTTTGCTTTCATTAATGCACAACCCGACTTCTTTTGCGGCGGAGTCCAGATTGACAAATACCTCCTTAGCACTAGGGAAGGATCTTGCTAGAATGTTAATGTCGTCAGCGTAAGCTACTAGTTGGGTGGACTTGAAAATAGTGTCCCGTTGGTGTCGTCTGGGATTTTTCGGACGACGTACTCTAGTGCCAAGTTGAAAAGCATAGGGGCTAGACCATCTCCCTGCTTTAAACCACATTCCGTTCGAAAGCTGGTTGTGGAATCGGTTTGTATTCTCACCTGGGATTCAGTGTTCGTCATTGTGAGTCTAGTTAGTCGGACTAGTTTTGGAGGAATTCCAAAGTCAAGCATGATTTGGTACAGTACGTTCCTGTCGATACTGTCGTATGCTTGTTTAAAATCTACGAATATTTGGTGCACGTCTGTGTTATATTCCCAGCATTTCTCAAGCACCTGTTTCACCGAGAATATCTGGTCTGTTGTAGATCATCCGGTTCTGAATCCGCCTTGGTATTCGCCAATTATTTGATTAGTATAGGGCTTAAGACGAAGTTCAATAATTTTTGTCAGTAGTTTATAGGACGTACACAACAATATATACCTCTGTAATTCTCACACTAGAGTTTGTCTCCTTTCTTGTAAATTGGACATATAATGCTTTTTCGCCAGTCGTCGGGTATGATTTCCTCTGTCCAAATTTTGCAGGTCTTTTTCGCATATCGCCTAAGCTCGTCATATCTTTCTTTTTTGGCTCGTGTTGGTCGTTCAGTGAAAGTTTTGTAAGCTTATTTGATTAATGCAAATTATTGAAAATTAGTCATTTTGTATGGGAGGAGGTAAAAGGGGTACAGCGATTTGGCTGGTTGACGAGCTTGACCTTACTTTCTTGCCAAAAATTATGTGTATAAAATTTGAACTCTCTAGCTCGACGTGTAGAGAGCGAAGGGACGGACGGACAGATGGACTGACGGACGGACATCCGGTTTTGAGATTTTCGTGCGATAACAAATATTTCTGTACCCTTGGCGGGTCTATGCGAGCATTATTTCTTGGCGTTACAAACTTTAGAGCAAACTTATAATACTCACAGATTTCATGTAGAGTATAATAGTGCATTTGGACACAACTATAGTGGGGAAACTTGGAGCATTTAAGAAATGGTGCACTTTTCAAAACTTCGAACCATTATATCTCAAAATCCAATGCAGAAAATAAGTTGGTATTTCATTCAACGCATAAAAGTTTAAGATATCAACTGGTCGATTACCTTACAAATTTCTACCCCCTCTCATACAAGTATTTTTTCGACAATTTTTAAGAAATCAATTATCACAAGAGCATTAAAAACTATAATCTTGAAATTTTGCAAAACCACTTATAACCCCCGCAAGGAGGTAGTTGTAGTATGAGGTTTTACCAATTCCTGCAACTATCTTTGGAGTTAGCGACTCCACGGACCTGAGCTAACTATCCCCCTCTGGGATGGGGGCTGTAGAATTCACCCACAGCCAGTCCTGCTTGCCCTAAAAATGGCAAATGGACACTCACTGGATCATGGGCTTATCACCCGTGATCTTAAGACCTAAATGATACGAGAAACGGATACATCGCCTCGGATACGGACTGATCCTACGGTAACGACTTTTGGCATTCGAAAACGGACTATGATTGGCTTCTGGAACGTTCGAACATTGAATGACGGGGGAAGAGCTGGGGTTACTCGGTCCTTGCACCGCCAATCAGTGATCGACCGTGAAATGGAGCACTATAACATCCAAATCTTGGGCTTGACCGAGGTCAGGTGGACAGGATCAGGAGAAGAACGAACCCCTAGCGGAAACACTATTCTGTACATTGGCCCTGAAAATGAAGCCAGAAATGGCGTGGCGTTCGTCCTTACGCCGAGAGCGAGAAACAGTCTCATTAGCTGGGAACCAATCTCAGATAGGATTATCGTCGTCAGGCTCAGGACCAGTGTCGGAAACGTCACAATTCTGCAGTGCTACGCACCAACTAATACCGCAACATTTGGTGACAAAGAGGAGTTTTATAGCCAACTGAGTGCCACCTTCGAACGTGTTCCAAGAGGTGATATTATTATCATCTCGGGAGATATGAACGCCCAGGTTGGATCAGACATCACTGGACTAGAACACGTCATGGGGAGGCATGGTGACCCTTGGGTCGACCCTTCACGACCTTGGATTAAGAGACCCGAAAACGGCGAATTATTTGTGGAGTTCTGTAGTACTCGGCAAATGGTCATCGGAGGGACCCTTTTTCCACACAAGAGTCATCATAAAACATCTTGGGTTTCCCCTGACGGTGTTACTCAGAACCAGATCGACCATTTGGCTATAAGTCGCCGATGGAGAAGATGTCTCCTCGATGTGCGAGCGAAACGTGGAGCTGACGTGGGGAGCGATCACCACTTGATGGTTGCCTGCTTGAGATTGTGTACAGCAGCTATCCGACGACCACAAATTCTTCAAATGAAGCGCAAGCTTAATGTGGATAAACTCAGAGATCCCAACAAAAAACTCGAATACACCACCATTCTACGCGAAAAGTCATCCACATTGGGTGAACATGAAATGCGCACACTGGACGCCAATTGGGAGGCAACCAGAAACACTTTTCTAACTAGTGCTGAAGAATCTGTGGGATATGCGCAAAGCGGTGAGAAACCCTGGATGTCACAAGACACATGGGACAAGGTTGACAATCGGAAAAAAGCCAAATTGGCAATCATCTCTCAACCCGATGTCAATCAACGAACGCCCGACTTGAGGCAGAACTACCGCGATGCTCATATACAGCTTAAAAAGGCTGTTAGACGCGACAAGAGAAAGGCCATTGAAGATCTGGCAAACAAGGCAGAGTCTGCGGCTTACCTTGGGGATATGGGTTCACTATTTAAAATCATGAAACAGTTGACGAACAGGAATTTCACCGCCAACCACCTGATGAGAGATGTCAACGGAACTCTCCTTAATATGAGTGAACACCAGTTGCGACGATGGAAGGAATACTTCTCTAATATTTTAAACATCTTGTTAGATGAAGATATTCCGGAAACAGAACAACTTCCAAACATCCAACCGCAACAATCCTCTATTAGGGACGATCCCCCAGATAAGGAAGAGATAGTTTCCGCCATTCGGTCAATGGCGGGAAGGAAAGCTCCAGGTATAGACGGACTACCAACCGAACTCCTCAAAGCGGACCCGGAAATAACAGCCGATATACTCCTCCCACTCTTCACTAAGGTGTGGAATGATGGAAGATATCCGACTGAATGGAAGGAGGGCGTCATTGTGAAAATTCCGAAGAAGGGCGACCTTCGGGATTGTGGCAATTGGCGTGGTATATGTCTACTTACTGCCGTATCAAAAATTATGGCTAAGGTAATTCTCAATAGGATTAGTGATGTCGTCGAGAGCACTCTCGAAGTTTATCAGGCTGGATTCCGTAAAGGGTCGTCTTGTACCGACCACACAAATACCCTACGGATAATATTAGAGCAGTCAGCCGAAATGGGTTCGCCACTACATCTCATGTTTGTGGACTTCGAGAAGGCTTTCGACAGCGTTAAGCGAGATTACATATGGAATGCTTTGCGTAGGAGAGGTATTCCAAATAAGGTCATAGCTATGATTAAAGAATCCTACGAAGATGCAAGGTGTCGCGTCTTGCATAGAGGAGAGCTGTCCGAGAGCTTTCCTGTGCGAACGGGTGTCAGACAAGGCTGCATATTATCACCAGCCCTGTTTCTGGTGGTAATAAATGACATCTTGAAAGCTGCACTGGAAGGTGGGGAAGGTAAAGGTCTTCAATGGAGACTATTTAACATCTTAAGTCACCTTGATTATGCTGATGACTTGTGTTTGCTTGCACATACCCGTTCGGACTTAGAGTCAAATGTTCGCTCGTTGCATTCTAAATGCAAAGAGGCGGGACTGAAAATAAATGTGCGTAAAACCAAGTACATGCACATGGGTTCGAACGCAAGCACACCGATTGTTCTTAATGGGCAGGATGTGGAAGAGGTGCAAGATTTTTGCTATCTCGGAAGCATTGTCAGCATGGACGGCGGAGCCGAAAAGGATGTTGAGGCTCGGCTAAATAAAGCTCGTCAGGCCTTCGGTATCCTTTCCCCTTTCTGGAGGTTAAGAGAGATCTCCCTTCGCACGAAGCTGCGAGTTTTTGACGCATGCGTCAAATCCGTGTTGTTATATGGTTGTACTACGTGGAAAGTGACCGTTCGACTTACCAAGAAACTACAGACTTTCGTAAACCAATGCCTCCGACGCATTTTAGGTATATTCTGGCCAGAAGTGATCTCCAACGACGAACTTTGGAGTACAACTCGCCAGACTAAAATAGGTATTGAGATTCAACGGCGAAAGTGGCAGTGGATCGGTCATACTTTGAGGAAACCAGAGCAAAACATCGCTAAACAGGCTCTGGATTATAACCCTCAAGGAAGACGTCGGGTTGGTCGACCATGTAACACATGGAAGCGAGCAGTTGAGCAGGAGGCCAGAGGAATAAACAAGTCCTGGCAACAGCTTAAAGCCGATGCGCAGGATCGCGCCTTGTGGAAGAGAGTTGTTTCTGTCCTATGCCCCTATAGGGGGTCTTAACAGGAATTTGATTTTTTGACTTATAAAAATATTCGAAACAAAATTTCGTCGAATATGTTTAAATCCCCTTAAATGTTAAATAATTGACATCCCCTAGAACACCCATTCACCTATTCTCGCTTATCCACGATAACCTGCATAGTGACTTTCCACGCCTTCTCAACTTGTTCCAAGAATAATAGTAAGCAACTTGTTGGCAGATATTTTTTTAATAGAAAGGAAGTAAGATTCGCCCAAATAACTTTCAACACCGAAATACACAAAAACTGAAATGAAATAAATTTCTAATGAAAGTATTAAGAAACTCCCCAATTTTTTCAGTGAAAAAAAAAAAATATATATATATATATTCCATACATATCACCCAAATGTATAGCAAATAACGAAATTTCTTCAACTTACCTACTCTAGAAACTACTCGGAAGTTCATTATTAATCGAACTTGATTATCAAGCCCCACGTCCTTTTATTAAACACAGGACAGAAGCATTCGAAAAAGAGTAAGGAAAGGACTTGCACCGAAAATAACTTGTTAGATATGTCCTAACGGCATTTGTGGTTAGTTCTCACGTGAAAAAATCGTCATTTCGTAGTGAGAATTCGGAAACCATGTGAAGCAATTCAACTGTCCAGTCTAGTTTTACGCTAACAAGAAAGCAGATAAGATGTTTTTCTCTTGCACAAAGTTTCGCTCGGATCCACTTTCAGGATACACCTGAACTTAAATGGATTTTAATAAAGACCCAATGCATTTTCTGTTCTTAGATTTTTCGCAAAATTATGCTGTGAGGTCTGTATGGGATGCACTTTACAGATGCAATATGCATTTGTAGAAGGAACCTTCTGTCTTACTTAACAACGTACAACTTTATTTCTTTTTTTTTATCCTCAATGCTATTCCTAACTTCAATCATGAACGTTGGACTAAAAGTATATATTTTCTTTTATTTCACTTTGTGGTGTGTCTTGTCCTGTCCTCGTTAGGCTTGATGTTCTGGTGGCAATGCAATAAGTCCATGGTATAAAATAGGGATTGGAAATGAATGTCCATTACAGTGAAGTAAACGATCCATAAATAAAGTGATCGGAACGTGACAAATATAAAAACGGAAATAGGTTGGATTAATTTTAGTGTCTTCAAGGCAACAGTGAGTAATTCATTATGGGAGTAAATAATGGCAGTAATAATTTAATGGTGGAAAGTTAAACATATGAGGCGTTTGCTTTCAAAATTCACTAATATTATTTTTTACCGAAACTGAGCTGATGACACTATATTTTTACTAACCTATGTACAAGCGTAATCCAATCACTTATTTTCTTTAATAGAGCTTGCTTCTTCATTTAATAAACTCGTGCGAAACTTTATTATTCTTAGGACAATTTGCGGATGCGTGGAAATCCAATATGCCGGTTAGAGTGGTTAGGGAAGACTAAGTGAAAGGGGATTCTTGGGCAGGGCTGTTGTCAATTTAACACTTAATTGAGGATACGTTACCAGCTCCAGTACAAGTAATCAATATTTCATTCCTTTATTTATGAAAGTTTGAGTTTTTGTGAGGGGAGTGGTTAGGGGTGATAGAGAGGGTGGGTGTATGTTAATAGTTTACTAATTGATTGCTTCAATTACGTCCAATATTCCCTGTATAAAATGTCAGTTTCATGGACGAAGTTGCATAGAATTTTCATAAGATTCGGTGTAGTTTACATTCACGAAAACAAACATTTGTATGGGAAGGGGTAGAGGAGGTAAGGGAATCGTAAACTTTGTGATGCAATTTTATTTCGTTTCTTTTGTAAGGTGCTCAAAATTTAAAGTTCGTAGCTTTTAATTTGTTGGTTATTAGCTCATTTAACTTAATTGGTCGAAATCATACTTTTGTATGGGAGGGGGTAGAAGGGCAAGCGCAATCTCAAGACTTTCGACGCAATTTTGTTTCAACTATTATTAAAAGTTCTTTTGAAAAATTTTAAATTGATGGCATTAAATAGTTAGGTGATAATTGATTTCTTAAAAATTGTCGAAAAAATAATTTTGTATGGGAGGTAGAAGTTTTAAAGATATTCAACCAGTTAATATTTCACATACTTATGGATCTTTTTTAATGCATTTCGCAAATTTTCAAGTTTCTACCTTAAAATTTCATTGAACAATTTTCAGTTTATGTGTTTTTTTTTTTCAATGCACATGAAACACCTTGTGCTCGTTAGACCGAAGGGGTCTGTTTATAACAATTGTAGGAACAAGTTATTATTTTTTTTCAACGTATATCGAATAGATGTATCCACGTACAAAATTTGAACTTTCTATCTTTTACCAGAGCCCTAAAAAAATCACTCAAAATTTTGGGTATTTTTGCTTATCCCTTACACCCCCTAACTTAAAATTTTTACCAAAATTAAAAACTATGTAGTTCTATAATCGAACGAATTTTCAATTTGATATTTGTACTTAGTTTTGATATATAAAGGTTAGAAATTTTGAAAAGTGCACCATTTTTGAAATGCTTCCCATTTCCCCCTACAACTGCTTTTACCAAATTTCTTGTATTTTGCTAGTATAGCTTAATATATGTTTTAAGTTTCATTTACATTGCTTAAGAGATAGTTGAGACATTAATTTTTTGTGTTTTTCCTTGCACCCCCCTGACCCTCCTACAATAAATAGCCTTTTTCTAAGCTGATTTTGGTGGATCTATGTATATGTCGCCTTAATGCTCCCAAAATATTAATTTTTTATGATAACTAATTTCGAAGATATAATCATTTGAAAAAAAAAGTTCGACCGACAATTTGTCCTAGCCCTCCTTTTTCGGATGCCAATGAATGAAAAAATTAAATTATTTTTAAAGTTTGTCTCACAACCTTGTCTATACTTCTGCTGATTTTCAGCTTCGTATCTGGATTCGTAGTGTAGTTTTTGACTCTATACCTACCCCCCGCCTCCCCCTTCCACCTGACACTCCTCAAAATTAAGACAATGGAGCTCACACACAAGGAACAATCCACCTAAAAACGAACATTCTACCTTTAGTGGTCCATATGTACGGCGTACGTCGGACGGATTTTTATACTCTAGATGGAATCTGAGAGTGTTATAAGTTCGCTCTAAGGTTTGTAACGCCAAGAAATAAGGCTCGGAGAAAAAAATTAATGATACAGAAGTTAATATTATCACTCAAAAATCTCAAAACCGGATGTCCGTCCGTCCGTCCGTCCGTCCGTGCGCTCTCTAGCTTGAGAACGCGTTGAGCTAGATAGTTCAAATTTTGTACACGTTGTTTTTGACAAAAAAGTAAGGTCAAGTTCGTGAACGGGCCAAATCGCTCTACCCCTTCTACCCCCTCCCATACAAAATGACACAATTGCGCAATTTGACAATGAAGAGATTTGCTCAAAAAGTATATAAGCTATTAACCTGATATTTGGAATATATTACTATTATGATAATATCAATCTACCGTATAAAAATGATGTGTGTCCTACCCCTCCTTCTACCACCTCCCATACAAACTGTACTTTTCATGAATTATTCTAAGCCAATTTACTCAGTGCGTATAAAATTTAGCTAGCTGAAATTTTGCACCAAGTATTTATTTAAAATTTTTAGTGAGGCCAGAAAAAATTAGACTATTAGCTTCACCTCTTCTACCCCCTCCCATACGAAATGACACAATTTCGCAATTTGACAATAAATGGATTTACTCGAAAAGTGTAAAAGCTATTAATCTGAATTTTCGGATATATCACTTTCATAATAATATAAATTTTCAGTAGAAAAATTATTGGAGTCCTCCCTCTCCTTCCACCCCCTCCCATACAAACATCACTTTTTCGTGAAATGCTTTAAGACGATTTTCTCAGAACATATAACATATATCGAGCTCATATTTTGTAATAAATTCTTAATTAGTATTATCACTAAGATCAGAAAAAAATATTTGATTAGCTTCAATGCTTCTACCCCCTCCCATACAATATGGCACAGTTTCATAACTTCACAAAAAATTGATTTTCTTGAAAAGTATGAATGGCACTACTCTGAAATTTAAGGGATGTCAATTTTATAATATTCCTAGTTATTTCTGAAAAAATCACTGAAATCCCCCCACTCTTTCTACCACCTCCCATACAAACTGCACATTTTCATTAAATCAAACTCACTAATTTTCTCATTTCCCATTCAGTTTTTGGAGTAAGCATTTTGCACAAAACATTTTCATAGCTACTTTAGCATGATGGCGAAAAAATTAGTTCAATGCTATCATCCCATCTAACACTTCCGATACAAAATTTCTTGGGATCACAAAAAATTCTATTTCATCTAGAGTATCGTAAGATTGCGCTTTACGCGCAATCGTAGCCCTGTTATGTTTTTTTTTTATTTTTAGGCATTTTTAGGTTTCATGACTAAATACCATATGAAACACGAAAAAAAATTTTTCAGGGTAGCAAATTTTTTTTTTTTTTGTCGACCACAGTAATTTACTATTAGAATAATAAAGTAAAATAGTTTACTTTTCAAAATTCATATACAGATATTAAGTTGAATTTCTCTCATAGTGGTGTGCTAAGTGATCTATAATTTTGGTTAAATTTTCACGTTGATAATTAATTTTTTTAGCGCTCTGGAAAAAGCTATAAAGTTGCAGATGCATACACTCATTTGAAGCTAGAGTGCAGCTTGGTGAGTGATCTTCAATCTGTGAAAATTAAAATTCTTAGATAAAAGGTTGTATGAAGAGCTAACAACCCTTTCGCGATAACGAATAAAATTTTAAGGAAACTGAAGGTCAGGAGACCAAAGTCTGATTTGTGCTGAAGTGCCATTGAAGAAGTAGAAGACACCCATTTGATATATAGGTACATAAAGAAAAACATAACAGGGCTACGATTACGCGTAAAGCGCAATCTTACGATACTCTAGACGAAATAGAATTTTTTTGTGATCCCAAGAAATTTTGTATGGGGAGTGTTAGAAGGGGTGATAGCATTGAACTAATTTTTTCCCCATCATGCTAAAGTAGCTATGAAAATGTTTTATGCAAAATGCTTACTCCAAAAACTGAATGGGAAATGAGAAAATTAGTGAGTTTGATTTAATGAAAATGTGCAGTTTGTATGGGAGGTGGTAGAAAGAGTGGGGGGATTTCAGTGATTTTTTCAGAAATAACTAGGAATATTATAAAATTGACATCCCTTAAATTTCAGAGTAGTGCCATTCATACTTTTCAAGAAAATAGATTTTTTGTCAAGTTGTGAAACTGTTGTCATATTGTATGGGGTAGAAGCAGTGAAGCTAATCAAAAAATTTTTTTTGATCTTATTGATAATATTAATTAAGTATTTATTACAAAATATAAGCTCAATAAATGTTATATGTTCTGATAAAATCGTCTTAGAGCATTTCATGAAAAAATGTATTTTGTATGGGAGGGGGTGGAAGGAGATTGAGGACGTAAAAAATTTTTCTACTTTAGATTAAGATTATTATAAAAGTAATATATCCCAAAATTCAGATTAATAACTTTTATACTTTTTGAGTAAATCCATTTAATATCAAATTGCGAAATTGTGTCATTTTGTATGGGAGCGGGTAGAAGGGGTGAAGCTAATCGTCAAATTTTTTTTGGCCTTACTAACAATTTTAAATTAATATTTGGTGCACAATTTCAGCCCGGTAAATTTTATACGCACTGTGTAAATTGGCTTAGAGTAATTCATGACAAGTACAGTTTGTATGGAAGGTGGTAGAAGGAAGAGGAGGACACGCATAATTTTTTTACGGAAGATTACTATTACCATAAAAGTAATATATTCCAAATTTCAGGCCAATAGCCTTTATACTTTTCGAGCAAATCCGTTTATTGTCAAATTGCGAAATTGTGCCATTTTGTATGGGAGGGGGTAGAAGGGGTGAAGCTAATCGTCTAATTTTTTTTGGCCTTACTAACAATTTTAAATAAATATTTAACGCACAATTTCAGCTCGCTAAATCTTATACGCACTGAGTAAATTGGCTTAGAGTAATTCATGACACGTACAGTTTGTATGGGAGGTGGTAGAAGGAAGGGAAGGACACGTATAATTTTTATACGGTAGATTGATATTATCACAAAAGTGATATATTCCAAATTTCAGGCCAATCGCTTTCATACTTTTCGAGCAAACCCGTTTATTGTCAAATTGCGCATTTGTGTCATTTTGTATGGGAGGGGGTAGAAGGGGTGGAGCGATTTGGCCCGTTCACGAACTTGACCTTACGTTTTTGTCAAAAATGACGTGTACGAAATTTGAGCTTTCTAGCTCAACGCGTTCTCAAGCTAGAGAGCGAACAGACGGACGGACAGACGGACAGACGGACATCTGGTTTTGAGATTTTTGAGTGATAATATTAGCTTCTGTATCATTCATTTTTTTCTCCGCGCCCTATTTCTTGGCGTTACAAACTTTACAGCAAACTTATAATACTCTCAGATTCCATCTAGAGTATAAAAATAATAATTTGAGCCAGAACTGTTATGTACCGAAGGAGCCCTTTCCTACACAATTCACATTGTCACTTAAAAATCTCGAAACCGGATGTCCGTCCGCGTCGTTTCTAGCTCGAGAACGCCATGAGCTAGAAAAAGTAAGGTCAAGTTTGTCATACAGAATGAGACAATTTAAAATATATTTAAATAAATCTATTTTTTCCAAAAAGTATAAAACCTATTGATCTGAAATTTGAAACATACAATTTTTATAATGAATTCAATCTACGGTATAAAAATTATTCGAGTCACTTCGCTATTTCTACCACCTCCCATACAAACTGCTCTTTTTCTTAAAATAATTTAAACCAGCTTTCTCAGCACGTATGAAATTGATCGAGCTGAAATTGTGTACTAAATATATATGTATTTAAAATTTTTAGTAAGACCGAAAAATTAGGCGATTAGCTTCACTCCTTGTACCTCCTCCAATACCATATAACACAATTTCACAAAGTCGATTTTCCTGAAAACAATGAATGCTACTGATCTGCAATTTAAAACATGTCAAGCGCATGATGTTTACAGTTGTTTCTGAAAAAATCATTTAACCCCCCTTCCAACTCCCTTTACCACCTCCCATACAAACTGCACAATTTCACTAATCCCAATACACTAATTTTCTCAGAATCTATTAAATTTTTGAAGCTTAAATTTTATACAAAACATTTTTATAGCTGCTCTAGTATGATGTGAAACAAATTAGTTCAATGCTGTCATCCCTTCTACCACCCCCACACAACATTTCAGCACATCAAGTGTATCTTGTTGTGTGTTGTGCGAAGGGCTAACAACCCTTCCACAATAAGTAATAAAAAAATGTTAAGGAACCTGAAGATCAGGAGGCCAAGGTCCGATTTGGGCTGTAGCGCCATTGAAGAAGTAGAAGAAGAAGTGTATCTTTATCGTCTTGGAAGACGATATTTATTGTATTTTAAAAATGGAAAAATATTATTTTTATCTTCCATACAATAAAAATGACCATCACTGTTAATTTCACCTGAGCGCTATTTTGTGTGGGTGGAAAACGTAGTTTGTTGTGGAATTTAGATGGATGACAACATATTTTAAACTTTTTTTTTAATGAGTTTAGCAAGTTTTGTGCAAACGGAAATGTTTTTTTCTTTTTTTAATTTTTTTTTTACGCAACTTGCCTGGTTCAGGAGGTTTGTTGTGCAAGTGTAATGAAAGACGATGATTTTACTATTAGATATCATTTGAATATCTCATAATCAAAAATAAAGCTGCCGAAAATAGTTCAGTGAAATTTGTTGCTGCCTCCCGGACTTTTATTTCTTAGCGTAAAAAACCTTAGAGAAAACTTATACGTCTCTCAGATTTTATCGAGAGCTTAATAATATTAAAAAAAAATACATAGAAATCGACTGATGAAAATCGCCTCATTTTATGAAAATTTGGAAATGTAAATCATGATATATTTTCAATGATATCCTTTTGTTTTGTTCGTACCAAAGAAAATACAAACACAGCCCAATCGTCTAAGATTGATGCTTCAGTCTTGGTTTTTAATGTTAAGTTTGGCCTGTGCTCTTCAACAGATATTTCCATTAACAACAATAATGTTCCTGGAGTTTTCAGAGATCTTGCAAACACCGAGCGATTTTGCAACCATCTACACATTTATTTACACTTCTTCTCTGTAGGCGAATAGAAACTCTGTTTTCCTGTCACATTAATAGTAACCCGAGATCTAGATAAAGTTCCAAGGTATTTCTAATCAAATTTACATTGTTATTACCATACTAATCGCCAATCATATGCCGATGTTAAGCTCATTGAACAGTCTGCCATTATGTTTGTAATTCATAACTCATTACGGAGAGTTGGGTATCTTTCAATAATCGTAACCGAGAAAATGGCTGGTGTAATAAACCAACAAAAACGGGCTCAGACAATTTCATATTTACATATTGGGTTTCCAGGAGCAAACAGATGATTGTGACCACCTGAAATGAACACATGTGTACAATCTACATCTATTTACGTCAGAATCCGTGGGTAAAGGTAGTGCCGGTAGCCCAATGAATCTACAAATGCTTCTGACCAGAAAGGTATCCGTTTTGACCACCTGATACAAATGCGGTTCATTCGTGGCCTACAATCTGGTTATATTCGACCTCATATATGTGCACACCTACCACCTACACAAGATGTAGCCTCTGGTACAGTACCTTTCAACTGTCGTCCTGAGGATGAACAAGCACCCGGTCGATTCTCTAGAAATGATGCATGTAGAGAGAAGTCCTTTCACCATCAAATTAAGTCCTTTCCGTTATGGAGATTGACGGGAATTATTGGTCATGAAAGCGTGTACGTTACCAGGATATTTACAGTGAAAAAAGTTGATGATAAAGTATTGCTTTGGTAGGTAGATGTCAATGGGATTGTAGGCTTCGTACCTTTGTGGTAATGTCCAGTTCACGAGAATTTTAATTTTCAATCTTGTCCCTGATGGAAAAGTCAATCAGTTGCCAAATTGACATTGTAATGGACAATGATAAATTTTTCGAATTTAATTTACTCAAGTGCTGGACATGTGCGTAGTGATTGTTTATTGTTCTCGTTCCCAGGATTTTTTTTATTTAAAAAAAAAGGTATTGAATTCTACATTGCATTGTATTAAACTCAAGCTGTTTTGTTTACGCTCCCAGTGTATTGTAATTGTTTTGTTCGCCATAATACAACAAACTTGTTGGTTTCATCTTTTTACTATATATAACGAAATTGCAATTGTGTAATCAATTATGGTTAATTGAAATGAATAAAATAATAAAAAGTAAATTAAACGCAACGATTCATTGTTGAAAAAAAAACGCTGTAATTTATTTTATGCATAAAATTTAAAATGGATTTAAATTTATTATTTTGATCATGAATTCTTTGAGAATGAAGAAAACGAGTTTTACTTTATCATTCTAATAATAATCGATCACAATCGACACAGAAAAAAAATAAACTGCTAACAAGTCAGGAACTTTATTATTCTTGGGACAAGTTGCGGATGAGTGGAAAGTCAATATGCAGGTTAGAGTGGTTAGGGAAGGCTAAATGAAAGGAAGTTCTTAGGCAGGGCTCTTGTCAATTTAAAAATATTTCATTCGTTTCTGCAAGTTTGGGTTTTTATGAGGGGAGGAGGAGGGGTAATAGTAAGAGTGGGTGGATGTTAATAGCTCTTTAATTAATTGCTTGAATCACGTCCGATATTCTCTGTATACCTATAGAATGTGTTTCATAGACGAAGTTGCATAGAATTTTCATAAAATTCGTCGTATTTTACATTCACGAAACTGAACATTTACATGGGATGGGTAGAGCGGGTAAGGGAATCGTAAAATTTGTGATGCAATTTTATTTCATTTTCCATTGTGAGGTGCTTGTACCAAATTTCAAGTTCGTAGCTTTTAATTTGTTGGTTATTAGTTGATTTAAGGAAAATGGTCGAAATCATACTTTTGTATGGGATGGGGTAGAAGGGTAGGCGCGATCTCAAAACGTATGACGCAATTTTGTTTCTACTATTTGTAAAAGTTTTTTTTGCAAAACTGTAAATTGATAGCTTTTAATATTTAGGTGATAATTGATTTCTTAAAAATGGTCGAAAAAATAATTTTGTATGGGAGGGGGTAGAAGTTTTGAAGGTATTCGACCAGTTAATATTTCATTAGGCATTTTTTTTAAAGCATTTTGTAAATTTTCAAGTTTCTACCTTAAAATGTCATTCAAAAATTTTCAGTTTATGAGTTTTTTTCAATGCGCATGAAAAACCTTATGCACGTTAGACCGGGGGGTCGGCTTATAACAATTGTGGAACAAATTATTATTTTTTTCTATGCATACCCAATACATTTATCGACATGCAAAATTAAAGCTTTGTATCTTTCGCCAGAGCCCCAAAAAAATTACTCAAAATTTTGAACATTTTTGCTTACCACCTCACTCCCCTTACGCCATCCAACTTCAAATTTTTACCACAATTAAAAACTATGTAGTTCTGCAATTTATCGAATTATCGTTTTGATATCTGTACTCAATTTTAAGATATAACAATTTGTAATGCTCTCCATTTCCCCCCACTACTATTATTTCCACATGTTATATTTATACTCTAGATGAAATATGTGAGTATTATAAGTTTGCCACAAAGTTTGTAAAACTAAGAAATAAGGCTCGGAGAAAAAAATTAATGATACAGAAGTTCATATAATCACTCAAAAATCTCAAAACCGGATGTCCGTCCGTCCGCCCGTCCGACCGTCCGACTGTCAGTCCGTCCGTGTCCTCTCTAGCTTGAGAACTCGTTAATCTAGAAAGTTCAAATTTTGTATGCGTCCTTTTTTACAAAAAAGTAAGGACAAGTTCGTGAACGGGCCAAATCTCTCCACCCCTTCTACCCCCTCCCAAACAAAATGACACAACTGCGCAATTTCACAATAAACGGATTTGCTCGAAAACTATAAAAGGTATTGGCCTGAAATTTGGAATAAATTAATTTTTTGACAATATCAATCTACCGTATAAAAATTATGCGTGTCCTCCTCTTCCTTCCACCACCTCCCATACAAACTGTACTTATCATGAATTACTCTAAGCCAATTTACTCAGTGCCTATAAAATTTAGCGGGCTGAAATTGAGCACTAAATATTTATTTCAAATTGTTAGTAAGACCAAAAAAAATTAGACGATTAGCTTCACCCCATCTACCCCCTCCCATACAAAATGACACAATTTCGCAACTCGACAATAAATGGATTTGCTCGAAAAGTATAAAAGTTATTAGTCTGAATTTTGAGATATATTACTTTCATAATAATTTCAATCTACGATATAAAAATTATTAGCGTCCTCTCTCTCCTTCCACCACCTCCCATACAAACTACACTCTTTCATGAAATGCTCTAAGCCGATTTTTTCAGAACATATAACATTTATCGAGGTCACATTTTGCAATAAATACTTAATTAACATTATCACTAAGATCAGAAAAAAATAATTGATTAGCTTCACTGCTTCTACCCCCTGCCATACAATATGACACAGTTTCACAACTTCACAAAAAATCTATTTTCTTGAAAAGTATGAATGTTACTGGTCTAAAATTTAAGAGATATCAGTTTTTTGATATTCTTAGTTATTTCTGAAAAATTCACTAAAATCCCCCCCACTCTTTCTACCACCACCCAAACAAACTGCACATTTTCACTAAATCTAACACACTAATTTTCTCAGTTCCTATTCAATTTTTGGAGTAAGCATTTTGTATAAAACAATTTTTACAGCAACTTTAGCATGATAGGCAGAACATTAGTTCAATGCTATCACCCATTCTAACACTCCCCATACAAAGTTTCTTGGGATCATAAAAAATTCTATTCTATCTAGAGTATCGTAAGATTGCGTTTTACGCGCAATCGTAGCCCTGTTATGTTTTTTTCACATTTCGCTACTATAGCGACTGTCGAGCTTATTAAATTTGTTCTCTTATTCTTTCTTTTCAAATGGCCATGAACTCATAAATTCTATGGATGAGTATGAACCTTACGAGGAAGTTTTATGCAGTAGCGCACTTGACTATAAGCTACTGACAGCCGCTAATAAAAACTCCATACAAATTTTTCACACGAATATAAGAAGTTTAAGCAAAAATTTTGACAATCTTGTAGTAAGTCTCTTACAATACGATCATTATTTTAACTGAATGTTGGAATCCCAACAGTCTGCGTAGTTATAATATACCAGATTACGTTGGTTATTTGACAACAAATAAAATCGATCAGAATAGTGGTGTGGTAGTTTATATAAACAAGAAATGTAAAATCAGCTCTCTTCAAGAAATTCAATTCAGTGGAGCTACTTGCATTGTAGTAGATTTTAGTTTATATCATTATATGCCAATTAAATTGATAGCGTTATATAGATCACCTAATTTCTGTGTTGATACATTTAATTTAGAACTTGAAAAATTTCTTAATGATGTAAGAGGAGATAACGTTTTTTTAGTAGGAGATATAAATATCAATATAAAAGATATTAATAATAGAGCAGCATCAAACTATTTAAGTATTCTCAATGGAAAGGGATTTATATCTATAATAAATCAATTAACTAGAGAAAAGACTTGTATTGACCATATCTTCGCTAAGTTCATTCCAAATTTTTATGATAAGGTACAGTCTGTAATCCTAAATACAAATATTACTGACCATAAAAGTACAACGGTCATTCTTAGCTCAAATAAAAATCATAACAATGAAAATTCTGGGCAATGCATATCCTCTCTAAACTATAATACTTTGAGAGACAAACTAAACACTGTAACTTGGGAAAACATTCTCACTAAAACTAATGTTAACGATAGTGCAAATGAATTCCATTTTACTCTCAAAAAATCAATGAAAGCATGCAATTAAATATAAATAATCGCACAAAATATAAAAAACTAAAGCCATGGATTACTCAAATTCCATTAAGAAAAGAGATAAACTATGTAAAGCTCTGAAAAAATCACCAACAAATGAGAAACTAAAAATATATTACAAAAAATATCGAAACAAATTAAACGGTATAATAAAAAAAATTAAATCAGATTACTTCGGAAAAATGTTATGTAACGCGGGAAATGATGGTAAGCTAGTTTGGAAAATAATAAACACTGTTATAGGTATGAAAAGGGAAAGAATGCCTATACACAGTATCATACATGAGGGAGTAGTATATCAAACGGTAGAAAATTCAAAAAATATAGCAAATATCTTTAATAACTACTTCAGTAATGTTGGGAAGAATCTTGCAGATACTATAACGAAAGAAAATGGGGTAGTGAGAGATATACACTGTTCTACTTCAACAAATTCAGAACAAATTAGAATAGTGAACAAAGACGACATAATAACCATCATTGAGAACATGAAAGAGGGCACTAGTCCAGGTTTTGATGGAATAAATTGACTCATATAGTCAACCTAAGCTTTCAAACTGCAACATTTCCAGACATTTATAAACAAGCTATAATCTCCCCTGTATTTAAAGCAGGAGATAAGAAAATTATTAGTAACTATCGGCCTATTTCCTTGATCTCAAGTATAGGTAAACTCATAGAGAAGGCTGCAAAAAAAATCATTATGGATGATGTAGATCAATACAATATAATTCATGAAAATCAGTTTGGTTTTAGGACAGGGAAAAGTACGCATGATGCCATTGCTATGTTAAGCGAACTTATTTCCAATTCCATAGATAAAGGAAATAAACCATGCGCTATTTTTTTGGATTTAGCGAAAGCATTCGATTCAATACCGCATAAAGATATTATAGTAAAATTGCATAAATTAAATATGAAATTAAGTTGGATTCAATGGATGAAGAGCTATTTGGAAAATCGGAGACAAATTGTTAAAATGGAGCGTGAATTCAGTAATCCATTACCTTTTCATTATGGTGTGCCACAAGGGACCGTATTAGGCCCCATACTATTTTTACTTTATGTAAATGATTTATATGATCAGCAACTTGAGTGTAAATTGCTATCTTTTGCTGACGATACTGTATTGTTTGTTGAAGACACTAACTGGGAAGGATTACAAATTAAAGCAAATTACAGTCTACTGCATATAAAGGAATGGCTCGACTGCAATTTTCTAACATTAAACATAAAAAAATGTTGTTTTATTGCCTTTTCATCAAGAAATTCTGGATTACCGTTAGAATTAGAATTAAAAATTCATAAAAACAAATGCACAGCAAACTGTGAATGCTTAAATGTTAATCACACAAGATATTTAGGTGTAATATTCGATCAGCATTTAAAGTGGGATTTTCAGATACACAGTGTTACATCCAGATTAAAAAAATTGATACCAATCTGTTTGCAAGTTCGCACATTCCTTACCAAAAAAGTTACGAGAATATTCTACTTTGCGCTGATCAATTCCATATTACAATATGGTATAATTGCATGGGATCTGAGGCATACACCACTTTAAGACCTTTGCTAGTTGCTCAAAAATTACTGCTTAAGATACTTCCGCATAAACCCCGAAGATTTCCATCCATTGATCTATTTTCAATAATAAATGTTATTAGTGTAGATAAAATATTTGATATTATTGCCACCACCCAAATATTTAAGGAATATAAGAGCGGATTGATAGAAGTTAATAAGAATAATACAAGAGGTGGCTCAGAAGGAGAACTATTTTTTCCATTACGAACGACTAATATAGGCCAAAAACATTATACTTATAAGGGAATCAAATTATTTAATGAATTGCCAAGTGAAATTAAGAGAAGTCGAAATTTAAAGAAATTTAAAATAAATTTAAAGAAATTATACTACACTTAGAAAACCTAAATCTTTCGAGGTATTTATATTATAATAACAAGAATTTTCGTTATGCCAAGCATTTATAAAAATTATTATATTCTGTATTAAACATGTTCTAAATTATATATCACAATTAGGTAACCTTTGATTAAGAAGTATTGAAAATAACTATTATACTCTATTGATGTTTTATATTTAAACCAATGGTTATTGTTCATTTACATTGATATTGTTTATTTACATTAATATTTTTATTTTTGCAGCACAAAATTTGTAAATAGCAACAATTGTTTAGTTTTTAAATATTTTCTATAAATGTAGTATGAATTCACCCCTAACTCAAGGTTACAACCTTAAAAGGGGGAGTAGTCCTTATTAAATTAAATTAAAATAAAATAAAATTGTATAATATTGTATTTAAAAAAGCATTAAATAAAAAAAAAAAAATATGTTTTCAATTACATTTACATTTCGATTACATAGCTTAAGAGATAGTGGAGATTTTCATTTCTAAGTTTTTCTCATTACATCATTACACCTCCTGACCCCCCCCCCCCAATACAAAGACTGAACATTTTTCAATGAAATTTTAAGGTGGAAACTTAAAAATTTGCAAAAAAAATATTAACTGGTCAAATTCCTTTAAAACTTCTACCCCCTCCCATACAAAATTACTTTTTCGACCATTTCTAACAAATCAATTATCACGTAATTATTTAAAGCTATCAATTTAGAATTTTGCATAAAAACTTTTAAAGATAGTCGAAACGAAATTTCGCCAAAAATTTTGAAATCACGCCTACCCTTCTACCCCCTCCCATACAAAAGTATGACTTCGACCTATTTCAATAAATCAACTAATAACAAACAAATTAAAAGTTGCGAATTTGAACCTTTTAATAGGAACGAAATAAGATAAATTTTACGATTCCCTTACCTTTTCGTGAAAGTAAAAAACGCCAAATTTTATGAAAATTCTGTACAACTTCGCCTATGAAACTAACTTTCAATAAATACAGGGTGGGTCATCCAGTGGTTTCTCTTTAAATCATAAATTATTTTGACACTGAAAGCTGTTTCCCTCTCGAAAACTTGACAGAAAGTCAGTATCATACCTCCGCAGAACAAAATGAATATTTTTACACTTGAACAACGTTGGGAAATAATGAAAACTTATTTCCAAAGTGAATGCTGTGTAGCCCAAGCAGTGCGTTTTTTGAAAAGAAGTTTTGGCCGAAATGAAGAACCCACCGAGCCTGCTGTACGCAAGTTTATGCAAAAAGTTCGTGAGACTGGCGTGCTAGTGGACAACACTCGTGGTCCTCGTCGTCGTACGGAGTGCACAGACGAGAATGTGGCTGCTGTAAACGAGAGTGTGAGACTCACTCCACGAACATCTACTCGCTGTCGATCTCAACATTTCACGCACTAGCCTGAGGAGAATTATGCACAAAGATCTCGGATTATTCGTTTACAAGGTCTAATTGACTAAGCAATTGAAGGCGCACGACCATCCGCTTCGTTATCGCTTCGCAGCTTAGGCCTTAGATCAGCTTGAATTGGACAACAATTTTGGGCGAAAAATCATATTTTCTGACAAGGCGCATTTTCATCTCGGAGTCTACGTTAACAAATAAAATAACCGCATCTGGGGCTAGGAAAACCCGCAAGTTATTTTCGAGAAGCCAATGCATCCACAGAGAGTGACAGTTTGGTGCGGATTGTAGAGTGGTGGCATCAGTGGACCATTTTTCTTCGAAAATGAAGCTGGGAACAACGTTTCGGTCAACGGTGAACGTTACAGAGCCATGTTATCCGACTTTTTTTTTACTGAAATTAAGGCATGGATTTGGATGACCTCTGGTTCATGCAAGATGGCGCGCCATACCGCACAGCCCATGCCACAATCGATTTTTATGCACCAAATTGCCAAATCGTGTTATCAGCCGTCTTGACGATGTCAATTGGCCGCCTCGGAGCTGCGATTTGAACTCTTTGGACTTTATTTCCTGGGGAACCGTAAAGGACCAATGTTATGCCTACAATCCAGAAACGATTCAAACACTTAAGGCCAATATCATCCAAGCAATACGTGAGCTACAGCCCGAAACCATCGACATGGTCTTGGAAAATTGAAGTGACAGAATGCGCTACTGCTAAGCCAGCCGAGGCAGCCACTTGAACAAAGTTGTATTTTATCATTAATGGGAATTTTTGTTCTTACCAATAAAGCCATAATACATGGAAAAAAATTTAATTTTGTTCATTTTATTGAGTGCAGATGCAAAAAAAAAAATCCGTCTGTCTGTACGCCGTCCGCCGTACCCCGTCCGCCGTACGACGGTGTGTACGCTCAGCGCACATTAACTCCCAAACCCTTCAAGATAGAAAGTTCATTTTTGGGGGGATTGTAGATATTTGCGAATCTCAGGCGGATATCCATTTTGGGTGGTGTACGGGTTCAGGGGAAGGCGGGGGGAGCGCTTAAGCCGAAAAATACGAATTCAAATATCTCAACCATGGTAACAGCTAGGAAGCTAAAACTCAACACACAGATAGAGGGGTTTGTGGGACAACTTTTAAAAATAATTTAATTTTTTTATCCATTGGCGTCCGAAAGGGGGGGGGGGGGGGCTAGAAACAAATTGTCGGCCGAATGGTTTTTTCAAATGATTATATCTTCGAAATTACTTATCGTAAAAAATTTATATTTTGAGACCGTCAAGGTGGTATATAGTTCGATGGGAATCAACTTAGAGAGTGGTTAATTATTGTAAAAGGGAGGGTCAGGAGGGTGCAAAGAAAAACACTTAAAAATTAATATCTCAACTATCTCTTAAGCTATGTAATTGAAACTTTAAACTTATATTAACCTATTGTAGGAAAACACAAAAAAATATAAGATGTTGAAATAATAGTAGTGGGGGGAAATGAGGAGCATTTCGAAAATGGCGCACATTTCAAAATTACGAATCCTTATATCTCAAAAAAGAGTACAGATATCAAATCAAAAATTTATCAGATTGTAGAACTACATAATAGTTAATTTTGGTAAAAATTTTAAGTTGCGAGGTGTAAAGGGAGGGAGGTGATAAGCAAAAATGCCGAAAATTTTGAGTGATTTTTTTAGGGCTCTGGTGAAAGATACAAAGCTTAAATTTTGCATGTGAATACGTCTATTTGATATACATAGAAAAATAATAATAACTTGATCCATAATTGTTATAAACCAACCCCCCCGGTCTAACGTGTACAAGGTGTTTCACGTGCATTGAAAAAAACACATAAGCTGAAAATTTTTGAGTGAAATTTTAAGGTAGAAACTTGAAAATTTGCAAAATGCATTAAAAAAAAATCCCTAAATATGTATACGAAATATTAACTGGTCGAAAACCTTTAAAACTTCTACCCCCTCCCATACAAAATTATTTTTTCGACCATTTTTAAGAAATCAATTATCACCTAACTATTAAAAGCTATCAATTTGCAATTTTGCATAAAAACTTACAAAAATAATTGGAATGAAATTACGTTAAAAGTTTTGAAATCGCGCTTGCCCTTCTACCCCCCTCCCACACAAAAGTATAATTTCAACCAATTTCATTAAATCAACTAATAATCAACAAATTAAAAGCTACGAACTTGAAATTTTGTACGAGCATCTTACAACAGAAAAGAAAGAAAATTGCATCACAAATCTTACGATTCCCCTACCTCCTCCCCCCTCCCATACAAAATTATTATTTCGAGCGTTTTTCAGAAATAAGTTGTCAGCTAACTCTTAAAAGCTATCAATTTCGAATTTTGCAGAAAAACTTATAAAAATAATTCAAATGAAGTTGCTTTAAAAGTTGTGAAATCACGCTTGCCCTTCTACCCCCTCCCATACAAACTATGATATCGACCAATTTCATTAAATCAACTAATAACCAACAAACTAAAAGCTACGAACTTGAACAAGCACCTAACAAGAGAAACGAAATAAAACTACATATCAAATTTTACGATTCCCCTACCTTCTCTACCCCCTCCCATACAAATGTTCGGTTTCGTGAATGTAAAATACACCGAATTTTATGAAAATTTTATGCAACTTCGTCTATGAAACACATTCTATACAGAGAATATTGGACGTGATTCAAGCAATTAATTAAAAACCTATTAACATCCACCCACCCTTACTATTACCCCTCCTCCTCCCCTCATAAAAACCCAAACTTGCTGAAACGAATGAAATATTGTTAAATTGACAACAGCCCTGCCCAAGAACTCCCTTTCACTTAGCCGTCCCTAGCCACTCTTACCTGCATATTGACTTTCCACTCATCCGCAACTTGTCCCAAGAATAATAAAGTTTCGCCCGACTTGTTGGCAGTTTATTTTTAACATCCACCCACCCTTATTATCTCCCCTCATGAAAACCCAAACTAGCATAAATATCCGAATGAAATATTGAATATATGTATGTGCTGCAGCTATTGATCGTACCCGTAATTAAGTGTTAAATTGATAGAAGCCTTGCTCATGAGCCCCTTCCACTTAGTCTTCCCTAACCACTCTAACCTAGATATCGACTTTCCATGCATCTCCAACTTGTCCCAAGAATAATAAAGTTGCGACCGACTTGTTGGCAATTTGGTTTTTAATTCACCACTCTATCCTCAAAACTTATTATATGAAAACGTAAAACGCAAAAATCGCATAAATTCAATAGAAAAGGAATAATTCAGTCATTTAAATGGATATCTTAAACAATTTAAGACAGCTCGATTTTTGAATGATTAACGTTTTTGCCCACATTTTTTTTTATTTTTGATTCAAATGTGTATTATGCCCAGAAAACTAATCGAAGTTGAAATCTATGAAATCCTGGAAATTATGTGCTATTACCGGAGTACAAAATTCCGGAACAAACTTTCCGAGGTATTCCACAATTGTCATCCCGCAAAGTAAAGCCTCTATTTTTCTTTATTATTCTAATAATAAAGTATCAGAGACTTGGAAGAAAAATTTACTACTCTGAATTTTTTTTGTGTTTCGCGACTAAATTAGCTTAAAAATGCAAAAAAAAATCTTCAGTTTATATGGTTTACGTTTACGATCAACGTAAAATAACTCGCAAAGCGTTGAAAATAGAAACCTTATTTTTTTTCAAATGGGGAGTATTTTCGGAATTGTTTAATATAAAAGTTCAAATCCTGGGACAAATTAGGTAGCACATAAATCCACGATAATTAACTTATAGGGAGGCCAATACTTATAAGGGGCAAAGAAAAACAATATCACCACTAAGCTAAATAATCGAAACTAGGAACATCTATTACGACGATATATACACATACGTTGTGAGAATTTGTAAATAAAACGCAAAATATTTAAATTATTATCAGTATTTATTTTGTCGACTTCAAAGTAGTCCCCATTAGATGCAACACACATATGCCAGCGTTTTTTTTCAGTCCTCACTTTTCATAAATAATTTTTCGTATGTCCTTCAGCTTATTAAGCGAATTTTGTTTAATGTCCTTTTTCTCCTCCATTCCGATGATTGTTAACTGGTTTGCATGTCACACTCATAGACCCATGTCTCATCACCAGCTGTGATGCGCTCCATGAATGTGGGATCAGAATTTGCCCGATCAAGCATGTCCAAAGGAAAATTTAAATTCATAAAATTCGGCTTTATCGGAAAGTGTCGAGCAAGAACGCGTTTCATGGCCAAAGTATCCACTAAATTCGAACGAACGGACTCGTGAGAGATATCGAGCTCTGCCGCTATCCCTTTGGCACTAGTATGACGATTTAAGATCACCATTTCCTTCACTTTTTGAATGTTTTCGTCAGTTGAAGAAGTCGGAGGTCCTCTAAAACGAGGCATGTCTTCAACGATCTCTCGACCATCCTTAAAGGCATTGTACTACTCGTAGGTTCGCGCTTTTGATATTACTGAATTACCGTAAACCTTTTCCAACATTCGCAACGATTCCGCACACGAAATTTGGTTGGAAACACAAAATTTGAGACAAACTCTTTGTTTCATATTTTCATCCATTTTAAAAATCGCGGTCGTCTACTGAGATGTACCGATTCAACCAGCTGCTGTAAACAAACTAATTAGCAGACCGCACTAATTTTTAGGATAATAATTAAGGAAAGCCCTACCTACTTACCAAAAAAAGTTTGATAAAGGTCTCAGCAGAGACAGAAACGTCACGAATAATAAATCGGAACAGTGTAGAATCCGGAAATATTTTCTTAAGAAAAAAAGAATTTTAAATAACATTTCCCAGGGTAATTTTAGATACAAGTTTGCAATAACTTATGGTCACAATGTATTATGAACAACATAGTTCATAATATTATGACCCAAGGTCAATTATCTTTTTCCAAACCGCGTCGATTTGACCCTAAAAGGCACAAGGCTGTTTTACAGGAATTTTAAGGGCTTGGAATTTGTCGTCCATCATCACCTTCAGTATCTCCGCTGCATTTGGTAGTTCAGAGAAACACTCAAGACTGGCGACCATATGGGGATTATCGGCAACTCAATGCCGCAACGATACTAGACAGGTATACAATACCTCACAAACAAAGTTTTTCAGTTCAACTACACAATTCTAAAATCTTTTCAAAAATTGACCTTGATATACGCTCGCACGTATCACCACACTCCGATCACACCAGAAGATGTCTACAAAACAGCCATAACAACCCCTTTTGGAATGTATGAGTTCATTCGTATGCCATTCGGCTTAGGAAACGCTGCTCAATTATTTCAATTTATGATTTATGAATGAAATCGTTAAAGGCCTCGATTTCGAATTTGTCTACATTGATAATATCCTTATTGCGAGTAAAACCAAAGAAGAACATTGTGAACAACTATACATTTTATTTTAACGTTTTAAACACTATGGTTTCACGGATAAAGATGAGCAAATGTGTTTTAGGTTCCACCTCTTTGTAGTCATAGTCATAGTACCACAAATACATGTGTAATCAATATTTCATTCGTTTATTTATGCAAGTTTGGGTTTTTATGAGGGGATGGTGGATTTTAATAGTTTTTTAATTGATTGCTTGAATCATGTCCAATTTTCTCTGTATAGAATGTCAGTTTCATAGACAAAGTTGCATAGAATTTCCATAAGATTCGGTGTATTTTACACTCAAAACAAACATTTGTATGGGAGGGAGTAGAGGGGGTAAGGAAATCATAAAATTTATGATGCAATTTTATTTCGTTTCTCTTGTAAGGTGCTCGCAAAATTTCAAGGTCGTAGATTTTAATTTGTTGTGTATTAGTTAATTTAATGTAATTTATCGAAATCATAACTCAAAACTTTTGACGCAATTTCGTTTCACCTATTTTTAAAAGTTTTTGTGCAAAATATCAAATTAATAGCTTTAAATAGATATGTGACAGTTGATTTCTTAAAAATTGTCGAAAAAATAATTTCTTGGGAGGAGTTAGAAGTTTTAGAGATATTCGACCAATTAATATTTCATACATTTAGTGATTTTTTTAAATATATAATATTTATTGTTGCTCAAAAACCTCGATTTCGAGTGACCGTCTGTCCGTATGTCTGTCTGTCCGTCTGTTCATCTGTCCGTCTATCCATCTGTCCGTCTGTCTGTCCGTTTATCCGTCTGAACGAGCCACATCTCCCACTCCTTCTACCCCCTCCCATACAAATTTCATGAAATTTCAAAATTTAAAAAAAAATTGAATTTTCTCCGAAACCATTTTCGCTTTTAACTTGAAAATGATGTGATAGTATAACGATATAATTATCATTAACGCCAAAAAATATTGAACTGATCCCCTTACTCCTTCTACCCCCTCCCATACAAATGCACAATTTTCAATAATGCATTTATTCGGATAAAAGAACCAATTTTTTGTCGTAATTAATTTTATCCTAATTACAATCAATTTTAGAAAAACTATCAACTTCTCCTCACTTTTTTTACCTCCTGCCATACGAATTTCATGAAATTTTGGAATTTCAATTTAATTATTTTTCTCCAAAACCGTCAAAGTTATCAACTTTAAATTTTGGAAAAACTATACTGTTACAAATATCATTGTTTTTGAAAAATTTGGTTTTGATTCGAATACTCCTTCTACCCCCTCCCATGCAAATGCATAATTTTGTTAAATGCATTTAATCGTTTTTCAATCGAAACCAGAAAAAGTACAAAATTAAAATTTTTCCAGAATTTGTCCCTTAATAATTACAATAAATCCTAAGAAAAATATGAATTTCGCTTCATTCCTTCTACCACCTCCCATAGAAATTTTTGTATTGAAAATTCAAGAAAAGTATTTCTCCTTCGAACATATGAGAGCTATCGACTTAAAAATTGTAACAAAGCAATGTGATTAGGATGTTGATAAGCAGATTCAAAATGATCCAAAATCGCCCACTTTCTCTGTAACCTCCTATAAATGCCATAAATTCAGACAAAAATTGTTCGATTTCCTCGAAAATTATGAAGCTACATTCTTTAAATTCAGCTTGAAACATTTCGTATACGTTCGGTGCTATGTATGTACAAAAATTACAAACTTCCCTCTTTTGCTTTTACCACCTCCCATATAAAAGTCACTACTCACTATTCAAAAGAATTTGAGATGATATATTTTCCGGTACTATTTCATCTAGAGTATCATATGATTGGGCTTTACGCCCAATCATAATTGCACGTGTGCACGTTAGACCGGGGGGGGGTCGGTTTCTAACAATTGTAGAACAAATTATTATTTTTTTTCTCTGTACATCAAATAGATGTATCCATATGCAAAATTTGAACTTTGTATCTTTCACCAGAACCCTAAAATTTTTTACCTAAATTAAGACTATATAGCTCTATAATCTGACGAATTTTCGATTTAATATCTGTACTCAGTTTCCAGATATAACGGGTTGAAATTTTGCAAAGTGCTCCATTTTTGAAATGCTCCCCATTTCCCCCCACTACTGCTATGACCAAATGTTATATTTTTCTTGTATTTCACTAGTATAGCTTAATATATATTTTAAGTTTCAATTACATAGCGTGAGAGATAGTTGAAATATTCATTTTTGAGTGTTTTTCTTTGCAAGCTTCCTGATCCTCCCCCTTACATTAATTAGCCTACTTCTAAGCTGACTTTGGAGGATCTATATTTATTTATTTATCATAACAAGATATTTAGTTACATAATCATTAACTTATATTTATACTCTAGGTGAAATCTGAGAATATATTGTGTTTGCCTTACTGTTTGTAACGCTAAGAAATAATGCTCGCATAGAGCCGCTAAGGGTACAGAAATATTTGTTGTCGCTCAAAAACTTCGAATCCGAGTTGCTGTCTGTCCGTCTGTCCGTCTGTCCGTCTGTCTACAGCATAACTCTCGAACGCTTTGAGCTATCGTGCTGAAATTTATTGTGTGTCATTTTTAGCAAAAAAATAACTTTAAGCTCGTGAACGGGCCACATCCCCCACTCCTTCTACCCCCTCCCTTACAAATTTCACGAAATTCCGAAATTTTCAAAAATTGATTTTTCTTTGAAAATATTTAAGCTATCGACTTGAAATTTGGGTTAATGTATTATGATATAAATGTCATTAATATGACGGAATATTGATCTGATCCCATCACTCCTTCTACCCCCTCCCATACAAATGCATAATTTTGAAAAATGCAGTTTTTCGATTTTCATTGAAACTAGCTAAGTTAGAAAAACAAATTTTTGCCACAATTAATTTTGTTATAATTCCAACCAGCTTTAAAAAAATTATCAACTTCACCTCACTCCTTCTACCCCCTCCCATACAAATTTCACGAAATTTTGAAATTTAAACTAAATTACTTTTCTTCGAAACTGTTAAAACTATCAACTTCATATTTTACTCAAAGTATAAAAATAGAAATATCAATATCGAGAAAAAAATGTGTTTTGATCCGTACACTCCTTCTACCCCCTCCCATACAAATGTAAAATTTTTGTTAAGTGCATTATATCGATTTCCATTAAAACTAGAAAAAGTACAAACCTAAAATTTGAATTTGTTTTTTAATAATTGCAAAAAATGCTAAAAAAAATTATTAGCTCCTCTTCACTCCTTCTACCCCCTTCTATACAAATATCCATAATATAAAGCATTTCTTCTTCGGATATATTAGAACTATCGAATTTGAAAATGAATCAAAGCGTGGTGATAAGGATGATGATAAGCAGTTTCAAAATCATCTTAAATGCTCCACTTCCTCTGCCACCTCCCATACAAATGCCTCAATTTCACGAAAACTATGTCCAATTGACAATAATGAAAGCTACAAACCTTAAATTCAGCACGAAATATTTTGCATACCACATTAGGTGTCATACGCCCAATCATAATTCTTTTATGTTTATTGGGTAATTTTACTACCTGATGTAATTCGTTATTATACAGATTGTCGATAATAGTTGTGTCAATATCAGACGTAAGATTCCCTGGTATAATAGTGTTATCTGAATGATTCGTGTGAAAAGAGATACTTGGGCGATTAAAATCGCCGAGAAGGAAAATATTGTCATTTTCTGCTAAAGAGCAGTTGACAATATGAAACATGTCAAGAATGTCGTGGTATTTTTGGTCTTCAGAGCTAGGCTGGATATATACAACACCAATATAAACATATTTATTGATCAGTTGGATTCTGATAAATTTATGTTCAAAAAATGTTGATGGTGTTGTGTTAACAATCTCGATACATAAAGATTTATGAACTGCAATCAGGACACCTCCTCCTTTTGACAGACCTGTTGCGCTGTAATTCCTGTCATTTCTGTATATGGTCCAGTTGTTGTCCAGTATTTCTTCATTTTTGAAGGAGTCGTTTAGCCCAGTTTCCGTAATAATTATGACATTAAAGTGACACGATTTCGCGTCAACGAAGAGATTATTTATCTTCCCTCTAATGCCATCTCCGTTGTGGTAAAAAAAACGTAGATTATTTTTTGAATTAGGAACGAAAAAACCGATTTTGATCTTCCCGGCTTTTTTGCATATCAGAAATATGCTTCGAGGAAACATGGGAACCGTATGTCGCGAGATCCACATGAACTTGGTCAGGAAAAAGATTGAACTGCTCGAGGAAGCGTGTATAGATCAGCCGTAACGCTTTTAAGTCCGTTGGAAGCCCTTCTTGTTGAATGGATATCATCAGACTGGTTTTTGTTTTGCCGTTAATGCAGGTTGAATCAGATTTGTTGTGCATATATGCCACCTGACTTACTTACTTACGATGGCGTTACAGGACTTTGGCCTCCTGAATACTTTGCCTCCATCCATCTCGATTCAGTGACCGCGTCCTCCAGTTTGAAAATCTTAGCAGTGATTTGCTGTCTGCATCAATCGAATCCTCCCAGCGCTTCCGTGGTTTTCCGACCGGTCTTTGTCTGTTGACTTTACCTTTTAGTGTGCGTTTGGGAATTCTTACGTCATCCATACGCTTCATATGACCAGCCATTGTAACTTCTTAAATTTTATGAGGGTTGATAATTGCTTGTGCTAGATCCAGAAATATCGCGCAATATTTATTACCTCTATCATGATATGTCATAACAGTCGTGCTTAACAGGGCGATGGCATCATGTGTGGTTCTGAAACCATATTGGTTATTAGAAAGTACTTTTAGATTTTCGATGTCTTTTTGGCATTTTTTTCAAAAATTAAAATATTGGAAATTAGCGAAATACATTGTGACAATAAAGCATCAAGACTTTGTAATTACATCATTTATTCACTTAATATTCAAAGTAACTCTTATACATAAATCACTTTTTTACTTGTCCTTGGATATCTGTTCAATTCATCGCCTCGTATTGAAGTTTTCCCTGTGTTATGGAAATTCTCAACTATAATTCCCTTGCTTAAGTCTGGTAAAAGAGATAATGTAAGTAATTATAAGGTCTATAGTTTTCAATTATTTTTTTGTTTCGTCCAATAATAGTTGGTTTATGCGAACAAAGCGCAAACAATATCTGCTTGTTCGACTACAACATTACTCATTTCATCAAAAAAACCGAGTTCGAATTGTGGCTGTGGTTAAACGAAAATTAGGCAGGCTTTAAGAGTTCGTGCCACCAAGCGGACCAGCTGCGGTCATTTGTCAGATATTTGTACTTTAGATGAAATCTGAGAGTATTATAAGTTTTCTACAAAGTTTGTAACGCCAAGAAATAAGGCTCGGAGAAAAACATCAATGATACAGAAGTTCATATATTCATTCAAAAATCTCAAAACCGGATGTCCGTCCGTCTGTCCGTCCGTGTCCTCTCTAGCTTGAGAACGCATTGAGGTAGAAAGTTCCAATTTTGTACACGTCATTTTGGACAACAAAGTAAGATCAAGTTCGTGAACGGGCCTAATCGCTCCACTCCTTCTACGCCTACCATACAAAATGACACAATTTCGCCATTTGAAAATAAACGGATTTGCTCGAAAAATAGAAATAATATTGATCTGAAATTTTGAATATATTACTTCCATCATTAATTTCACTGTACTGTCAAAAAATTATTTGTGTCTTCCCCCTTGTATGTCCTTGCTCTAAGCCAATTTACTCTGTGTGTATAGAATTTAGCAAGCTGAAATTCTGCATTTAATATTTATTTAGAATTACCCCTCCCATCCCCTCCCAAGCAAACTGGCACAATTTCACAACTTTAAAAAAAATCAATTTTCCTAAATAGTATTGTTGCGAGCTAGAGGTTCGCCGATTTCAAGTAAAACACAATTCGTTTGAAAACAATGGACAATTTATTTATTCGCACTTTTATATAATTTCCTGATCACTTTGCGCTTTACGACAACACTGTCGCGTGTTTACTATCGCTTTTCTTGCACCGGTTCGCGTCTCGATCATTTAAAAATGACTCACTGCTGGTCTGAAAGCTGCGGTATTTATATTGGGTTTTTTTCCCAATTCTCGAACCTTGTGATATATTCTTCGGGTGGGTATGTGTGTGTGTGTAGACTATTCCAGGTTTTGCTTGAACGTTCTAGATGGCGTTTTACACAGTAGGGGATAATGTTCTACGTCATTCTCGACGATTCGAGAGAGAGATCGAATTGCGTGGTTGCCAGATCTGTAACATTACCCTCTCCTTAGTCCCTGTTCGTCCCGAACAGAGTTGTTCACTTCCTCCATGGCACCCTGGTACTTTGTTAGTCGGTCGAGATGTACCACTTTCATTTTAGTGCGAGGTTTTTGATGTAGTTGAATCCGATTGACGACATCATTTAACCGGTTGATGATCTGGTAAGGGCCTTCCCAGTTGCGCTGTAGTTTCGACGATCTGCTCTTCTGTCGTTTGGGATTGTATAACCAAACCAAGTCGCCCTCTTGGAATCCTGATGAATTCGCCCGTTGATCATACCTTGTCTTCATACGGTCGGTCGCCAAATCAATTTTATCTCTGACCAGGTTATAAATTGTCTTTAGTCGACATCGAAGATCCGATACATAATCTTTAGCATTGGTAGGTTGGTCTGGTGGCACTCCAAACATTAATTCCGCAGGGACTCGAATATTTCTTCCGAAAATGACTCGGGACGGAGTTTCTCCTGTTGTTGAATGCACCGATGTTCTGTAGGCCATTAAAAATAGAGGGATGTGCTGGTCCCAGTCCTGTTGCCTCTCGCTGACGAGTTTGGATAGGTTTGAGTTCAATGTCCTATTGAAACGTTCCACCACTCCATCGGACTGTGGGTGTAATGGAGTTGTCCTCGTTTTATTTATTCCCAGCATTTGGCACACGTGTTTGAATATTTGAGATTCAAAATTGCGCCCTTAATCGGAGTGTAGTTCACGTGGAGCTCCAAATCTGCTCACCCAGTTGGTAAAAATTTGTTCGGCGACGGTTACTGCTTCTTGGTTTGGAATTGCGTAGGCTTTAGGCCACTAGCTGAAATAATCAATGACCACTAGAGTGTAGCGATTACCATTTTCTGATTCTGGAAATGGTCCAGCAATATCTACAGCGATTCTCTCAAATGGGACTCCCACGTTGTATTGTTGCATTTCTCCCTTTGATTTGCGGTGTGGGCCCTGACTCGATGCACACGTAGTACATTTACGGCACCAATTTTCGACATCATCTCGGAGATGGATCCAATAGAACCTTTCTCGTATCTTTGCCAAGGTTCTATTTACACCCAAATGCCCACCGGAGGTACCTCCATGATATTCCTTCAAAACCTCCTCGACTTTACAATGCGGGACGATGGTTTGCATGTGATACGACTTTCCGTCAGCGTTTTCCCATTTCCGTTTTAATAATCCGCCGTCTAGGTGAAGGGAGTTCCATTGTGCCCAATAACACTTCAGGGTTTCGCTGAATTGTGAGATGTCTTTCCACTCAGGCCGTTTCATTTCGTCCTTCCATGCCATGATCGGTGAAATATCTGGATCCTTACGTTGGGCATCTTTCAGTTCTTGCTGACTCCATCCATCCTTTGGTTCGGTCGTTGTCCTCTGAATGGTTTCTCCGGCTTCTTTTCCTTCTATACGGTGACAATGCTTGCAGTTCGGTGGACAAGGACGACGTGAAAGCGCATCAGCATTACCGTGGATTCTTCCTCTTCGATGAACAATTTCAAAATCGTAGGATTCGAGCCTTTCAATCCATCGGGCTACTTGGCTTTCGGGGTTCTTAAACTGAAGCGATGCGTGATCCGTTCGAAGAAGGAACTTTTGACCATAGAGATATTTGTGAAAATGTTTCGGTGCTTCTACAATGGCTAATAGCTCTCGGCGAGTTACGCAATAGTTCCTTTGTGATTTTGAGAGTACTCGGCTGTAATATGGTCGCACTCTCTCCTGCCCGTCGATCTCCTGTGATAGCACTGCTCCGATACCGACATTGCTGGCGTCAGTGTCTATGATGAAACCGTAACCTGGTCTTGGGTACGCCAGAACTGGGGAGTCGCAGAGTTGGTCTCTTATTTTTTCAAATGCTTCCTGGCACTGTTGACTCCATGTAAATGACTTTCCTTTTTCCGTTAACTGATGCAGACATTTTGCCGTGTTGGCGAAGTCTTTTACGAATCGACGGTAATATGTCGCTAAGCCTAGGAAGCTGCGCAACTGGTGTTTATCACTCGGAGTAGGCCAATTTTTCACCGCCAGTATCTTCTCCGGATCCGTCTTTACGCCATCAGCTGAAACGATGTGACCCAAGTACTTGACTTCTGCACTAAACAAAGTGCACTTTTTCGGACTCAGCTTTAATTTTGCCGCTCGCAGTCGCTAGAAGACTTCCTGTAGATTTCTTAGATGTTCCTTGAATGTTTTGCCTATAACGATCACTTCATCCAAGTAAACGAGACAAGTTTTCCAGCTCAGGCCACGCAAAACGAATTCCATTAGCCTTTCAAACGTAGCTGGAGCATTGCACAGGCCAAATGGCATTACGATGAACTGCCACTGTCCACTGCCGACAGAGAATGCTGTTTTCTCTCTATCTTTTTCATCTATCTTCACCTGCCAGTAACCACTTTTCAGATCCAACGTTGAGAACCATTTAGCATCAGTCAGGGTGTCCATGATATCGTCGATTCTTGGTAGTGGATAGCTATCCTTTTTCGTAACATCATTTAGTCGCCTGTAGTCCACACAAAAACGGGTACTGCCGTCCTTCTTCTTTACCAGCACCACTGGCGATATCCACGGGCTCTTTGATTCTTCGATGATTCCTTGCTGCTCCATAGTTTTGACCATTGAATTGACTTCTCCTTGTTTTGCTAACGGTACTCTTCTTGGAGGTTGACGCATCGGTGTAGCACTTCCGGTATCTATACGATGTTTCACTAAGTTTGTTCTGCCATAGTCGTCATCACCGGTGGAAAAGACGTCGCTGAATCCTTCGATTAGATCTACTGCTTGCTTGTGTTGTTCTCTTCTAAGGTTGCTTGACTGAAGAAGTGTTGATGTTACATTGTCCTTCCTTCTTGGCTTATTTTTAGATGGTGCGTCATGTGGTTCTGCCTTGTCGATACTCGTCACCGCCGATATTGGTTCACAGCTGCCAATTACATCTCCTTTCTTTACGCTGGTAATGCTGTCCGAAACGTTGAGGACTCTTATTGGTACCATCATCTTCTCATTCCTTTTTACGAGTGTTTTTCCTAGTATCAGACTTCGTAATGCAGGTGTCGTTTCCGGTTCTATGAGGTAGAATCGGTGGTTCCCGGGATCACCATCGAGCTCTGCCCAAATAACATTCTCGGATGACTTTGGTATATTCGCATCTTCGCACAGAATAACTCGCAGCTTTGTCGTGTTGGAGGATGTTATTTCCATCGGGATTTCGATATTACGCCTTTTCATTATTCGTTGTCCTAAGTCCAGCTGGATACCGTGTGGTTTCAGAAAATCCATTCCAAGGATACACTCATCGGTAATGTCAGCTACCACGAATACATGCGAGAAGGTCAAATCCCCAAGCTGTATGTCACGAGCTATTTCTCCATGGACCGTTGTAGTTTCTCCTGTAGCAGTGCGAAGTGCGTACTTCTTGGTGTTGTGAAGCCAAGTACGATCTACGAGGTCAGATCTTAGCACTGACCGTGTTGCGCCTGTGTCGTCTGTTATGATGCAGTTTAATTTGCCGACTCGACCACTCATACATAAGTCGTTTTCACAACGATGTAGTCGAGAAACTGCGATGATGGTTCCGGGGGCGTCGATTCTACCAGCCAACTTCTGCCCCATGAAGTTGGCCTTTACTCGTTTTCCGGACTGTCATTAGGCGAAGCGTGCTCTCGTGACGGTTCGCCCCTCCCTCCTCTTTGTTTAGCAGCGCAGCCGGAACAATAGTTGATCGCTTTTCTGGGTTTGCGGCAGTCGCGTCTTAAGTGTCCTGCCTGTCCACAATTCCAGCATCGGGGAGCACCAGATCCTTCGCTCCGCTTGGTGTACTCGGCTTTCTGACACACACATTCTTCTACTATTTCTCGAACTCGATAGTTACTCCGCGAGCTTTGCTTGGCAGCTTCGAACGTCAGCCCATATACTAAGGCTTCGCCAATCGTTTTCTTACCTGCCAGTTTTAACGCCTGTCCTGTACAGCATTGTTAAATGCGAAAACAGCTCTATCGTTGCGTTGCTCTGTTTGCGCATTGGGAAGCGATAATAGTGTGAGTCGTTCAATATCGCGTGCCAGCTCTTGAAGTGTTTCACCATTCTTTTGAGCTCGGTTGTACAGTTGAGTTTTGTAGATCTCTCGCATGTGGTCACTGCCGTAATGAAGATCCAATGTCCGGACTAACGTTGAAAAATCTTGTTGTTGCTCCTGCGGAATCGTTTGAAGAACTTCAGCTGGTGGGCCTCTTAACGCCAATATAAGAGCCGTTTCTCGTTCCAGATCATTCCAATGGTTGTTTCTTGCGGCGGCCTCAAATTGGGTCTTATAAATAGCCCACGGTGTTTGTCCATCGAAGATTGGAGCCTTGAGACCCTTGTGCGCAACGTGTTGTGCCTTGATGACTCCAGTCGCTTTGACGTTATCGAAGTCTCTTTTTAGGCGTTCGACTTCTTCTGCAATCCCGGATGTCTTTTCCGTAATTTGCTCTTCGAAGATTTGAAGTTTCTTCTCTACGTTTTCTTCTATTGCCTTACCCATGGTGTCTATTTTATTATTCTGCAGCTCCAATTTTTGGTTGAGTTCCTTTGAGGTCTGGTCTAATTGTTGCTTAATGTCCGCAGATTGTTGTTTAATGTCCACTGATTGTTGCTCTAATTTCTGATTCATGTCCGCAGATTGTTGTTTAATGTCCACTGATTGTTGCTCTAATTTCTGATTCATGTCCGCAGATTGTTGATCTAATTTGTTCATCATTTGTTGCATTAACTGTGTTAAGGCATCCGATGTACCAGAACACTCCTCTTTACGAGTTTCTTCGATTTGGAACTCAAAACTATCTGCATTCTCACCCTCAGCCTCAAGTGTCTCGATCATACGGCTGACAAGTTCAGACTTGCTCCCTGTTGTAGGTAACTCGCGTCTACTGAGCTCTTTCTTCAGCTCCGTTACTTTTAAGTCTTTTAAATAACGCGGCATTTTCATTACCGATTATTTTTCCGCGATTCGAATTCACTTAAATTTACGTCACTGCTCACTAAATCACTCGAAATTATTCGATTTCACAAAATTCTCAATGTCCGTTCGAGAATTTTAGTTCCGCGATTTTACTTCGCTAATTAAAGTCACTGTTCACTAGAGCACTCGAGAATATTCGATTTCAGAAAATTCTCACTGTCCGTTCGAGAATTTTAGTTTCACTTTTTCGCTCTCACAAAATTATCCTTTCGAGAATTTTAATTTCACTCGCGATTTTTAACCCGAATTTATCCTTGAAATCCCACTCTTCTGACACCAATTGTTGCGAGCTAGAGGCTCGCCGATTTCAAGTAAAACACAATTCGTTTAAAAACAATGGACAATTTATTTATTCGCACTTTTATATAATTTCCCGATCACTTTGCGCTTTACGACAACACTGTCGCGGGTTTACTATCGCTTTTCTTCCACCGGTTCGCGTCTCGATCATTTAAAAATGACTCACTGCTGAAAGCTGCGGTATTTATATTGGGTTTTTTTTCCCAATTCTCGAACCTTGTGGTATATTCTTCGGATGGGTATGTGTGTGTGTCTAGACTATTCCAGGTTTTGCTTGAACGTTCTAGATGGCGTTTTACACAGTAGGGGATAATGTTCTACGTCATTCTCGACGATTCGAGAGAGAGATCGAATTGCGTGGTTGTCAGATCTGTAACAGTATGAATGCCACTGTAATTTAAAACTTGTCAAAAGCATGATGTTGATAGTTATTTCTAAAAAAAAGGCATTAAGAACTCGCTCCTCCTTCTAGCACCTCCCAAATAAACTGCACAATATAACTAAATCCAATACACTAATTTTCTCAATACCTATTAAATTTTTGAAAACTAAATTTTGTATAAAACATTTTGATGGTAACTCTAGCGTGATGTGAAAAAATTAGTTCAATGTCGTCACCACTTTCCCCACAAAATTTCTTAAAATCAAAAAAAATCTCTTTCATCTAGAGTATCGTACGATTGAGATTTACGCCCATTCGTAGTCCTGTTACGTTTCATTGCATAATGCCATTGTAAGTCTTCATAAATAAAAACAAATTATATCGATATTGCAACGTTTTTATTAAGTTTAGAGATCGTTCGCTCGCAATGAGTAACCCTTTTTCGGCACCGTGATTTTGATCTCCTTAACGCCCCATAAAAGTGGGACCTTATCCAACTTCTTGCGTTTGCTTTAACGGTTATATCGATAGCACAGAGTAGTGAATGGTACACAAACATTTATTTTAGCTCAAGGACCTCGATTTCAAGTAACCGTCCCCTTAATCGAAATTTCCGAAATAGACTTGAAAATATGATCAAAGTATGATGACGTGATTACAATTAACGACGAACAATTCTGTTCCGACCCACTTAACTGCTTCTGCTTGGACAATTTTGAAAAGTGCATTATATCGATTTTCGAGAATGAAAACGTTGTTGAAATGTAATAGATTGCCAATTGATGCATAATCTCTAATATAAGCCTTCATGTAAAATTTCAAATTTTATGATCTAGCAATAAACAAACTGTACACCAGCATTGGTAAATTAAAGATTTATATATTTACCTAGAAGAATAATTTTAAAAAGGTCTACAAACAAATATATATACCTATATTATGGTTTCAAAGAGATAATAGTTTTTCATTTCGCATTCTAGAGAGCCTCTTTAATCGACAATCTTCAATCTTGAAACTTAAAGAATTATACTGCATTATAAATATGGTATTCCATCTTAAATATTATTGGCAAACTTGAGCAAATAGCTCAGTAATTTACTTCACAGCCATCGGTCACAAAACTGTCTTTACTGTAAGTTGCCTATAAAAATCCAAAACTACTTTCCTCGCCATTCACTTGAAATGTCCTAGATTGCTTTTGCACACATTCGTATAAGCAAACAATATTTTGATTGGAAAATTTCCAAAAGCAATTATTTTATAGAATGAGTACATGTCTATGTTCTATATGTATACTTGTCCACAAAAAAGAAAAAAAGGATTATACCAAAAATTCAATGAAATATTATGCTGTCTCCTCGTGGGTGGCACGAAAAGATTCATCCGTTGTTAAGGACTCGTCTCACATGAGCCATATTAAAGTCATATCGTCAGTTCGTCTCCAACGAAGAGGTTTCCTTGAAAACTTTTTCTTAAAATTTATAGCATTCATCTTACGAGATAAGGGACTGAGACTGAGGTTGCTTAAATTATATACACTGAGAAGTTTAACATTTCTCTGTACGGTTTTACCAGTTAACTTCTAATACCGTTTCCCGAAAAATTAAAGCCATTCTTCAGATAATTTTCCAGTAATCAATTTATTTAATTTATAGTCGGTCGTTGCCTGGTATTTACTTCTCAATATCTTTCGTTCCCAATATATTGGACAAAGGCCAATTGGACATAAGTCTCGGTTACCCGAATCTCTGACCCTGCAGCAGCGAATTGAATGCCTCGACAGGACATCCAGATCCTAACTAAAGATGATTTGCCCACTGTCCCAACCCTCTATAGACAAAACTCAACTCATGTACAAGAGCGATATAGGGTTGTGGTCTATGCAGAAAATTGTGGTTCGTCCTGTACCAGTGTAGAGTCCTTTGAAAAGTGTCAATCAGGTTACTGCAAGGCTTCCGCTAGTGGGTATTACAATCACGTTCGATATCTCCGAGCTCCCTTAAGCCTTGAGGACAATAATAAATTGAGCGAGTCAAGGAAGCGAAATGAATCAAATAAAAAATTCCGAAAAGGACACAAAACTCTGGAATGGACAGGTACTGTGATAGTCGCATTTTCTATCCCCGTGTAGCTTGTGATCATATAGCGGGGCTAATTCCCCAACATTTATCTTCGTCCCGCATCATAGAACGCTAAAGTTTGCTTTGGCATCTTTGATTGACCTCAAATTGACCATCACACACGGCAGCAACTATCGCTTCAAGAGCAGAGGTGAGTAGTGAATTGATGAAATTTTCGGGAAATTGAAAGTACAGACGGTGTACAGCAGAAGGATTGCCCGTCATTGCTAACGCCATCTCTTTAAACTCGATAAATAATGCGGCAA
This sequence comes from Chorisops tibialis, assembly GCA_963669355.1. Lineage (NCBI taxonomy): Eukaryota > Metazoa > Arthropoda > Insecta > Diptera > Stratiomyidae > Chorisops > Chorisops tibialis. Next base: position 128,563,737 of record OY770264.1, read on the forward strand.
CGAACCAGCAAAGTTGATTTTACGGCAACCATCACAATGATGAAGAAATGTTTCGACTGCATTAGAGGTAGGGAAATGGAGCAATATCGCATGTTGCTACCAGCCTTCCTTCCTTCCTTCCTTGCTTTCATCGTTTACGTAATTTTGTCCACTGTGCACAACCTAATCAAATCAAGGATGTGATATATTTCGGATATCGGCATACACGAAGCAATTCAAATTTATCGCGTTATGTATTTACACCATGGCTTAATTAGCTAATCAAGTTGGATGATACATTCTTTGACCAAGGAATTTTTACGAATAGTTGAGGAAAACTCCAAGCAAAGCAATTTTTGAGTTTAGGTAAGGGATCAAGTAAATGATAGTTCAGGGTTGTCGTGAAGAATCTTCATTGGAATTTGTTTCAATTTGCAACAAAATAAAATAATTTAAATTTTGTCAGCACTAGATTTTACTAGCTATATAGCAAATGCACGTGTTCAAAGTAGCACACTTTGACTCACTAGGAGAGAACAATAAGATAAAGTCGGTTCTTAGCAGTTACTCTCGTTAGTAATAGAATAATAGACTGAATCAAAATTCATTTCTTGTGTAACCGGTGTGTAACAGTATCATACAACTTATAGTAAGGAATACTTTAAGCTATAAAAACTGGACTAGCATGAAGTGGGGGCTCGTAAACATTTGTAGTAGCCGTTCAACCGACAACATTTTTGGGCTGATCATACTCTAGATCAAATCTGAGAGCGTTATAAGTTTGCTCTAAAGTTTGCAACGCCAAGAAATAAAGCTCGAAGAAAAAAATTAATGATACAGAAATTAACATTATCACTCAAAAATCTCAAAACCGGATGTTCGTCTGTCCATCTGTTTGTTCGTCTGTCTGTCTGTCTGTCTGTCCGTCCGTCTTTCCGTCTGTTCGCTCTCCAGCTTGAGAACACGTTGAGCTAGAACGTTCAAATTTGGTACACATTGTTTTTAACAAAAATATCGCTTCACCCCTTCTACCCCCCATTCAAAATGACGCATTTGCGAGATTTGACATTAAATCGATTTTCTTGAAAAGTATAAAAGCTGTTGATCTGAAATTTGGAATATATCATTTTTTTACCAATTTCAATCTACGTCATAAAAATTATTCGAATCCCCCTACTCCTTCTACCACCTCTCATATAAACTGCACTTTTTCATGAAATATTATAAACCAATTTACTCAGTACGTATAAAATTTATCGAGCTGAAATTTTGAACAAAATATATATTTAGAATTATTAGTAAGACGAAAAAAATTTAGATGATTGGCTTCAGTCCTTCTATTTCCTTCCATACACAATTTCACAACTTTTCAAAAAGTCAATTTTCCTGAAAAATTTAGATGCTACTGATCTGCGATTGAAAACATATGAAATGCATGATGTTTGTAGTTATTTCTCATACAGACTGCACAATTTCACTAAATCGAATACACTAATTTTCTCAGAACCTATTAAATTTTTGGAACTTTAATTTTCAATAAAACATTCTGATAGCAACTTTAGCTTGATATGAAAAAATTGGGTCAATACCGTTACCCCTTTTACCACTCCGCATACAAAATTTCTTAAAATCAAAAAATATCTCTTCATCTAGAGTATCGGATGATTGGGCTTTACGGCCAATTGAAGTCCTGTTATGTTTTTTTTAATTAACTCCACAGCAAATAGAAACAATATATTTTAGTGTGCTTTTAATGTAGCAACAAACTCAATTAATGAACTTTCAAATGGTTCAAACAATAATAAATAATTCGCAACTTTTTAGCCATTGCAGGTGTTGTTGATTTACTGAAGTTGGTCGAAATCATACTTTTGTATGGGAGGGGGTAGAAGGGCAGGCGCAATCTGAAAACTTTTAACGCAATTCCATTTCAACTATTTTTAAAAATTTTTTCTGCAAAATTTTAAATTAATAACTTTAAATAGTTAGGTTATAATTAATTTCTTAATATTGGTCGAACAGATAGACAGACGGTCAGTCGGAATCGAAGTTTTTGAGCGACAACAAATATTTCTGTACCTTTGGCGGCTCCGTGCGAGCGTTATTTCTTAGCATTACAAACGGTAAGGCAAAAACAATATACTCTCAGATTTCATCTAGAGTATAAACATAACAGGACTACGATTGGGCGTAAAGCCCAATCGTACGATATTCTAGATGAAGGAGAAATTTTTTTGATTTTAATGAATTTTGTAGGGGAAGTAGTACAGGGGTTGACGACATACAACTAATTTTTTCTCATCATGCTAAAGTTGCTATCAAAATGTTTTATACAAAATTTAGGATTCAAAAATTCAATGGGTACTGAGAAAATTAGTGTATTATATTTAGTGAAATTGTGCAGTTTGTATGGGAGGTAGTAGAAGGAAGCGCGATTTCTTAAACACTTTTTCAGAAATAACTATACCTAGTCGTGCCATAAGTTCTGTCACACGTATATGGGCAATTTTTGTATAAATGAAAAAGAGTTTTTGACAAAGGAAAATATATTTTATTTTGGCATACTAATGGAAGTAAAATAAGCAACAAATTATTCAAAGTGGCCGCCTTTAGCCTTAACACAGCTCTTTAATCTGTTGGGCCAGTCATCGATAGCAGTACGCACTGTTTCTAGCGGAAAATTAGCTACTGCTTCTGTCAAAGATCGCTTAAGGCTCTCGATATTTGGGAGTCGTCTCGTGCACACCATGGACTCTAACTCCGCCCACAGTTTGTAGTCCAGGGGATTCAAATCTGGGCTCCCAGAAGGCCATTCCGTCGCCCTTATAAACTGTGGAATATTGGTTTCCAACCACGCTTGTGTGGTTCGAGCTTTGTGGGCTGGCGCAGAATCTTGCTGGAAAACCCAATGTCGATTGTTGAATAGCGTAGAGTTCAGCGGCTTCACACATCCCTCCAGGATGTCCGTTTGATAATTTTTCGCTGCAGTTTTTACGCCTTTTTCGCAAAAATGAAGCTCGGTGACCCCTTCGTAGCTGACACCCCACCATACCATGACTGATGCTGGATGATGTCCTCGCTGTACCCTAGTGGCAACTTGTCGGGCTTCTTTGGAGCTGTGGGCATACACCTTATCATTTTGGCGGTTGAAATGTTCCTCCACCGTAAAAATTTTTTCATCGGTAAACAAAATTTCTCGATGTTTGTTGTTGCCGTACCGCCGAAGGAGCTCTTTCGATCTGGTGCTCCTAATTTGCTTCAACTGCTCAGTCAGCAAATGTCCCGTTGATCGTCGAAAGGCACTCATCCTGAGGTCAGATTTTATGATGCGGGACATACTTCGGGTGGAGATGTTCATCTCTCGAGCCATGATTCGTTGTTTACGAAGCGGATTTCGACGAATTCGACTCTCGACCGCTTTGATGGCAGCAGAAGAACGTACATCACGCGGACGTCCAGAACGAGGTCGATCTTCAATAGTCTGGATCGCGTTATATCTCTGGATCGCACGATACACAAATCTTTGCGTTATTTTTAACGGGCACAACAACTTGAAAATTTCACTCGCGGATTTTCCACACTTATGTAGTGCAATCACTGCAGTTCGGTTTTCTATTACACCCCATTCCATCTTCACACGTTAACGAACACACTTTAAATGACCATCAACTGTCAACAACATTATGACGTTTATAAAACTGGCCGATATTGAAATGTCACTCATAAAATAAAGTTGTTGCCAATGTGAGAAATTATGTGACAGAACTTATGGCAGGACTAGGTAAATATTACGCTTTTGACATGTTTTAAATAGTCGATCTGTAGCATTCATACTTTTCAGGAAAATCGACTTTTTGTAAAGTTGTGATAATAGTCTAACAATTTTTGGCCTTACTAATAATTCCAAATAAATATTAAGTGTTCAATTTCAGCTCGATTAATTTTATGCGCACTGAGTAAATTGGTTTAGAGTATTTCATGAAAAGTGCAGTTTGTATGGGAGAAGGTGGAAGAAAGAGGAGGACTTAAATAATTTTTATACATTATGTTGAAATCATCATTAAATTAATATACTCCAAATCTCAGATCAATAGCATCTACGCTTTTCGAGCAAATCCGTTTAATGTCGAATAGCAAAATTGCGTAATTTTGTATGGGATGTATCGTCTAATTTTTTTGGATCTTACTACTAAAACTAAATATTTTATTAGTGCATAATTTGAGCGTGATAAATTGTATACGTACTGAATAAATTGGTTTAGAGCATTTCAAGAAAAAGTGCAGTTTGTATGGGAGGCAGTGGAAGGAGACGTAGGATGTAAACAATTTTTATACAGTAGATTAAAATTACCATAAAAGTAATATATTTCAAATTTTAGACTAATCGCGTTAATACTTTTTGAGCAAATCCATTTATTGTTGAATTTCGAAATTGTGTCATTTTGTATGGGAGGGGGTAGAAGGGGTGAAACTACTAGTCTATTTTTTTTTGGTCTTACTAATAACTCTAAATAAATATTAAGTGCACAATTTCAGCTCGCTAAATTTTAAACACACTGAGTAAATTGGTTTAGAGTATTTCATGGAAAGTATCGGGTTTTCCAATAGGGACTTGACAACTTTGAATTCAATTTGTGAACGCACCCTTTCACTAATCATCAAACTGGCACTGTCAATCTATTCAATAAACTTAACATTTTTATCATGGTAAAGTACACGAAGGAACAACGTCTGCAAATTATAAAAATTTACTTTGAAAAAAAGTTGTCAAGTCCTTATTGGAAAACCCTTTATGGACTAAAGGGGTTTTCCAATAGAGACTTGACAACTTTGAATTCAATTTGTAAACGCACCCTTTCACTAATCATCAAATTGTTACTGTCAATTTATTCAGTAAACTTAACATTTTTATCATGGTAAAGTACACGTTCTCAAGCTGGAGAGCAAACGGCCAGACGGACGGACGGACGAACCTCAAGCTTTGAAATTTTCGAGTGATTATATGAACTTCTGAATCATTCATTTTTTTCTTTGATCCTTATTTCTTAGCGTTGCAAACTTTAGAGCAAACTTATAATACTCTCAGAATTCATCTAGAGTATAATAAAAATTTACTCACAAAAAATAACTAATAGATAAAAGAATTAGCATACCACTTATTATCATGAATTTATCGTCTATATCTAATAAAATTCTGATTAGAATAACATTAAATAATAGAATAAGACTGTATTTAAAATTTGGCAATAAATTAATCTAATCTAATTTAAGCATAAATAAACTGTTAACAAGTCGGACAAAACTTTATTATTTTTGGGAAAAGTTACAGATACGTGGAAAGTCAATGTGTAGGTTAGAGCGGTTAGGGAAGACTAAGTGAAACGAACCCCTATTGGAAACACTATTCTGTACATTGGCCCTGAAAGTGAAGTCAAAAATGGCGTTCGTCCTTACATCGAGAGCGAGAAACAGTGTCATTAACTGGGAACCAATCTCGGATAGGATTATCGTCGTCAGTCTAAGGACCAATGTCAGAAACGTCACAATTTTGCAGTGTTACGCACCAACTAATCCCACAACTTCTGGTGACAAAGAGGAGTTTTATAGCCAACTGAGTGCCACTTTCGAACGTGTTTCAAGAGGTGATATTATCATCATCTCAGGAGATATAAACGCTCAGGTTGGATCAGATAACACTGGACTAGAACACGTCATGGGGAGGGATGATGTTCCTTGGGTCAACGCGTCACGACCTTGGATTAAGAGACCCGAAAACGGCGAATTGTTGTGGAGTTTTGTAGTAGAGGAATGCAAAGAGGCAGGACTGAAAATAAATGTGCGTAAAACAAAGTAGATGCTCATGGGTTCGAAAGCAAGCACACCGATTGTTCTTAACGGACAGGATGTGGGAGAGGTGCAAGATTTTCGCTATCTCGGAAGCATTGTCAGCGTGGACGGCCGAGCCGAGAAGGATGTTGAGGTTCGGCTAAATAAAGCTCGTCAGGCCTTCGGTATCCTTTCCCCTTTCTGGAGGTTAAGAGAGTTCTCGCTTAGCATGAAGCTGCGAGTTTTTGACGCATGCGTCAAATCTGTGTTGTTATATGGTTGTACAACGTGGGAATTGACCGTTCGACTTACCAAGAAACTACAGACTTTCGTGAACCAATGTCTCCCACGCATTTAAGGAATACTCTGGCTAGAAGTGAACTCCATCGAAGAACTTTGGAGTACAACTGGCCACACTAAAATAGGCATTGAGATTCAAAGGCGGAAGTGGGAGTGGACCGGTCATACTTTGAGGAAACCAGCGCGAAACATCGCTAAGCAGGCTCTGGATTATAATCCTCAAGGAAGACGTCGGGTTGGTAGACCATGTATTGCATGGAAGCGAGCAGGAGGCCAGAGGAATAAACAAGTCCTGGCAACAGCTTAAGGTCGATGCTCAGGATCGCGCCTTGTGGAAGAGAGATGTTTCTGTCCTATGCCCCTATAGGGGGGTCTTAGCTGGAATTTGATTGATTGATTGAAATGAAAGAGGGTTCTTGGGAAGGGCAGTTGCTAATTTAACACTTTGCGGAAACATTCAAAAGCTCCAGTACATACAGGGTGTTTGGTACTCCGTGCATAACCTTGTAAGGGGTTATTCCTGGATATATTTTGAGCAAAAACTTGTTATACGGAGATGGTCAATTTTCAATATCCACGGAGATACAGGGTGATCAAGAAAAGTCCTTCGGACCTGTACCCTCACTCACTCAAAACGCTATATCTTGAAAACTAATAATCACAATTCAAAGTGTTATAGCTTGTTTTTTAGGGAATCAAATTACCTTTCATTTCGTGTAATAGTCCGCATTGTAACTGTATCCAATTCTGAGATATTTGCTTCAGAACACAAATTTTTGACAGTTTGGCCGTCAAAATTCTAAGATCAATGTAGTTTTTCTCTAAAAAACCCATTATAAAAATGTCATTTTATTGTTGTTTTCTTTTGTGTCATATTTTTGCCTACAAAAGACGCATACACTTGAATTGCATAAGTTTTATAGTTTAGAAGAAATTATCATTCCAATAATTTAGCACTTTTGTCAAAAAAGCAAGAATAGGTTGATCAACACTCTCCGCTTGAACTAAAAGAACTTAAGAATGGTTTTTACGGTTTATTTCAAATTTCCTTAATTACAATAAATGTTCAAAATGGCTACCTTCATTTTTAATGCACGCTAAAGCTCGTTTTGCCAGTGTTCTCTTTGTGTTCATACTCCTCAACTGCTGCCTTACTTCTGTTGCTGCCGCATCGATTCTGGTGTTTAGATCCTGCAACGTTACTACTTCCGTTGCGTAGACAAGGTCCTTCATCCGTCCCCATACAAAGAAATCCATAATAGTTAATCAGGGGATCTTGCAGGCCAGTGTATCGGTCCATTTCTACCGATCCAGCGATTGCTATAATTGGAATTTAACCAATCTCTGATCTGTCGGCCGTAATGAGCTGGAGCACCATCGTGTTGGTAAAACATGGAAGCCAATCGTTGCAGTGGCATATCATCCAATAACTCCTGTAGATCATTTGTCAAAAAATGCAAGTAATTGGAACTATTTAAGGTAGGCGGAAGCCTAATAGGACCAATAAAATCGTTGCCAATCACACCTGCCCATAAATTGACACTGAATCTGTGCTGAAATGATGCCTCTCTTCTTGTATGTGGATTGCTCTCAGCCCATGTGTGTAAGTTGTGGAAGTTTGTGATACCGTCCCTGGTGAATTGGGACTCATCCGTCCAAAGAATGTTGCTGATAAAATTCTCGTCACTTATTTGTCGTTCAAGGAGCCAATTGCAAAACTCCATCCTTTTGGGTAAATCAATGGGTAACAGCTCCTGCACTGGTGTGTGGTGGTAGGGATGCAAACGTTCTGCTTTCAGGACACTCCAAACTTTCCACGTAGAGACGTTAAACCGCAATGCCAAGCGTCGTATACTAGTTGATGGATCATTTTGAACTGCAGCTAGGATTCGTTGATGAATTGAATCAGCGATTACCGGCGCAGGATTTGCATTCACTCTGCTTGTCCTAACACTGCCTGTTTCCCTAATCCTTCTGTAAACGTCTTGGAATACTCTCGGGTAAGGTATTCGACGATTGGGAAATCTGTGATGATACAAAGATCGCGCCGCTTGCTCATTTCCCTGACACTCTCCATAGAGGAAAATTATGTCTGCATATTCTTCGTTCGTGAACTCAGGCATTTCGAAATTCTTTTCTAAATTTTAGTGACACCTTGTTCTTTTACAAATTTAACTAAAACTGATAAAAATATGAAGTATGGTTTGCTTTTATAGGCTTTTCATTTTGTTAGGTAACCCATTAAAAAGGTCAAAGTGCTGCACCTAGTTGTGTTGAAACTCATTTTAATTTAATTCATTTTCTCGATAATTTTAATACTACCTAAAGGACATTCATTGATAATTTAAATAGTAATTAAAGGACACAAAGAATATTTCAGTTTAACAACATTTCAGGTAGTTTTTTTAGAACGAGGGTTGGTTTATGGCATATTTTATTTTTAAGCCATATGTATTTTTGCTTATTACCTGGCAAACGGGAAAACCTAAGTCATAAGTATGTGTGCATCTTTTGTAGGCAATAATATGGCACATAAAAAAACAACATTAAAATGACATTTTTATAATGCGTTTTCTTGAGAAAAACTACATTGATCACAGAATTTTGAGGGTCAAAGTATCAAAAATTTGTGGTCTGAAGGAAATACCTCAAAATTGGGTACAGGTACAATACGGACTATTACACTAAATAAAAGATAATTTGATTCCCTAAAAAACAAGCTATAACACTTTGAAATGCGATTATTGGTTTTCAAGATATAGCGTTTTGAGTGAGTGAGGGTACAGGTCCGAAGGACTTTTCTTGATCACCCTGTATCTCCGTGGATATTGAAAATTGGCCATCTCCGTAGAACAATTTTTTGCTCGAAATATATCCAGGAATAACCCCTTACAAGGCTATGTACGGAGTACCAAACACCCTGTATAATCAATATTTCGTTCGTTTGAGTTTTTATGAGGGGAGGAGTGAGGGGGTGGGTGGATGTTAATAGTTTTTTAATTGATTGCTTGAATCACGTGCAATATTCTCTGCATAATATGTCAGTTTCATATACGAAGTTGCGTAGAATTTTCAGGATTCGGTGTATTTTACTTTCACGAAAACAAACATTTGTATGGGAGGGTGTAGAGGAGGTAGGGGAATCGTAAAATTTGTGACGCAATTTTATTTCTTTTCTCTTGTAAGGTGCTTGTACAAAATTTCAAGTTCATAGCTTTTAATTTGTTGATTATTAGTTGACTTAAAATGTAAAGCCCAATCATGTGATACACTAGATGAACGACATTTTTTTTGATTTCGAGAAATTTTGTAAGGGAAAGCTCAAAAATGTGGCTTAGAGCATTTCATGAAAAAGTGCAGTTTGTATGGGAGGGGGATGCAGGAGAGGGAGGACACAAATATTTTTTATATTGTAGATTGGAATTATTATAAAAATAATATATTCCAAATTTCAGACTAGTAGCTATTATACTTTCCGAGGAAATCCGTTTATTGTCGAATTGTGACATTTTGTATGGGTAGAAGGAGTAAAGCTAATCGTCTAATTTTTTTTGGTCTTACTAATAATTTTAAATAAATATTTGGTGGACAATTTGAGCTCGCTAAATTGTATACGCACTGAGTAAATTGGCTTATAGTATTTCATGAAAAAGTACAGTTTGTATGGGAGGGGGTAGAAGGATGGGGAGTACACAAATAATTCTTATGCAGTAGAATGGAATTATCATAAAACTATTATGTTCAAAATTTGAAATTAATAACATTCGTTTAATGACAAATTGCGTAATTGTGTCATTTTGTATGGGAGGAGGTAGAAGTGGAAAGCGAATCTTCTAATTTTTTATTTGATCTTACTAATAATTCTAAAAAAAAGTTCAGTACAATTTCAAATCGATAAATTGTATACGCACTGAGTAAATTGGTTTAGAGCATTTCATGAAAAAGTGCAGTTTGTATGGGAGGGGGTGGAAGGATCGGGAGGATATAGATAATTCTTTTACAGTGGAATCAAATCATCATAAAACTCTTATGTTCCAAATTTCAGATCAATAGCATTTATACTTTTCTAGAAAATCCGTTTATTGACAAATTGCGTAATTGTGTCATTTTGTATGGGAGAGGGTAGAAGAGGTGGAGCAATTTGGCCCGTTCACGAACTTGTCCTTACTTTTTTGTAAAAAACGACGTGCAAAATTTGAACTTTCCAGATCAACGCGTTCTCAAGGTAGAGAGGACACGGACGGAGCCTTATTTGTTGGCGTTACAAACTTTGCGGCAAACTTATAATACTCTCAGATTTCAGCTAGAGTATAAAAATGGTCGAAAAATAATTTTGTATGGGAGGTGGTTGAAGTTTTAAAGGTTTTCGACCAGTTGATATTTGGAAAATTTTTTAAATGCATTCCGCCAATTTTCAAGTTTGCACTTTAAAACTTCACTCAAAAATTTTCAGTTTATGTGTTTTTTCAATGCACGTTAGACCGGGAGGACGGTTTATAACAATTATGGATCAAGTTATTATTATACTCTAGATGAAATCTGAGAGTATTATAAGTTTGCCACAAAGTTCGTAACGCCAAGAAATAAGGCTCGGAGAAAAAAATGAATGATACAGAAGTTCATATAATCACTCAAAAATCTCAAAACCGGATGTCCGTCCGTCCGTCCGTCCATCCGTCTGTCTGTCTGTCCGTCTGTCTGTCCGTCCGTGTCCTCTCTAGCTTGAGAACGCGTTGAGCTAGAAAATTGACTCGCCCCTCACCTCCCATACAAACTGCACTACTTCACTACATCCAATACACTAATTTTTTCAGTACCTATTAAATTTTTGAATCCTAAATTTTGTAAAAAAATTTTGATAGCAACGTTACCGCCATGTGAAAAAATTAGTTCAATGTCGTCACCCCCTCTACCACTTCCCCTACAAAATTTCTTAAGATACAAAAATTTCTCTTTCATCTAGAGTATCGCACGATTGGGCTTTATGCCCAATCGTACTCTGTTATGTTTTTTTTTCTATGTATGTATATCAAATAAATGTATCCACATGCAAAATTTAAACTTTGTATCATTCACCAGATCCGTAAAAAAATCACTCAAAATTTTCAACATTTTTGCGTACCACCTCCCTCCCCTTACACCACCCAACTTAAAATTTTTACCAAAATTAATAACTATGTAGCTCTGTAATCTGAAAATTTTTTGATTTGATATCTGTACTCAGTATTGAGACATAAGGATTTGTAATTTTGAAAAGTGCGCCATTTTTAAAATGCTCCCTATTCACCCCCCCTACTATAATTTCCAAATATTAATTTTTTTCGTATAGCTAGTATAGCTTAATATATGTTTTAAATTTCAATTACATAGCTTAAGAGATCAAATTCCTGTTAAGACCCCCTATAGGGGCATAGGACAGAAACAACTCTCTTCCACAAGGCGCGATCCTGAGCATCGGCTTTAAGCTGTTGCCAGGACTTGTTTATTCCTCTGGCCTCCTGCTCAACTGCTCGCTTCCATGTATTACATGGTCGACCAACCCGACGTCTTCCTTGAGGGTTATAATCCAGAGCCTGTTTTGCGATGTTTTGCTCTGGTTTCCTCAAAGTATGACCGATCCACTGCCACTTTCGCCGTTGAATCTCAATACCTATTTTAGTCTGGCGAGTTGTACTCCAAAGTTCGTCGTTGGAGATCACTTCTGGCCAGAATATTCCTAAAATGCGTCGGAGGCATTGGTTTACGAAAGTCTGTAGTTTCTTGGTAAGTCGAACGGTCACTTTCCACGTAGTACAACCATATAACAGCACGGATTTGACGCATGCGTCAAAAACTCGCAGCTTCGTGCGAAGGGAGATCTCTCTTAACCTCCAGAAAGGGGAAAGGATACCGAAGGCCTGACGAGCTTTATTTAGCCGAGCCTCAACATCCTTTTCGGCTCCGCCGTCCATGCTGACAATGCTTCCGAGATAGCAAAAATCTTGCACCTCTTCCACATCCTGTCCATTAAGAGCAATCGGTGTGCTTGCGTTCGAACCCATGTGCATGTACTTGGTTTTACGCACATTTATTTTCAGTCCCGCCTCTTTGCATTTAGAATGCAACGAGCGAACATTTGACTCTAAGTCCGAACGGGTATGTGCAAGCAAACACACGTCATCAGCATAATCAAGGTGACTTAAGATGTTAAATAGTCTCCATTGAAGACCTTTACCTTCCCCACCTTCCAGTGCAGCTTTCAAGATGTCATTTATTACCACCAGAAACAGGGCTGGTGATAATATGCAGCCTTGTCTGACACCCGTTCGCACAGGAAAGCTCTCGGACAGCTCTCCTCTATGCAAGACGCGACACCTTGCATCTTCGTAGGATTCTTTAATCATAGCTATGACCTTATTTGGAATACCTCTCCTACGCAAAGCATTCCATATGTAATCTCGCTTAACGCTGTCGAAAGCCTTCTCGAAGTCCACAAACATGAGATGTAGTGGCGAACCCATTTCGGCTGACTGCTCTAATATTATCCGTAGGGTATTTGTGTGGTCGGTACAAGACGACCCTTTACGGAATCCAGCCTGATAAACTTCGAGAGTGCTCTCGACGACATCACTAATCCTATTGAGAATTACCTTAGCCATAATTTTTGATACGGCAGTAAGTAGACATATACCACGCCAATTGCCACAATCCCGAAGGTCGCCCTTCTTCGGAATTTTCACAATGACGCCCTCCTTCCATTCAGTCGGATATCTTCCATCATTCCACACCTTAGTGAAGAGTGGGAGGAGTATATCGGCTGTTATTTCCGGGTCCGCTTTGAGGAGTTCGGTTGGTAGTCCGTCTATACCTGGAGCTTTCCTTCCCGCCATTGACCGAATGGCGGAAACTATCTCTTCCTTATCTGGGGGATCGTCCCTAATAGAGGATTGTTGCGGTTGGATGTTTGGAAGTTGTTCTGTTTCCGGAATATCTTCATCTGACAAGATGTTCAAAATATCAGAGAAATATTCCTTCCATCGTCGCAACTGGTGTTCACTCATATTAAGGAGAGTTCCGTTGACATCTCTCACCAGGTGGTTGGCGGTGAAATTCCTGTTCGTCAACTGTTTCATGATTTTAAATAGTGAACCCATATCCCCAAGGTAAGCCGCAGATTCTGCCTTAAGAGATAGTTGAGATATTAATATTTAAGTGTTTTTCTTTGCACTCCCTAACCCTCCCCTTACAATAATTAGCCACTCCCTAAGTTGTTTCTAATGTAACTATATACCACCTTAATGGTTTCAAAATATGAATTTTTTACGATAAGTAATTTCGAAGATATAATCATTTGAAAAAAAAATTCGGCTGACAATTTGTCCTCTTCGGATGCCAATGGGTAAAAAAATTAAATTATTTTTAAAGTTTGTCCCACAATCCTCTTCATACTCTGCTGATTTTCAGCTTCCTGTCTGCAGTTTTGATGGAGTATTAGCAAGTGTAGTTTTTGACTCTTTTCAATGATATAAGACAGATAATGGAGCTCACTTACCCAATCAACAATCCACTCAAAAACGCCGGACGCGTACGGTGGGACGGGTTTTTTTTTTTGCATTTTTGGCTAATTTAGTCATTTTTTTTTCTGTGTCGATTACAATACTTTATTATTAGAATAATAAAGTAAAATTAGGTACCCTGAAAAATTCCGGGCTAAAAACCCTATGACCTTAGCTTTGAATTCAAGTTGGCCCGGATGCAAAATGAGTACGGATCTTGATAGTGGAAATAATTACGAACTTTGATTTGAAATGTGTGATAAATTTACTATTTCTAAATAAATTGTTCATATTACCCCAGGTCCCATCTCTTAGGTCGTGTTAGGTTAATTTTTACAGTAATAATATCAATTCATCCCGGGCTCCTATGTTGCCACCCCTGTCTTGGTCCCAATTGGTAATACGACTTCGTTAATAGATATTTATATGATCAGGAGTAGAAGCACAAGTCGAAAGTTCCTTTCAAAAATTATTGGGAATAAATTTAATCTATGTTCTTAGCTGAAAATATTAATTCTATGTGTACGACTAAAAAAAAGAACAACAATATCTGCACCATTAGTTTGCTTCAGATTTACCTTGTTTTAACTAATGCAATCTCAGGATTGCCGTACTTAGCCTTCTACCTATCTGAATGGTCTATTGAATGTTTTTCATTTCATGAAAGCGCATTTTATTCTTTAACAGTACAAGATTTTTCTATCGTTAAATAGGTATGCAGAAAATACTGTCACTTCATACCTATTTCATTAAAAAAAATTGTATCATGATAATAATGTTGCAAGACTTCTTTTCGATTCTCGGTTACCTTGCAATTGCGAGATTGTTATCTCAAACTCCTTGCGACAGTATAGGCTAGGAAAATGGAGTCGGAATAATTACAATGATGCATTTCCCAGAATGACATTTTTTTTTGCTACTTATCAAAAGGATTACCGAGAATGTGCTGTAACTTTAGCTTATATGGTCCTTGACTAAGCTTATACATGAGAAAGTGGAAAAGTAGAATTTACCATTAAGGCGGTGTTTGAATGGGACGCGCTTAAAAACTTTTATTTCCATTGTTCAATAATATTTTATCCTTATGTTTTAGTGATGGAAAATTCCCTGTTTTTATAAAAGTGTTTTAATATTTCAGGTATCCATCATGTGCTACGGAATATTGCTCTCCTAAGTAGAAAGTTCAATAAACTTTATATTTCATATATAAACGGATTGTTTTTTTTTTTCTTACTTAAATGAAACTATGAATTTTTCGCAAAAGAGTATGAAAACCATGTTACAATACTCCTCGAGTTATGCATTATTAATATCAAACATAAAATAAAACATAACAGGGCTACGATTGCGCTTAAAGCTAAATCTTACGATACTCTAAATGAAATAGAATTTTTTTTTGGTCCTAAGCAATTTTGAATCGGGAGTGGTAGAAGGGGTGATATTATTGAATTGATTTTGTTCCCATCATGCTAGAGTAGATATAAAAATGTTTTGTACAAAATGTAAGCTTCAAAAATTGAATAAGTACTGAGAAAATTAGTGTTAGATTTTGTGAAATTGTGGCGTTTGTATGGGAGGTGGTAGAAGGAGTCAATTGATTTAAGTGATTTTTTTAGAAATAACTATGAATATCATGAAATTGGCATCTCTTAAATTTCACATTAGTAACATTCATACTTTTCAAGGAAATCGATTTTTTGTGAAGTTGGGTAATTGTATCATATTGTATGGAAGGGGGTAAAAGTAGTAAAGCTAATTAGTTAATTTTTTCTGACCTTAATGATAATACCAATTAAGTATTTAGTACAAAATTTGAGCTCGATATTTGTTATATGTACTGGGAAAATCGGTTTAGAGTGTTTCATGAAAAAGTGCAGTTTGTGTGGGAGGTGTTGGAAGGAGTAAAGGGATCCAAATAATTTTCAAATTTTATACTGTATATCAGGTTTATGATATAAATAATATGTTCCAAATTTCAAATCATTAGCTTTGATAGTTTTCAAGAAAACTTGATTATTGTAAATGATTGAAAATGAGTCATTTTGTATGGGAAGCGGTAGAAGGGGTGGAGCGGTTTGGCCCGTTCACGAACTTGACCTTACTTTTTCGTTAAAAACGACGTGTACAAAATTTGAGCTTTCCAGCTCAACGCGTTCTCGAGCTAGAGATCGAATAGGCGGATCGACAGACGGACGGACAGATGTGTCCATCCGGTTTTGAAATTTTTGAGTGATAATATTAACTTTTGCATCATTCATTTTTTTCTCCGAGCCTTATTTCTTAGCGTAACAAACTTTAGATAAACTTATAATATTCTCAGATTTCATCTAGAATATAAAAATGGAGCAAGAAGGTAGGCCGATATGAGCTATCTAAATAATATTGTATTTCTTCTGTATGGCCCTACTTAAGTGCATTATTTTACGGCGTTGGTCTAGATAATCTAATCTAATCTATGTACTTATGTTTTCTGAAAATTCCACAAGTGCTTTGTCAGAAAGGAAATATAGTTCTCAGTGACTCTGCACATATTTATGTATGTAACTGTGAAATAAACATAAAATACGTCGTCAAAGGTATATGTAAATACATGTTGAATGCCTTAGGACAGCAGTATTTATCCGACTGCCCGTACACTACTAGTACCACAACACAAGCATATGTTTTCGTATTTGACAGCATCAATAATAGGTATTTCAATATTGGTCTAAATGCAAGGGCTGGTTTTGGTTTCTAGTAAGAAAAAAAGTTTAAAAAATTCAACAATCCATCCTTGTCTCTAAAATCGGTAAAATGCTGGGACCCCTTGTAGCAAGCCATTGTGTTTCAGCTTTCGAGAGATCTTTTCATGTTTAGGTACTAACTGCACAATATTGTGAAAAAATAGCTCTTTCGCACTTTCAGCGTGAAAAAAAAGTTGTTGTTCTGTTCTTAGTTACAGAGACTTCGCAACGTAGTGACCCACGATCGTATAGGGCCGCAATAGGCACTGTAAGCTATCTACTTTAGTTAGCGATCTGTCAGCAAGTTTATCTCTTATTCAAACAATCAAATTCATATTAAGATATAGAGCATACGAGTAGAGACAACACGCTTTCAAAATAGTCAGTAGCATCCAGTACAATTGAAACACATAACAGAACTCTGATTGGGCTCAAAGCCCAATCATTTGATACTCTAGATGAGATGGAAATGACTTTAATATACCGGAAAATATGTCATCTCAAATTCTTTCGAATAGTGAATGGAGACTTTTGCATTGGAGGTGGTAGAAGTAGAGGGGGAGGTTTGTATTTTTCGTATATGACACCGAACATGCAAAATGGTTTTTGCTGAATTTAAAGTTTTTAGTTTTCATTATTTTTAAAGAAATTGGTCATAGTTTTCCTGAAATTGTGGCATTTGTATGGGAGGTGGCAGAGGAAGTGGAGCGTTTAAAATGATTTTGAAACTGCTTATCATCATCCTTATCACCATGCTTTGATTCAATTTCAAAGTCGATAGCTCTCATATACTTGAAGGAGAAATGCTTCTCTTGAATTCATAATACAGATATTTGTATGGTAGTTGGTAGAAGAAGTGAAGTGCATCTGATAATTTTTTCTAACACTTATTTCAATTATTAAGAAACGAATTCTGGCAAAATTTGAAGTTTGTACTTTTTATAGTTTGAATGGAAATTGATAAAATGCATTTAACAAAAATTATACATTTGTATGGGAGGGGGTAGAAGGAGTGTACGGATCAAAACAAAATTCTCGTTATTGATATTTCTATTTTTATACTTTATGCAAAATATCAAGTTGATAGCTTTACCAGTTTCGAAGAAAAATAATTTAATTTAAATTTCAAAATTTCGTGAAATTTGTATGGGTAAGTTGATAATTTTTTCAATTCTGATTGGAATTATAATAAAATTAGTTTTGGCAAAAATTCGTTTTTATAACTTTGCTAGTTTCAATGAAAATCGAAAAACTGCATTTTTCAAAATTATGCATTTGTATGGGAAGGGGTAGAATGAGTGACGGGATCAGATCAATATTCCGTCATATTAATGACATCTATATCATAATACTTTGACCCAAATTTCAAATCGATAGCTTAAATAGTTTCAAAGAAAAATCAATTTCTGAAAATTTCAAAATTTCGTGAAATTTGTATGGGGTAGAAGGAGTGGCCCATTCACGAACTTAAAGTTTCTTTTTTGCTAAAAATGACACACAACAAATGTCAGAACGATATTTATTTATTTATTTCAAATTCATCAAAACAATGATTACTTACAAAATATTGTTACAAAGAAGTACGTAAAAAATACATCATACGAGTATCCAATTTAAAACAATCAACAATTACAAATTATTTATCGCATAAAGCTGACTTTAACTGCATGCTAGATAAATTATAATCAATACGGTGGTAATTATTGTTGAAAATACGCGAAAGAGATGCGATTGGTTCGTTTTGTCCGTAGTTGGTGCGATGATGAGAAATGTGGAGTGGCACATAGTTTCTCAAGGATCGACGTGGAATACTAAAAGTTATGGCTTCGAGCAAATATGGGGAGTCAATTTCTCCTAAGATTAATTTAAATACAAAAGTCGCCCTAATCCGTCTATTCTCAAGCGACTCTAGAGAAAGGAGTTTTAGGCTCTGTTCGTAAGGAGGAAGACGCAACGTATCAGACGAAGGAAGGTCTCTTAGAGCGAACCTTAAGAATCTTCGCTGTACAGACTCAATCCTACTCTTATGTTCCTCGTAATACCGACCCCATACCTGACACGCATACTCCAGAATAGAGCATACAAAAGTGCAGTATAAAGTCTTAGTTATATAAGGATCATTGAAGTCCTTGCACCATCTTTTAACGAAACCCCAAACGGAGTTGGCCTTGCTGATTATGTAGTCAATATGATCGTCAAACGTAAATGCGGAAATAAAATATACACCTAGATCCAGTACCTTATCTGTCTGTTGTAGTGTGCTACCGTCTAGGACATAGTCGAAATGTATGGGAGATTTGGTCCTAAAGAATGAAACGCTTGCACATTTACTAATATTCAAAGGCATACAGTTTAATGGACACCAGTCAAAAAAACGTTGCAAATCACTTTGAAGCAATGCGCAGTCATTCTGATTCGAAATATCGCGAAACAATTTCGCTTCGTCAGCATAGAGCAAAATTTTCGAGTGGGAAATAGCCGAACTCACGTCGTTAATAAATAAAATAAATAACAGTGGTCCTAGATGGCTTCACTGTGGCACACCAGATGTGTTGGGTATAGCAGAGGAATAAACACCTCGAAAAATCACTTTTTGGGTACGATTAGATAGGTAAGATCTGATCCAATCTATGAAAATAATAGCGCGTATAGCTTGTAGGCAAGAATAGTATGGTCAACTTTATCAAAAGCTTTGGTAAAGTCGGTATATATGCAGTCAACCTGCTTACCGTCTTCAATAACAGGAATAGTGAAATTGGAAAATTCCATCAGATTTGTTGTGGTCGACCTACCTTTGGTAAACCCATGTTGGGTAGGACTAATGATTGATTTACAATGAAAATTCATTATATCACAAACAACAGCCTCGAACAACTTAGGTATGCAAGAAAGATTAGCAATAGGACGATAGTTACACACATCACTTCTTTTACCTTTCTTAAGCAATGGTCTGATAGTGGAGTATTTCCACAAACTAGGAAATATCCCCGAACTGAGAGAAGCGTTAAATATATGGCATAAAGGCAGAACCAGAGAGGTACTACAACGCTTTAATACGGCAGCAAGGCTGCCGTCTGGACCTCTGGAAAAACTATCCGTAATGCTTGAAATAAACTTTAAAATGGTCGCTTTCTCAATATGAAGATCTTTCATCTCTAATGAGGTAGAAGGAAATTTCGATATGTAATGGAAATCCTCAGGACTAATCGTACGATTTAAGGTAGTGAAAGCAGTACGGAAATGGTCAGCAAAAAAGTTGCTTATAACTAAGGGGTCATCACTGACTACACCGTCGAAAGACATAGAAGCGGGATAACCGTCGGTGCGCCTTTTGGAATTCACAAAATTCCAGAATTGCTTAGGCTTATCCTTGATTGATCGCTTAATTTTACTGACGTAATTATTATACGCCGCAGTAGACTGACTAACGAACAAATCACGTAGCTCAGAGTAAAAAATGTAGTCCGCATCGGTTCTCGAGAGACAGTACGACTTCCATGCTTTAATTTTTAAATTTTTCAAATGAGTCAAATCGTCATCGAACCATGGAAATCGTTTTACCTGCTTCTCGTGGGTGAACGGTACACACCGTGTAAAGTAAGTAAAAAGCGCGGTGTAAAAATTTGAAGTAGCTATTTCAACATCTTGTTCTTTAAGAACGCGCGACCAATCGCATGATAGTATGTCCTGGTTCAAAACAATAAAATCAGCTTTACTAATTATAATAATTAAATTGATATGATACTTCTTTAGCAACGTTACTTTTTGCACTTGAATCCAAATGAAAAATTGCGTGAAGCGCAGGATGAAGTGCGGATTCTGGCAGTAGTGGAGCAATACAATGGCTAATAGTCATGCTGCTTGAACTCGAAGAAAAAATTAGGTCCAAGTACCTTCCAAAACTGTTGGCTATATGATTGGACTGAACTAAACTTGTCGATAGCATGCAGTCCAAAAAATGTTGGTCTTGCCGAGAAGCCTTTCCAGTGAAAGATGGCATTAGGCAATCGTCATCTTCGGAGCGACACCATGTCACATAAGGTAGATTAAAATCTCCGAAAATAAGCAGCTCATCGGAAGGACGCATAAGATCGCAGATTCTCTCAGTGGCATTATAGACGGACTCGTAGACGCTAGAATCACTTGATGTTGAGAGGTAGGTAGTGATGATATAAAGCTTTCTATCTCCAATTGCAAGAGCCACGCAGACAAACTCAATTCCACTGGATTCAGGAACCTCGATGGTCGTAGCGGAGAATTTCTGATGAACAGCACAGAGTACACCGTCCCCAACTGGTGCGTCAAGGAGATCGAGGTGACGATCACGACGAAAAACTTGATAGTCGGAGTCAAAAAGTTCAGCATCCTTAAAATTGGCACAAAGCCAAGTTTCAGTTATACATATGACGTCGAAACAGGATGCAGCAGCTGCGACGTAAAGTTGTCTCGTTTTAGAACGCATGCCGCTTACGTTGTTGTAATAAAAGAGATGTTATCGAGTTTTTTGAGTTTTTTGATCCAGAGGTGCGATGAGCTTTGCGACGAAGCGGCAGGAATTCGCGTACAATTGCAGACGGTGGCCAACAGTTTGAGCCAACAACAGCTTCGAAACACGGTATCGGTAAAACAATCCTGAACGAAGCAACGCGAGAATTACCATCTCGCGCGGCCTGACCGATTTTTTTGCATGATATCGATCCAAGTGTGGCAGTAACATGACTATGTTCAAGGATAGTCGCGATATTTTTTGATAGCTCAAAGCGTTCGAGAGTTATGCTATAGACAGACGGACAGACAGTAACTCGGAATCGAAGTTTTTGAGCGACAACAAATATTTCTGTACCCTTGGCGGCTCTGTGCGAGCATTATTTCTTGGCGTTACAAACGGTAAGGCAAACACAATATACTCTCAGATTTCATCTAGACTATAATTAGCAGCTGGAGGCCGCGGTCTTTGGATCGAGACGATTGGAGGCGACGACTTCAGGAGGTCAGGGCCCGATTTGGGCTGTCGCGCCATTGATGATGAGTCCAGGCTTATCAATCTCAAAAAACTAATCCTGAATAAAAAACAAAGTGGAGGATATTCTAAAATTCAGCAAGAGTGATATTAGTACTCTAATTTTAATTTTAATTACATTACACCGATTGATGGACTGAGTTTGGGAAATCAGGAGTGTTTGAAAAGACCGGAAATAATTAAAAATTAATTATATAAGTATTTTATTAAATAAACAAATATTTCTATAAGGAGAAATTATTTTTATTTATTTATTTTTTGACTTATTCAGTAATATCAATAAAGGGGCCTTAGGCTACCGACACACGATGCGAGTTAATATATATTATCTCGCTTTTCGATATTACTAGTGTCATTATCCTATATATAATTCGGCCTACTTATATCAAAATAGGAAGTTAATATATATTAACTCGCATCATGTGTCGGTAACCTTACAAAATGTACTTTCATTTCGTAAAAATACGCGTGCAAGGCACGGGTGAATGTGCTTGTAAATAATGTCTAAAAACATTGATCCGATCCCATTATTCCTGCTCAATTTAGAAAAATTAATTTCTTTGATTTTCATTGAAATTATCAAAGCCAAAAAGACAATTTTCTCCAGTTGCATATATCTATTATAATTGCATCCAATTTTTAATTTCTTAAAAATTATCACTTTCATCACTCACTTAACGTCGAAAAATTATGTTGTGGTCCACTCCTTCTCATGCAAATTGATTTTGTTTTTTTAGTTTATTACAGCTACATATGTAAAATAATATAAAATATACACAGATAATTTACTAAGCTAGCTACCCACAAAAGCGAAGCTTGAAAGTGAGAGCCGTAGAGATATCAGCCATTCATCCTTTTCAAGAAAATCAATTTTTTGTGAAGTTGTGAGACTGTGTCGTATTGTATGGGAGGGGGTAGAAGTAGTGAAGCTAATCAAATATTTTTTTCTGATCTTAGTGATAATACTAATTTAGAATTTATTACAAAATATGAGCTCGATAAATGTTATATGTTCTGAGAAAATCGTCTTAAAGCATTTCATGAAAAAGTGATGTTTGTATGGGAGGGGGTGGAAGGAGAGGGAGGACTCCAATAATTTTTCTACTGTAGATTTATATTATTATGAAAGTGATATATCCAAAAATTCAGATTAATAGCTTTTACACTTTCCGAGTAAATCCATTTATTGTCAAATTGCGAAATTGTGTCATTTTGTATGGGAGGGGGTAGAAGGGGTGAAGTTAATCGTCTAATTTTTTTTGGCCTTACTAACAATTTTAAATAAATACTTGGTGCAACATTTCAGCTAGCTAAATTTTATACGCACTGAGTAAATTGGCTTAGAATAATTCATGAAAAGTACAGTTTGTATGGGAGGTGGTAGAAGGAGGGGTAGGACACACATAATTTTTATACGGTAGATTGATATTATCATAATAGTAATATATTCAAAATTTCAGGCTAATAGCCTTTATACTTTTCGAGCAAATCTCTTCATTGTCAAATTGCGCAATTGTGTCATTTTGTATGGGAGGGGGTAGAAGGGGTGGAGCGATTTGGCCCGTTCACGAACTTGACCTTACTTTTTTGTCAAAAACGACGTGTACAAAATTTGAACTATCTAGCTCAACGCGTTCTCAAGCTAGAGAGCGCACGGACGGACGGACAGACGGACGGACATCCGGTTTTGAGATTTTTGAGTGATAATATTAACTTCTGTATCATTCATTTTTTTCTCCGAACCTTATTTCTTAGCGTTACAAACCTTAGAGCGAACTTATAATACTCTCAGATTCCATCTAGAGTATAAAAAGAGAAACAAATCAAAAAAAAAATTTATTAAAAGGAAGAGAAACAAATCAAATTCAATCAGAAAAAAGGAAATGAAAAGAAGAGAAATAAAAAGAAAATTGAATTCATGATTTCATCAAATAATGCTGGATTGTCCCATATAAATTTTCTGAGCATGATTTTGCAGTTGCTAGTATCGATGAGTTGTCTTATACATATGTAACCGAATTTCATTGTGCAGTTTTGGTCTGATAACGCTTGGATGTCTAAAAGTACTGGATTTCTTAATTACTCTAATCGCAAATGGCATAGCGCTGACTACGAATGCTGTAATTAAACTGTTGGAGTAGAAATTTCGATATATTCAGTAAGAACAAAAAGTTTACGAATATTCAATACATCAAATTCCTGAAATGCCCGAGGAGTTGAATAGAATTTAGATGTTTTTAAACAAATTTTAATTACTCTTGCTTGTAAGCTATGTAAAGGCTTAATCGTTGAAGAATATAGAGATCCCCAAATCAAAATTCCATATTGCAATATCGATTGAAAAATCGCAAAATATATCATTTTTATTTGCCCTTACGAAAGAATATCACGAAGTTTTAGCATTTTGTACACAGTTTGTTTGAGCTTTGTACAGATATTTGACACTTGCTTTTTCCACTTGAGCTCAAAGTCAATAACAATTCCAAAGTACTTTATTTCTTTGACTATTTTTATTTGTATGTCATTAATTTTTAGGGGATGATTTATAAGATCTCTATTTTTACCAATTTGTCTTTTCTATATTTAGGGCTAGCCTGTGAAAACACAGCCAGTTACATATCATGGTCAAGTCTTGCTGCATTTTAGAGAAAGCATCATTCTAGTCGTTGCCATTATATAATATCACTGTGTCATCAGCACAAGCAACAACGTGCCCCATAACAGAACGATCCTCAAGTCTACAGAGATCATTTATATGTACAAACCAGAAACAATAAGGGACCTAGAACTTTGCCTTGAGTACTTAAGCTATCGTCAATCTTTGCACTTTGTGTTCTATCTTTTAAATAGGATTTTAATAAAGCAAGTACTTTTCCTCGCAGGCCTATATTCTATAGCTTGCAAAGTAGTAAATTGTGGTCGGCGGTGTTGAAGGCTTTTTAAGGTTAGGAAACACAGCTAGATCCTTTTTGTCATTTTCTAGGCCATTGTTTATGAAATTTTTGACATCATATAGCGCATCCGATGTGCTTTTACTAGATCTAAATCCATATTGATTGGATGTTACGAAATAGTTATTATACAGATGATCGATTATCCAGGTTTTGATGCACTTCTCGAAAATTTTCCTCACGGATGATAGAAGAGATATTAGGATCCAATTTTTCTTTATCCTCATACATTGGAGTAACAGTAGCAAGATCGAGGCGCTGTGGAAATATGCCTTTCAGTCGAGATTGGTTGAAAATAAAACAAAAAGGCGTTACAATAGTTTGGCACATAGCTTTGAGGATTTTTGAGGTAAGGTTATCGAGACCTCGAGCTTTATAATTTGACGAATTCCCAACATAAAAGAGGATTTCATTATTAATGTTGAAAAGATGTCTCCCAATTTGGCTTTGTGTAAACAATAATGGTGCTACATTTTGTGAGTTCGATATTTCCTCACCAACATTTATGAAATGGTGGTTTATTGATTTTCATATCTGGCTTCTATTAATAATGATTTCATTATTACAATTCCTTATTTCTTCGATTTTGTTCTAAGCTTTACTCTTGTCAGTTATTTCATTGATTTTTTGCACACAATACTTATTGGGATCGTTTTTAGAAGATTCTATTTCTCTCCTATAATAAAAGATCTTTGCGTTTCTAATAACCAAACTTAGATGATTTCTGTATAATTTGTGAAAATTCAAAAGTCTTCCATTAAATGGTTGGCGTCTTGCTAGTTGCGATAGTTTATTTTTTCGCCTATTGGATTTTAAAATACCATGGGAGCCGAGACCTTTATGGGAAACAAATTCATTTTCAGACCACTACTAGTAATTTTACTTGATCGACTGATTGCATACCAGTATTAACGTCTTCCTAAGAATATAAGCTTGACCAATTTTCCTTAAGTAAAATGTTGCTGGGAATGTTACTATCAACCTTTGAACATATTACATTTTTTTATAAGGATTTGATTTAATTGTGGTATTAAAAGTAAGTTATAACAAGGCACTAAAATGATCCGTTACATTCGATTAATATATTGCAGTTGTAAAAGTGATATCTTCAGACTTTCTGAAAAATATATGATCAATGCATGAAGGGTTTATACTAATAGCTCTAGCTGTGCCGGATAGATACTCATTAAAATCAAAATTAGACAGATTATCCAAGAATTCGGCACCTGATGACGATAGTTTAGGCTGTAAAATATTTATATTAATATACCCCACAATTAAGTGGTTTTTATATCGTCTGGTGGAAAACAAATAATCATGCAATGAATTTATAAGATTGGTTGGATTTTGACTAGGCGATCTGCATATACTTGCTAGACAAATGCTTCTATTACTTTATTATTTTAACTAGCGATCGCTTGTAATCTTAAGAATTTTTGTGTGGGGAGTGATAGAAGGGATGACTGTACTAAATTAATTTATTTCACATCATGCTAGAGAAGCTATAAAAATACCTTACACCAAATTTAACCTTGAAAAACTGAATAGGTAACTTGAGAAACTTAGTGCATTGGATTTAGTGAAACTGTGCAATTTGTATGGGAGGTGGTAGAAGGAGTGGGGGTTTTTGGTAATTCTTCTAGAAACAACCATAATTACCATGCAATTGATATCTTTTAAATTTCAGATCACTTAGATTTACACTTTTCAAAAAAATCGAGTTTTGCAAAATCGTGGAATTGTGCCACATTGTATGGGAGGGGTACAAAGGAGCTAATCGGTTAATTTTTTCCCGATAGTAATAATAGTACTCATTAAAGATTTAATGCAAAAATTTGTATCGATCAAAGTTATACGTACTGAAAAAATTGGTTTAGAATATTTCATGAAAAAGTGCAGTTTGTATAGGAGGTCGTGGAAGGAGTGGAGGGTTTTTAGTTATTTTTTGAAAAGCAATTACAATTATCATTCAATTGATATGTTTTAAATTTCAGAACAGGAACATTCACACTTTTCAAGAAATTCGAATTTTCGCAAAGTCGTGGATTTGTGTCAGATTGTATGGGAGGGGGTAGAAGGAGTAAAGCTAATTGGTTAGTTTTTTCTTGATATTAATAGCAATGCTAATTAAGGATTTAATACAAAATCTAAGCTTGATGACAGGTATAAGTACTGAGAAAACTGGAGTATAGTATTTCATGAAAAAGTTTGGTTTGTATGGGAGGTGGTAGAAGGAGTAAGGGGATTCAAACTTTTTATACACTTGAAGATTGCATTTACAATAGAAATAATATATTTTAAATTTCAAATTAATAACTTTCATAGTTTCCATGAAAATTTGATTATTATAAGTTTTTGAAAATGAGTCCCTTTGTATGGGAGGGGGTAGAAGGCGTGGGGGGAGTAAAATAAAACCTTAAGCAAATTACTCCCCGAGGTAGACCTAATAAACTGTGAAAGTTTCATTGTAATCAGTGCAGCGGTTTTTGCGTGAAAGCCGGAAAGACAGACAGACAGAGAAATTTTTTAAAAACTTTTGATTCTGCGTAGTTATTGCTAAAATGAAGCAAAAAACTTATTTATAGCCATTTCTAAACAAATAACAGACAGAAACTACAATTTTTATTATATAGATAGATAATAAAGTACTGTGATCGACTTGGAAAAAAAAAATTTGCTACCCTGAAATTTTGTGTTTTCGCGTTTCGTGACCTAAAAATGCAAAAAAAAAAAAAATCCGTCTGTCTGTACGCCGTCCGCCGTACGCCGGTGTGTACGCTCAGCACACATTAACTCCCAAACCCTTCAAGATAGAAAGGTCATTTTTGGCGGGATTGTAGATAGTTGCGGATCTCAGCCGGATACCCATTTTGGAGGGTGTACGGGTTCAGGGGGAGGCGGGGGAGCGCTTAAACCGAAAAATACGAATTCAAATATCTCAACCATGGTAATAGCTAGGAAACTAAAACTCAACATTCATATAGAGGGGCTTATGGGACAACTTTTAAAAATAAGTTAATTTTTTTATCCATTGGGGTGCGAAAAGGGGGGGCTAAGAACAAATTGTCAGCCGAATTTTTTTTTTCAAATGATTATATCTTCGAAATTACTTACCATAAAAATTGATATTTTGTGACCATTAAGATGGTATCAAGATCTACTAGAATCAGTTTAGGTAGAAGCTAATTATTCTAAGGAGGAGGGTCAGGGGGGTTGCAAAGAAAAACACTTAAAAATTAATATTTCGACTGTCTCTTAAGCTATGTAATTGAAACTTGAAATGTATACTAGGCCTTCCTAGCGACATATGAAAAAAATATAACATACATATATAATAGTATTGGTGGGGGAATGGAGAGCATTTCAAAAATGGCGCACTTTCCAAAACTACAAATCACCAAATCTCAAAATTGAGTACAGACATCAAATCAAAAATTTGTCAGATTGTAGAGCTATATAGTTTTTAATTTTGGTAAAAAATTTAAACTGTGGGGTGTAAGGGGAGGGAGGTGGAACGCGAAAATGTTGAAAATTTTGAGTGATTTTTTTATGGCTCTGGTAAAAGATACAAAGTTTAAATTTGCACATCGACACATCTATTTAATGTACACAGAAAAAAAATAATAATTTGTTCAAAATTGTTACGCATCGAAGTGGCGGTCAACGTGCACAAAGTGTTTCATGTGCAATGAAAAAACACATAAACTGAAAATTTTTGAATGAAATTTTTAGGTAGAAACTTGAAAATTTGCAAAATGCATTTAAAAAAAATGTCTAAGAGTTTGAAATATGAACTGGTTGAATACCTTTAAAACTTCTACCCCCTCCTATACAAAATTATTTTTTCGACCATTTTTAAGAAATCAATTACCACCTAACTATTAAATGCTATGAATTTGAAATTTTGCACACGAACTTATAAAAATAGTTGAAATGAAATTACATTAAAAGTTTTGAGATAGCACTTGCCCTTCTACCCCCTCCCAATGATTTCGACCAATTTCATTAAATCAACTAATAACTAACAAATTAAAAGCTACAAACTTGAAATTTTGTACAAGGACCTTACAAAAGAAAAAAAATAAAACTGCATCGCAAATTTTACGATTCTCCTACCTCCTCTACCCCCTCCCATACAAATGTTTGGTTTCGTGAATTTAAAATACACCGAATCCAATGATAATTCTATGCAACTTCGTCTATGAAACTGACATTCTATACAAAGAATATTGGATTTGGTTCAAGCAATCAATTAAAAAACTATTAACATCCACCCACCCTTACTATCACCCTCCCTCCTCCCTTCATAAAAACTCAAACTTGCATAAATAAACGAATGAAATATGGAGCTTTTGAACGTTTCCGGAAAGTGTTAAATTGAGTACTGCCCTGTCCAAGAAGCTTCTTTCACTTAGTCTTCCCTAACCACTCTAACCTGCATATTGACTTTCTACGCATGCGCATTTTGTCCCGAAAATAATAAAGTTTCGCCCGACTTGTTGGCAGTTTATTTTTCGGTAATTTCAATTCCAGGGATAGAACATTTTAGTTTAAGATTTGATAGTCAAGACGTTTATTATTCCAATTACTGCGCACATAAACAGCAATTCCGTCCCATGGGGTGATGTGGCTACTCTTATTTTGTAAATTAAAACCGTCAGTTTCCAAAAAGTTGCCTGTATCTTCTCTAATCCAAGTTTCAATCAAGACCAAAATGTCTAAATCCACTTCGATTTCATTCAATAAACATACAAACTCGTCAAAATGTTTCCGTATACTCCTAACGTTCATGGAAAAAACATAAACATGCTGAAAAAATTGAATATGGTGTTCTAGTACGCAATACAGTTACCCTACTATTTGATTGTAGTTTCTCAAAGATTACATCCATTTTTGAAAATTAAAATGTGTAAGTAAAACTACCTGATTGTAATCTATATTTGCTAGCATATCTCTATTTGTTATCATTACAGCTATCTCCTTTTCGGATTTTATAGCGAATACCTGATTGTCCGTGGTCCATAGATAATTAAAGTTCTTCTATTTTGATTTCCATTAAAAGTAGAAACTTGAAGTTTCGCCAGATTTTTTTCCTTAATAATTAAAAAAATTTCAACTTCACTTCACTCCGTCTACAAATTTTTATATTTGAAATTCAAGAAAATCATTTCACCTTCGAACATATGAGAGCTATCGACTTTAAAACATGAAAATTGCAACAATGCATGGTATAAGGATGTTCATAAGCAGTTTCAAAATCATCCAAAACCTTCCACTTCTTCAACCACAAATGCTCCAATTTCAGCAAAATAATGTCATATTTCCTTGAAAGTTATTGAAAACTACAAACTTTGATTTCCACACGAATTATTTAGCATACCACGTTCTGTGTCATGTAAAAACATTACAAACCTTCCCCCTCTGCTTCTACCAACTCCCTTAAAAAAGTCAATATTCTCTAGTCGAGAGAAGTTGAGATGCCATTATATTTTCTAGTATATTAAACTCTTTCCCAGCTTTACGCCCAATCATAATTTTGTTATATTTTCGAAAAGTGATTTGGAGGTCATTCTTTGCTGAGCGTACACGTATAACATATTTTTGCATTTTTGGTCTAAATTAATCACGAAACACAAAGCCAATTGACAAGAAAATATTTGTGGCCAATATAATATACGCCATTCAGAGTGGACTTTAAAGTGGGTGGCATAGTTATTGTAAATTTAAATATACCAGGTCTAAAGTAAGTTGCACATTCATAGATTTCGGCGCAATGTTGTGCTCATAGCACTAGTTGAACGTGTCTTCACATTTCAATAAACTAAAACGAGTATCACAGATACTTACTGCAACCGACTAATGTAGTAAGTATTTGATATACTCGTAACTTACAGCATCCTTCATTCATAAATTTCCTTTTTCCACATGTTTCGTCTCTCCAACATATCCACATTTCAATGGTAGCTACCTCCCCGATAGTACTTAGGGGCGAATATTGGGTTATTCCAAGGGCGCATAAATTCGTATACAACCGTAAACCACAACTAACTATTGAGGACAGTAAGCACGAACTCCACACTGTCTAGTATAGCCCAACTCGACTGCATTCAAATTTGCCGTTGATTACACACCCCTCAAATATAAAATAATCGAATTAAACAACCACCAAAATACAATGGGAATGACACGTATTGGCAACCCAAAACCATAGTCCAGATTCAAACTTCTCTCACATACTTCGTACGCTGGAAATGGAAATGTGTCCTTGTGCAAGGAATCCGGTGGATTTCTCTTTGGACTCTTTGGACAGACGAGAAATTAAATCAATTTACATGAAGCCTGGCATTACCTGAATTTCTAAACAAGTGACCATATCGCCTGAAAAACCACTTGGACTATTCAGGACTAGAGTGTACTTTTCATTTCTTTAATTTCGCTGGCTGGCTACTACACGAGTACCGTAGGCCTCAAAAAGGGTACAGCTCTGAGTTGGTAACATAGGACTTAGGGACGCACATACATGACGTGAATTGCGAGAACCTCGGGGATTGGGGACGTGCGGTCACCATATCCGGATTTTTAATTGTCTGTCGAATTAAGTCCTGTTTGCATTCGGTTTTACACTGAAAATCATACGAACTGAATTTATCATGTGCTATTTGTGTTTCATGGTTATTAATATGCCTTAACTTGTGGTAAGTAATTTTTTAGTTGGATGTGGTTTTTAGTCCGAAATACGAGTATTTTAAAATACCTCTGAATTTACGATGTTCATTTTTTAAATAATATGTGTTTTATTTTTAACATTTTAACATGGCAGATTCGATTTTAGCTTTTGCAATTATACGCAATCGTTTGGTACATTACTTTCAAAAATATTTATTCAACAAATCTGTTCCAGGCAGTCAAAAAAAAATGGAAATTTTTTTATGGCTCATGTCTTGTATTATAATAAAATAAATTTAAATGTTATTTAAACTTTTTCCTTTATATATGGGAAAATGTTAAGTAACATAATGTAAATTAACACGATATGAGCCATCACTTATATATAGTTTATACGATATAATAATAATACCAATAATTATAATACAATAGTAAGGATGTATCAACAAGTGGTGTAGAATTTGTTTTTTGAATAAAAAGAACAATTGTTTAGATGTTTCTGAAATTTTTTTTATTGCATTATAGAGTAGACACATACGGATTATGTATGAAATGCAGTGTACAGTGACCGACAAAAGTTTACATACGACTCATATTTTCGCTATTTGACGAGCCCCATGGCACTAATTAAAAAAGTAATGATGCAGTTATGTTCTAAGTCTATTTTAATTGATATTTAACAAAAAAATCTTTTCTCCAATACAAACTTTACAAGTTATTCATACATAATTAACAAAATGCATTGACAAAAGTCTACATACGGCTAGTTAAATCATTCTTTATGCTACTGTGCGGTTGTGTTTTATAACGGGAAGTACCGTTTATCAAGTCTTGGGATTTGCGCTTCGCGTTTGGCTACAGTTTGGATAGTTTTGATAAGGCCGCAGCTGTGCCGATGGCTTCTCGGAAGGAAATCTCATCAGAAGTACGGAACTTCTACTTCTATAATGGCACTACAGTCCAAATCGGACCTTGGCCTCCTGACATTCAGGTTCCTTAACATTTTTCATTACTTATTGTGGAAGGGTTGTTAGCCCTTCGCACAACCCTCTATCTACGAATTTTTCATTTTCGTAGATTGAGGTGACCAAGGTATATCCAAGCAGGCCATATGCTGGAATTATATATTGCGTCGACCGGGATTTGAAGTCACGACCTTCACATTGCAATACCAACACGCTACTCACTAGGCTACACCCTAGCTACTAGTACGGAACTTGGTGGTAAAAAATCGAACCGAAAGAAAAACTTTCGGAGAAATAGCCAAATTGTTGAATTTAAGTAAATCGACAGTTCAAACCATATTCAACAGGTTCTCTGATGAAAACAAGCCGCGCAGTGGTCGACCGAAGAAGCTGGTTTGCAAGGATGTCTTCTTTATTTTGAAAGAAGTGATTCAAAACCCAAAGGCATATGCCACAAAATTGGCTGAGGACATAGCAAAATGAACAGGAACCACGGTGCATCCAAGAACAGTTCAAAGAACATTAAATAATAATGGTTATCACACCAGGACACCACTTAAAAAACTCGAAAAAATCGGAAACTTCGGCTAGAATTTGCAAAATAGCATCTAGACAATGGACTTGATTTTTGGAAGAAGGTTTTATTCACCGATAAATCGAAGTATAACATATTTGGAAGTGGCGGTAGAGCTACAGTTTGGAGAAAGAAAAACACGGAAATGGACCCGAAACGTCTAATTTAGTCAAATATGGTGGTGGCAATGTGATGGTTTTGGGTGCTGTCGCAGCGTCGAGTGTAGGATATTTGGTGTTCA
The DNA here is from genome assembly GCA_963669355.1 of Chorisops tibialis. Lineage (NCBI taxonomy): Eukaryota > Metazoa > Arthropoda > Insecta > Diptera > Stratiomyidae > Chorisops > Chorisops tibialis. The sequence goes on from OY770264.1 coordinate 128,596,517, forward strand.
TTGTCATGGATCGCCATCTCTACAAAACCATCTTGCAACACAATTTAAGCAAATCGGCCGATAAGTTGAACCTTGGTGAAAGCTGGATATTCCAGCAAGACAATGATCCCAAGCACACCGCTCAAATCGTGAAGGACTGGCTACTATATTTTGCTCCAAGACAGCTCAATACACCCCCACAACGTCCGGACTTGAGTGTCATCGAGCACGTTTGGGAGCTTCTGAATCGAAAAAACAGAAAACACGACAGTAGAAGTGCTACAATGCTAAAAGAGAAGCTCATTTAAGAATGGGGTCAAATAACGCCAAACGAGTTAGAAAATTTGGTCGCATCAATGCAAAGACGCTTGCAGGCAGTTATGGATGCCCATGGTGGGCCAACAAAATATTAATATTACGTTTCGAAATGAAATGTAAATTCCTTAATGAAGTTTTTGGTGGATCTCATGATCATATGTAGACTTTTGTTAATGCTATTTTTTAGTTTTCTTATAATTAGATTGTTAAGTTTATAATGGCGAAAAGATTTTTTTTTACATGTCAATAAAAATAGATTATAAACAAGACTACATCATTGGGCTCGTCAAGCAGCGAAAATAAGGGCCGTATTTAGACTTTTGTCCGCCACTGCATTTCAAATGGCCGCCTCCGTTATGTTTGCAGATCTTAATTCTTTTCTCGAAATTTGCATCACTCTTTCAAAGCTCGCTTTGAGAGTTGGAATTGCTTGCGAATGGTTAGCGTAGCCCTAATCTTAACATAAGCCTAAAGGAAGAAGTGTAACGGTGCTGAATCGCAAGATCTTGTTGGCCAATTGGTGTCTCCAAAACGCAAAATTACGCGTCCAGCGAACTTTAATTATTTCCTATCTGCCATACAGATCCATTCTGTTGGGGTCATCTGTGTCCACATACTCGATCTCCGGCCATAAAAAATTGCTTATCATGCATCTGTAACGCACTCTATTGACTGCACGGCTCTTTCGTCATCATTTTCAAAAAAGTACGGCTCAAAGATGACTCCGGCCCACAATCCGCATCTAACAGTCACTCGTTGTGAGTGCGTTGGCTTATCCTGAATCATTCGCGGGTTTTCAGATCCCCAAATGTGGCAATTTTATTTATTAATGTAACCGCCAATGTGAAAATACACTTCGTCAGAAAACACGATTTTTGTTTGCAAACATCAAACGTACGGCGCTGCTGGTGGTCCGCCGGCTGTAGTTCTTGAGTTAATTGGACCTTGTATACATGCAGAGCTCAAGCTTTCGTCAAACTTTGCTACAGTGTGGACGTGGAGAGGTCGAATTCTTGAACACGGTAACGAATTGAGGAGTTTGGATCGTTTTTAACACTTTCCATTACTGTTGCAATATTTTCGATCGAACACTCAGGGCAAAGCCGTTTCGGTGTCTTTACATCTTGTACTAAGCCAGTGTCTTGGAATTTTTAGATTAGGTTGCGCACACACATCTTAGAAGGCACATGATTACGATCAAAATTTGCTGGAATTTGAAGCACCCTAACTGCGATTGAACGCGAATTTTCGTAATGAAATTCAACGATTTCTATTTTTTCTTTCACTGTGTAGCATTTCTTGGTAATTTTCCAGTTTTTATAGATGATAAATGTCAACATTTGTCAACTGTGAAGGGACCAGATGTCAAATTGTAGGCCTTTCCAACCATACACCTCTTGTTGATACACCCTTTACATACATAGTATATGCAATCAATTCATGAAACTATAGTATGTGACATGATATTCCTATCATCTGTCAGGATGATTTGCTTTGCACATTTATGTAGTTAAATTTATATTTGATTTTACTTAAAAATTTAAGAGTATTATTGAAAATCGGACATCTCGCTATAAAGTGGTAATTATTTTCAGACTCGACAAGGTTACAAAAGCCATAGATTCGCGCTATTTTAGCTTTAAAGGCTCTTGCATTTATATCTAGCAGTCCACTGCGGGCCTTAACTATTAATGGTTTTATATCCTTGGGTTTATTACACTAAAGTGCTTCTAGATACTTCAGATCAGTATTTTCATGATATAATGGGACAACAGCTTTTTAACATGTTCGCACCAGTGTTTATGAATGCATTTTTTTATGGCTATGTTATGTAAAGTGCACTATTCGACTGCATGAGATGTAAAATCAAATTCAATATGCAATATGTTGAAAATATTTGTCAATTCTTTTGCCCAATATATATCAACCTCAATAATTTCCTAAGCTAGAATTTTCGGTAATTCTGAGTCGGCCGTTGACATCACTTTTCGAATGTAGTCTACTACCTAGAAACTTGGCCACCGTAGAACATTATAGATCGAACCGCAGCATCAAAGATTTGATAATTGGTGCTAGACGTCATATTTGTACTCTAAATGAAATCTGAGATTATTATAAGTTTGCGTTGAGCTAGATAGTTCCAATTTCATACACATCGTTTCTGATGAAAAAGTAGGGTCAAGTTCGTGAACGGGCTAAATCGGTTCACCCCTTCTACCAACTGCCATACAAAATGACTCATTTTCAAATACTTATAACAATCAAATTTTTTTGGAAACCGTAAAAGCTAATAATTTAGAATTTAGAATATATTACTTTTATCGTAAACTAGCAGACCCCGCGACTTCGTCCGCGCTAAAATCGCATTAATATGCTATTTTTGAGAATGCTGTTAGTAATACAATATCTGGGGAAATATAATCTGCTCACTTTAAACCTCTTTCTAAATCAATTGCAAGTATTTTTCAAATGAAAATAAGTCGATTTGATACATTATTATTGAATGTTAAGATTTACTTCAATTTAAAGAGATTTACTGCTGTTGACATAATTACACTGACATCGATTTGAACAGATCTCAGTTTGTTTCCTGTCATTGGAACAACAAAAATCACTTTTATTTTAAATAGATGTTGACATTAACAACAACGATTGTTATGACTTCAAACAGAATGTTTTCAAATAATTTTTATAACCTAGATGAAATCTGAGAGTAAATTGTGTTTGCCTTGCTGTTTGTTACGCTAAGAAATATTGCTCATACATAGTCGTTAAGGGTACAGAATTATTCGTTTCCGATCAAAAACCTTGAATCCGAGTGACCGTCTCTCTGTCCGTTCACGAACTTGGCATCACTTCTGAACGAAATCAATGAGCACTAAATTTGGACTTTATAGTTCAACGCGCTGTGGAACTATAGAGCGCACGGACAAACAAACGAACAGACGGTTTCGAGATTTTCGAGCAAAAATATTGACTTCTGTGTCATTCTGTTTTTCTTCGAACGTTATTTCTTAGCGTTACAAACTTGAAAGAAAACATATAATACAGTCAGATTCATTCCATCCCGCTCCCCAATAAAACTCAAAAAAATCGAATTTTAGCGAATTTTCTTGAAAAATATTTAAAATATGGATCTGTAAATCATTATATTACAAATATATCATTCTCATAACAATGCTGGTCTATGAACGAAAATTTTATCGATATCCCATCACTTCTTATGCTCCCCCTTCGAGTACCACAATTTTATAAAATTATTTTACTACTTTTCTAAATAACTATGAACTGTGATAGTGTACATATTCTTTAATGTATTTTAAAGAAATATAGAATTGGAAATAGTTGGCATGATTACTTACGAATCTCTACACATAAAAAAGAAATGCCGGACGAACGCAAACCAAAACACACGGCTACATTGTCATACATATACATATGCATCCATATGCTATCTTTATACATTAAAAAAAAAAAATTCGTGCTTAGAGAAAAAAAAGAATCCCATCTGGAGTGGGAATCGAGCCCATGACCTATTGACTGAAAACCAAGCACGCTGCCCACTACGCCACGGAAGCCTCATACATATAGATATACATATTTTTGTATATATGTATGTAATTGTATGACTATGCGGCCGTGTGCTCCGATTTGTGTTGTTCCGGAATTCTTTTTGTTTTTTTTTTTGTTGAGATAGCAGAGACTATTCCGAAGAAAAAAATTCATGCAAATCTGGTGAATAGTTGCGAACAACAAACGAAAAAATGTCTCCATACAAAATGTACTGAAAACGAAATTTTCCAAATTTTCCAATTTTCAGGAATAATTTCCAATTTTTGGCTCCGTTAGGATCTAAGTTGGGCTTTAACGAACACAACAAAAAAAATTTGATCCAAATCGGTCGAACGGTTGCTGAGTTATACGTGTACACATGTAGACCACTTATTTTTATATACATAATATAGGTAAGATATATAAGAAGATAAGAAATAGTTCGCATGATTACTTACGAATCTCTACACATAAAAAAGAAATGCCGGAGGAACGCAAACCAAAACACATGGTCATACATATAAATATGCATCCATATGCTATCTTTATACATAAAAAAAAATAAAAATTCGTGCTTAGAAAAATTCCGTCTGGAGTGGGAATCGAACCCATGATCTATTGATTGAAAAGCAAGCACGCTGCCCACTACGCCACGGATGTCTCAAATATCGGATGAACAGTTGTGAATAACAAACGAAAAAATTTCTCCATACAAAATGTACTGAAAACGATATTTTCCAAATTTTCCAATTTCTGTGGAAAATTTGCAATTTTTGGCTCCGTTAGTATCTAAGTTGGGCTTTAACGAACACAACAAAAAAAATTTGAGCCAAATCGGACGAACGGTAGCTGAGTTATACGTGGACATACGTAGACCACTTATTTTTATATATAAGATGTTGTAAAAAAATTATTCGAATCGCTCCACTAGTTCCACCACCTCCTACACAAACTGGACTTTTTTATGAAATACTATAAAACAATTTTTTCAGTCCGTATAAAAGTTACAGTGCTCGAATTGTGTACTTGATAATAAGTTAGTAATATTATTAAGATAAATAAACAATAAATGATGAGCTTCTTCTATCCGCTCCCACACAATGTGACACAATTTTACAATTTTACAACTTTAGAAAATTAACTGCCACCAAGTCGGGCGCCACTTAATTTGTGGTGCTCCAGCACATTAATCAATTCATTCGTTAATAAAAAATCACTCTAATTTTTATTAACGAAAATTTCGAAATCAGTAACTTTAGTTTTCGAAAATAATAAAATTTTCTTTATATGACGTCAGTCGAAATTAAAAATCCGTAAAGGGTCGTCTTGTACCGACCACACAAATACCCTACGGATAATATTAGAGCAGTCAGCCGAAATGGGTTCGCCACTACATCTCATGTTTGTGGACTTCGAGAAGGCTTTCGACAGCGTTAAGCGAGATTACATATGGAATGCTTTGCGTAGGAGAGGTATTCCAGATAAGGTCATAGCTATGATTAAAAAATCCTACGAAGATGCAAGGTGTCGCGTCTTGCACAGAGGAGAGCTGTCCGAGAGCTTTCCTGTGCGAACGGGTGTCAGACAAGGCTGCATATTATCACCAGCCCTGTTTCTGGTGGTAATAAATGACATCTTGAAAGCTGCACTGGAAGGTGGGGAAGGTAAAGGTCTTCAATGTAGACTATTTAACATCTTAAGTCACCTTAATTATGCTGATGAAGTGTGATTGCTTGCACATACCCGTTCGGACTTAGAGTCAAATGTTCGCTCGTTGCATTCTAAATGCAAAGAGGCGGGACTGAAAATAAATGTGCGTAAAACCAAGTACATGCACATGGGTTCGAACGCAAGCACACCGATTGTCTTAATGGACAGGATGTGGAAGAGGTGCAAGATTTTTGCTATCTCGGAAGCATTGTCAGCATGGACGGCGGAGCCGAAAAAGATGTTGAGGCTCGGCTAAATAAAGCTCGTCAGGCCTTCGGTATCCTTTCCCCTTTTTGGAGGTTAAGAGAGATCTCCCTTCGCACGAAGCTGCGAGTTTTTGACGCATGCGTCAAATCCGTGTTGTTATATGGTTGTACTACGTGGAAAGTGACCGTTCGATTTACCAAGAAACTACAGACTTTCGTAAGCCAATGCCTCCGGCGCATGTTAGGAATATTCTGGCCAGAAGTAATCTCCAACGACGAGCTTTGGAGTACAACTAGCCAGACTAAAATAGGTATTGAAATTCAACGGCGAAAGTGGCAGTGGATCGGTCATACTTTGAGGAAGCCAGAGCGAAACATCGCAAAACAGGCTCTGGATTATAGCCCTCAAGGAAGACATCGGGTTGGTCGACCATGTAACACATGGAAGCAAGCAGTTGAGCAGGAGGCCAGAGGAATAAACAAGTCCTGGCAACAGCTGAAAGCCGATGCTCAGGATCGCGCCTTGTGGAAGAGACTTGTTTCTGTCCTATGCCGCTATAGGGGGTCTTAACAGGAATTTGATTGATTTGATTGACTCTTCACTAAGGTGTGGAGTGAGGGAAGATATCCGACTGAATGGAAGGAGGGCGTCATTGTGAAAATTCCGAAGAAGGGCGACCTTCGGGATTGTGGCAATTGGCGTGGTATATGTCTACTTACTGCCGTATCAAAAATTATGGCTAAGGTAATTCTCAATAGGATTAGTGATGTCGTCGAGAGCACTCTCGAAGTTTATCAGGCTGGATTCCGTAAAGGGTCGTCTTGTACGGACCACACAAATACCCTATGGATAATACTAGAGCAGTCAGCCGAAATGGGTTCGCCACTACATCTCATGTTTGTAGACTTCGAGAAGGCGTTAAGCGAGATAACATATGGAATGCTTTGCGTAGGAGAGGTATTCCAGATAAGGTCATAGCTATGATTAAAGAATCCTACGAAGATGCAAGGTGTCGCGTCTTGCATAGAGAAGAGCTGTCCGAGAGCTTCCCTGTGCGAACGGGTGTCAGACAAGGCTGCATATTATCGCCAGCCATGTTTCTGGTGGTAATAAATGACATCTTGAAAGCTGCACTGGAAGGTGGTGAAGGTAAAGGTCTTCAATGGAGACTATTTAACATCTTAAGTCACCTTGATTATGCTGATGACGTGTGTTTGCTTGCACATAACCGTTCGGACTTAGAGTCAAATGTTCGCTCGTTGCATTCTAAATGAAAATAAATGTGCGTAAAACCAAGTACATGCACATGGGTTCGAACGCAAGCACACCGATTGTTCTTAACGGACAGAATGTGGAAGAGGTGCAAGATTTTTGCTATCTTGGAAGCATTGTCAGCATGGACGGCGGAGCCGAAAAGGATGTTGAGGCTCGGCTAAATAAAGCTCGTCAGGCCTTCGGTATCCTTTCCCCTTTCTGGAGGTTAAGAGAGATCTCTCTTCGCACGAAGCTGCGAGTTTTTGACGCATGCGTCAAGTCTGTGTTGTTGTATGGTTGTACTACGTGGAAAGTGACCGTTCGACTTACCAAGAAACTACAGACTTTCGTAAACCAATGCCTCCGGCGCATTTTAGGAATATTCTGGCCAGAAGTGATCTCCAACGACGAGCTTTGGAGCACAACTGGCCAAACTAAAATAGGTATTGAGATTCAACGGCGGAAGTGGCAGTGGATCGGTCATATTTTGAGGAAACCAGAGCAAAATATCGCAAAACAGGCTCTGGATTATAATCCTCAAGGAAGACGTCGGGTTGGTCGACCATGTAACATATGGAAGCGAGCAGTTGAGCAGGAGGCCAGAGGAATAAACAAGTCCTGGCAACAGCTTAAGGCCGATGCTCAGGATCGCGCCTTGTGGAAGAGAGTTGTTTCTGTCCTATGCCCTTATAGGGGGTCTTAACAGGAATTTGATTGATTGAATGAATTAAATGTGGTGAAATAAAATACTGTTAATATAATTTTAGTGAAATAAATATTGTTGGATAATATAAATTTAATTTACTACAACCATTATCACAACAAATTATTATTGTGGTAAGTTAAGGATATACAGGTTAGAGTAGAAAGGAAGGTGTAAATGAAATAAAACTTAAATGCAATTACGATCAATAGCTCCAATACACATAATATATATTTCGTTCGTTTATTTATGTAAGTTTGAATCTGTGGGTGGATGTTGAGCAGTATTAAAATTATTGCTTGAATCATGATCACAATTGTCTGTATATAATGTTAGTTTTTTTGAACAGAGTTGCTACACAAAACCAGACATTTGTATGGGAGGAGGTGGAGAAATCGCGAAATCCGTGATGCAATTTTATTAATTATCTCTTCAGAGGTATTCGCACAAAATTTCAAGTTCGTACCTTGTAATTTGTTGGTTATTAGTATATTTATTGAAATTGGTCGAAATCATACTTTTGTATGGGAGGGGTATAAGGGCATGGAGGATTTTAAAACTTTTGATGCAAACTTTTGATGATGATAAGAGATTTCTTAGAATTTAAAATTTTAATCACTTTTTTTAAATAAATTTCAGAAATTTTGAAGTTTGTAGCTTAAAATTTCAATCAAAAATTTTGAGTTTTTGTGTTTTTTTATTTCACATGAAACGCTTTGTACAGATTAGGACCCCTCTTCGGTGGTTAACAGTTATGGTTCAAATTATTATTTTTTTTTTATGTGTATCAAATAGATGTATGCATGTGCAAAATTTGAACTTTGCATCTTTTACCAGAGCTCTACAAAAATTACTGAAAATTTTCGACCTTTTGGCTCACCACCTCCACACCCCTCAGATTAAAAATTTTACCAAAATTTTAGATTTATTACTCTACAATCGGAAAAAGTTTGACCTTAGTATCTGCATTATGTTTTGAGATATGCAAGTTTGAAAATATGAAAATGCACTATTTTTAAAATGCTTCTCCAAAACATCCTGTCGTATTTCACTAGTATAGCGTAATATTTGTTTCGAGTTTCAATTACATACCTTGAGAGATAGTCGAAAGTTAATATTCAGTGGTATCCGGGGCATACCGGGGTACTAGGGCGGAATGAAGTTTGACGCTTTTTGGTGTCAAGCAGGTGTTTCCATCGATCGGCAATAAATAGAACTGGACCATTCTGCTCCTGCTCAACTGCGACAGCCATGTTAATCTAGTTTCCTTGAGTATTGGTGCGTAAAGTCTTCGTTCTGTGTTTTTTTGCTCCTGTTTTCTTTAGTTTCGTGTAGGTAAACGTTAGTTTACGTATCTCTCTCGAGTAGCCTTACCTCCTTAACCTGAATCATGTCTTTGGGGCGTAACAAGTGGAACGGAATGAAAAAGTACTCTCTTCTGACTGTGAAATTTGCGGGGAATTTCACTCAAAATTATTTGAAAGTTCGGTCTCTTTTATTATTTATATTAGGGGAACACGTGAGAGCACTGCGGCCTTTTTTGGCCTATTGTGCGATTATTGCCCCTATACCCTACCATAACTCAATAGCTTTAGCTAATTTGAGTATTTGTAAGGGAGCCATGTTGGCTAGTTCCTCGGTGGAAATGAAACCTTTCTCCAGAAGATTATGCCTTTTCCTTTCCACTGCTTCACAGTGGCATAGGATATGTATTGTCGTTTCTGAGTCTTTGAGACAGAGACGGCAGATGTCGGTTTCAGCTAAGCCCATATTATTGAGGTGGTGGCTCACTCCACTGTGCCCCGTCATTAGGCATATTAGAGTACTAATATTGCTCTTTCTGAATTTTAGGATATCTTTCACTTTGTTTTTTTGTGGTATGATTAGTTTTTTTGAGGTTGATAAGCCTGGAAGTCTATTCCAGTAGATTTTGTGTTCTTGTTCAACCCACTTCTTAAGTATCGAGCTTTGATGCTCTTTTGGTTTTCCGCAGAATGGCTCTGGACCAATAAAGTTTTTTTCCGCGCCATTTTTTGCAAGGCGATCAGCCTCTTCGTTTCCCTCAATTCCCATATGTCCTGGTACCCACATTAAGGTTACGTTGTTCCTTTTCCCCAGGATGATTAGGTCTGGAAGACAGTCCCAAACTAACCTCGATCCGTGTTTATTGGATGTTAGGGCTTTGAGAACCGCCTGACTATCCAATAGGATATAAATTGATTTGTTGCGATGAGCTCTCCTTATATTCTCTTGGATACATAGCTCCATTGCAATTAGTTCAGCCTGGAAGATTGTGGCTTCTTTGCCGAGTGGTTTTGAAACCGAGAAGTTAGGGCCTTTGACTCCGGCTCCTGTCTCCTCAGAGGTGCGCGAACCATCTGTATACCAGATGGTTGATCCCTCTTTCATTTCAGGTAGCGAGGATTGCCAGTCCTTGCGTTCTCTGATTACAACTTTGAAGGGGGTTTCAAAGTTATATTTTGTCAGCATAGCATCCGATAGTGTGGAGGTTAGAACCTCCAATTTTGGGTTTCTTAGGATTTTGAGGTGGCCTTTAAAATCCCCTGGTTTGTACTTGTTTTCCCTCTGTATGCGTAACACCCCTTTGATAGCTTCCTTTTTTATTTGGAGATGTATCGGAGGGATGTTAAGGAACATTTCCATTGCCGCTGTGAGACAGGTTTTCATAGCTCCTGTGATACCAAGACAAGCTAGCCTTTGGATTTTTTGTAGCGTAAGCTTTGCTTTTCTTTGTAAAGTTTTAGTCCACCATATCGTTGATCCGTATGTGACTATTGGAAGAATGATTGTTCTGTAGCACCAGTAAATCATTTTGGGCTTTGGTCCCCATTTGCTGCCAAATAAGCTTTTACAGGCCCAAAATGCCTTTAATGCTTTGGCATGAGTCCATTCTACTATATGTTTATTCCAGTTGAGCTTGCTATCTATTATAACACCCAGATATTTTACCTCATCTGAATTATTGTACCATTAATTGAAGGAGGTATGATGTACATTTTCCTTCTATTTGTAAATGGCTCAGTCTTACCTGGGTTGATGTTCAAGTTTTTAGACTGAGACCAGTTCATTATCACTTCTAAGGCTGATTGTATCCTTTCTGATATAATTAAATCATGTTTGCCCCTAATGATAATGACGAGGTCATCGGCATATCCTATAGCCTCGTATCCTTGTTCTGTTAGACGATCTAGGAGTACATCTACTACAACTGACCAAAGAAGTGGAGATAGTACCCCACCTTGGGGACAGCCTCTATAGGTCTGTGCAGTCAATGTGCTATCCCCTAGATCCATGGTTGTCATTCGGCTCCTTAGCATGGCATGTATCCATCTAGTCCGTTTCCAAACCCTTTTTTCTAGCCGCCGCTATTATGGCTTCATGGGGAGTATTGTCAAATGTTCCTTCTATATCTAGGAATGCACAAAGTGCAATTTCTTTATAGTCTATTGCCTTTTCGATTTGTCTTACCAGACCGTGAAGGGCTGACTCTGTTGATTTGCCCTTTTGGTATTTATTACGTCTAGGTTGTTAGTAGTAAGATACTCCAAAAGTGAGTCACCTCTTTTGTTGATATCACTACTTCCCCAGATTGTGCGATGTGCGTTAGCGTCACAGCCCAGAATAACTGGTATTTTGTGGATTCTACTGTATTCCACCAGCTCCATGACGCCTTGAGGTGGCGCCTCTTGCTCCTCCCCCGGAAAGAAGGCCAATGCAATTATTACCTCTTGGCTTCCTCCTGCCTTAGGTATTCTCACCAGTATCGCTAGTAAATCTGTACGGATGAAAATAGACATATTTAGGTAATTAATTTCTGATGATATTAGAATTGCAGCTCTTGGTCTGTCACTTCTTTTATCAAAGATCATCTTACCCATTTTTTTAGGAATCCCAATAATTTTGCCCGTAGCGGCTCTCGGTTCTTGAATTAGGGCTCTATGGAACTCCTCTTTAGCGAATCTCCATGTTATTGTGTCCATGGCCGCTGCTGCACGATGGAGATTCGCTTGAATAACTCTAATTTTGTTTAGAGTTATGGCCATCTTCGTTCAACTGCGGCTCGCCGCTCTTAAACTCCTCGGTCTTAGGGCGAAGAGTCACGCTAGAGAAATTAAAGTAGACCCTATGCCCCTTTTGCTTAAGCTTTTCCATCGATTGGCTGTCGATGGAGAAGGTTATGATGGTGTTTATGCACTCTACTCTTCTGCTAAGAACCTTCCAGTTAGAGGCGCACAAACCAGCATTTTGCGCATCGATGAGGGTGGTAATTTCCTCTGATGTTTTTGTCTCTTGAGGAAAATATCCCGTGATTATTTCTAATCGTGGGATATTCTCCTCCCGGACTGCCCTGATGTTTGTGGACTCGTCCGGTTTGATGCCTTCTGCTGTTTTTTCTAACCATGCTGCGGTTTGCTCATCTAGGCAAATGATCAGCATCCAACCTGGCTTAAGGCTGAGTCCACCAAATTGTGGAATTATCTCCTCTTTTGCCGCGTTGGGAATCTCTTCCAGTATATTCTTTTGTATTGCAGCTATTTGCTCCGCTTTAAGGATCTTATGAGGATGTTCGGTATGTATTATTCTGATCCTGATCCCCTTCACTGCGTCTCTGTAGCTTGTGCCCGACGTGGAGGGCTGAGCCTCATCTGCAGGTCTACGCACTACATTTTTGCTTATTATTTTGGGCCTTTTGTTACCACTTCCCACAGATGGCGGTGTTGAAGAAGAGGTTCTGCCTCTTTTCATTGCCTTTTTCTGTGTTGGCGATAACGTCGTTTCAATCGGCTGGCAAGCAAGATCATACGCTTCATTTCCGGTTTTCCCTTGATTACGATGGTAAGAGTACCGTTTCCGGGCAGCTCCGCTTAGCCTTTTTATACTCTAGATGGAATCTGGGAGTATTATAAGTTTGCTCTAATGTTTGTAAAGCCAAGAAATAAGGCTCGGAGAAAAAAATGAATCATACAGAAGTTAATATTATCACTCAGAAATCTCAAAACCGGATGTCCGTCTGTTCGTCTGTCCGTCTGTTCGTCTGTCCGTCTGTCCGTCGGTCTGTTCGCTCTCTAGCTTGAGAACGCATTGAGCTAGAAAGCTCAAATTTCGTACACGTCGTTTTTGACAAAAAAGTAAGGTCAAGTTCGTGAACGTGCCAAATCGCTCTACCTCTTCTACCCCGTCCCATACAAAATGACACAAATGCGCAATTTCACAATAAACAGATTTGCTCGAAAAGTATAAAAGCTATTGGTCTGAAATTTGGAATATATTACTTTTATGATAATATCAATCTACCGTATAAAAACTATGTGTGTCCTCCCCCTCCTTCTACCACCTCCCATACAAACTGTACTTGTCATGAATTACTCTAAGCCAATTTAATCAGTGCGTATCAAATTTAGCGAGCTGAAATTAAGCATTAAATATTTATTTAAAATTGTTAGTAGGGCCAAAAAAAATTAGACGATTATCTTCACCCCTTCTATTCCTCCCATACAAAATGACACAATTTCGCAATTTGACAATAAATGGATTTACTCGAAAAGTATAAATGCTATTAGTCTGAATTTCGGGATAAATTACTTTTATAATGATTTCAATATACAGTATGAAAATTACTTGCGTCCTCCCTCTCCTTCTAACCCCTCCCATACAAACTACACTTTTTCATGAAATGCTCTAAGCCAATTTTCTCAGAACATTTAACATTTATCGAGCTCACATTTTGTAATAAATACTTATTTTGCATTATCACTATGATTAGAAAAAAATATTTGATTAGCTTTACTGATTCTACCCCCTCCCATACAATATGACAGAGTTTCACAACTTCACAAAAAATCTATTTTCTTGAAAAGTATGAATGTTACTGGTCTAAAATTTAAGAGATGTCAATTTTATGATATTCTTAGTTATTTCTGAAAAAATCACTAAAATCCCCATACTCTTTCTACCACCTCCCATACAAACTGCACATTTTCACTAAATCTAACACACTAAATTTCTCAGCTCCTATTCAATTATTGGAGAAAGCATTTTGTGTAAAACATTTTTATAGCTACTTTACCATGATGGGGAAAAATTAGTTCAATGCTATCACCCCTTCTAACACTCCCCATACAAAATTTCTTGGGATCAAAAAAATTCTATTTCATCTAGAGTATCGTAAGATTGCGCTTTACGCGCAATCGTAGCCCTGTTATGTTTTTCTTTTCTGTTAGCGTTAACTGTTTCAGCTCTGCTGATAACAGTTTCTCATCCACTAGAGGCTTACTAGGGGTATCCGCTTTGAGTGGCGGTCTGTTTTTCTTCATTGTGCTTGGAGGACTAGCCACTACTTCACGCACTTTTGGTGGAGGATTTGTTGTTATTTTTTCCTCTTCATTTACGACATCGGCCGTTATTTGTGATGCTATAGGCCCTTTTAATTACTTTAGGATTATCCATGTGATTCCCACGAGTAGCGCGAGAACGTAGAGTCACCTCTGGCAGAGCTCCGCATTATCAGGGGAAGGCTAATTTAAACTGGAGGGCGCCTGGTATCCAGAGTTCGCATATTAATGGTTAGTTACCCACTAATTATTCTTCCATTGGCATGTGCTGTTCCACCGTAGATTTGGGGATTTTTATATGCGAGGTTTACTCCTCTAGCGTCGTACTTTATGAAGGTCACCATCTAGGTAGTACGTACACTTGCGAATCACTTTAAAGATAAATCTCTTTGTAACCATCAATATCTTGAAATCTGCCTAAAACATGACCAGTCCAGATTACGAGAATATCAATGCTGCGATAGGATACGGAACCGACAGCTAGCTGAACGATTTGATCCCCCCTACCACATCCGCCAAAGACCATAGATAGGATACGGAGCCGAAAGCAAGCTATTCGACTTTTTCCCCCCCTATCTAGATAGGATACGGAGCCGCCAGCAAGCTGTTCGACTTGTTCCCCCCTATCTGTAGATCTTTTAGCATTACCGAGTCTGCACCGCGAGGAGCGATCTACGTAACAGAAAAAATGAGTTAGCAATTCCTGTGCCGTTCTGCCCCGAGTTCCCCTAAATGGTTTTCTTTGCAGCTCCTTGATCCTCCGCCTTAAAAGTATTGGCTTCCGTTTAATTTGATTATGCTTGACCTATAAGCAACTTATTGAATTGTAAAATATGAACTTATTCTGTTAAGTAGTTTCGAAGATAGTCATTTGAAAAAAAAATTGCCCGACAATTGGCTTGTATCCCATTGGATAAAAAAATAACTTATTTTCATTTTTTTCCTCATGTATCAGTTTATCCGAGTGTCGAGTTTCAGCTTTTTATCTGAATTTGTAGTAAAATTATTAGCAATCGCACTTTTCGACCTTAACCCAGTTACTGATAAAGTTAGTGTACTGGATTTAGTGAAATTGTGCAGTATGTATGGGAGGTTGTAGAAGGAGTGGAGCGTTCTTTAAGACGTTCTCAAAATAACTAAAAACATCATTCATTTGACATGTTTCCAATTGCAGATCAGTAGCATTTATACTTTGAAAATTGACTTTCTGTAAAGTTGTGAAATTGTGTCATATTGTATGGAAGGGAGTAGAAAGAGTCCAGCTAATCGTTAAATTTTTTTCAGTCTTTTAATAATTCTGATTAAATATTTTTTCCACAATTTAAGCTCAATTAATTTTATATGTACTGAGTAAATTGGTTTATAGAATTTTATGAAAAAGGGCAGTTTATATGGGAAGTGGTGGAAGTAGTGGGAGATTCAAATAATTTCCAAAAAGTTGATTGAAATTTAATAATATATTTGAAATTTCAGTTTAATAGCTTTCATGCTTTTCGAGAAAATCCGTATAATGTCAAATTTTGAAATTGAGTCATTTTGTATGGAAGAGGGTAGAAGGGGTGAAGCGGTTTGACCCGTTCGCGAATCTGATCTTACTTTTTCACCACAATCTGCGTGTACGAAATTTAAGCTTCCTAACTCAACACGTTCTTAAACTAGAGTGCGAATAGACGGACGGACAGACGAGCATCGGGTTTCGAAATTTTTGAGCGAAAAGAAATATTTCTTTACTCTTGGCGAATTTGTGCGAGCAGTATTTCTTGGCGTTACAAACTTTTGAGCAAACTTATAATACTTCAATTTCATCTAAAGTATAAAAATTTTTCTTCCGTAAAAATGCTATACAAAATTCGTTTGTCTATACGCCGTACGCCATACGACTTTCAACGACTTATATCTCCGAAACCCTTAAAGATGATATATTCATTTTTGAATGGTTTGTTGATTGGTTGGCTCTCCATTACGAATACAGATACAAAACCGATACTTGACATTCAGATTAACTGATTTATAAAATGATATATATCATATGTAATTTAGGACCGATAAGGCGCCATTAAGTTCCACCACAAAATATTTAGAAAGGACAAGTGTCAGAGGGTTCAAAGAGAAACACTAAAAAATAATATCAGGACTATCAATTAAGCTATGAAATTTAATCTTGGAATATATATTAAGCTATACTAGGTAAATACTAAAAACATATAATATTGGGCCGTAATTAGTAGCGGGGGAAATGGGGAGCATTTCAAAAATGATACACTTTTGAAAATTTCAAACCATTCTATTCAAAACTCGAAATATTAAGTTAGAAACTTGAAAATTTCAAAATTGATTTATAAAAAATGCGTAACATATCAACAAAACAAGTCGAATACCTTACAACTTCTATGTCCTTCCATACGAAAGTTTGATTTTGACCATTATTAAGAAATCTATTATCGCCAATAGACTAAGGCATATAATCAAAAAAACTCTAGCACTATAATAATATGGCCCTCCAACTTGGGGGTTGGGCGATGTGCTAACAACTCATCCTCGGAAAAACCACACCCGTTTCGAAACCTGAAGCAACGCCTCGGACTGGATTGATTCAACGGCAACGACCACGCAAACGAAAAATGGACTATTCCTTCGGATCTTGGAACGTGCGATCCCTGTACAGAGCAGGAGCAGTGAGAGCGCTTCTGGAACAGGCAGCCCAATACAATATAAACATAATTGCACTCCAAGAAACTAAATTGTTAGGTAGCGAGATTACAAACATAAGATCGCACAGAATTTTTAAAAGTGGGAAATCATCGGGAATACGGGAATTTGGAGTTGCATTTATCGTCGACAACAATTTTAAACACCAAGCTACCAACTTCAAATCCGTCAATGAACGATTGTGTGCAATACGTATCAAAACAAGTTTCTTTAACGTTTGGCTTATTAATGTCCACGCCCCAACGGAAAACAAAGACGACGAAGTTAAAGACGATTTCTACAGCACCCTAGAATCAACATTCGACTCCCTTCCGTCGAACGATATTAAAATAGTATTAGGTGACTTTAACGCGAAAGTGGGCAAAGAAGAAACATACATAGGGACAATTGGAAGGCACAGTCTCCATGATATTAGTAACGACAATGGCCAGAGGCTGACTGATTTCGCCAGCATCAAAAACCTTATTGTAAGCTCGACATGCTTCCCTCATCGTGACATTCATAAGAGAACGTGGGCATCACCCGACGGAAGAACATTCAACCAAATAGACCATGTTCTAATAGAGAAAAGGACGGCCTCCTGCATTCTCGACGTGCGTACATGTCGAGGGGCTAATTGCGACACAGACCACTATTTCATAAAGACCAAGTTCCGATGTCGAATCGCAAACCGAGGACACCCAAAAACACAACCGGTTCCTAAAATTCGACATAGGAAAACTCAAAGACGAGAAAATAGTTGCGAAATATGTACATATCAGCCTTGGAGAGGCACTTCGCGACAATGCTGAATACCACCGCTAGCAAGCCAATAGAAGAAATGTGGCAAAATATCAAAGATGGCATTACATCTGTCGCAGAGGAGGTGATAGGACAACAACCCCGGCGCAAAAGAAATGATTGGTTCGGCAACGAATGCCAAGATGCCTTAGAACAAAAAAACCAAGTCTACAAAATATTAACGGAACGGCCGACATGAGCCAAACAGGACAAATACAAGGATCTTAGACGATTTGCAAACAAAATTTGCAGACGAAAAAAAAACGGAAGTACAATAATGACGAAATTAAAAATATGGACGAACAGTTTAAATTACACAACACAAGAGCCGCGTATTCCCTTGTTAAAAGGATGAAAGAAGGATACAAACCGAAAACAACCCTCTGCAAGGATGCAGAAGGGAACATTATAAGTAACGCGGAAGATATAAAACTAAGATGGGCACAATACTTTAAACACCTTCTTAACCCGAGCCCATCACCTACACGAACAGCAGCAGCCGATACCATAACAGGTACAACTGATGTAACAGCTGATGAAGGATCCGCTTTGAGTCCTCCCACACTCGAAGAAGTAAAAGTAGCCCTAAGGAACCACCCAAACAACAAAGCGCCGGGCACAGATCAAATCCCAGCTGAACTTCTAAAAGCCGGCGACACCTGCATAGCGCATCTCCTACATAGATTAGTCACGGACATATGGACGCAGGAAATACTTCCAGAAGATTGGCACAAGAGCATCATATGTCTAATTTATAAAAAAGGTGACTAACTCTGCTGCGAAAACTACCGAGGAATATCTCTGTGGTGTATGTCTTATAAGATCTTGACGAAAATTCTAGAAAAGAGAATTAAGCCCTATGCTGACAAAGTAATTGGTGAATACCAAGGCGGACTTAGAGCTGGACCCTCGACCACGGACCAGATGTTCTCAGTCAAACAGGTGCTGGAAAAGTGCTGGGAATATAATATTGATGTGCACCAGATATTTGTTGACTTCAAACAAGCATACGACAGTATCGACAGGCGCGTACTGTATAAAATCATGTTGGAATTTGGAGTCCCACCGAAATTGGTTCGGCTTACCAGAATGACAATGACCGAGTCTTTGTCACGAGTCAGAGTAGGAAATGATCTGACTTCCAGTTTTAAAACGGAAAACGGCCTTAAACAAGGTGACGACCTCGCACCAATGCTTTTCAACTTAACACTCGAATATGTTGTTCGGAAACTTCCAGTTGACACCAAGGGAACACTATGGTTCAAATCCACACAGCTCCTAGTATATGCCGACGATATAGATATCCTCGCAAGATCTCTGGAGAGCGCTAAGGAGGTATTTGTAAACCTTGACTCTGTAGCAAGTTAGGCTACGTATTAATGAAAACAAAACAAAAATTATGACGCAAACTAGGAAAAAGACGCCAATCAGACAAAATATTACGGTAAGAGACTATAACCTAGAAAACGTAGACAACTTCATATACCTATAGGGGCGAACCTATCGCAGGATGGAAGCGAACCCATCGAAATAAAAAGAAAGATAATGATGGCAAACAAGACTTATTATTCGGTACTTCCAATAATCAAAAACAAGAACTTGCACAGGAAAACAAAACTTAAGCTATACAAAACGATCATAATACCTGTGCTATGCTATGGCAGCGAAACGTGGATTTTAACTCAGGTGTCCGAAAAGCTACTTAACGCCTTTGAAAGAAAGGTCCTCAGACTCGATCTAGAGAATAGGATACAATAGAAAATTGTATGCCATCTTCGACAATCCAGAAGTGTCAACCCTCGTAAAATTTAAAAAGTTACAATGGACTGGTCATGTGGAGCGTATGGATGACGGAAGAATTTCCAAACGCACACTAAAAGGGAAAGTCAACGAACAAAGATCGGTCGGAAAACCTCGGAAGCGCTGGGACGATTCGATTGACGCAGACGGTAAATCACTGCTAAGATTTTCTAACTGGAGGACGCTGTCGCTGAGCCGAGATGCATGGAAGCAAAGTATTCAGGAGGCCAAAGTCCGATTTGTAGCGCCACCATAAGTAAGTAAGTTGATATTTGCTCATTATTATTATTTTAGTAGCTTTTAGTATTTTAGTTTTTGGTCTTTGATATTAATAGCCATATGTAAATGAATTTAGGGGAGCTCTACCAAGAGAATTTTCAGTGCAAATTGAGATGCACGTTTCTCAGAAACTACTTGGCCGATTTTGTCCAAATTTTGCAGGCATGTATTTTACTCAAAACTTAGCAAATCGAGTAAATGGTGATTAAAAACAATTTATATGGAATTATCCATAAAGCCACAAATTTTAGTAATTTTCTCGTGCAAGCAGAAACCTTGTGAAAAAATCATAATCAAAATTTAAAAAATACCGCTACTCTGTTGACAGCCAGTAGTGCTACCTTACCAACAAAAAAAAAATCAAGTGGAGAAGCTGTGTATTTTTTTTTAGAAAAGTGCACCTAAATAATTAAGACATTACTTTTCAGCAGAAGCAAAAAACCAAATAAATTTTTTTTAGTTTATTTAACAAATGTAAATACATAAATAATGTAGTAATATAAAATTATAGATTATAAAAAAGAACCTGTTTTGCCGGGGTAGTGGTACTGGTTGTGGGGATGGTGATTAGGTCAGTGGGTCGGCGCAGCCGGGGAGTAAGCCGAGCGCCAAGCTACAAGCGCTGCGTCAATATGCATGACTCCACAAGCTTACATCATTATTTGAAACACTTTTACTCATCCGAAAGGAGTGCGATTTTCAGCAATCAATTTACGATCCAGTCTACATTATTAATCAGAAATAAAAAAAATCGATTTTTTTTCAATTTTTCATGGAGTGCTCCCCTTAAACATGTGAATTTTTGAATTAAAAACGTTATAAAGTAAGAAATAAGCAAAAACAAATACTCACACTTAATGCATGGTTTTCTGTCTTAGAAGGAATTGTGTATATATAATTTATGAGCTAAAATATAGCATATTATATTCCATTTGATAAAAAAAATAATCAAGGCCTTGACTCTTTATTGTTAGGTTTCATTAATTTTACGTATTATTTTTAGTAATTAGGCATTGATGGAATGTTATGGGATATGGCAAGAATATAAGATTTCAATATAACAGAAACGGGTATTCATGCACTTTTCAAAAAAAAATTATATCACAAAATCAAATGCTATATTATTTTTATACTCTAGATGAAATCTGAGAGTATTATAAGTTTGCCACAAAGTTTGTAACGCCAAGAAATAAGGCCCCGAGAAAAAAATCAATGATACAGAAGTTCATATAATCACTCAAAAATCTCAAAACCGGATGTCCGTCCGTCCGTCCGTCCGTCCGTCTGTCCGTCCGTCCGTCCGTCCGTGTCCTCTCTAGCTTGAGAACGCGTTGAGCTAGAAAGTTCAAATTTTGTATACGTCGTTTTTAACAAAAAAGTAAGGTCAAGTTCGTGAACGGGCCAAATCGCTCCACCCCTTCTACCCCCTCCCATACAAAATGACACAAATGCGCAATTTGACAATAAACGGATTTGCTCGAAAAGTATAATAGCTATTAGCCTGAAATTTGGAATGTATTACTTTTATGATAATATCAATCTACCGTATAAAAATTATGCGTGTCCTTCCCCTCCTTCTACCACCTCCCATACAAACTGTACTTGTCATGAATTACTCTAAGCCAATTTATTCAGTGCGCATAAAATTTAGCGGGCTGAAATTGTGCATTAAATTTTTATTTAAAATTGTTAGAAAGGTCAAAAAAAATTAGACGATTAGCTTCACCCCTTCTACCCCCTCCCATACAAAATGGCACAATTTCGCAATTTGACAATAAATGGATTTACTCGAAAAGTATAAAAGCTATTAATCTGAATTTTGGGATATATTACTTTCATAATGATTTAAATTCACAGTAGAAAAATTATTTGCGTCCTCCCTCTCTTTCCACCCCCTCCCATACAAACTACACTTTTTCATGAAATGCTCTAAGTCGATTTTCTCAGAACATTTAACATTTATCAAGCTCATATTTTGTAATAAATGCTTAATTAGCATTATCACTTAGATCAGAAAAAATATTTGATTAGCCTCACTTGCTTCTACCCCCTCCCATACAATATGACACAGTTTCACAACTTCACAAAAAATCGATTTTCTTGAAAAGTATGAATAGCACTAGTCTGAAATTTAAGGGATGTCAATTTTATAATATTCCTAGTTATTTCTGAAAAAATTACTAAAATCCCCCCACTCTTTCTACCACCTCCCATACAAACTGCACATTTTCACTAAATCTAACTCACTAATTTTCTCAGTTCCCATTCATTTTTTGGAGCAAGCATTTTGTGTAAAACATTTTTATAACTACTTTAGCATGATGGGGAAAAAATTTGATCAATGCTATAATCCCTTCTAACACTCCCCTTACAAAATTTCTTGGGATCACAAAAAATTTCATCTAGAGTTTCGTAAGATTGCGCTTTACGCGCAATCGTAGCCCTGTTATGTTTTTTTTTAATTTTATAATTTGTTTAACATTTTTGATTGATTTGTGCTGTGTAAGGGGCGAGGGAGGTGGCCAATAGGCTGAATCGTAAGCTCTTGAATCTGTAAATAAGAAGAATAAATTTATTTTTTAAAATTATATTTATCATAATATAATAAAAGTATATACCTGCACGTTAGGAGGTGTACCAATGACATATAAAATAGCATTCGAAACTTCTTCCGGTGTTAACATGGGTATGCCCATATTCTTCGCTACTTCTGGTATCATTTCTGTATCAACTGTACCTGGACTAATACTCTGGAATAATAGATATGACACTTGTTTGTAGCGTATTCATTAAGGTTGGACTATACAAAGCGCTTAAAAACACGATTAGTTCAAAATTTGTACGATTTCTCGCAATCATAATAGATCTTGTACCTAACCTTCTTTACTGAAATCGGTCATAACAACTTAGTCTTTAATTTTTTTTTTAATGTTCTTATCTCCTAAAATTGCATTCAAACATTCAAGTTTTTAAATTAAAAGTGCGATTGTGCGTAAAGCCCAATCATGATATCTAGATGAAAGAGAATATTTGTTGATTTTAAGAAATTTTGTATGGGGAGTGGTAGAAGGGGTGACCGTATTCAACTAATTTTTTCGCATCGTGCTAGAGTAGCACCAAAAATATTTTATACAAAAATTAACCATCAAAAGTTAAATAGGTACTGAGAAAATTAGTGTATTGGATTTAGTGAAATTGTTCAGTTTGTACTGGAGGTGGTAGAAGCAATAGGAAGTTCTTAGTGGCTTTTTCAGAACTAATTGTAAACATCATTCAATTGATATGTGTTGAATTGCATATCAGTAGCATTCATACTTTTGAAGAAAAGAGACTTTTTGCAAAGTTGTGAAATTGTGTCAGAATGTATGGAAGGGAATAGAAGTGGTACAGCTAATCGTCTATTTATTTATTTATTTTGGTCTTACTAATAATTCTAAAAAAAACATAACAGGAGTACGATTGGGCATAAAGCCCAATCGTGCGATACACTAGATGAAAGAGAAATTTTTGGATCTTAAGAAATTTTGTAGTGGAAGTGGTAGAGGGGGTGCCGACATTGAACTAATTTTACTTTATTATTTTAATATTAAAGTACTGTAATCCACTTGAAAAAAAATTGCTAAGCTGAAATTTTGATTTTTCGCGTTTCATGACTAAAATAACCTAAAAATGCAAGAAAAAATCTGTCTGTCTGTACACCGCCCGCCGTACGCCGACGTGTACGCTCAGCGCACATTAATTCTCAAGCCCTTCAAGATAGAAAGTTAATTTTTGGGGGGATTGTAGATAGTTGCGGATCTTAGGAGGATACCTATTTTCGGGTTGTACGGGTTCAGGGAAAGGCGGGGGGAGCGCTTACACCGAAAAATACGAATTCAAATATCTCAACCATGGTTACAGCTAGGAAGCTAAAAATCAACATACATACAGAGGGGTTTGTGGGACAACTTTTAAAAATAATTTAATATTTTTATCCATTGGGGTGCCAAAAAGGGGGGCTAAGAACCAATTGTCGGCCGATTTTTCTTTTTTTTTCAAATGATTATATCTTCGAAATTACTTATCAAAAACATTGATATTTTGAGACTATTCAGATGGCATATACATCTACTAGAATCAGTCTAGATAGAAGCTAATTATTGTAAGGGGGATGGTTAGGGGGAGGGGGTGCAAAGTAAAACATTTAAAAATGAATACCTGGACTATCTCTTAAGCTATGTAATTGAAACTTGAAACGTATACTACGCTTTATTATTAAAATATGGAAAAAATATAGCTTGGGGACATAATAGTAGTGGGGGAAAATGGGGAGCATTTCAAAAATGGCGCACTTTCCAAAATTACAAATCGCTATATCTTAAAACTGAGTACAGATATCAAATCAAAATTTGTCAGATTGCAGAACTATATAGTCTTTAATTGTGGTAAAAAATTAAAATTTTGGGGTGTAACGGGAGGGCGGTGGAATGCAAAAATTTTGAAAATTATGTGTGGTTCTTTTAGGGCTCTGGCGAAAGTTACTAAGTTTAAATTTTCCACGTCGATACATCTATTTGATATACATAGAAAAAAAATAATAATTTGTTCCAAAATTGTTATGCACCGAAGTGGGGGTCTAACATACACAAGGTGTTTCATGTGTAATGAGAAAAACACATAAACTAATAATTTTGAATAAAATTTTAAGGTAAAGACTTGAAAATTTGCGAAATACATTTTAAAAAAATCCCTAAAAGTTTGAAATATTGTTTCGTCGAATACCTTCAAAAGTTCTACCCCATATACAAAATTATTTTTCCGACCATTTTTAAGAAATCAATTATCACCTAACTATTAAAAACTATCAATTTGAAATTTTGCGTAAAACTTATAAATAAACTGCCAACAAGTCGGGCGAAACTTTATTATTCTTGGGATAAGTTGCGTATGAGTGGAAAGTCAATATGCAGCTTAAAGTGGTTAGGGAAAGCTAAGTGCAAAGGGGTTTCTTGGGCAGTTAATTTAACAATATTTCATTCGTTTCTGCAAGTTTAGGTTTTTATGAGAGGAGGAGGAGGAGTAATAGCAAGGGTGGATGGATGTTAACAGCTTTTTAATAATTGCTTGAATCACGTCCAATATTCTCTGTATAGAATGTGTTTCATAGACGAAATTGCATAAAATTTTCATAAAATTCGGTGTATTTTATTTTCACGAAACCGAAAATTTGTATGGGAGGGAGTAGAGAAGGTTGGGGAATCGTAAAATTTGATATGCAGTTTTATTTCGCTTCTCTTGTAAGGTGCTTGTATAAAATTTCAAGTTCGTAGCTTTTAGTTTGTTAGTTATTAGTTGATTTAATGAAATTGGTCGAAATCATAGTTTTGTATGGGAGGGGGTAGAACGGTAAGCGCAATTTCAAAACTTTTAAAGCAACTTCATTTGAATTACTTTTATAAGTTTTCATGCAAAATTTGAAATTGATCGCTTTTAAGAGATAGCTGATAACTGATTTCTTAAAAATGCTCGAAAAAATAATTTTGTATGGGAGGGGGTAGAGGAGGTAGGGGAATCGTAAAATTTGTGATGGAATTTTCTTTCTTTTCTATTGTAAGGTGCTCGTACAAAATTTCAAGAAATTGGTCGAAATCATGCTTTTGTATGGGAGGGGGAAGAAGAGCAAGCATGATTTTAAAACTTTTACCGTAATTTTATTTTAACTATTTTTCTAAGTTTTTCTGCAAGATTTCAAATTGATAGCTTTTGATAGTTAGGTGATAATTGATTTCTTAAAATTGGTCGAAAAAATAATTTTGTATGGGAGGGAGTAGAAGTTTTAAAAATATTCGACCAGTTAATATTTCAAACTTTTAGAGATTTTTTTTAAATGCATTTCCCAAATTTTCAAGTTTCTACCTAAAAATTTCATTCAAAAATTTTTAGTTTATGTGTTTTTTTTATTCCACATGAAACACCTTGTGCACGTTAGACCCCCACTTCGGAACATAACAATTTTGGAACAAATTACTATTTTTTTTCTATTTATATCAAATAGATGTGTCGACATGCAAAATTTAAACTTTGTACCTTTTACCAGAGCCATAAAAAAATTACTCAAAATTTTCAACATTTTCGCTTTCCACCTCCCTCCCCTTACACCCCCCCAACACAAATTTTTTACGAAAATTAAAGATTATATAGCTCTACAATCTGACAAATTTTTGATTTGATATCTGTACTCAGTTTTGAGATTTGATGATTTGTAGTTTTGGAAAGTGCGCCATTTTTGAAATGCTCCCCATTTCCCCCCACTACTATAATGTCCACATATTATATTTTTTTCATATGTCGCTAGTAAAGCTCAGTATACATTTTAAGTTTCAATTACATAGCATAAGAGACAGTTGAGATATTAATTTTTAAGTGTTTTTCTTTGCACCCCTCCCTGACCCTCCCCCTTTCACTAATTAGCTTCTATCTAAACTGCTTCTAGTAAATCTATATACTATCTTGATGGTCTCAAAATATCAATTTTTTATGGGAAGTAATTTCGAAGATATAATCATTTGAAAAAAAAATTCGGCCGACAATTGGTTCTTAGCCCCCCCTTTTCGCACGCCAATGGATAAAAAAATTAAGTTATTTTTAAAAGTTGTCCCACAAACTCTTGTATATGTATGTTGATTTGTAGCTTCCTAGCTGTAACCATGGTTGAGATATTTGAGTTCGTATTTTTCGGCTTAAGCGCTCCCCCCGCCTCCCCTGAACTCGTACACCCCCCAAAATTGGTATCCGCCTGAGATCCGCAACTACCTACAATCCCTCCAAAAATGAAGTTTCTATCTTGAAGGGTTTGGGAGTTAATGTGCGCTGAGCGTACACGTCGGCGTACGGCGTACGGCGTAAGGCGGACGGCGTACAGACAGACGGATTTTTATACTCTAGATGAAATCTGAGAGTATATTGTGTTTGCCTTACCGTTTGTAACGCTAAGAAATAACGCTCGCACAGAGCCGCCAAGGGTACATAAATATTTGTTGTCGCTCAAAAACCTCGATTCCGAGTGACCGTCTGTCTGTCTGTCTGTCTGTCTGTCTGTCTGTCTGTCTGTCCGTCTGTGCGTCTGTGCGTCTGTCTACAGCATAACTTTCGAAAGCTTTGGGCTATAGTGCTAAAAAATTTTGTGTGTCATTTTTAGTAAAAAAGTAACTTTAAGTTCGTGAATGAGCCACATCCCCCCACTCCTTCTACCCCCTCCCATACAAATTTCATGAAATTTCGAAAAATTAAGAAATTGATTTTCTTTGAAACTATTCAAGCCATCGACTTGAAATTTAGGCCGAAGTATAATGATACATATGTCATTAATACCACGGAATATTGACCCGATCCCTTTACTCCTTCTACCCCCTCCCATACAAATGGACAATTTTGAAAAATACATATTTTCGATTTTCATCGAAACTAGTAAAGCTAAAAAGACGAAATTTTGTCAGAATTCATTTTACTATAATTGCAGTTTATCTTAAAAATAATTATCAACTTCACCTTACTCCTTCTACCCCCTCCCATACAAATTTCACGAAATTTTGAAATATAAATTAAATTATTTTTCTTCGAAACTGTTAAAGCTAGTCACTTGATATTTTGTATAAAGTATGCAAATAAAAATATTAATAATGCGAAAAAATTTTGTTTTGATCCGTACACTCCTTCTACCCCCTCCCATACAAATGCATAATTTTGTTAAACGCATTTTATCGATTTCCATTCAAACTAGAAAAATTATAAACTTCAAATTTTGCCGGAATTCGTTTTTTAATAATTGAAATAAGTCTTAGAAAAAATTATCAGCTCCGCTTCACTCCTTCTACCACCTCCCACACAAATATCTCTATTATAAATTCAAGAAAAGCATTTCTCCTTTAAGTATATGAGAGCTATCGACTTTGAAATTGAATCAAAGCATGGTGATAAGGATGATGATAAGCAGTTTCAAAATCATCTTAAACGCTCCACTTCCTCTACCACCTCCCATACAAATGCCTCAATTTAAGGAAAACTATGACCAATTTCTTTAAAAATAATGAAAACTAAAAACTTTAAATTCAGCAAAAAACATTTTGCATACCATGTTCGGTGTCATATACGAAAAATATAAACGTCCCCCTCTACTTCTACCACCTCCCATGCAAAAGTCTCTATTCACTATTCGAAAGAATTTGAGATGACATATTTTTCGATATATTAAAGTCATTTCCATCTCATCTAGAGTATCATATGATTGGGCTTTAAGCCCAATCATAATTCTGTTATGTTTTTTTTTTGCATTTTTAGGCTATTTTAGTCATGAAACGCGAAAAAAAAAATTTCAGGGTAGCAAATTTTTTTTTTTTCCCAAGTCGATCACAATACTTTATTATTAAAATAATAAAGTAAAATAGTTGAAATGAAATTCCTGTAAAAGTTTTGAAATTGCACTTGCCATTCTACCCCCTCCCATACAAAAGTATTATTTCGACCAATTTCATTAAATCAACTAATAACCAATAAATTAAAAGCTACGAACTTGAAATTTTGCTCGAGCACCTTTCAAGAAAAAAGGAAGAAAATTTCGTCACAAATTTAGCGATTCCCATACCTCACCTCTTCTGCCCCCTTCCATACAAATGTTTGGTTTCGTGAATGTAAGAAACACCGAATCCTATGAACATTCTATGCAACTTCGTCTATTAAACTGACATTCTATACAGAGAATATTGGACGTGATTCAAGCAATCAATTAAAAAACTATTAACATCCACGCACCCTTACTATCACCCCTCATCAAAACTCAAATTTGCTTAAATAAACAAACGAAATATTGATTATATGTACTGGAGCTTTTGAACGTTTCCGCAAAGTGTTAAATTGACAATTGCCCTGCCCAAGAACTCCTTTTCACTTAGTCTTACCTAACCACTCTAACTTGCATATTGGCTTTCCACGCATCCGCAACTTGTCCCAAGAATAATAAAGTTTCTGTCGACTTGTTGACAGTTTATTTACTTATAACGCTAACATATATACATATATATACAAAATTTAGGATTTAAAAATTTAGGAGGTACTGAGAAAATTGGTGTATTGGATTTAGTGACATTGTGCAGTTTGTATGAGAGATGGTAGAAGGATGGGCGAGTTCTTAATGACTTTTTTAGAACTATCGGCAAACATCATGATTTTGACATGCTGCAAATATTTCGTGCACAATTTCAGCTCGATCAATTTTATACGCACTAAGTAAATTGGCTTAGAGCACTTCAATAAGAAGTGCAGTTTGTGTGGGAGGTGGTGGGAGGAAGGGGAGGACTCAAATAATTTTTGTGCGGTACAGATTTATATCATCACAAAAGTAATATATTTCAAATTTCAGATCAATAGCATTTATATTTTTCGATCAAATCCGGTTATTGTAAGATTGCGAAATTGTGTCATTTTGTATGGGAGGGGATAAAAGGGGTTAAGCGATTTAGCCCGTTCACGAACTTGACCTTACTTTTTTGTTAAAAACGACGTATACAAAATTTGAGCTTTCGAGCTTAACGCGTTCTCACGGACGGACGGAAGGACATCAGGTTTTGAGATTGTGATTATATGAACTTCTGTGTCATTCATTTTTTTCTCCGAGCCTTATTTCGTGGCATTACAAACTTTGTGGCAAACTTATAATACTCTCAGATTTCATCTAGAGTATAAATAACTTGTGCACAATTTCAGCTCGAATAATTTTATAGTTACTGAATAGATTATAAGATTATTTATGGTGGATGGGCATGTATCGATAGGGTAGGCATCTGATTGGCGTCATAAGGCGACACCCTGTGGTGTAACTATCATATACAGATCAATTGTGCTCATCATACCTCCACGTGGTAGCCACCGGGTACTGGTCTTGTCCATCTGGACTTGACTTGCTGAACTGATAGGCGCGAGTGCTAATGAACCAGAAAAATTCTAGCACTATAATAGTATGGCCCTCCAAGTTGGGGGTTGGGGGATGTATTAACAACTCATCCTCTGAAAAACCACACCCGTTTCGAAACCTGAACCAACGCCTCGGACTGGATTGATTACAAGAGACCAAAGTCCGATTTGGGCTGTAGCGCCATCGTAAGTAAGTAAGTAAATAGATTTATAGTATTTCTGAAAAAAGTGCAGTTTGGATAGGAGGCGGTAGAAGTAGGACGATTCAAATAATTGTGAAACAGTAGATTGAACTCATAATATAAATAATGTCTCAAATTTCAGATCAACAGCTTCCATAATCCTTCAAAATCCTTTTATTGTCAAATTCCGGAATTGAGTCATTTTGTATGAGAGGGGGAAGAAGGGATGGGGCGTTCCCATTCCCGAACTTGAACTCAGTTTTCTATTAATGTGTACATAATTTTAGAGCGAACGGACGGACGGACGGACAGGCAGACATCCGGTTTCGAAATTTTTGAGCGACAACAAATATTTCTATACCCTTTGCGACTCAGTGCGATCAATATGTCTTGGCGTTACAAACTTTAGACCAAACTTATAATCTCTCAGATTTCATCTAGAGTATGAAAAGTCACCAGTCCAATCCAATAATGAGGCACAATCTTGTTTTATAGTAAGTATAAATTAAATTTTTTCGATTTCTTGGAAGTGCCATAACGTCAGACTCTCAACACTCGATTTCCCATTTGTATTCACTACAGTTTATCAGGCTGGATTCCCCAAAGGGTCGTTTTATACCGATCACACAAATACCCTATGGAAATATTGGAGCAGTCTACAGAAATGAGTTCGCCACTACATCTCATGTTTGTGAATTTCGAGAAGGCTTTCGACAGCGTTAAGCGAGATTACATATGGAATGCTTTGTATAAGAGAGGTATTCCAAACAAGATTATAGCTATGATTAAAGAATCCTACGAAGATACAAGGTGTCGCGTCTTACATAGAGGAGAGCTGCCCGAGAGCTTTCCTGCGCGAACAGGTATCAGACGGGGCTGCATATTATCACCAGCTTTGTTTCTGGTGGTAATAAATGACATCTTGAAAACTGCAATGGAAGATGGGGAAGGTAAACGTCTTCAATGGAAATTATTTAATATCTCATGTCACCTTGATTATGCTGATGACGTGTGTTTGCTTGCACATAACCGTGCGGACTTAGAGTGAAATCTTCGCTCGTTGCATTCTAAATGCAAAGAGGCGCAAGCACACCAATTGTTCTTAACGGGCAAGATGTGGAAGAGGTGCAAGATTTTTGTTATCTCAGAAGCATTATCAGCATAGAAAAGGATATTGAGGCTCGTCTAAATAAAGCTCATCAGGTCTTCGGTATCCTTTCCTATTTCTGTGTGTTGTTATATTGTTTTACTACATGGAAATTGACCGTTCGACTTACCAACAAACTGCAAACTTTTGTAAACCAGTGGCTCCGACGCATTTAAGGAATATTGTGGCCAGAAGTGATCTTCAACGACGAACTTTGGAGTACAACTGGACAGATTAAAATAGGCATTGAGATTCAAAGGCGGAAGTGGCATGAGATCGGTCACACTTTGAGGAAACCAAAGCGAAACATGGCCGAACAGGCTCTGGATTAAAATCCTCAAGAAAGACGTTGGGATGGCCAACCTTGTAGCACATGACGCTCGAATAAACAAGTCCTGGCAACAGCTAATGGCCGATACGCAAGATCGCGCCTTGTGGAAGAGAGTTGTTTCTGACAGATGCCCAGGAACAGGAATTTGATTGATTCACTACACTTTTACACTCGAAATTAAAGCTTATACAGAGCATT
This sequence comes from Chorisops tibialis, assembly GCA_963669355.1. NCBI lineage: Eukaryota > Metazoa > Arthropoda > Insecta > Diptera > Stratiomyidae > Chorisops > Chorisops tibialis. The sequence continues at coordinate 128,627,964 of OY770264.1, forward strand.
CCATTTCAATTGAAAATCTACAAATAAACATATTTATGAAAGGGAGAATTGAATATCATTTAAAGCAATAATATAATACTTGATATAACTATTTCTTAAATGTTCGTAGCCTAATCATTTTCTGAGCTGCTGGCATTTGTGTGAGAGTTACTACCACCCAGAAAAGGACGATTGTAAAAATTTTAAAACTACTATAGAAGTGCAGGATGTAACGCGTTCACAAACTTAAAATTACGATTACATGAATTTAAGATTCTTAAGCGACAATGGTGATTCTGTACTCCGCCGTACTTCTTAGCGTTACAAACTTTGAAATAAACTCAATATCAACTCTAATTTATCTACAACAAACATGTAAATGAACTTACCGTGATTTTAACTTTAGTTCCTTCATTGGCGAATTCTTGACGATAAGTTTCAGCCATAGCAGTAACTGCGAATTTTGTGGCGGGATACATATTTAATTTAAGATGCCGCATTTTTGGTACTTTGTGACCGAAAACGCTGTTTACAATCACAACATGACCATCGAATTTCCGCTTTTTCATCGAATTGAAAGCTTCTCGAACACAATAAAATACTCCCATCACATTTGTATCTACAATCTGATGAAATGTTTGGCTATTTTCAGCGTCAGTAAGATCAATACCAGGGTGACCAAATCCAGCATTATTAACAAGAATGTCGGTACCGCTGAGATTCTTTTCCACCCAAGCAAAAGCAGTTTTCACGTCACTCTCTTTCGAAACATCGCACTTAATTGGATGCAGTTGCGATTGCAACTGTGCCGGAAGTGCTTTTTGAATTTCGTGAACTCGTTCTACACGACGTGCCAATCCGACAACTATTAAACCGGCTTGTACCAGATCTTTTACAACTGCCGCTCCAATACCAGAACTTGCACCAGTCACAACGGCTACTTTATTGTGCCAACGATCCATTTTTGAGTTTTGTTGATTTTATTTTATTTAAGTTACAACGATTCACAATCTAGAATACTTCTGCCAACGAGTCTTAAAGACAAACCTTTTATATGTACTCAAGCAAACAGTTCCAAAATAACGATAAGAAATTAATCGTGAAATGATCTCATAAAGACTTTATTCATTCATTCATATTCAATACATAAATCCAAAAGAATAAACCAACTGATAAACAAAATATTAACATCCCAGCGGGAGAAACCCAAAGTGCTACGTATGAAACATACTTCAAGCACTCCTTCACATGCCGTTGAAAGTGCTTCCAAATCGCTTTTAAAGAAGCCAGATTGAAACTTAACTATTGGGCGAAACACCATTTCCAGGTCTTCCTAATTTTATAGCAACCATGAAAGTGCTTGCAAATCGCTTTGGTGGACGCGTCGCTTTCCTAATCTACGGGCCTGGCTCTAGACAAGATGGCGGTCGCTCTATTTGACTCACCAGCCGCTAAAATTTGGCTTTAGTATGTATAAAAATTTTATCAAACACACGATTCATATGCAACAATTTGCTGAGTGATATCATAGTGTTCGCGTTCGATCCCAATGCAATCCGATATTTTTAGCTAAGGGTAATGCTAAACACGTCCATTCACGGCATATTCAGTATTTCCGGGAAAGAGAATCATTTTGCGCAAGGCTCGAGCTATGGATTAGATTCTTGGAGACTGTAAGAAAACAATTATATCACGAGTTGCAGCTAAAAGTTTGATACACAATTTTCATATTCTCTGTTTCATGCACTGCTTCAATTATTGTTGTGCTAATTTCAAATTAAGAAACATAACTGAATTAAAGCGTGAAGCCCAATCAAATGATACTCTAGATTAAATAGAGTTTATTGTACCGGAAAATGTCATCTCAAATTCTTTCGAATAGTGAATAGTCACTTTCTTATGAAGAAGAACTTTTGTATGGGAGGTGGTAAAATCAGAGGGGGGAGGTTTGTTATTTTCGTATATAACACTGAACGTAGTATGCAAAAAGTTTCATGATGAATTCAAAGTTTGTAGCTTTCGTAATTTTCGAGGAAATTGAACAATTTTTGTCTCAATTTATGGCATTTGTAAGGGAGGTGGCAGAGAAAGTGGAAGGTTTTGAATAATTTTCAATCTGATTATCAACATCCTAATCACATTGCCTTGTTACAATTTTAAAATCGATAGCTCTCATATGTTCGAAGGAGAAATACTTTTCTGGAATTTCCAATACAAAAATTTGCATGGTAGAAAGTGAAGCGAAGTTCATATTTTTTAGCATTTATTGCAATTATTAATGTACATATTATGGCAAAATTTTACGTTTACGCTTTTTTTAATTCCTATGAAAATCTATTAAATGCATCTACCAAAATTATGCATTTGTATGGGAGAGGGTAGAAGGAGTATTCGAATCAAAACCAAATTTTTCAACATCAATGATATTTGCAATAGTATACTTTTCAAAAAATTCAAAGTTTATAGCTTTGACGGTTTTGAAGAAAAATAATTTAATTAAAATTCCGAAATTTCGTGAAATTTGTATGGGAGGGCGTAAAAAGAGTGTGGTGAAGTTGATAGTTTTTCCAGAATTGATTGTAATTGTAATGAAATTAATTATGGAAAATATTGGTTCTTTTAGCTTTGATAAACGAATAAATGCATTTACCAAAATTATGAATTTGTTAGATAGTCACTCGGAATCGAGCTTTTTGAGCTACATACACCAAATATTTCTGTACCCTTGGTGGCTCTATGCGAGTATTAGTTTTTAGCGTTACAAACAGTAAGGCAAACATAATATACTCTTAGATTTCATCTAGAGTATACCAAATAGAGTGATTAAAAAAATTTGTATAGTTATTTTGATTCATAATTAATGATCTTACAAGTTTCAACTGATAAAAAGTGAGTTTTAAAGATTTGCTTTATATAGCTTAACTTACAGCTGATCGGGCTATAGCCAAGATGGCGGTGGTGGAGGCAAGATTCTTGTTCATAAGGTTTTTTTATTCTCTGGAATTATTTTTATTGTTTCCGGGATGCTGTTCTCTTTTCGTAAATATATCACGATTACGCATTTGTTATTTGTTTGATGCAAATCGATCAGTGTCGAGTCTTGACTGCAGAGTGATATTAAAGGGATTAAAATTGTGTTTAATGCATAACCGAAAATTAAAAGTAATTTACGCAATCTTTTTATTTAATATATATAAATAAATATTTTACATTCAACGTATTCAAAGGAAAAATTCTTATTTTAATGCGATCCCCAAAAATATATTATTTTAAAATAAAACGAAAAATTCGCTTATCTTTCTAATATGGTAATTATTTTAATTAAAAGATTAAATCTTTTAAGATTATATGGTAAACCTAGAAATCTATTCGAGCGCCAGTGCGAATAAAAAATGTCAATGATCATAATTGTTGCTTTATTTTTTTTTTTAAGTTTTAGCTCATGATCTTGGCTGGTCGGCACCGATAATGAATTTAAACGTCTGTGAACTTGGCCCCCCCAATTTCGATTTTTTTATTTTTTCTTGTTGAAATCGTTTGGTGGTCGTTTGATGGTGATTGGTAGGCAGTTTTTTTCGTTTGGTCGTAATCCGTATTCTTAGAAATCAAGTTTACTTTATTTACCGTGAACTCAGCCCCCCAAAACAAATTTTCTTAAATATCTGGAGTTACAGTTATATTAACGTAAAACAAATAATGTCATTCGTTTGGTGGTGTTTGTTAGTAACTTTTCAACATTTGGTAGTAATTCAGTTAGCTGTAACAAATGATTTTGTTAAAAAGCGTGAAGTTAGCCCTCCATTATGTGTTTTTGTAAATAACTAGAGTTAGGACATTCTTACAGCAAAACGGATTTCACTAGTCGTTTGGTAGTCGTTTGGTGGTGATTGGTAGTCACCTTTTATGCTTTAGTTTTCACCATTCATATAGCAATAGTAGGCAAATTTCGATATGAACTTTTGATTTTGCTTGAAGTTGGCCCCACAATGTAAAATTTCTTAATTTTACTTTATTATTCTAATAATAAAGTACTGTGATCGACACAAGAAAAAAACATAACAGGGCTACGATTGCGCATAAAGCGCAATCTTACGATACTCTAGATGAAATAGAATTTTTTGTGATCCCAAGAAATTTTGTATGGGGAGTGTTAGAAGGGATGATAGCATTGTACTAATTTTTTCGACATCATGCTAAAGTAGCTATGAAAATGTTTTATACAAAATGCTTACTCCAAAAACTGAATGGGAACTGAGAAAATTAGTGAGTTTGATTTAGTGAAAATGTGCAGTTTGTATGGGAGGTGGTAGAAAGAGTGGAGGGATTTTGATGATTTTTTCAGAAATAACTAGGAATATTATAAAATTGGTATCCCTTAAATTTCAGACTAGTGCCATTCATAATTTTCAAGAAAATCGATTTTTTGTGAAGTTGTGAAACTGTGTCATATTGTATGGGAGAGGATAGAAGTAGTGAAGCCTTAGTAATAATATTAATTAAATATTTATTACAAAATATGAGCTCAACAAATGTTAAATGTTCTGAGAAAATCGGCTTAGGGCATTTCAGGAAAAAGTGTAGTTTGTATGGGAGGGGGTGGAAGGAAAGGGAGGAAGCAAATAATTTTTGTACTGTAGATTTAAATCATTAAAAAAGTAATATATACCAAAATTGAGACCAATAGCTTTTATACTTTTTGAGTAAATCCATTTATTGTCAAATTGCAAAATTGTGTCATTTTGTATGGGAGGGGGTAGAAGGGGTGAAGTTAATCATCTCATTTTTTTTGACCTTACTAACAATTTTAAATAAGTATTTGGTGCACAATTTCAGCCCGCTGAATTTTATAAGCACTGAGGAAATTGGCTTAGAGTAATTCATGATAAGTACAGTTTGTATGGGAGGTGGTAGAAGGAGGGGGAGGACACGCACAATTTTTATATGATAGATTGACATTATCATAAAAGTAATATATTCTGAATTTCAGGCCAATAACTTTTATACTTTTTGAGCAAATCCGTTTATTGTCAAATTGCGTAATTGTGTCATTTTGTATGGGAGGGGGTAGAAGGGGTGGAGCGATTTGGCCCGTTCACGAACTTGACCTTACTTTTTTGTCAAAAACGACGTGTACAAAATTTGAACTTTCTAGCTCAACGCGTTCTCAAGCTAGAGAGCGCACGGACGGACGGACGGACGGACGGACGGACGGACGGACAGACGGACGGACGGACGGACGGACGGACGGACGGACGGACGGACATCCGGTTTTGAAATTTTTGAGTGATAATATTAACTTCTGTATTCATCATTTTTTTCTCCGAGCCTTATTTCTTGGCGTTACAAACCTTAGAGCGAACTTATAATACTCTCAGATTCCATCTAGAGTATAAACATAACAGGGCTACGATTGCGCGTAAAGCGCAATCTTACGATACTCTAGATGAAATAGAATTTTTTGTGATCCCAAGAAATTTTGTATGGGGAGTGTAAGAAGGGATGATAGCATTGAACTAATTTTTTCGACATCATGCTAAAGTAGCTATGAAAATGTTTTAAACAAAATGCTTACTCCAAAAACTGAATGGGAACTGAGAAAATGAGTGAGTTTCATTTAGTGAAAATGTGCAGTTTGTATGGGAGGTGGTAGAAAGAGTGGAGGGATTTTAATGATTTTTTCAGAAATAACTAGGAATATTATAAAATTGGCATCCCTTAAATTTCAGATTAGTGCCATTCATACTTTTCAAGAAAACCGATTTTTTGTGAAGTTGTGAAACTGTGTCATATTGGATGGGAGGGGGTAGAAGTAGTGAAGCAAATCAAATATTTTTTTTCTCATCTTGGTAATAATATTAATTAAATATTTATTACAAAATATGAGCTCAACAAATGTTATATGTTCTGAGAAAATCGGCTTAGAGCATTTCAGGAAAAAGTGTAGTTTGTATGGGAGGGGGTGGAAGGAAACGGAGGAAGCAAATAATTTTTGTACTGTAGATTTAAATCATTAAAAAAGTAACATATACCAAAATTGAGACCAATAGCTTTTATACTTTTTGAGTAAAACCACTTATTGTCAAATTGCGAAATTGTGTCATTTTGTATGGGAGGGGGTAGAAGGAGTGAAGCTAATCATTTCATTTTTTTTGACCTTACTAACAATTTTAAATAAATATTTGGTGCACAATTTCAGCCCGCTGAATTTTATAAGCACTGAGGAAATTCGCTTAGAGTAATTCATGATAAGTACAGTTTGTATGGGAGGTGGTAGAAGGAGGGGGAGGACACGCACAATTTTTATATGATAGATTGATATTATCATAAAAGTAATATATTCTGAATTTCAGACCAATAACTTTTATACTTTTTGAGCAAATCCGTTTATTGTCAAATTGCGTAATTGTGTCATTTTGTATGGGAGGGGGTAGAAGGGATGGAGCGATTTGGCCCGTTCACGAACTTGACCTTACTTTTTTGTCAAAAACGACGTGTACAAAATTTGAACTTTCTAGCTCAACGCGTTCTCAAGCTAGAGAGCGCACGGACGGACGGACGGACGGACAGACGGACGGACATCCGGTTTTGAGATTTTTGAGTGATAATATTAACTTCTGTATCATTAATTTTTTTTTCCGAGCCTTATTTCTTGGCGTTACAAACCTTAGAGCGAACTTATAATACTCTCAGATTCCATCTAGAGTATAAAAATTTGCTACCCTGAAATTTTGTTTTTTCGCTTTTCATGACTAAATTAGCCTATAAATGCAAAAAAAAATCCGTCCCGCCGTACGCCAAACATATGGACTCATATCTCCGAGACCGTTAAAGGTAGAATGTTCGTTTTTGGGTGGATTGTTGATTGGGTGAGTGAGCTCTATTTTCTAAGTTTTGTAAGGTGGAGGCGGCGGGTGGGAAAAAGTCAAAAACTACACTTGCTAATATCTCCACCACGAATGCAGATACGAAGTTGAAAATCAGTAGAGATGTAGAGAGGGTTTTGGGACAAACTCTTAAAATAATTTAATTTTTTTATCCATTGAGATCCGAAAAGGTTGGGCGGGGGGCTAAGAACAAATTGTCGGGCGAATTGTTTTTTCAAATGATTGTATCTTCGGAATTACTTATCGTAAAAAATTTATATTTTGGGACCTTTAAGGTGGAACATAGTTCCACCGGAATCAGCTTAGAGGAAGGCTAATTATTGTAAGGGGGAGGTGGTGCAAAGAAAAACACTTGAAAATCAATATCTCGGCTATTTATTAAGCTATGGAGTTGAAACTTGGAAAGTATATTAAGCTATACTAGAAAAATACAAAAAAATATAACATGTTGAAATAATAGTAGTGGGGGGAAATGGGGAGCATTTCAAAAATGGCGCACTTTTCAAAATTATAAATCCTTATATGAGCCGTTTGTTTTGAAAGTAGCCCAAGTCCATTTTTATCTTTTTTCAAGTTAACTGTGGTGACATTTATAATTTATGCTGAACTGTCAAAAAAATAAATCGGCATTGAAATATATTTAATACATTTGAAAATTTTGTAACACGTACATTTTCATAATAATATAAATACTGAAAATCATAATTTTGAAAGTGACCTAAGTCCACTTTTTATTGATAATGTCAAAAAGTGCGGCCCAAAATCTTGAAAGCAGTGATGAAGGTAAATTCAATTACATTATAATATTGAATTAAATTTTAAAGAATAATATTTAATTAAGGAAATTATTAAACCCATGGGAAAGGATAAAATCCCAAGATTCCTTGATTCTGAAAGGGAAGAAGAATTAAAATCATACAACAAATATAGATAAAGAAAGAGAATTTTAGAACTTCATTCTTCAACAGAGGAAGGGGAACTAATTGAGAATGAGAATTTACAAAACAACAGCTTCAGAGAAGGATTCGGAGAAAACAGAAGTGACACTTATATTCAGAAACTTCGTAAAATTAAACGAAATTCGGGGAAAAGATACAATACACAAACGGGAAAAATTATACCTGCCAAAGTTTTTCAAAATAAAGATTGCCAATGTCGAAAAGACTGCCTAAAAAATTTAAATGAAACAGAAAGAAAACGTATTTTTGAAATGTTTTGGAACTTAGGAGACTTTCATAAGCAAAATGTATTGCTATACGAAGTGACCGAACGCTGTACTGTAAAAAGAAGACGTCGGAAAAACGGAAAGGGTTCATATAGAAATGAGAGTTTTACGTACTGGTTAAATTCTAAAACAGGCAAAGTTTCTGTTTGTAAAAAATTCTTTTTACACACTTTTCAAATAAACGAAGGACGATTGAAACGTGTGTTAAAATCTAAAAATGTAGGCAACGATTTGCATGGGAGTTTGCCTGGATCGTCGAGAAAAATATGCGATGAAGCAAATATGGTTGTTCAAAACCATATTAACAGTTTCCGGAAATTTGAGTCCCATTATACGAGGGATCATAATCCCAATAGAAAATATCTACATCCTGAACTGACTATAAAAAAATGTTTGATTTGTATGAGATTCACTGTAAAGAAAATAATTTCAAAGTTGTTAATGAATGGACTTATAGAAAAATATTCAAAAAAGATTTTAATCTACAATTCCACCAACCACGCAAAGACACATGCTAAAAATGTGATCTATTAAACATTAAAGTTAAAGCATCAGAAAACCATGAAGAAGAGAAAAAACTTATGGAAGAACATGATATTCATTTAAAACTAGCAGAATCAGCTAGAAATGCTTTAAAACAATATCAAGAACTAGTATCAAGTAATCCATCTCATTATTTTGGATTTTCTTTCGATTTGCAGAAATCGTTAAAAAATATGGAAATATTTACCATGCAGTATTGCTCTCTCGCATAAACTTGAGAAGAAAGAATCAACCAATGTTCGTTCGGTTGTTAACACTTCCAGTCAGACAGATGGTCCTACGGATAGGACTGTCAATTCACCAGCACTAGGAAGTAAGAAGTTAATAAGTAAGAAAAAAGGCAATATCAAACACATAGAACGAGACCTACAATGTCAGATGAAGGACAGTTTACCACCAACTTCAATAGCAGCGCAGTTTACAGATGTCGTCGATGATCAGAGTACCATCTCTTCAGTTTCTACTGTCCTTCCAAATCCTGGTAGCTCTCGTGATATACTTTGCACATTAAAGGCGGTAGAAAAACCAAAAGTACTTTTTGTGTCACGGTTAGATCCTGCTACTTCTGAAACGGATGTTCTTACTAACATCATGAATATATTAAACCATGACAATATTAGTATACCTCAAAATGCTATTTTATGTAGAAAATTAGCTTCAGCTACTCATCGTGGTCCGCCTCTGATGTCTTCGTTTAGAGTCGTGTTGCCGACATCCTGTTTTGATACGGTTTCCACATCCAACTGTTGGCCGACTTCAGCAATCGTAAGGGAATTTGTTCCAAAGAGTCGACACAATTCAATACAGCATCGTTTTGACACTAACTCAAAAAACGGGATGGCTCCATCTCTATATACTACGCCAACGTAAGTGGTATGCGAACCAAAACCCGTCAACTTTACATCGCTGCTGCTGGATCCTGCTTTGACATAATTTGTCTCAACGAGACATGGCTCTGTGGTAGTTTCCATGATACTGAACTACTTAACTCTGAATATCAAATTTTTCGCCGTGGTCGTCATCTTGAACTTTTGGATGCCAATGTTAGTGGTGGAGTTCTCTGTGCGGTTCGAAGTCAATTTCTGGCAGAAGTTGTCGTCATCACTGAAGTTACTGATATTGAAATATTATGCGTTGTTCTCGCACTTCAGGACAAGAAACTATATATCGTAACTTTATATATACCACCACTATCACCCTATGTTGTCTACGAGGCAGTATACAATAGAATTGATTATGTCAGTACTCTTATGCAATCTTGTGATGAGCTACTTGTATTTAGAGACTTCAACATGCCTCTTGTCACTTGATCTCTCTCCGACAATGAAGATTGCCTACTGCCAACTCTTTCTTCCTGTTCACGGCAAGATGCAAAATTTTTGGATAGTATGTTTTCAACGGGCTTACTTCAATCTAATCCAATACCTAACTCGTTCGGAACATCTCGACCTAGTGTTCTGCTCGGATTTGAGATACTTAACGATCAACAGATGCAACTCACCTTTGCTTCCAGAATCAGCACGCCATCCTGCGTTTCATGCTATTTGCTTTTCAAATACTGGTGCTGATAATGTTAATAATTTTGATACTGCTATTTCTCATCGATCTAATTTTAATAAAGCTAACTTTGTTGCCTTGAATGAAGATATTTCAAAACGTGATTGGTCGTGCGTACTTAACGAAACAGACATTGAAATTGCTGTTAATAATTTTTACAATATTATGTTTGGTTGTTTCACTCGGTGTGTGCCGGTTACGAGTCATGGTTCATGTAAAAGATTTGCATGGTTTGACGAAGATTTAGTAAATCTAAAAAATTTGAAAACTAAAGCATGGAAGACGTACTGTTTCTCAAGGATTGAATCTGACTATAAAATGTACTTTGAGTTACCCGATTTATTTCTTACCAATTCAAAATTGGCCTATCAATGTTATTTGATTGATATGAAAAAAGCAATTAAAGACAGGCCTAAGCAGTTTTGGAATTTCGTCAATTCTAAAAGGCGAACAGATGGTTTCCCTGTGACTTTGTCTTTTGACGGGGAAGTTAGCGACGACCCCAAAATAATTAGCAACTTTTTCGGGGATCATTTTCGTGCTGCATTTGACGCCCCAGACTGTGATATTAATTTTAAGAATTTTCAATACTTGACAAAATTTCCCTCTACTACACTTGAGATGAAGGATCTCATTATAGATGAGTCCACTATATCGAAGTTCATCATGAACATCTCTGAGAGTTTCAATAGCGGCCCAGATGGTATACCGTCTGTTGTGCTTAAAAGGTGCTCCTCTGCACTTTTATCTCCACTGAGCTCCTTATTTAACGCATCTCTTCGTTGTGGGGTTTTCCCTAGTCTATGGAAATATTCGACAATAACTCCCCTGTTCAAGAAAGGTAAAAGGAACGATGTATGTAATTACCGGCGTATAGCTAGGCTGTCTAGTGTTCCAAAATTATTTGAGGCAATTGTCTGTGACGTAATGTACTTTCATTGCAAATCAATAATTAGCCCAACCCAACACGGATTCACCAAAGATAGATCCACAACAACACACCTGCTGGAATTTTCAAATTTTGTGATTCCAGCGATTGAAGCAGGCAAACAAGTTGACTGTATATATACAGATTTTAGTAAGGCCTTCGACAAAATTAATCACAACTTACTAATATACAAGCTTTGCTCACTCGGATTTCCTGCTATTTTTACTACGTGGATCAATTCCTATCTTTCTAATCGAACCCAACAATTACAATTTCGAGATGCTGTCTCATCGATTATTCCTAACACTTCTGGTGTACCTCAAGGTAGCCATCTTCGTCCACTTCTGTTTATTTTATTTATTAATGGTGAGTTCGGTCATATCCAACTCTAATATTTTCTTGTATGCTGATGATGCGAGAATATTTCGTACTATCACCTGTACGAATGATTATCTACTTTTGCAAAATGACATAAAGCTATTTTTTCACTGGTGTACCTTAAACTGTATGCCTTTGAATGTTGGGAAGTGCACCATGGCATCTTTCTCCAGAAAAAATAATCCATTTGAATTTATCTACGTTTTAGAGGGAATTGCTTAACAGAAATTAAGCAAAGTACGCGATTTAGGTGTGCTATTCAATGATAAATTTACCTTCGACGACTATTGTCATCAAGGCTAACTCCAGTTGGGGCTTTGTAAAACGATGGTGTAAAGACTTTAACGACCCTCACATTACAAAGACACTTTACTATGCTTTTGTTCGTTCAATTCTTGAATATGCCTGCCCTGTTTGGACTCCATATTATGATATTCATATCAATAGGATAGAGTCTGTACAGCGAAGATTTTTAAGATTTGCTCTTAAAGATCTTCGCTGGTCAGATCCGATATGTCTTCCTCCTTATCAAGAACGACTTCAACTACTTTCGTTGGAGTCACTCGAACATAGGCGATTAATTCTTAGTGCTGCAGTGAGATTGACTCTCCGCACTTGTTAGGAGCTCTCTCCTTCAAAATACCTCGATCCTTGAGAGACTACGTACTTCTCGACATTCCTTTCCATCGCACTAATTACGGCCACCACGAACCGATAACTTCCATTTCACGGGCTTTTAACGTTAATTATAGCAACATTGATTTTAATCTTAATATTGCTCAGATAAAATCAGCTTTGTTAAAATAACAATATGATGTTTTCACTGTAATCTTTGTAATTTATATGATAGTATAATTTGTAAGTAATCATTTGTTGATGAATTCTAAATAAATAAAAAAATATTAACGGGTCGAAAACCTTTAAAACTTCTACCCCCTACCATACAAAATTATTTTTTCGACCATTTTCAAGAAATCAATTATCATCTAACTAATAAAAGCTATAAATTGGAAATTTTGCACAAGAACTTTTAAAAATAGTTGAAATAAAATTGCGTCAAAAGTTTTGAGATCGCACCTGTTCTTCTATCCCCTCCCATACAAAAGTATGATTTCGATCATTATTAAGAAATCAATTAGCACCTAACTATTTAAAGCTATCAATTTCAAATTGTGCTTAAAAACGTACAAAAATAATTGAAATGAAATTACGTTAAAAGTTTTGAAATCGCGCCCGCCCTTCTACCCCCTCCCATACAAAACTATGATTTCGACCAATTTCATTAAATCAACTAATAACCAACAAACTAAAACCTACGAACTTGAATTTGTACATGCACCTTACAAGAGAAATGAAATAAAACTACATATCAAACTTTACGATTCCCCTACCTTCTCTATCCTCTCCCATACAAATTCGGTTTCGTGAATGTTAAATACACCGAATTTTATGAAAATTCTATGCAACTTCGTCTATGAAACACATTCTATACAGAGAGTATTGGACGTGATTCAAGCAGTTAATTAAAAAGCTCTTAACATCCACCCACCCTTACTATTACCCCTCCTCCTCTCCTCATAAGAACCCAAACTTGCAGAAACGAATAAAATATTGTTAAATTGACAACAGCCCTGCCCAAGAACTCCCTTTCACTCAGCCTTCCCTAACCACTCTAACCTGCATATTGACTTTCCACTCATCCGCAACTTGTCCCCAGAATAATAAAGATTCGCCCGACTTGTTGGCAGTTTAGTTTTTTCAATTAAATACCATTTTTATATTCTATATGAAATCTAAGAATATATTAAGTTTGTCTTTCCGTTTGTAACGCTAAGAAATAATGCTTGCACAGAGCCGCCAAGGGTAGAGAAATATTTGTTGGCGCTCTAAAACCTCGATTCCCAGTGACGTCTGTGCGTTTGTCTACAAAATAATTCTCGAGCGCTTTGAGTTATCGTGCTGCAATTTGTTGTGTCTCCTTTTACCCCCTCCCATTCAAATTTTACTAATTTTGAAATTTTAAATTAATTTTCTTCGAAACTGTCAAAGCTATCGACTTCAAGTTTTGTGGAAAGTCGAAAAATAGATATATATTAACGATGAAAAAATTTGATTTGATCCGTATGCTTCTACCCCTTTCTATTCAAATGCATAATTTTGATAAATGTATTATATCGATTTCCATTAAAACTAAAAGAAAGTATAGACTTAAAATTTTGCGAAAATTTGTCCCTTAATAATTGTAATAAATGTAAAAAAAATATAATCAGCTTCGCTTCACTCCTTCTACTCCCTCTCCCATACAAATTTCTAAATTGCAAATTAATGAAAAGCATTTCTCCTTCGAACAATGAGAGATATCGACTTTAAAATTGAAACAATCCATGCTGATAAGCATATCGATACTTATTTACTTAATTACGATGGCACTGCAGCTCAAATCGGATTTTGGCTACCTGAATAATTTGCCCCCATCCATCTTGGTTCAATGATAGCGTCTTCTAGTTAGAAAATCTAAGCAGTGATTTGCTGCCTGCGTCAATCGAATCGTCCCAGTGCTTCCGTGGTTTTCCGACCGGTATTTGCCCATTGACTTTCCCTTTTAGTGTGCGTTTGGGAATTCTCTGTCACCTCCTGAACAAATGCCCCAATTTCATGAAAACTATGTCCATTTTCTTTGAAAATAATTAAAATCACAATCTTTAAATTCAGCATGAAACATTTTGCATGTCACGTTCGGTGTCACATACAAAAATTACAAACCTCCTCTATTTGCTTCTACCACCTCCCATACAAAAGCGACTATTCACTATTCGAAAGAATTTGATGAAGATGATATACTTATTTCCCGGTACACGAAACTCTTTCCCATTTCACACAAAAGCACAATTTTCAAAAATGCATTTATTCGGTTTTCAATGCAACTAGCAAAGCTAAAAGAAGAAATTTTTGTGATAATTAATTTTATTACAATTGCAAACAATTTTGGGTAAACTAAACTTCACCTTTACTCTACGCCGTCCCATACAAATTTCACGAAATTTCGGAATTTCAATTAAATTATTTTTCTCAAAAACCGTCAAAGCTACCATCTTTAAATTTTGAGAAAAATATTGTATTATAAATATCATTGATGTCGAAAAATTTTGTTTTGATTCGAATACTCCTTGTACCCCCTACCATATTTTGATAAATGCGTTTAATCGATTTTCATTAAATCTAGAAAAAGTATAAAATTAAAATTTTGCCAGAATTTGTCCCTTAGCAATTGCAATAAATGCTAAAAGAAAAATGAACTTCGCTTTACTAATTCTACCACCTCCCATACAAATTTTTGTATTGAAAATTCAAGAAAAATACTTCTCCTTTGAACATATGACTTTAAAATGAAAATCAACCAAATTCTTCCACTTTCTCTGCAACCTCCCATACAAATGCCATAAATTCAGACAAAAATTGTTCAATTTCCTCCAAAATTATGAAAACTACAAACTTTAAATTCAGAATGAAACATTTCGTATACTACGTTCGGTGTTATATACAACAATTACATATCTCCCCCTCTCAACGCGTTCTCGAAAATAGCAGCCGATTTACTTTTCGCACTCGGTGTGAAATGAAGGAAATATCCGTCTGAATGGAAGGATAGCGTTATTGTGAAAATCTCAAAAAAAGGCGAGCTTCGGTTTTGTGGCAATTGGCGTGATATATGTGTACTTACTGCCGTATCGAATATCAATGCAAAGGTAATTCTCAATAGGATTAGTGATATTGTAGAGAGGAATCTCGAGACTTATTAGGCATAATGTGTCGTCTTGTACAGACCATTGAAACATCCTAACGATAATATTGGAGCAGTCAGCCGAAATATTTTGCCACTACTTCTCATGTTAGTGGGCTTTCAAAAGTCTTTCGACAGAGTTAAGCGAGATTGTTCAATGCAAAGAAGAGAAACTGAAAATAAATGTTCGTAAAACCAAGTATATGCACTTGGGGTCGTACACAAGCACAACGATTGTTCTTAACGGACAAGATGTGGAAGAGATGCAAAATTTTTGTTATCTCGGAAACATTGACAGCATGCATAGTGAAGCCAAAATGAATATTACGGTCTTTCTATATAAAGCTCGCCAAGCCATCGGTATTCTTTCCCCTTCCTGAAAGTATCTCCCTTCGCCCGAAGCTGCGAGTATTTGACGCATGCGCCAAATCCATTCTGTTGTATGCTTGTACTAAATGGAAAGTTATCGTACGGCTTAGCAAAAAACTTCGCCCTGTGGGATGGGGGCTGTAGAGTTCACCCACAGCCAGTCCTGCTTGCCCTAAAAATGGCAAATGGACACTCACTGGATCATAGGCTTATCACCCGTGATCTTAAGACCAAAATGATACGAGAAACGGATACAGCGCCTCGGATACGGACTGATTCTACGGTAACAACTTTTCGCATTCGAAAACGGACTATGATTGGCTTCTGGAACGTTCGAACATTGAATGACGGGGGAAGAGCTGGGGTTACTCGGTCCTTGCACCGCCAATCAGTGATCGACCGTGAAATGGAGCACTATAAAATCCAAATATTGGGCTTGAGCGAGGTCAGGCGGACAGGATCAGGAGAAGAACGAACCCCTAACAGAAACACTATTCTGTACATTGGCCCTGAAAGTGAAGCCAGAAATGGCGTGGCGTTCGTCCTTACGCCGAGAGCGAGAAACAGTCTCATTAGCTGGGAACCAATCTCGGATAGGATTATCGTCGTCAGGCTCAGGACCAGTGTCAGAAACGTCACAATTCTGCAGTGCTACGCACCAACTAATACCGCAACATCTGGTGACAAAGAGGAGTTTTATAGCCAACTGGTTGCCAACTTCGAACGTGTTCCAAAAGGTGATATTATTATTATCTCTGGAAATATGAGCGCCCAGGTTGGATCAGACAACACTGGACTAGAACACGTCATGGGGAGGCACGGTGACCCTTTGGTCGACGCGTCACGACCTTGGATTAAGAGACCCGAAAACGGCGAATTATTTGTGAAGTTTTCTAGTACTCGACAAATGGTCATCGGAGGGACCCTTTTTCCACACAAGAGTCATCTAAAACATCTTGGGTTTCCCCTGATGGTGTTACTCAGAACCAGATCGAGCATCTGGCTATAAGCCGCCGATGGAGAAGATGTCTCCTCGATGAGCGAGCGAAACGTGGAGGTGACGTGGGGAGCGATCACCACGTGATGGTTGCCTGCTTGAGATTGTGTACAGCAGCTATCCGACGACCACAAATTCTTCAAACGAAGCGCAAGCTTAATGTTGATAAACTCAGAGATCCCAACAGAAAACGCGAATATACCACTATTCTACGAGAAAAGTCATACACATTGGGTGAATATGAAATGCGCACACTGGACGCCAAATGGGAGGCAACCAGAAACACTTTTCTAACTAGTGCTGAAGAATCTGTGGGATATGTATAAAGTGGTGAGAAACCCTGGATGTCGCAAGACACATGGGACAAGGTTGGCAATCGGAAAAAAGCCAAATTGGCAATCATCTCTTAACCCGATGTCAACCAACGAACGCCCGACTTGAGGCAGAACCACCGCGATGCTCATATACAGCTTAAAAAGGCTGTTAGACGCGACAAGAGAAAGGCCATTGAAGATCTGGCAAACAAGGCAGAATCTGCGGCTTACCTTGGGGATATGGGTTCACTATTTAAAATCATGAAACAGTTGACGAACAGGAATTTCACCGCCAACCACCTGGTGAGAGATGTCAACGGAACTCTCCTTAATATGAGTGAACACCAGTTGCGACGATGGAAGGAATACTTCTCTGATATTTTAAACATCTTGTCAGAGGAAGACATTCGGGAAACAGAACAACTTCCAAACATCCAACCGCAACAATCCTCTATTAGGGACGATCGCCCAGATAAGGAAGAGATAGTTTCCGCCATTCGGTCAATGGCGGGAAGAAAAGCTCCAGGTATAGACGGACTACCAACCGAACTCCTCAAAGCGGACCCGGATATAACAGCCGATATACTCATCCCACTCTATACTGAGGTGTGGAATGAAGGAAGATATCCGACTGAATGGAAGGAGGGCGTCATTGTGAAAATTCCGATGAATGGCGACCTTCGGGATTGTGGCAATTGGCGTGGTATATGTCTACTTACTGCCGTATCAAAAATTGTGGCTAAGATAATTCTCAATAGGATTATTGATGTCGTCGAGAGCACTCTCGAAGTTTATCAGGCTGGATTCCGTAAAGGGTCGTCTTATACCGACCACACAAATACCCTACGGATAATATTAGAGCAGTCAGCCGAAATGGGTTCGACACTACATCTCATGTTTGTGGACTTCGAGAAGGCTTTCCACAGCGTTAAGTGAGATTACATATGGAATGCTTTGCGTAGGAGAGGTATTCCAGATAAAGTCATAGCTATGATTAAAGAATCCTACGAAGATGCAGGGTGTCGCGTCTTGCATAGAGGAGAGCTGTCCGAGAGCTTCCCTGTGTGAACGGGTGTCAGACAAGGCTGCATATTATCACCAGCCCTGTTTCTGGTGGTAATAAATGACATCTTGAAAGCTGCACTGGAAGGTGGTGAAGGTAAAGGTCTTCAATGGAGACTATTTAACATCTTAAGTCACCTTGATTATGCTGATGACGTGTGTTTGCTTGCACATAACCGTTCGGACTTAGAGTCAAATGTTCGCTCGTTGCACTCTAAATGCAAAGAGGCGGGACTGGAAATAAATGTGCGTAAGACCAAGTACATGCACATGGGTTCGAACGCAAGCACACCGATTGTTCTTAACGGACAGGATGTGGAAGAGGTGCAAGATTTTTGCTATCTTGGAAGCATTGTCCGCATGGACGGCGGAGCCGAAAAGGATGTTACCAAGAAACTACACAATTTCGTAAAACAATGCCTCCGGCGCATTTTAGGGATATTCTGGCCAGAAGTAATCTCCAACGACGAACTGTGGAGAACAACTCGCCAGACTAAAATAGGTATTGAGATTCAACGGCGGAAGTAGCAGTGGATCGGTCATACTTTGAGGAAACCAGAGCAAAACATCGCAAAACAGGCTCTGGATTATTTCACTCAAGGAAGACGTCGGGTTGGTCGACCATGTAACACATGGAAGCGAGCAGTTGAGCAGGAGGCCAGAGGAACAAACAAGTCCTGGCAATTGCTTAAAGCCGATGCTCAGGATCGCGCCTTGTGGAAGAGAGTTGTTTCTGTCCTATGCCCCTATAGGGGGTCTTAACAGGAATTTGATTGAATTTGATTAGCAAGAAACTGCAAATTTACGTGAACCAATGCCTTCGACACATTGAAGGGATAGTCAGCCCTGAAGAAATCTGCAACGGCAAGCTTTAGTACAACTAGTCAGACTGAAATAGGCATTGAGATTTAAAGAAAATAGCAGTGATTCGGTCACACTTTGAGGAAACCAGAGTAAAACCAAAGGCTGACAATTATATAAGATATCCCACGCCTATGGAAGAAGTTTTACCCATTGAAATACGCTGATATTATAAGAAATGTTTCAATCACCCAAAGCGATGGTTGTCGATTGAACCAATGTAGGATATGAGCACGCGGGTAGCGCTTAGCGCTTAACGAGCAGATATCATATGCTTTGGTTTTCGAATCCTTTACCTTCAATCTCTTCGTATCTCAATGTTTAAAATGTCTTCCAATGGCTTGGGATATCTTATATTATTCATATTCTTTGGTAAGACATCGCCTGTCAAGCTCTGGATTATAATCCTCAAGGAAGACGTCGAGTTGACCATGTAGCACACGGAAGAGAGCAGTTGAGCAGGAGGCCAGAGGAATAAACTAGTCCTGGCGACAACTAAAGACCGATGCTCAGGATCGAGCCTTGCGGATGAAATCTGTTTCTCTCCTATGCCCTTATGTTGGGTCTTAACAGAAAATTGATTGATTGACAGCCTTCTCATTAGAGTACAACCATCATGTTTTGAGGAAATTAACAAATGACATAAACGTAAATTGCTAAAAGTATTCGTTCAATTTGCCCATTTCTATAGAACGATCATTAAAATATAAATTGGCATTTATTCGAAATAATTATTTGTACTAAATTGTAATTAAATAAAAGTAACACTGTTATTAGCAAAATTACAAACTTGGACAGATTTCCAACACTTTCCCTGTTTCACGAATGAACTTGCTATATTTGCTGCAAAATCTCCTTAGCCTCAACCTCTTAACTGACCGGCAAAGTCAAACTGTAAAGTTCTCTATCGCCACTTTCCTTAAGTATATAGGCAAAATGAAAATATTAATTTTTCACGTAATATCAATAGAGTCCTTATGATGATGTGGACTTGACGTTGTCGTTATTCTTCCCATCATACAACAGGGACCAGTACACTGGAGCAACTCCAAACTAAAGCTAGAAAAAAGATGAGAATATGAGAGAAAGTTATGAAAAAAAAGAAGGTTTTCCATTACACCGAACCAAATATTTACACAAGCCAGCCTGAATGGAGCCTTAATGACAAACAACATGTGCACACTCTAAGACTCAAAATGATGCCGCTGTGGTGGCTTTCTTCCTTGCTGCATATGATATGTAGTCATTGAAGTTTTCCCTGTTCGGCCTCGAAATACAAAAATAAAGCGAAACATGCAACTAGAAGGATGATCTTCCAGTTCCAGCTCGGGACGCCTTAACCTGGACATCAACGGATGACAAAATATTTGTCCTTTTCTGTTTCTTTTTTGCCTACTCAATGCAAATGTTCATATCTCTAAATCACTACATGAAATTTCTACCTCTAACTACTACATCTATTTGTCATTCGAGAACAAAAATCAGCCGTGCACTAGAAGTATCCACATATCTCCTGATGGATTTGCTAGAACCATCCGTACTAGCTAAGGAGTATCAGTGTTCTTCTGCACTGAAAATTGCGCAATAAACGAATGCCCCAGTAGTATATAGAAATTATGATGATGGCGATGATGTTGTTGAAGAGGTATTACCATTTAAGCCGTTTCCCATACAAAAGGATCAAAAAACATACCTTAAGAGACAGATTAAGCTATTTTCTATTCACTTCTGTTCACTTGCAGCAACTGGCAGTTAAATTAGTTCTTAGGTAGTCCCTCTGTCGGCATACTTGCATATCTTCAGGCTTTCGAAGAAAAATTCCTTTTGATTATATATGGACTTTTGAATTTTAATTGATGCTCCCGAAAGGATATTCATGATTTATCCCACTTGAGTGTAGCCACTTCAAGGTAAAGGACATGTTCTGTATCATAGAGAGAGAGTGTGTGGCTCCACGTATGATACCAAAGGATACCTGACTTAGTCGAGGCAAGGAAGAATAATGTGATGATGATGATGAATAGCCAATACAGAAGGCACATGACCGATATGGTTAAGTGAGAAACGGAAACATGAAAGGATTTAAAATGCATGCAGGCAAGTAATTACATTTTTCTTCATTTTATGCTGACAGGTTAGCGTAGAAAATTTTGACCGGCGGCGGTAACTTTCAAGGATATGCGGAACATCAAGAGACGATAATTTGAAGGAGCTTGTGTACGAGTACTACCAACGAAAGGAATTTCCGCATAAGGTTATTTGTATAAGACGGGTGACCAGGACATACATAAATTTTGAGATCTTAATCTTTTGTGGGAAGTTAATGTGACATGTAAACGATGTATAAAACCTGGTCGTGAAAAGGGATTTGATTAATCATGGTACCTTATGTTACAACTGATGAATTTTTTACAGTTGTTGTTTTAGCGTTTACTTTGATGTAATGAGAAGCTGTTGAAAGGGAAAATTGTTGCTTCTTCAACAATGGAGGGACTTTAACTTTTTTGTAATTTTATTCAGTAGTTTCAACCCTTCGATTTTTCTTTTGACGTCTTTTTAAACCATATTGACAGAAACCGCCCAAGTGTATCTCCATTTCCACGAAACAATTTTTTTGTTTTTCATCCTTTGATGAGGTTTGCATTGTTTTGAAGGATAAAGGCATATGACAAAACGATATGTTTTCCATTAACAATAAAAAGTAATTGTAGCGTCAATTTATTATGTGTGATAGAAGAATCTTATGTCCACTTGTGATAATTCGGGCTACTCGGAAAATATCACATTCACTACGATTTTTACCATTTCCATAACACACTGTTGAATAATTTCCTTGAAATTGCTATCAGTATCATTGATGACGTGATGGAGCTACTTCAGCTTTACTTACTTTAAGAAACAAGGAATAAACAAATTTTACTGGCCACGAAAAAACACTTACACAATTCCTGTGTCTCTCAGACCTATACCGATGAATGTCGTTCTATTTACACGAAAAAAAAGGACTTTTGTGTCTCAAAGACCTCTCCACAATACTCAAAGGTTAATGAAAATTGATATAAAGCATTTTTCATAATTGTACAACTGTTTGCCATGTTAAAATAAATGTGCGTAAATCCAAGTACATGCACATGGGTTCGAATGCAAGCACAGCGATTGTTCTTAACGGACAAGATGTGGAAGTGATGCAAGATTTTTGCTATCTCGGAAGCATTGTCAGTAGTGGGTATATGCGGGTTCTGGAGCGGAAGTGAACTGTCAGATTGAGCTTTTGAGGGGAAGTGAACTGTCAGATTGAGCTTTTGAGGGGAAGTGAACTGTCAAATTGAGCTTTCGTGGTGAATTGAACTGTCAGATTGAGCTTTCGTGGTGAATTGAACTGTCAGATTGAGCTTTCGCTGTTTCTTCAGAGATGGCAGTAGCAGTATCCCTAACTGACTTTTGTTTTGAAATGCCAAGATTGATAAGAGTTGTACGAATTATGATTCATATATGATGAAATTGATATTTACATTGATAGGACTGTACCTGTTGAGTTTTCATGTCTTATGATCTTTTTTTTGAAATGCCAAGATTGATAAGAGTTGTACGAATTATGATTCATATATGATGAAATTGATATTTACATTGATAGGACTGTGGACTTTAAGAATGCTTTCGTTGTTTATATTGTGAAATAGGTTGTGATCAGCTTGTTTAGTTTTATGAATTAGGTGTCATATACATATGATGAAAATTGATAGATTGTGTGTATGGAGATTGTTATTGTTATTAATAACGTGATATTATTTTATGACGTCATCATCGAGTAGGAATAATTCTTTCGAATTGTTTATGGTTTAGAGTATTCATATGATAGGTTGTTTACATTTTTGTGTGTATGGAATTTTTTGGTTTACGAGTGAGATTGATATGAAAATTTCACCTCAATTCGCTAACATATATGATCATTTTTTTTGATAAACGAGTTCAAGCTCTTGCACATTACCTGCTTAGATACACCTTGGTACCCCTTTACCTGTCGATAATAATTTTAGAGTAGATTATTGGTTGTAAGAGATTATTGGTTATTGGTGAGTATATATATTGGTTAATGGAAGAGAGAGAGAGAGAGAGAGAGAGAGAGATGATGTATTGGTATTGATCCAGATAGGATGCTGGATAGGGGGATGTTGTATTAGTCCAGATGGGGTGTAGATTGTGGTGTATGTGTATATATGTGTGTGTGTGTGTGTGTGTGTGTGTGTGTATGTGTGGAGATTGTTATTGTTATTAATAGCGTGGTATTATTTCATGACGTCATCATCAATTGGAGTTGCCATAATGTCAAAAAAAAAAAAAAAATAAATAAAAAAAAATAAATAAAAAAAAAATAAAAAAAAAAATAAAAAAAAATAAAAAATAAAAAAAAAAATTAAAAAAAATTAAAAAATAAATAAAAATAAAAAAAAAATCATAAATTTACAGATTCGCATGACAATGTTCCTATGCCTAATACTGATAAACCCGATTAATGGGCTATTTAACGTACACGAACTGACAGGATTTACAGAAATACAACTTAACAAAGTAGAAATAGTGACCAAAGCAAATATTATCATACACATAATTGACATAAAAGAAATTTTAGACGTAATAAACGAATTTTCAACCAATACAGCTAATTTTAACGGAGAACAGAAGAACTTACTTATTACAGAACTAAAACAATTGACAAACAAAATTAAAAATATTTTAGGAATTATATAGAAATAGAAAGAAAAGTGCTTTATTGAATATAGTCCGATGTACAGCAAAATGGTTATTTGGAACGATGGACGAACAAAACATACTAGACACATAAAATCACATGAAGACGACAGACGAAAATAATCATAATCTCATTACCGTAATAAACCAACAAATAATTATAAACAACAATTTAATAGCTTAAAAATTGAAAAATAAATATATAGAACCATATCAACTACAACAACAACAACAACTACAACACTATAAAATACAACCAAACAACCATACAAACACCTGCTACCAACTTGTACCCATATGATACCAATTTACCTTATTAAATTTTACTATAAGTTAAGAAATAAAAAAGAGTCTTGTGTGTTGTTATACTTGTATACCAAATTCTGATTAATATGCATATTTCAAGAAAAAAACAATCTGAATGATGGTTTTAATCATATTTATTATCAAGATATTTTTTTTAAATAAATAAACATAAGAAAATTACGATATGTATCGGTTATATTATATAGAATAGCTATTTCTTTAACAATGAAACAGTTTTCAGATCCTCTAAATTTAATATTTATATTATTACTTCAGCTTTTCTCAATGCTTCAATGATGGCAACAATCTCGTTGTTATGACTACTATCTCCCGCCTGTAGCGCTGGTACAAGTAATCGTAATCGGTCCACCAATTCATTGGGGTCATTCCAAAAACATACTGTTTTGGTTCGATTGATGTTTGTATTAAATCTCCTCCTCTATGAGTTAAAAGTTTGTTAATAATTTTTGTATATTTATAGCTACGGTTTCCATTTATTTGTCCTTCGCTGGTATAGTGACGTCTATAGGCATTAGTATCAAGCAGAATATTTCTATAGTTTTGTAAATCATCTTGATTGTACAGAGTCTTATCTGGAACTTTCATAAATAGTAGCTCATATATGCCCGGAGTACCCTCATAGGTTTTATCTTTTATTAATATTTGACTACCATCGATTGTAAAAATCGAGTTTCCAATTTTCCATTGTTCATTTTCATGATAAACACCATAAGTACTATCAATGAAATCCGGATTATTTACAAATATATTTAAATATTTTGTAGGTATTTCATAAAATTCTCGCTCGTTCATATATTCAATGAGTTCTTGCCGACCTGAAGGAGTTGCCACATATTTACGTATGCTTCTTACATCCGGAGACTTTAATGGTGTTTCAAAAGTATCAGTTAGATTAAGCTTTCGTCCGAATTTGGGTGTTGGAGTTTCAAAGTCAACGTCACTTTCAATATCATCTGTAGATTGAGTTTCCATGTTTTCTTCTTTTTCAGGTTCATATTTACTGTGATTATGATTTTCTACATCTCCTTCTCTTTTAGGCTCGAATTTACTGTGTTCATACAGTTTAACTAATTCTTTAAGAGGTCTTGTGATTGGCTTAAAAGTTTGTTCTTGTCGAGTTTCAGCATTAACTCTACCAATTTTGAATTGCTTATATTTTTTACGTAACGAGTTACTAGACTTTATAATTTGTCTAAGAATATCTTTATCGGTCGACTTCTGCATTTTTCATTCTTACACAACAACAACAGATTAACAGATATCGTACTGCTTTGTACAGCTTTAATACTGCTTTGTACAGCTTTAATACTGCTTCTATACTGAGGTGTACAGCTTTAATACTGCTTTGTACAGCTTTAATACTGCTTCTATACTGAGGTGTACTGCTTCTGTACTGCTTTGTACAGCTTTAATACTGCTTTAATACTGCTTCTGTACTGCTTTGTACAGCTTTAATACTGCCTTATACAGCTTTAATACTGCTTTAATACTGCTTCTGTACTGCTTTGTACAGCTTTAATACTGCTTTGTACAGCTTTAATACTGCTTCTGTACTGCTTTGTACAGCTTTAATACTGCTTCTGTACTGAGGTGTACTGCTTTAATACTGCTTCTGTACTGAGGTGTACAGCTTTAATACTGCTTCTGTACTGAGGTGTACTGCTTTAATACTGCTTCTGTACTGAGGTGCACTGCTTTATACAGCTTTATTACTGCTTTCAGTTTTTAAATATAGTTTTTAAAACTTTTTTTTCTCATATTACTGAATCAAAGTCTTCATATTGATTATATATAGTTGTATTTATTTGATATTCGAATCAAGATAGGAAATAACTTCTCTTGGCTGCTGAAAGTGAACAGAATTCAAAGCATATATACAGTATTCATATAAATTTAGAAACATGACTGCTGAGTGTTGAAGGGACAAGTATAGATTTTTTTTGATTATTAGAGCCTCAATGTGATTACAGGGTGGTTGCAAGTTGGATACAAGGTGATATCAAGTTGGTTGTATAGTTGTTTGGTTGGTTGGTTGGTTGGCTGTATAGTTGGTTGTATAGTTGGTTGGTTGGTTGTATAGCTGTGCAGTTGGTTGGTTGTATAGCTGTATAGTTGGTTGGTTGTGTAGCTGTATAGTTGGTTGGTTGTACAGCTGTATAGTTGGTTGGTTGGTTGTATAGTTGGTTGGTTGTATAGCTGTATAGTTGGTTGTACAGCTGTGTGGTTGTATAGCTATATAGTTGGTTGGTTATACAGCTGTATAGTTGGTTGGTTGTATAGCTGTATAGTTGGTTGTACAGCTGTGTGGTTGTATAGCTGTATAGTTGGTTGGTTGTACAGCTGTATAGTTGGTTGTACAGCTGTATAGTTGGTTGGTTGTATAGCTGTGTAGTTGGTTGGTTGTACAGCTGTATAGTTGGTTGGTTGTATAGCTGTATAGTTGGTTGGTTGTATAGTTGTTTGGTTGGTTGGTTGTATGGTTGGTTGTATAGTTGGTTGGTTGGTTGGTTGTAATCACATTGAGGCTCTAATAATCAAAAAAAAATCTATACTTGTCCCTTCAACACTCAGCAGTCATGTTTCTAAATTTATATGAATACTGTATATATGCTTTGAATTCTGTTCACTTTCAGCAGCCAAGAGAAGTTATTTCCTATCTTGATTCGAATATCAAATAAATACAACTATATATATAATCAATATGAAGACTTTGATTCCGTAATATGAGAAAAAAAGTTTTAAAAACTATATTTAAAAACTGAAAGCAGTAATAAAGCTGTATAAAGCAGTGCACCTCAGTACAGAAGCAGTATTAAAGCAGTACACCTCAGTACAGAAGCAGTATTAAAGCTGTACACCTCAGTACAGAAGCAGTATTAAAGCAGTACACCTCAGTACAGAAGGAGTATTAAAGCTGTACAAAGCAGTACAGAAGCAGTATTAAAGCAGTATTAAAGCTGTATAAAGCAGTATTAAAGCTGTACAAAGCAGTACAGAAGCAGTATTAAAGCAGTATTAAAGCTGTACAAAGCAGTACAGAAGCAGTACACCTCAGTATAGAAGCAGTATTAAAGCTGTACAAAGCAGTATTAAAGCTGTACAAAGCAGTACGATATCTGTTAATCTGTTGTTGTTGTGTAAGAAGGAAAAATGCAGAAGTCGACCGATAAAGATATTCTTAGACAAATTATAAAGTCTAGTAACTCGTTACGTAAAAAATATAAGCAATTCAAAATAGGTAGAGTTAATGCTGAAACTCGACAAGAACAAACTTTTAAGCCAATCACAAGACCTCTTAAAGAATTAGTTAAACTGTATGAACACAGTAAATTCGAGCCTAAAAGAGAAGGAGATGTAGAAAATCATAATCACAGTAAATATGAACCTGAAAAAGAAGAAAACATGGAAACTCAATCTACAGATGATATTGAAAGTGACGTTGACTTTGAAACTCCAACACCCAAATTCGGACGAAAGCTTAATCTAACTGATACTTTTGAAACACCATTAAAGTCTCCGGATGTAAGAAGCATACGTAAATATGTGGCAACTCCTTCAGGTCGGCAAGAACTCATTGAATATATGAACGAGCGAGAATTTTATGAAATACCTACAAAATATTTAAATATATTTGTAAATAATCCGGATTTCATTGATAGTACTTATGGTGTTTATCATGAAAATGAACAATGGAAAATTGGAAACTCGATTTTTACAATCGATGGTAGTCAAATATTAATAAAAGATAAAACCTATGAGGGTACTCCGGGCATATATGAGCTACTATTTATGAAAGTTCCAGATAAGACTCTGTACAATCAAGATGATTTACAAAACTATAGAAATATTCTGCTTGATACTAATGCCTATAGACGTCACTATACCAGCGAAGGACAAATAAATGGAAACCGTAGCTATAAATATACAAAAATTATTAACAAACTTTTAACTCATAGAGGAGGAGATTTAATACAAACATCAATCGAACCAAAACAGTATGTTTTTTGGAATGACCCCAATGAATTGGTGGACCGATTACGATTACTTGTACCAGCGCTACAGGCGGGAGATAGTAGTCATAACAACGAGATTGTTGCCATCATTGAAGCATTGAGAAAAGCTGAAGTAATAATATAAATATTAAATTTAGAGGATCTGAAAACTGTTTCATTGTTAAAGAAATAGCTATTCTATATAATATAACCGATACATATCGTAATTTTCTTATGTTTATTTATTTAAAAAAAAATATCTTGATAATAAATATGCTTAAAACCATCATTCAGTTTGTTTTTTTCTTGAAATATGCATATTAATCAGAATTTGGTATACAAGTATAACAACACACAAGACTCTTTTTTATTTCTTAACTTATAGTAAAATTTAATAAGGTAAATTGGTATCATATGGGTACAAGTTGGTAGCAGGTGTTTGTATGGTTGTTTGGTTGTATTTTATAGTGTTGTAGTTGTTGTTGTTGTTGTTGTTGTAGTTGATATGGTTCTATATATTTATTTTTCAATTTTTAAGCTGTCTGAAAGATTCATTAAGTTGTTGTTTATAATTATTTGTTGGTTTATTACGGTAATGAGATTATGATTATTTTCGTCTGTCGTCTTCATGTGATTTTATGTGTCTAGTATGTTTTGTTCGTCCATCGTTCCAAATAACCATTTTGCTGTACATCGGACTATATTCAATAAAGCACTTTTCTTTCTATTTCTATATAATTCCTAAAATATTTTTAATTTTGTTTGTCAATTGTTTTAGTTCTGTAATAAGTAAGTTCTTCTGTTCTCCGTTAAAATTAGCTGTATTGGTTGAAAATTCGTTTATTACGTCTAAAATTTCTTTTATGTCAATTATGTGTATGATCATATTTGCTTTGGTCACTATTTCTACTTTGTTAAATTGTATTTCTGTAAATCCTGTCAGTTCGTGTACGTTAAATAGCCCATTAATCGGGTTTATCAGTATTAGGCATAGGAACATTGTCATGCGAATCTGTAAATTTATGATTTTTTTTATTTTTTTTTAATTTTTTTTTTTTATTTTTGATTTTTTTTTTATTTTTTTTTTATTTATTTTTTTTTATTTATTTTTTTTTTTTTTTGACATTATGGCAACTCCAATTGATGATGACGTCATGAAATAATACCACGCTATTAATAACAATAACAATCTCCACACATACACACACACACACACACATATACACATACACCACAATCTATACCCCATCTGGACTAATACAACATCCCCCTATCCAGCATCCTATCTGGATCAATACCAATACATCATCTCTCTCTCTCTCTCTCTCTCTCTCTCTTCCATTAACCAATATATATACTCACCAATAACCAATAATCTCTTACAACCAATAATCTACTCTAAAATTAATATCGACAGGTAAAGGGGTACCAAGGTGTATCTAAGCAGGTAATGTGCAAGAGCTTGAACTCGTTTATCAAAAAAAATGATCATATATGTTAGCGAATTGAGGTGAAATTTTCATATCAATCTCACTCGTAAACCAAAAAATTCCATACACACAAAAATGTAAACAACCTATCATATGAATACTCTAAACCATAAACAATTCGAAAGAATTATTCCTACTCGATGATGACGTCATAAAATAATATCACGTTATTAATAACAATAACAATCTCCATACACACAATCTATCAATTTTCATCATATGTATATGACACCTAATTCATAAAACTAAACAAGCTGATCACAACCTATTTCACAATATAAACAACGAAAGCATTCTTAAAGTCCACAGTCCTATCAATGTAAATATCAATTTCATCATATATGAATCATAATTCGTACAACTCTTATCAATCTTGGCATTTCAAAAAAAAGATCATAAGACATGAAAACTCAACAGGTACAGTCCTATCAATGTAAATATCAATTTCATCATATATGAATCATAATTCGTACAACTCTTATCAATCTTGGCATTTCAAAACAAAAGTCAGTTAGGGATACTGCTACTGCCATCTCTGAAGAAACAGCGAAAGCTCAATCTGACAGTTCAATTCACCACGAAAGCTCAATCTGACAGTTCAATTCACCACGAAAGCTCAATTTAACAGTTCACTTCCCCTCAAAAGCTCAATCTGACAGTTCACTTCCCCTCAAAAGCTCAATCTGACAGTTCACTTCCGCTCCAGAACCCGCATATACCCACTACTATTGTCAGCATGGACGGCTGAGTAGAAAAGGATATTAAGGCTCGTCGAAATAAAGCTCGTCAAACCTTCGGTATCTTTTCCCCTTTCTGGAGGTTAAGACAGATCTTCCTTTGCACGAAGCTTTCGCATACGTCAAATTCGTGTTGTTATATTGTTATACTACGTGGAAAATGATCGTTCGACTTACGAAGAAACAGCAAACTTTTGTGAACCTATGCCTTCGACGCATTTTAGGGATATTCTGGCCAGAAGTGATCTTCAACGACGAACTTTGGAGTACTACTGGATAGACTAAAATAGGTATTAAGATTCAAAGGCGGAAGTGGCTCGGTCACACTTTGAAGGAACCAGAGCGAAACATCGTCAAACAGGCTCTGGATTATAATCCTCAAGGAAAACGTCGAGTTCGTCGAACATGTAGCACATGGAAGCGAGCAATTGAGTAGGAAGCCAAAGATGTATACAAGTTCTGGCAACAGCTAAGGGCCAATGTTTAGGATCTAGCCTTGTGGAAGAGAGTTGTTTCTGTTCTATGCCCCCATAGAGGGTCTTAACAGGAATTTGATTGATTGATGCCAGGGGTTAGTAGAAGTAAGCGGATTGAAACAGAATTTTTCGTCGCAAACAACATATGTTATACTCAAACATGCTAACACCTCTTCCTTAAACGGAGGAGGGCTAAATCGAAATCAGATAGCAAGCTGGAACTCAACATTCGAATATATTGGTTTATGGTGAAAAAGTAAAAATAAATTTTTGTCAAATACAATAGATTTTGGCTGAATTGGTTTTTTCAATTGATTATATCTGGGGAGAGGAACGTTAGGGGGTGAAGAAAAACACAAATTTAATATCTCGACTACCTTTCAAGATACGAAATATCAAAATTGTTCATTTATAATATGGGACGGGGAAGAAGGAGTGGGCAGATCAAAATAAAATATTGATGTTAATGATATCTGCATCGTTAAATCAAGGACTTCTTATTGATTTGAAAATCTTCGCAAATTGAGTCCAATTTAACGTGGCTTCAAACCTTTACAAAAATACAATATATTTTATGTTCTCTCTTGGTTACTAATATTCAGTCAGCAATAAAATAATTTTCAGTTCAAGGAAGTTTTATGTTTAATTTTAAAAAAAGCTTGATTTTTTCATTTACTTTTTTTTGTCTGAGCTAATCACTTTAGCAACGACTAATTTAACTTGGGAAGAGTTAGTTTCAACGGATTTATAAATAACAGACAAGGATAGCGAAACGTTAAATGAAGTGAACGAATCCGCGAGGCAAAAAAAAATAACTACGTTCGAAGAAATTCGGCTGTTTTTGAATTTAAGAACGTAAAATTCACATTTCAAAATATTTTGAAATATCTCTAAATGTCAGAATTTTTTGGTGTACTGGAACGATTATTTCCTCTTCACTTATGATGCAAAGCATACTAATAATTTCATCTTATAATGTATCCTCTTTGCGTTAAACCAAGAAGGATATATAAAATAGAGTGCCTGATAGGCTGTCTCATGTGCAAATACATTTTGATTAGGAAATTTTCGAAAATTGCGTACAAGCTTAAAATGGGTTCAAACTTTTATAAAAACATAACAGGAGTACGATTGGGCATAAAGCTCAATCGTGCGATACTCTTGATGAAAGAGAAATTTTTGTATCTTCAGAAATTTTGAAGAGGAAGTGGTAGAGGGGGTGACGACATTGAAATAATTTTTTCAAATGACGTTAAGGTTGCTATCAAAATGTTTTATGCAAAATTTAGGACTTAAAAATTTAATAGGTACTGAGAAAATTAGTGTATTGGATGTAATAAAGTAGGGCAGTTTGTGTGGGAGGTGGTAGAAGGAGGGGCGAATTTTTAATGACTTTTCAGAAATAACTATAAACATCATGCTTTTGACATGTTTTTAACTGCAGAACATTCATACTTTTCAGGAAAATCGACTTTTTATAATGTTGTGAAATTGTGCCATTTTGTATAGGAGGGGGTAGAAGGGGTAAAGCTAATCGTCTACATTTTTTTCGGTTTTACTAATAATTCTAAGTAAATATTTAGTGGGAAATTTTAGCTCGATCAATTCTATACGCACTGAGTAAATTGGCTTAGAGCATTTCATGAAAAAGTGCAGTTTGTGTGGGAGGTGGTGGAAGGAATGGGAGGACTCAAAAACCTTTTATACAGCAGATTTATGTCATCATAAAAGTAATATATTCCAAATTTCAGATCAATTGCATTTATATTTTTCGAGTAAATCCGTTTATTGTGAAATTACGAAATTGTGTCATTTTGTATGGGAGGGGGTAGAAGGGGTACAGCTAATCATCTCAGTTTTTTTAGTCTTACTAATAATTTTAAATGAATATTTTGTGGTCAATTTCAGCTTGATAACTATTATACGCACTGAGTAAATTGGTTTAGAGCATTTCATGAAAAAGTGCAAGTTTGTATGGGAGGTGGTGGAAGGAGGGGGAAGACACAAATTATTTTTATAGAGTAGATTGGAATCATCATAAAAGTATTACATTCCAAATTTCAGATCAATGTCATTTGTACTTTTCGAGCAAATCCGTTTGTTGTCAGATTGCGAAATTGAGTCATTTTGTATGAGAGGGGGTAGAAGGGGTGAAGCGATTTGGCTCATTCACGAACTTGATTTTACTTTTTTGTTAAAAACGTCGTATACAAAATTTGAACTTTCTAGCTCAACGCGTTCTCAAGCTAAAGAGGACATGGACGGACAGACAGACAGACAAACAGACAGACGGACGGACGGAGTGATTATATGAACTTCTGTATCACTCATTTTTTTCTCCGAGCCTTATTTCTTGGCGTTACAAACTTTGTGGCAAACTTAAAATACTCTCAGATTTCATATCGAGTATAAAAATAACAGAATTATGATTGGGCGTAGAGCCCAATCATATGATACTCTAGATGAAATATGAAAGAGTTTATTGTCCCGGAAAATATGTCTTCTCAAATTCTTTCGAATAGCGAATATTGAATATTGAATTGGATGTGATAAAAGCGGAAGGGAACGGGAGGAAAGAGGATTGAAATGTTTGTATTTAACACCGAACGTACTATACAAAATGTTTCATGCTGAATTTAAAATTTGTAGCTTTCATAATTTTCGAAGAAATTGACAATTTTTACTTGAATTTATGGCATTTGTATGGGAGGTGGCAGAGAAAGTGCGAAGTTTTGGATGATTTTGAATCTGCTTATCAACATCCTAATCATATTGCTTTGTTACAATTTCCAAGTCGATAGCTCTCATATGTTCGAAAGAGAAATACTTTTCATGAATTTTCAATACAACAATTTGTACAGGAGAGGGTACAAGGAGTGAAGCCAAGTTCATTTTTTTTAACGTTCATTGCAATTATTAAGGGACAAATTCTGACAAAACTTTAAATTTGTACTTTTTCTAGTTCAATGAAAATCAATAAAATGCACTTACCAAAATTATGCATTGGTATGGGAGGGGGTAGAAGGAGTATTCGAATCAAAATAAAATCGATAGCTTCGGAAGTTTTGGAGAAAAATAATTTAATTGAAATTCCAAAATTTCGTAAAATTTGTATGGGAGAGAGTAGAAGGAGTGAGGTGAAGATGATAATTTTTCCAAAATTGGTAGCAACTACAACAATATTAATTATGACAAAAAATGGTTCTTTAAGCTTTGATAGTTGTAATGCAATCCGAATATATGTTTTTTTGAAAATTGTGCATTTTTATGGGATGGGGTAGAATATTTTTTGACGTTAATGATATTCATGAATGCTACTGATCTGAAATTTAAAATACAACAAGCTTGAAAAATTGAATAGGTACTGAGAAAATTAGTGTATTGAATTTCATGAAATTGTGCAGTTTGTATGGGAGGTGGTAGAAGGAGTGGGGATTTCTCAGTGAATTTTTCAGAAATAACAATAAACTTCATGCATTTGACATATTTTCAATCGCAGATCAGTAGCATTCAAACTTTTCAGGAAAACAGACTTTTTGAAAAGTTCTGAAATTATGTCATATTGTATGGAAGGGGGTAGAAGGAGTGCAGCTAATCATCTAATTTTTTTGGTCTTACTAATAATTCTAAATAAATATTTTGTTTAAAGTTTCAGCTCGGTAAATTTTTTATGTAATGAGTAAATTTGTTTAGAGTATTTCATGAAAAAGTGAAGTTTATATAGGAGGTAGAAGATGGAGTAAATGGATTCAAATAATTTTTGTACCGTAGACTGAAATTAGTACAAAAAACATAACAGGGCTACGATTGCGCGTAAAGCGCAATCCTACGATACTCTAAATGAAATAGAATTTTTTGTGATCCCAAAAAATTTTGTATGGGGAATGTTAGAAGGGGTGACGACATTTAACTAATTTTTTTTCATCA
Organism: Chorisops tibialis; assembly: GCA_963669355.1. Taxonomy (NCBI): domain Eukaryota; kingdom Metazoa; phylum Arthropoda; class Insecta; order Diptera; family Stratiomyidae; genus Chorisops; species Chorisops tibialis. The sequence continues at coordinate 128,662,540 of OY770264.1, forward strand.
CACTAGAGTTGCTATCAAAATGTCTTATACAAAATTTAAGATTCAAGTACCTATTAATACAGAGAAAATTAGTGTATTGGTTTTAGTGAAATTGTGCAGTTTGTATGGGAGGTGGTAGAAGGAGTGTGAATTAATTAATGACGTGTTTATAAATAACTGCAAACATCATTCAATTGACATATTTTAAATTGCAGATCAGTAGAATTCGTATTTTTCAGGAAAATCGACTTTTTGTAAAGTTGTTGAATTGTGTCCCATTGTTTTGAAGGGGGTAGAAGGAGTGAAGCTAATCTCCTAATTTTATGTAGTCTTACTAATAACTCTAAATAATTATTTAGTGCATAATTTCAGTTCGACAAATTTCATACGTACTGAGTAAATTTATTTACAGTATTTCATAAAAAAAGTGCAGTTTGTATGGGAGGTGGTGGAAGGTAGGGGAGGACTCAACTAATTTTTATACAGCAGATTGAAATTATAATAAAAGTAAAATATTCCAAATTTCAGATCAATAGCTTTCATGCTTTTGAAAAAAATCCGTTTATTGTCGAATTGCGAAATTGTGTCATTTTGTAGAAGGGGTGAAACTAAATGCCTGATTTTTTTTGGTCTTACTAATAATTCTAAGTAAATATTTAGTGCATAATTTCAGCTCGCTAAATTTTATACCCACTGAGTAAATTGGTTTAGAGTATTTGAAGAAAAAGTACAGTTTGTATGGGGGGTGGTAGAAGGAGAGAAATAACACGCAAATTGTTTATATAGTAGATTGATATCATCATGAAAGTAATATGTTCCGAATTTGAGACCAATAGGTTTTATACTTTTCGAGCAAATCCGGTTATTGTCAAATTGCGCAATTGTGTTATTTTATATGGGGTGGAGCGATTTGGCCCGTTCACGAACTTGTTTTTACTTTTTTATCAAAAACGACGTGTACAAAATTTGAACTTTCTAGATCAACGCGTTCTCAAGCTAGAGAGGACATGGACGGACGGCCGGACGGACAACCGGTTTTGAGATTTTTGACTGATTATATGAACTTCTGTATCATTCAGTTTTTTCTCCGAGCCTTATTACTTGGCGTTACAAACTTTGTGGCAAACTTATAAAGCGAGCAAATCTGTTTATTGTCAAATTGCGCAATTGTGTCATTTTGTATGGGAGGGGGTAGAAGGGGTGGAGCGATTTTTGCCCGTTCACAAACTGGACCTTACTTTTTTGTCAAAAACGACGTGTACAAAATTTGAACTGGCTATACTTGCACCAGTAAAGGAGGAAATTACTTTCATTCCAATTTTCTCATACGGCAAAGCATGCTCATAGTCACTCCTTATTATACATCCTCCTTCCGTTAAACTTTTCACAATACTTCAAGCCAATAAATTTGACAGTTTAAAAAATACGATTTTTATTGAATTTTTGAAATTCTGTCAAATTTGTATGGATGGTGGTAGAAGTATTCAGAATCCTCTGTATGTTCTATGTATCTTAAAGACAAAGTAAATTCTATGCAATTTGGTGGATTTTATATTCATGAATCCATACATAAGTAGAAGAGAAGAATGAATCGCAAAATTCGAGTGTCAATTTTCTTTCATTTCTTTTGAAAGGAGTTCGTTCAAAATTTTAAGTGCGTAAATTTAATTTTACTGATTATTGTTTGATTTATTGGAATTGGTAGAAAATATACTTTTGAATGGGAGGAGTTAGAAGGACTGAGAAAAACACTTTCGCATCAAAAGATTTGCTTCAACTATTTTCAAAGTGTTCGCACAAATGTTCAAGTTGATAACTTTTAATATGCTAGTGATAATTTTTTTAACTATAATTCAAGTTTTCAACATAATTTTTATTAAAATAATTAAACTTTGAACTACTCCCCACTGTAACGAAATTCTTGTGATAGAAGTGAAGAGTAATGGCATGCAGATTAACGTCATATAGAGATACAATGATTATGTTAAAAAAAATATATACAAAGTTAGTATAGCTAAGAGATTAAAAAATGAAGAAATGTAAACTGCAGAAAAATAATAAATGTGAGGAAAATAATGAAATTGATAAGGAAAAGAAATAAAAGAACATTTTTTTTTATAATTTGGGGAACACGTGAGAGCACTGCGGCCTTCTCGGCCTATTGTGCCATTATTACCCCTTTACCCTACCATAACTCAGTAGCTTTGGCTAATCTGAGTATCTTTAAGGGAGCCATGTTGGCTAGTTCTTCGGTGGAAAGGAAACCTTTCCCAAGAAGACTATGTATTTTCCTAGCTGCTGCTTCACAGTGATATAGAATTTGTACTGTCGTTTCTGAGTCTTCTAGACAGAGGCGGAAAATGTCGGTTTCAGCTAAGCCCATATTTTTGAGGTGGTGGTTTACTCCACTGTGCCCCGTTATTAAGCCGATTAGAGTACTAATATCACTCTAGCTGAGTTTTAAAATATCCTCCAGTTTGTTTGTTTTTCGGTAGGATTAGTTTTTTTGAGATTGACAAGCCTGAAAGTCAATTCCAGTAGATTTTATGTTCTTGTTCAACCCACTTGCTAAGTATAGAGCTGCTGTGCCCTTTTGGTTTTCCGCAAAATGGCTCTGGATCAATGAAATTTGTTTCTACGCCGTATTTTGCAAAGCTGTCAGCCTCTTCATTTCCCTCAATTCCCATATGACCTCGTACCCACATTATGGTTAAATTGTTCCTTTTTCCCAGGATGATTAGGTCTAGAAGACAGTCCCAAACTATTCTCGATCCGTGTTTATTGGATGCTAGGGCTACGAGAACCGCCTGACTATCCGATAGGATGTAAATTGATGTTGCGATGAGTTCTCGTTATATTCTCTTGTATGCATAGCTTCATTGCAATTAATTAAGCCTGGAAGATTATGGCTTCTTTGCCGAGTGGTTTTGAAACCGAGAAGTTAAGGCCTTTGACTCCGGATCCTGTCCCCTCAGAGGTGCGCGAACCATCTGTATGCCAGATGGTTGATTCCTCTTCCATTTCAGATAGCATGGATTGCCAGTCCTTGCGTTCTCTGTTTATAACTTTGAAGGGGGTTTCAAAGTTGAATTTTTTCGGCAATATTTGGAGATGTATCGAAGGGATGTTAAGGAATATTTTCATTGCCGCTATAGGACAGGTTTTGATTGCACCTATGATACCAATACTAGCTAGCCTTTGAATTTTTTGTATCGTAAGCTGTGCTTTTCGTTGTAAGATTTTAGTCCACCTTATCGTTGATCCGTGACTTATGTGACTATTGGAAGAATGATTGTTATGTCACACCAGTAAATCATTTTGGGCTTTAGTCCCCATTTGCTGCCAAATAAGCTTTTACACGCCCAAAATGCCTTTAGTGCTTTGGGATAAGTCCATTCTATATATTTGTTCCAGTTGAGTTTGCTATCCAGTATAATACCTAGATATTTTACCTCATTTAAAAAGGGTATTAGTGTTCCATTTATATAAGGAGGTATGATGTGGATTTTCCTTCTATTTGTAAATGGTACTACCTCAGTCTTACTTGGGTTGGTGTTCAAATTCTTAGACTGAAACCACTTCATTATCACCTCTAAGGCTGATTGTATCCTTTCTGATATTATTAAATCATAATTTCCTCTAATTATAATGACGAGGTCATTGGCATATTCTACTGTCTCGTATCCTTGTTGTTTTAGACGCTCCAGTCTTCTGCCACCTCCCACACAAACTGCACAATTTCACTAAATCTAATCCACTAATTTTCTCAATAACTATTCAATTTTTGAAGCTTAAATTTTTTATAAAACAATTTTTTAGCCACTCTAGCATGATGTGAAAAAATTGTCACCTCTTCTACCGCTCCTATACAATTTTTTTAAGATCGCAAATGTCTCTTTCATCTAGAGTATCGTATGATTGGGCTTTTTGCTTAACTGTAGCCCTGTTATATTTTCCCCAATAACAATCATTAATATTAATATTAACTTTTGTTAAGAGAGGCCTTCGCCTGATTTCACTGTTATAAACCTAATATTTTTTCGAATCGACAAATCGGGAATCGACAAAACGTATCACTAATATTCTTTAATTTGATGGTCAATTGAAGAGCCGTTTAATCTGGCGTTTTCTCAATTTTGTACTTTAAAAATGTAATGTGATATGATAATAACGATGATAATGACTTTTTTCCTTCCGGCGGCTATTTCATGCTCAATTATACCATCTTCCCAATATCCCCGACAAATATCATGGACGTTAGAATTACTTAAATTTTTTTTTTCTAGGGGAAATTTTTTTTTTTAAATATCTCGTTTAGAAATTTATCAAAAATCTTTCAGTTTCATATTTTAAAAACCCATATTACGTATTTCTTAAATAATGGCGATGTACGAAATATTATTCTCCTGACTATATTTACCACAGTAAATCAATTTATTTTATAGCAATTAAAGTATATTACCTGGATGAAGATGGGTATACATGCGCGTTATCTATTTAGACCGGGCTTTTTCTACCGAAACAATTTCAAATTTAATATATGTACAGAGCTATAAGGCCTTGCTTTCCATCAATACAGTTATTAAATTTCAAGAAATCTTCGGAATAAAAAACTGCTCATTTCCAAAACTTAAAAAGTTAAGCTTCGTCTTTGAGAGTCTTTTGACGGAATGAATAGAATAGCTCTCTTCCTACCACCATTTTATACATTCCTTTCAAAAAAATATATCTTATCAACTAGAAAAACTCAACATCAAGCAAATCGATCAATTGCACTTGCGATACTCTTTCCGAGTCGATAAAATCCAATGGAATCGGTTTAAACGTAGAAACGTAGAAAAAGCGAAAGCCATCTGTCAGGTATGCCGCAACTGTATCGGAGGATCAAACGCATCACGCCACCGTAAGAAATTGGCTTCAACGAAGAAGAAGTATGATGGAGCTTTGAAACACCAGGCAGCTGCTTGCGAAGCACACCACTCTGGAAAATGCATTCGCTTTGAGAAAATTCCTTCAGGATGCCCTCGACTTGTATTTCCTTTTTGTACAAAGTCCTAATCTCGCAGGACTTTATTTTTTACATGAAAGCAAAATTCTGATGGTTTCAGCCATTGTTGATGGCTTGTTCTTGAATAAATAATAAAACCAGGAAAAAAAACACAAACACAGGATATTTCCGAGTGAAACTGACGGTTTTGTTGGTCATCAAAGTTATTAATCATAACGAGACTGCGGGTGCAATAATAATAATGGCTAGATGGACATTATCCAGCAATACGAATAAGTACTTTCTGGCTCTGTGACACAGAGTCGGACGCCTTAAGAGAGTTCTTTACTATTTTCCTTTTGTAATGATTCCTTCAAAGCAATGCGTAACCCTTTTAGGTTGGTTCGGCATTAGTATAAGAGCATGGTAGTCCAATAGCGCTCTGCTGAACTACAAGTTCTAGATTCCCATTCCAAGATCCTATTTAGCTTACCATGCAATTTGGAACAATATATCATTTCTCAACGAGGATTCTAAAGTTGTTCGGCTGGTTGTTATAAAATTTCTTCCTTTTTTCGGCGGTGTTGATTCTGACGCTGTTCATTCCATTGGAAGGATGTTGCGACGCAGAAAAAAAGAATGTTTCCACATTCATATCCCTTGTATTTTACGGAACAGGGGCTGGTTGGTGTCGAAAATTTTTTGATTGCAAATGCATTTTCTAGAACTCATAACATTTTTTTCGGGAAATTTTTTTCTTCTTCTTTTTTGCAAGCAATTTGCAAAGGCCATGTAGACTTTCATTAAGTGCATATCCTCGTTTTTAGTCTAACCGAAAAAATACATGACGAAATGCAACAAATAAAAGAAAAAGGATACTAGGCGATATATGCGAAATGCCAAATCATGCAATGCCTTTCAGGCTAACTTTTTATTAGGCGGCGTAGCAGTGACGAGTTGTCTTCCAAGTCTTTTTATTTTCCTAGCTACGTATATAGCTGGTTGCAATTTCTCCGGTTGCATGCGATGCTTAATGAAATGTTCTCCTCCTACTTGGCCGGGTTTTTTCGATAGGATTCGGATGTTGCGAGCTTAGAGTGTCGAGATGCAATAATGAAAAATTGTTTTTCCGTTTTTATTAAATTATGAATTTCGAGATAACGCAAGTATGATGATTTTGCGAAATATACCATTTTATGGTTGGACGGATATTTTCTTCATTTGTTTAAAGGAGATTGTCATTTTGGATTTTGTAATCTAGGAGGCGGGAACAGGAACAATTGAGTTTTAATTTCGAAAATCGTTCTTTGATATATTAGAAATCGAGATTGAACTTTTTCCTTTAAATTATCTGCTGCATAAAGTATCTTAATAAAAAAGTTGAACAAAAGCCAAAAAACAAATGTTTTGTTTTTCTTCTTAGTTAGGGTGGCGCAAAAATTAGTAGTATTAAATTTTATAAATAAAAATGTTCTACCGTCAGGGTTGTTGTTAAATCGGGCTAGTTTTACGAAAGTTTACGTAGCTGCTCTCTGGCGATAAATACTCCACTTCTTTCGATGCGATTAAATCGGGAGATCCCAATCCCAAAAACGGCCTGTCTTTTTAGGCGGGTGCAAAAACATAGAATTATATCTTGTTTAATTAACGTGGAAACCTGTCTTTAGGACACTGTTTTCTAAATTATCATCATCGGGAAAAAATTAACCGAGTAGCTTCACTCCTTCTACCCCCTCCCATACAATGTGACACAATTCCACGTCTTTACAAAAATTCGATTTTCTTAACAAGCGTGAATGATGCAGACCTGAAATTTAAAATATATCAATTGCATGATGATTATAGTTGTTTCTCGAAATATCACCAAAAACCCCCCTTTCCTTCTACTACCTCCCATACAAATTGCACAATTTCATTAAATTCAATGCACTACGTTTCTCAGTACCTACTCAATTTTTGAAATTTAAATTTGGTACAAAACATTTTTATAGATACTCTAGCATGATGTTCTTGGATCATGGGCTTACCGCCCGTGATCTTAAGACCTAAATGATACGAGAAACGGATACAGCGCCTCAGAAACGGACTGACTCTACGGTAATGACTTTTGGCATTCGAAAATGGACTATGATTGGCCTCAGGAACGTTCGAACATTGAATGACGGGGGAAGAGCTGGGGTTACTCGGTCCTTGCACCGCCAATCAGTGATCGACCGTGAAATGGAGCACTATAAAATCCAAATCTTGGGCTTGAGCGAGGTCAGGCGGACAGGATCAGGAGAAGAACGAACCCATAGCGAAAACACTATTCTGTACATTGGCACTGGAAGTGAAGCCTGATATGGCGTGGCGTTCGTCCTTACTCCTAGAGCGAGAGTCTCATTAGCTGGGAACCAATCTCGGATAGGATTATCGTCGTCAGGCTCAGGACCAGTGTCAGAAACGTCACAATTCTGCAGTGCTACGCACCAACTAATACCGCAACATCTGGTGACAAAGAGGAGTTTTATAGCCAACTGAGTGCCAACTTCGAACGTGTTCCAAGAGATGATATTATTATCATCTCGGGAGATATGAACGCCCAGGTTGGATCAGACAACACTGGACTAAAACACGTCATGGGGTGGCATGGTGACTCTTGGGTCGACGTGTCACGACCTTGGATTAAGAGACCTGAAAACGGTGAATTATTTGTGGAGTTTTCTAGTACTCGGCAAATGGTCATCGGAGGGACCCTTTTCCAACACAAGAGTCATCATAAAACATCTTGGTTTTCCCCTGATGGTGTTACTCAGAACCAGATCGACCATTTGGCTGTAAGTCGCCGATGGAGAAGATGTCTCCTCGATGTGCGAGCGAAACGTGGAGCTGACGTGGGGAGCGATCACCACTTGATGGTTGCCTGCTTGAGATTGTGTACAGCAGCTATCCGACGACCACAAATTCTTCAAATGAAGCGCAAGCTTAATGTGGATAAACTCAGAGATCCCAATAAAAAACGCGAATACACCACTATTCTACGCGAAAAGTCATCCACATTGGGTGAATATGAAATGCGCACACTGGACGCCAATTGGGAGGCAACCAGAAACAATTTTCTAACGAATGCTGAAGAATCTGTGGGATATGTGCGAAGCGGTGAGAAACCCTGGATGTCGGAAGACACATGGGAGAAGGTTGGCAATCGGAAAAAAAATTGGCAATCATCTCTCAACCCGATATCAACCAACGAACGCCCGACTTGAGGCAGAACTACCGCGATGCTCATATACAGCTTAAAAAGGCTGTTAGACGCGACAAGAGAAAGGCCATTGAAGATCTGGCAAACAAGGCAGAATCTGCGGCTTACCTTGGCGATATGGGTTCACTATTCAAAATCATGAAACAGTTGACGAACATGAATTTCAATGCCAACTACCTGGTGAGAGATGTCAACGGAACTCTTCTTAATAGGAGTGAACACCAGTTGCGACGATGGAAGGAATACTTCTCCGATATTTTAAACATCTTGTCAGAGGAAGATATTCCGGAAACAGAACAACTTCCAAACATCCAACCGCAACAATCCTCTATTAGGGACGATCGCCCAGATAAGGAAGAGATAGTTTCCGCCATTCGGTCAATGGCGGGAAGGAAAGCTCCAGGTATAGACGGACTGCCAACCGAACTCCTCAAAGCAGACCCGGATATAACAGCCGATATACTCCTCCCACTCTCCACTAAGGTGTGGAATGAAGGAAGATATCCGACTGAATGGAAGGAGGGCGTCATTATGAAAATTCCGAAGAAGGGCGAGCTTCGGGATTGTGGCAATTGGCGTGGTATATGTCTACTTACTGCCGTATCAAAAATTATGGCTAAGGTAATTCTCAATAGGATTAGTGATGTCGTCGAGAGCACTCTCGAAGTTTATCAGGCTGGATTCCGTAAAGGGTCGTCTTGTACCGACCACACAAATACCCTACGGATAATATTAGAGCAGTCAGCCGAAATGGGTTCGCCCCTACATCTCATGTTTGTGGACTTTGAGAAGGCTTTCGACAGCGTTAAGCGAGATTACATATAAAATGCTTTGCGTAGGAGAGGTATTCCAGATAAGGTCATAGGTATGATTAAAGAATCCTACGAAGATGCAAGGTGTCGCGTCTTGCATAGAGAAGAGCTGTCCGAGAGCTTCCCTGTGCGAACGGGTGTCAGACAAGGCTACATATTATCACCAGCCCTGTTTCTGGTGGTAATAAATGACATCTTGAAAGCTGCACTGGAAGGTGGGGAAGGTAAAGGCCTTCAATGGAGACTATTTAACATCTTAAGTCACCTTGATTATGCTGATGACGTGTGTTTGCTTGCACATAACCGTTCGGACTTAGAGTCAAATGTTCGCTCGTTGCATTCTAAATGCAAAGAGGCGGGACTGAAAATGAATGTGCGTAAAACCAAGTACATACGCATGGGTTCGAACGCAAGCACACCGATTGTTTTTAACGGACAGGATGTGGAAGAGGTGCAAGATTTTTGCTATCTTGGAAGCACTGTCAACATGGACATGGAAAAGGATGTTGAAGCTCGGCTAAATGAAGCTCGTCAGGCCTTCGGTATTCTTCCCCCTGTCTGGAGGTTAAGAGAGATCTCCCTTCGCACGAAACTGCGAGTTTTTGACGCATGCGTCAAATCCCTGTTGTTATATGGTTGTGGAAAGTGACCGTTCGACTTACCAAGAAACTACAGACTTTCGTAAACCAATGCCTCCGGCGCATTTTAGGAATATTCTGTCCAGAAGTAATCTCCAACGACGAACTTTGGAGTACAACTCGCCAGACTAAAATAGGTATTGAGATTCAACGGTGGAAGTGGCAGTGGATCGGTCACACTTTGAGGAAACCAGAGCGAAACATCGCAAAACAGGTTCTGGATTATAACCCTCAAGGAAGACGTTGGGTTGGTCGACCATGTAACACAAGGAAGCGAGCAGTTGAGCAGGAGGCCAGAGGAATAAACAAGTCCTGGCAACAGCTTAAAGCCAATGCTCAGGATCGCGCCTTGTTGAAGAGAGTTGTTTTTGTCCTATGCCCCTATAGGGGGTCTTAACAGGAATTTGATTTGATTTGATTAACTAGCATGATGTGAAACAAATTAGTTCAGTGCAGCCATACAAATTTCATAATATCACAAAAATTTCGATTTTATCTATGGTATCGTATGATTGGGCTCTACGCACAATCGTAGTCCTGTTAGGTTTTCAAGCTTAATGTTATTTTATTTGGGGGTGTTTTTTAATTAACACAAGCTATAATTATTCACATGTCCTAAATGCTCTTCAATACGTATATGACCTCAAACCACGGGATTGATTTGATCACGAGCTTCTCCCATTTATATGCGAGTATCATGCTATCATTCTTAATAATTTATGGTTCTGATTCCAACAAAATACAAAACATTGTGTTCAAAGAGCCATTAAAATAAGCGGATTACATATCCCACATAACGTATTACTAACTATATTCTCAAAAATTACTTATTATTGCGAATTTTATGCGACGAAGTCGCGAGCGTTTGCTAGTAACAAATAAAATGTTAAGGAACCTGTATGTCAGGAGACGAAAGGAAAGGAAAGGAAAGTAGTGCTATTATTGTGTGTGCGACAAGCTTTACTGAAAATATTTTTTGATTTGATTACAAATACGTCATATTTAGGTTTAATATACCCAAAAAAAAAGATTTATACCGACGGTCATACGTAACAGAGTGGTGACTTCAACCTCCGCAATTTACAATGGAAAGCAGACTGGCCACATCCTACATTGTCTTTATCTAGCATAGACTTGTGTGTTGATCACTTTATGAACCTGTGTTCACTTACTCAGCAAAATACTAACACAAATCGTCGGGGGAAGATCCTAGACTTGATTCTTTCTAATGTCAGTGCTTCTCGGATCAATGTTGACACCTTTAGTGGATTAGTGCCACCCGACCCTTATCATCCCCCCCTTCAGATCAACCTGCAAATAGAGTTATGTAATCCATCTCTTATTTGTGCGGATAAGAAATACAATTTCTATAAGGGAAACTACGAGCAAATGAATTGTGACCTCGGCAATATTAACTGGTTTGAACTTTTTAGCGGCAAAAGCTCTAATGAATCATCGACGCAACTACACTCCATCCTTGATAGTATAATTCATCGGAATGTTCCCTATCGTGTCATTTCTAGTCGTGACTACCCTGAATGGTATAACCATTCTATTATTTGCGCTCTTCGAAAAAAAGAGCGTTTGCATAAAAAGTATAAGCGTTCATCTCTTCTTATTACCAAAACTATTCCCTTCAGCGTAATCGGGTCAAATCGGACATCAAGAAGGCTTTCTCTGCATATATTTCTCAGCTAGAGGCGGCACTGTTGCATAATGAGACCAAACCGTTTTGGTCGCATGTTAAAAAGCGTAGAAATAAACAATTTTTTCCTTCACAACTTAAGTTTGGCGATACTGCCACTACCTCTCCACAAGAAATGTGTGAGCTTTTTGCCAAATACTTTTCTTCTGTGTTTAGCCACTCGAGTAATGATCTGTCTTATGACTTCTTCATCCCACCCCAGGAGTTAATCTCTGAGATATCCATTAGTGAGAGGGACATTATTTCAATCATCAATTCTCTAGATTCAAAAATCGGTGGCGGACCGGATGGGATCCCGAACCTTTTTGTGAAAGCTCTCTCCTCGGAGCTCTGAGCGCCACTATCTATTTTGTTCAATAAGTCTCTTGAAGAAGGCTCGTTTCCTGCATGCTGGAAGTTAGCTAGCATAGTACCCATTTTAAAGAAAGGAGATACCGAAAATGTCTTAAATTATCGCCCGATTTCCACCCTGAACTGTTTTGGAAAGGTTTTTGAAAGATTAGTTCATAATGTAATATGGGATAAACTTTATCACTTGATATCACCAGCCCAACGTGGATTCGTGAAAGGTAGATCTACTTCTACTAGTTTATGTGAATTCACTAATTTCGTTGCTCAATCCTTAGATCGTCATAATACTGTCCAAGTCATATATGTATACCGATTTTTCAAAAGCTTTCGACACTATTAATTGTAAAATTCTAATCTCAAAACTTGGAAGGTTCGGTGTCTCTGGCTTTCTCCTGAACTGGTTCAGTTCGTACCTTACGGACCATCGTCTCCGAATTACGTTCAATGGATACTCCTCTACTGAGTTTCTTGTTAACTCTGGTGTCCCGCAGGGATCGATCCTTGGTCCTCTATTATTTACTCTCTTCATAAATGATTTGCCCCAATTTGTATCTTCGAACTGTCTTTTATTCGCTGATGACTTCAAACTGTTCCGGGAAGTTTCATCCGTTTCTGATGGTATGATTCTCCAGGCTGATTTGTCTGCTGTCTCTCGTTGGTGTTCAAACAACGATATCTTTTTGAACATAGAAAAGTATTTTACTATGGAGTACTCGTATAAGACTACCTCCTCTGTTCTCTCTTACTCTATTAATGGATCCATCCTTACAGCAGTAACCACAATAAAGGATCTGGGAGTGGTCTTTGATCGTAAACTTAAATTCGTCAATCATTTCTCCAAGATTACTAATAAGGCATACAGACTTGCTGGCTTCGTCCTCCGCACGACCGTCCAGTTTAACCGTCCAGGAACAGCTGCTCTCCTATTTTCCATACTCGTCCGTAGTATTTTGGAATACTGTTCCACCGTCTGGAATCCACACCATTCTTGCCATGTTCGAACCATCGAATCTGTTCAGCGTAGATTCACTCGAACCCTTTTCTATAGATTAAGGAAGCCTCATATCGACTACAATGGCAGACTTGAAGTACTTCACCTACAGCCACTGCATTTAAGGCGGACCTTCCTCGATGCTTGCTTCCTCTTCAAGCTGTGCAACTACCTGCTTATTACCCACCTCTGTGACGACCTGAACTTTAGGCCAGGAATAGTCTCAACAAGGAATTCAGACATCTTCAATCCTCCACGAGCCTCTCTCGATGTATACCATCACTCTCCGATGCTAAGAATGCAAAGGAACCATGACCGACTCCAATTTGGTTCTTTAGCTTCTTCTTTCCCAATATTTAAGAATAGAGTTAAATCTATCATATTTAATGTTTAAATTTTTATTTTTTACTATTCATTTATTTTTTAGCGTATATTATAAACTATCATCTTGAATGTTTAAATTTTTCTCTTTGCTATTCTTTTATTTTCCGCTTTTGTTTAATTGAAATTGTAATCTTTTTGTTCAAGAGCCTAAATAAATAAACAGAAAGTAGTTTTTTACTGCTACATAACTTTGTGAAACAAAATTTTTCGAACATTTTTATACTCTAGCTGAAATCTGAGTGTATTATAAGTTTGCCAAAAAGTTTGTAACGTTAAGAAATAAGGCTCAGAGAATAAAATGAATGACATAGAAATTCATATTATCACTCAAAAATCTTAAAACCGGAAGTCCGACTGTCTGTTCGTGTCCTTTCTAGCTCGAGAACGCCTTGAGCTAGGAAGTTCAAATTTGGAACACGTCGATTTTGATAAAAAAAAATAAGGATAAATTGGTGAATGGGCCGAATGCCACTCCCATACAAAATGACACAATTTCGGATTTTGACAATACACCGATTTTCTCGAAAAGTATAAAAGCTATTGATCTGAAATTTGGAATATATTATTTCTATACCAATTTCAATTCCAATTTCAATTTACGGTATAAGAGTTATTTGAACTCCCACACTACCACCTCCAGTACAATACATATGACACAATTTCACGACTTTTCAAAATGTCGATTTTCCGGAAAAGTTTGAATACCGCTGTTCTTCGATTGAAAACCTGTCAAATGCATGATATTTAAAATTATTTCTGAAAAACTCGCTGAGAACTCCCCATTCCTTGTACTACTCTTGTACAAACTGCACAATTTCACTAAATTCAAAACACTAATTTTCTCAGTACCTACTGAATTTTTGAAGCCTATATTTTCAATAAAACATTCTAATAGCAACTCTAGCATGATGCGAAAAAATTGGTTCAATTCAATACCGTCACCCTTTCTACCACTCCCCATACAAAATTTCTTAAAATCAAAAAATTTCTTTTCATGTAGAGTATCGCATGATTGAGCCTTACGCCCAATAGTAGTTCTGTTATGTTTTATACTCTAGATGAAATCTGAGAGTATTATAAGTTTGCCACAAAGTTTGTAACGCCAAGGAATAAGGCACGGAGAAAAAAATTAATGATCTGTATATTCACATCAATCAATCAAATTCCTGTTAAGACCCCCTATAGGGGCATAGGACAGAAACAACTCTCTTCCACAAGGCGCGGTCCTGAGCATCGGCTTTAAGCTGTTGCCAGGACTTGTTTATTCCTCTGGCCTCCTGCTCAACTGCTCGCTTCCATGTGTTACATGGTCGACCAACCCGACGTCTTCCTTGAGGGTTATAATCCAGAGCCTGTTTTGCGATGTTTTGCTCTGGTTTCCTCAAAGTATGACCGATCCACTGCCACTTTCGCCGTTGAATCTCAATACCTATTTTAGTCTGGCGAGTTGTACTCCAAAGTTCGTCGTTGGAGATTACTTCTGGCCAGAATATTCCTAAAATGCGCCGGAGGCATTGGTTTACGAAAGTCTGTAGTTTCTTGGTAAGTCGAACGGTCACTTTCCACGTAGTACAACCATATAACAACACGGATTTGATGCATGCGTCAAAAACTCGCAGCTTCGTGCGAAGGGAGATCTCTCTTAACCTCCAGAAAGGGGAAAGGATACCGAAGGCCTGACGGGCTTTATTTAGCCGAGCCTCAACATCCTTTTCGGCTCCGCCGTCCATGCTGACAATGCTTCCGAGATAGCAAAAATCTTGCACCTCTTCCACATCCTGTCCATTAAGAACAATCGGTGTGCTTGCGTTCGAACCCATGTGCATGTACTTGGTTTTACGCACATTTATTTTCAGTCCCGCCTCTTTGCATTTAGAATGCAACGAGCAAACATTTGACTCTAAGTCCGAACGGGTATGTGCAAGCAAACACACGTCATCAGCATAATCAAGGTGACTTAAGATGTTAAATAGTCTCCATTGAAGACCTTTACCTTCCCCACCTTCCAGTGCAGCTTTTAAGATGTCATTTATTACCACCAGAAACAGGGCTGGTGATAATATGCAGCCTTGTCTGACACCTGTTCGCACAGGAAAGCTCTCGGACAGCTCTCCTCTATGCAAGACACGACACCTTGCATCTTCGTAGGATTCTTTAATCATAGCTATGACCTTATCTGGAATACCTCTCCTACGCAAAGCATTCCATATGTAATCTCGCTTAACGCTGTCGAAAGCCTTCTCGAAGTCCACAAACATGAGATGTAGTGGCGAACCCATTTCGGCTGATTGCTCTAATATTATCCGTAGGGTATTTGTGTGGTCGGTACAAGACGACCCTTTACGGAATCCAGCCTGATAAACTTCGAGAGTGCTCTCGACGACATCACTAATCCTATTGAGAATTACCTTAGCCATAATTTTTGATACGGCAGTAAGTAGACATATACCACGCCAATTGCCACAATCCCGAAGGTCGCCCTTCTTCGGAATTTTCACAATGACGCCCTCCTTCCATTCAGTCGGATATCTTCCCTCATTCCACACCTTAGTGAAGAGTGGGAGGAGTATATCGGCTGTTATTTCCGGGTCCGCTTTGAGGAGTTCGGTTGGTAGTCCGTCTATACCTGGAGCTTTCCTTCCCGCCATTGACCGAATGGCGGAAACTATCTCTTCCTTATCTGGGGGATCGTCCCTAATAGAGGATTGTTGCGGTTGGATGTTTGGAAGTTGTTCTGTTTCCGGAATATCTTCATCTGACAAGATGTTTAAAATATCAGAGAAGTATTCCTTCCATCGTCGCAACTGGTGTTCACTCATATTAAGGAGAGTTCCGTTGACATCTCTCACCAGGTGGTTGGCGGTGAAATTCCTGTTCGTCAACTGTTTCATGATTTTGAAAAGTGAACCCATATCCCCAAGGTAAGCCGCAGATTCTGCCTTGTTTGCCAGATCTTCAATGGCCTTTCTCTTGTCGCGTCTAACAGCCTTTTTAAGCTGTATATGAGCATCGCGGTAGTTCTGCCTCAAGTCGGGCGTTCGTTGGTTGACATCGGGTTGAGAGATGATTGCCAATTTGGCTTTTTTCCGATTGCCAACCTTGTCCCATGTGTCTTGTGACATCCAGGGTTTCTCACCGCTGTGCACATATCCCACAGATTCTTCAGCACTAGTTAGAAAAGTGTTTCTGGTTGCCTCCCAATTGGCGTCCAGTGTGCGCATTTCATGTTCACCCAATGTGGATGACTTTTCGCGTAGAATGGTGGTGTATTCGCGTTTTTTGTTGGGATCTCTGAGTTTATCCACATTAAGCTTGCGCTTCATTTGAAGAATTTGTGGTCGTCGGATAGCTGCTGTACACAATCTCAAGCAGGCAACCATCAAGTGGTGATCGCTCCCCACGTCAGCTCCACGTTTCGCTCGCACATCGAGGAGACATCTTCTCCATCGGCGACTTATAGCCAAATGGTCGATCTGGTTCTGAGTAACACCATCAGGGGAAACCCAAGATGTTTTATGATGACTCTTGTGTGGAAAAAGGGTCCCTCCGATGACCATTTGCCGAGTACTACAGAACTCCACAAATAATTCGCCGTTTTCGGGTCTCTTAATCCAAGGTCGTGAAGGGTCGACCCAAGGGTCACCATGCCTCCCCATGACGTGTTCTAGTCCAGTGTTGTCTGATCCAACCTGGGCGTTCATATCTCCCGAGATGATAATAATATCACCTCTTGGAACACGTTCGAAGGTGGCACTCAGTTGGCTATAAAACTCCTCTTTGTCACCAGATGTTGCGGTATTAGTTGGTGCGTAGCACTGCAGAATTGTGACGTTTCTGACACTGGTCCTGAGCCTGACGACGATAATCCTATCCGAGATTGGTTCCCAGCTAATGAGACTGTTTCTCGCTCTCGGCGTAAGGACGAACGCCACGCCATTTCTGGCTTCACTTTCAGGGCCAATGTACAGAATAGTGTTTCCGCTAGGGGTTCGTTCTTCTCCTGATCCTGTCCACCTGACCTCGCTCAAGCCCAAGATTTGGATGTTATAGTGCTCCATTTCACGGTCGATCACTGATTGGCGGTGCAAGGACCGAGTAACCCCAGCTCTTCCCCCGTCATTCAATGTTCGAACATTCCAGAAGCCAATCATAGTCCGTTTTCGAATGCCAAAAGTCGTTACCGTAGGATCAGTCCGTATCCGAGGCGATGTATCCGTTTCTCGTATCATTTAGGTCTTAAGATCACGGGTGATAAGCCCATGATCCAGTGAGTGTCCATTTGCCATTTTTAGGGCAAGCAGGACTGGCTGTGGGTGAATTCTACAGCCCCCATCCCAGAGGGGGATAGTTAGCTCAGGTCCGTGGAGTCGCTAACTCCAAAGATAGTTGCAGGAATTGGTAAAACCTCATACTACAACTACCCCCTTGCGGGGGTCACATAATCACTCAAAAATCTCAAAACCGGATGTCCGTCCATCCGCGTCCTCTCTAGCTTGAGAACGCGTTGAGCTAGAAAGTTCAAATTTTGTAAACGTCGTTCTTAGCAAAAAACTAAGGTCAGGTTCGGTTACGGGCCAAATCGCTCCAACCCCTTCTACTCTCTCCCACACAAGATTACACAATTTCGCAATCTGACAATAAACGGATTTGCTCGAAAAGTATAAATGATAGTGATCTGAAATTTGGAATGTACTACTTTTATGATGATTTCAATATACTCTACAAAAGTAACTTGTGTCTTCCCCCTCCTTCCACCACCTCCCATACAAACTGCACTTTTTCATGAAATGCTCTAAGCTTTTGGCTTGGTGAATGTTTTCACAGTGCATTTCGAATTGAAAGAAAGGTTTCCGGATTCTACACTTTACGCTTTATTATTATTTGATCTCGTTTATCAAACCGATTGACAATTAAAAAAGACAATTATTATACAGAAAAGGGTGGTTAATTGAGTGTGGGAAGGGTAATTAAGGTTTAATTAGTTAATTAATGTTAATTAATTAGTAACAGAAAGTTAAATTTGTTAGAGCTATGGTGTAGCCTAGTAGGTAGCGTGTTGGCCTTTGTTGGCCATTGTAGAAGAAGAAGTTAAATTAGTTAAGGATTTCTGGGTACGGATTTTGTTCTTACCAAATTTTAAGGCAGGTAGCTAAACTCCTGATAACTTGTATCCGGTGTCTCGGTTGAAGTTCTGTGGATGTTTAGAAATTTCTATTGCTTCTCGTACTATTCGTTGATAATATTGATTTGCCCTGTCCAGAATTTGCACATTGTCGAAACCGATTGTATGGTCCTCTGTCGTTGCCTGTTCCGCGATCGCTGATGACTGTATCTGGTTTTTCCGTGTGCATCTTTGATGCTCGTTGATCCTTGCTAGGACTATGCGTCCCGTTTCTCCTATGTATACTTTATCGCGTGAGCCGCACAGTACTTTATATACTCCTTCAGTTTCCAATGGTTTTTTGTCCTTTTGGCTTCCTATAATCCCTCGGATAGTAGTCGGGGTAGTGAATGTTGTCTTGATGTTGGATTTTCGCAGGATTTTTCCTATCTTATCCGTCGTACCCTGGATTTAAGGTAGTTTTACCCATAGTTTATCTGTACATATTTCCTTCTTCAGTGTCCATTTGCTGAGAGTGCCCGATTCAACTGTTCCTTTTCCTTTTGTAGACTGTACGGATTTCCTTCAGTTATACGTCGAGCTCTGTGTATTAGGGTCTTCAGTACGCCTGTTTTCTAGCTTGGGTGGTGATGTGAATGAGCTCGGAGATATCTATTGGTTCCCTATATACCCCGAAGCTTAGCAATTTATCACTCCTTTCTACGAGTACATCCAAGAATGGCAGTTTCCCATTGTTTTCTGTTTCCATGGTGAACTTAATTTTCTCGTGGTGTGAGTTCAGGTGTGCTAAAAATTTGTCGAGCTCTTCTTTTCCATGTTGCCAAATGATGAAGGTGTCATTCACATACCGTAAATACAATTTCGGTGTTAATGGAGCTGAGTCCAGTGCGTTCTTTTCGAATTCCTCCATGAAAGTTTCCGCTACCACCGGTGAAATTAGAGAACCCATCGCCGCTCCTTCCGTTTGCTTGTAGAGTTTCCCTAGAGCTGAAAAGAAACTATTATTTTAACAAAATTCTATTAAGTCATACCTGCTGTCCGGAATGAGTTTCCTGATGATTTCGGTATTCGATCATTACCAATATCAATACAGGTCTTTCCGGAGATGCAACATATCTTTTCAAGTCACATGCAAGCTGTTCTGTTGAAACTTCTTCTAGATAACATGAAGGCATGCAGTACTTTCCAAAGATGCAGCATATATTTTCGAACCACGTCCTAGCTTTTCTGTTAAGACTTCTTCGAGTTATCGTGAAGACACATAGAAGTACGATCACATGGATACAAGACCATACAGGTAGACGCCTCAACGTAGCCTACTTTTTTGGCTTCCCGGGACTTCAAAGATTCAAAATTCGTCAAAAACCAGACGGCGAAATTTTCCGCTTTCAAAACAGTTCCCCTTTATTAAAAAATATGACGAATGAAAAATACAAATCATATCGTATCTGTGTAAAATTATTACACATAATTATTACATATCCCTTAAATATCAAAATTTTTATTTCAATTTTAATTCCTTCAGACATTGTGAATGGGGTTGCGTTTCACGCAAATCACATCCTTACGAATATTAAACCAACAGTCCCCTGACCATTTATTTCTCACCCCAATTTTTTTCAGAAAATATCTACGAGCACGAAGTGCACTCCCTTAACTAAAACCAACGAAATTGCATTTTTTGAACGTTTATCGTCTGTAATAATTCGCTCCGGCTTGTTGTTCTTTTTCTTTTTGTCGACCAAATTTTGATTGTAAGCAATGTGCCTCGAGCTACCTTGCAGGAAAACAAGAATATGAGAGAAGGACGAATTTGTAATTTGCAGCAGCAAATGTTCCGATATTGCAAAAGACAGAAATTTCGCATGATGGCAAAATTGATACGAAATGAACCTAAAAATGCTGTATATGTACTGAAATGAAGATTTCTGATGACGTTTACATATGCCGAAGGATATTTATGTGAAGTATTAGTTTGCGTTTTGAGAGAGAATGAAAATGTGTGATTAAGTGAAAAGATCTTAGTCCAACCGTATAAAATACACTCACTTTTAATTTATAGTTAAAACACAAATTTCATGCAAACGTACTTTTTCTGATATCCCCTATTTTACAGGACATAACTTAAATTGCATAAATCAAACTTTACACATTTTTTTTTTTTCGTTTTCACAGAGAACTTGTTCAATTTGCATGTGTGTGTTAGTATGACCACGTATGACTCCGAAAAATTATTTCTATATTATCAGTTTGGGCGACATCAGCAACAGATGTGTCTCTGAAGGTGCCACCAGCTAACCAACTTCGCGAAACGTTGGTTTTCTCGTTTTTCAAATCGTAAACTTTTCTGCTGAAGCGTTTTTTTAGATTTGTATATAATTAACTGTCGCATGTCTCAAAAGTTTTTCACTTTAATTAATGTTCTTGCAGTGCAAACATGTTCTGTTTTTTCTCGATTTTTTTTTAATGTGTTGTAAAGCAAACCATTATTTTTTTTAACTTTACTTAAAATTCTGATAAACGCACAACCTACAGTAATTGTAATTTTTGTCACTTTATGTAGACAAATCAATTTGTAAATTAATTGACCTTCGTGAGAAGATGAATCATTTTCACCTTGACGAAATGAAACAACCAAGATAATGCTGGCTGAGTAGTAAGGACATTTATGATATGAAGAGGTTATTAAAAATAAAAGGCAGTTTCTATACTAAACTCGATTTAACAATCTTCACCATAACAAATGGTGAATACTTGTGTAATGACTCGCGAAAAATTAATTAAAACATCTCCGACTATGGTCTATTCATGCATATATATATGTACATTTGTATAAATCCAATCCTGAAATTAAATGTTCAGTTTAAATTGCTAGCCAAGCAGTTCACATGGCAAAATTCCTTTATAAATAATTCAACTGTTAAATTCAGGCTTAAGGGTACGAAATCGCAAAGAATGGAGATAAGGACATCTTATTGTCCGATCTCGAAAGAATTTTGTTCTTTTAAGTTAGTTTGATTTAGATATGTACAGGATGGTATTGTCCGTCATTACATTCGAGCACCAAATAATGCAAACTTGAATTGAACCAAGTATCTCGACTATCTTTCTATCTTGCTAAAAGTTCAATACGACCTATCAACTGCAGCTTCAATACCTAAACGAACATCCAATTTAAGTGTTTGTCTTTTTCTAAATTGAATGTCTATAATAGAAATCATACAGTTTGATGAAAATAGTAGCTAGCTATGGTAAATGTTGCCCAATTTACGAATGACGTATGTTAATTAATCTAATTCGTTCTGAAAGAAGAAAAAGAGATATGCTCGTAAGAAATAAATAGTTTTCGACAAATAATTTTTTATTAAAATAATTATGTATGCTTATTCGAGAACTTCAAAAACACTAAAACCAGATTACTCCATAACAATTACTTTTAACAAAAAGTTAAATTTAATTTAGAAAAAACCATCTCCTCCTGAGGTTTCCGATTTCCATCCTATTAGCATCCTTTGCTTTTTGTCAAAAGCACTTGCAAAGATAATGTCCCTTCAGATACGAGATTCCGTAGAGAAAAACAAGATGGTAGTCTGGTTTCCGCCCTGGAACAGCTTTGATAAATATACTACAAATATTAGAACAGCCATGGACAACAATACAATAATATACATGGCCTTGTTGTATTTCTCAAAAGCTTTTGACAGCGTTGATCATTCTTTACTTATCAAAAAACCTTGATCTAGTTTTAAATTTCGCACAACGCAACGAAATTCTTACTTTTATCCTCCCGATATGAACGAGTTAAATTGTATGAAAAATGTCATCTTCTATGCACCTTTCTAGTGGCATTCCGCAGGGCTCCATTCTAGGTCCTCTCTTATGCAGTTTATTTATTAATGATTTATCAGAGGTAATTGAAGACAGCAATTATCATACTGACGCGGATGACGTACAGCTGTACACCAGCGGCATTATAGGCTTGATGAAAGATTGTGCGGAGTGCATCAATAATGACATTGATAGGATTTACAAGTGGTCTTTACAGAATAATCTACCGTTGAATGTCGGCTAATCTTAATACAACATCTTTTATAACCATATAGAGAAACTATTTTCGTCAAATTTGCCTGTTGTCGTGCTAAATGGGTATCCTTTACGATTGCTTACGCGAGTATGTAACTTGGGTATCATGTTTAACTCTCCTATGAGTTGCTGTAGCTATACTAAAGCTGTTCTTGGTAAAATGTAGGTTGAATTTCGCCGGCTCTGGCTGTTTGCTAGTATTTTTTCTACTGTTTGATGCTGGTTAAGATACTTTTAATATCTCTTTTCACTTATGGAAGACTGGTGTTACCCATTCTCAATTCTATTTGTACACGAAAATTCGAAGTTGCCTTTAATTAATGTATTAGTTTTATTTAAGGGCGATGGTTCATGATTCCTTGTTGGGTTGCTCGCTGCAAACCTATGTAATCTGACGCGCTCTGATTCTTTTATTCCGGCTGATAAAATCTGAGAAGCATACGTAGCTGGCAAATCGGCTTATATTCGCAAATTCTATCAATTAATTTTAAACATTATTGGTAGTTTGGAACCTTATGAATTTGGCTTTTATTACTTCACTACCGATCGCCCGCGACTTTGTCCGCGTAAGAATCGCAATAAAAAGCAATTTTTGTGAGTGTAGATAGTAATGCATTATGTGGGATATATAATCTGCTTAGTTTAATGGCTCTTTGAACACAATAATTTTTATTTTGTTGGTATCAAAACCATACATTATTAAGAATGAAACCATGATACTCGAATTTATATGGGACAGGCTCGTGATCAAATCAATCCCTTGCCTCGAGATCATATTCGTATTGAAGAGCGTTAAGGACATGTCAATCAATCAATCAAATTCCTGTTAAGACCCCCTATAGGGGCATAGGACAGAAACAACTCTCTTCCACAAGGCGCGATCCTGCGCATCGGCTTTAAGCTGTTGCCAGGACTTGTTTATTCCTCTGGCTTCCTGCTCAACTGCTCGCTTCCATGTGTTACATGGTCGACCAACCCGACGTCTTCCTTGAGGGTTATAATCCAGAGCCTGTTTTGCGGTGTTTTGCTCTGGTTTCCTCAAAGTATGACCGATCCACTGCCACTTTCGCCGTTGAATCTCAATACCTATTTTAGTCTGGCGAGTTGTACTCCAAAGTTCGTCGTTGGAGATCACTTCTGGCCAGAATATTCCTAAAATGCGTCGGAGGCATTTGTTTACAAAAGTCTGTAGTTTCTTGGTAAGTCGAACGGTCACTTTCCACGTAGTACAACCATATAACAGCACGGATTTGACGCATGCGTCAAAAACTCGCAGCTTCGTGCGAAGGGAGATCTCTCTTAACCTCCAGAAAGGGGAAAGGATACCGAAGGCCTGACGAGCTTTATTTAGCCGAGCCTCAACATCCTTTTCGGCTCCGCCGTCCATGCTGACAATGCTTCCGAGATAGCAAAAATCTTGCACCTCTTCCACATCCTGTCCATTAAGAACAATCGGTGTGCTTGCGTTCGAACCCATGTGCATGTACTTGGTTTTACGCACATTTATTTTCAGTCCCGCCTCTTTGCACTTAGAATGCAACGAGCGAACATTTGACTCTAAGTCCGAACGGGTATGTGCAAGCAAACACACGTCATCAGCATAATCAAGGTGACTTAAGATGTTAAATAGTCTCCATTGAAGACCTTTACTTTCCCCACCTTCCAGTGCAGCTTTCAAGATGTCATTTATTACCACCAGAAACAGGGCTGGTGATAATATGCAGCCTTGTCTGACACCCGTTCGCACAGGAAAGCTCTCGGACAGCTCTCCTCTATGCAAGACGCGACACCTTGCATCTTCGTAGGATTCTTTAATCATAGCTATGACCTTATTTGGAATACCTCTCCTACGCAAAGCATTCCATATGTAATCTCGCTTAACGCTGTCGAACGCCTTCTCGAAGTCCACAAACATGAGATGTAGTGGCGAACCCATTTCGGCTGACTGCTCTAATATTATCCGTAGGGTATTTGTGTGGTCGGTACAAGACGACCCTTTACGGAATCCAGCCTTATAAACTTCGAGCGTGCTCTCGACGACATCACTAATCCTATTGAGAATTATCTTAGCCATAATTTTTGATACGGCAGTAAGTAGACATATACCACGCCAATTGCCACAATCCCGAAGGTCGCCCTTCTTCGGAATTTTCACAATGACGCCCTCCTTCCATTCAGTCGGATATCTTCCATCATTCCACACCTTAGTGAAGAGTGGGAGGAGTATATCGGCTGTTATTTCCGGGTCCGCTTTAAGGAGTTCGGTTGGCAGTCCGTCTATACCTGGAGCTTTCCTTCCCGCCATTGACCGAATGGCGGAAACTATCTCTTCCTTATCTGGGGGATCGTCCCTAATAGAGGATTGTTGCGGTTGGATGTTTGGAAGTTGTTCTGTTTCCGGAATATCTTCATCTGACAATATGTTTAAAATATCAGAGAAGTATTCCTTCCATCGTCGCAACTGGTGTTCACTCATATTAAGGAGAGTTCCGTTGACATCTCTCACCAGGTGGTTGGCGGTGAAATTCCTGTTCGTCAACTGTTTCATGATTTTAAATAGTGAACCCATATCCCCAAGGTAAGCCGCAGATTCTGCCTTGTTTGCCAGATCTTCAATGGCCTTTCTCTTGTCGCGTCTAACAGCCTTTTTAAGCTGTATATGAGCATCGCGGTAGCTCTGCCTCAAGTCGGGCGTTCGTTGGTTGACATCGGGTTGAGAGATGATTGCCAATTTGGCTTTTTTCCGATTGCCAACCTTGTCCCATGTGTCTTGCGACATCCAGGGTTTCTCACCGCTTTGCACATATCCCACAGATTCTTCAGCACTAGTTAGATAAGTGTTTCTGGTTGCCTCCCAATTGGCGTCCAGTGTGCGCATTTCATGTTCACCCAATGTGGATGACTTTTCGCGTAGAATGGTGGTGTATTCACGTTTTTTGTTGGGATCTCTGAGTTTATCCACATTAAGCTTGCGCTTCATTTGAAGAATTTGTGGTCGTCGGATAGCTGCTGTACACAATCTCAAGCAGGCAACCATCAAGTGGTGATCGCTCCCCACGTCAGCTCCACGTTTCGCTCGCACATCGAGGAGACATCTTCTCCATCGGCGACTTATAGCCAAATGGTCGATCTGGTTCTGAGTAACACCGTCAGGGGAAACCCAAGATGTTTTATGATGACTCTTGTGTGGAAAAAGGGTCCCTCCGATGACCATTTGCCGAGTACTACAGAACTCCACAAACAATTCGCCGTTTTCGGGTCTCTTAATCCAAGGTCGTGAAGCGTCGACCCAAGGGTCACCATGCCTCCCCATCACGTGTTCTAGTCCAGTGTTGTCTGATCCAACCTGGGCATTCATATCTCCCGAGATGATAATAATATCACCTCTTGGAACACGTTCGAAGGTGGCACTCAGTTGGCTATAAAACTCCTCTTTGTCACCAGATGTTGCGGTATTAGTTGGTGCGTAGCACTGCAGAATTGTGACGTTTCTGACACTGGCCCTGAGCCTGACGACGATAATCCTATCCGAGATTGGTTCCCAGCTAATGAGACTGTTTCTCGCTCTCGGCGTAAGGACGAACGCCACGCCATTTCTGGCTTCACTTTCAGGGCCAATGTACAGAATAGTGTTTCCGCTAGGGGTTCGTTCTTCTCCTGATCCTGTCCACCTGACCTCGCTCAAGCCCAAGATTTGGATGTTATAGTGCTCCATTTCACGGTCGATCACTGATTGGCGGTGCAAGGACCGAGTAACCCCAGTTCTTCCCCCGTCATTCAATGTTCGAACGTTCCAGAAGCCAATCATAGTCCGTTTTCGAATGCCAAAAGTCGTTACCGTAGAATCAGTCCGTATCCGAGGCGATGTATCCGTTTCTCGTATCATTTAGGTCTTAAGATCACGGGTGATAAGCCCATGATCCAGTGAGTGTCCATTTGCCATTTTTAGGGCAAGCAGGACTGGCTGTGGGTGAATTCTAAAGCCCCCATCCCAGAGGGGGATAGTTAGCTCAGGTCCGTGGAGTCGCTAACTCCAAAGATAGTTGCAGGAATTGGTAAAACCTCATACTACAACTACCCCCTTGCGGGGACATGTGAATAGTTGTAACTTGTGTTAATTAAAAACAAACCGAAATAAAATAACATACATTAAGATTAAAAATATAACAGGACAACGATTGTGCATAAAGCCCAATCATATGATATTATAGATGAAGTCGAAATTGTTGCGATCATTAGAAATTTTGCATGGGGAGTGGTAGAAGGGGTGACAGCATTGAACTAATTTGTTTCACATCACGCTGGAATAGCTATAAAAATGTTTTATGCTAAATTAAAAATTTAGATACTGAGCAAATTAGTGCATTGGTTTTAGTGAAATTGTGCAGTTTGTATGGGAGGTGGTAGAAGGAGTGGGGGTTTTAAGTGATTTTTTGAAAAAGAAGTATAATCATCATGCAATGGATATATTTTAAATTTCAGATTAGTAATTTTCATAGTTTTCAGGAAAATCCAATTTTGGAAAAGATGTGATATTGTGCCACATATTATGGAGTCAAGCTAATTGATTAATTTTTTCTCGATAGAAGTTACACGTACTGAGAAAATTGATGTAAAGTGTTTTATAAAAGGTGAAGTTTGTATGGGAGGTGGTGGAAGGAGTAGGAGTATTCAAATAATTTGTGTACGAAAAGATTTCATTTATGATAGAAATAATATATTCTAAATTTCAAGTTAAAACCTCTTATGGTTTCAAAGAAAATTTTATTTTTATATATTTTTGAAAAAGTGTCACTTTGTATGGGAGGTAGTAGAAGGCGTGAGGGTTGTGAAATGAAACCAAAAGTAGTTTATATCTCCGAGTATGCCTAACAAACTGTGCAAGTTTCATTACAATCGGACCAGCTGTTTGTGCGTGAAAGGCGGCCGGGCAGACAGGCAGACAGACAACAATTTCAAAAACGTGTTTTATGCTTTTCAGGAAAATCGAGTTTATGTAAAGTCGTGGAATTGTGTCACATTGTATGGTAGAAGGAGTGAAGCTGCTCGGTTAATTTTTTTCTCGATATTAATAATGCTAATTAAGGATTGAGTACAAAATTTGAGTTCGATGAAAGTTATATGTACTGAGAAAATTAGTTTAGAATATTTCATGAAAAAGTGCAGTTTGTATGTGAGGTGGTGGAATGAGTGGGGGTGATTTTTTGAGAAACAACTATAATCATTATGCAATTGATATATTTTAAATCGTAGATCTGCATCATTCACGCTTTTCAAGAAAATCGAATTTTTGTAATGTCGTGCAATTGTGTCACATTGTATGGGAGGGGGTAGAAGGAGTAAAGCTACTCGGTGAACTTTTTCCCGGTATTATTAATGATTCTAATTTAGGATATAGTACAAAATTTGAGCTCGATGAAATTTATATGTACTTAGAAAATTAGTTTAGAATATTTCATGAAGTTTGTATGGGAGGTGGTGGAAGGAGTGGGGGTTTTAAGTGACTTTTTGAGAAGCAACTACAATTAATTTGCAATTAACATATTTTAAATTTCAGATCAGTAACATTTACAGTTTTCAAGAAAATCGAATTTAAGTAAAGTCGTGGAATTGTGTTACATTGTATGGGAGGGAGTAGAAGGAGTGAAGCTAATCGGTTTATTTTTTCCCGATATTAATAATAATGCAAATTAACGATAAAGTACAACATTTAAGCTCCATGAAAGTTACACGTACTGAGAAAATTGGTGAATAGCATTTCATGAAAAAGTGCAGTTTGTATGGGAGGTGAGGTGGTGGAAGGAGTAGGGGGATTCAAATAATTTTAGTATGTTCTAAATTTCAAAAGATTTGCTCCAATGGTTGTGAAGAAAGTTTGATTATTATATATTTTTGAAAATTAGTCATTTTGTATGGGAGGGGATGGATGGCATGGGGGTATTAAAATAAGACCACACGGAGAATCATCTCGGCGCACATCTAATAAACTGCGAAAGTTTCATTACAATCGCTTTAGCCGTTTTTGCTTGAAAACCGAAAAGACAGACAGACAGACAGAGAAAATTTTTAAAAACGTTTGTTTCTGCTTAGTTATTGCTAAAATAAAGCAAACAATTTATTTATAGCCATTTATAAACAAATAACAGACAGACACTACAATTATATTTATATGTATAGATTAGTTTCATTTACTTTTTATACTCTAGATGGAATCTGAGAGTATTATAAGTTCGCTCTAAGGTTTGTAACGCCAAGAAATAAGGCTCGGAGAAAAAAATGAATGATACAGAAGTTAATATTATCACTCAAAAATCTCAAAACCGGATGTCCGTCCGTCCGTCCGTCCGTCCTTCCGTCCGTGCGCTCTCTAGCTTGAGAACGCGTTGAGCTAGATAGTTCAAATTTTGTACACGTCGTTTTTGACAAAAAACTAAGGTCAAGATCGTGAACGGGCCAAATCGCTCCACCCCTTCTACCCCCTCCCATACAAAATGACACAATTGCGCAATTTGACAATGAAGAGATTTGCTCGAAAAGTATATAAGCTATTAACTTGAAATTTGAAACATATTACTACTAAGATAATATCAATCTACTTTATAAAAATTATGTGCGTCCTACCCCTCCTTCTACCACCTCCCATACAAACTGTACTTTTCATGAATTATTCCAAGCCAATTTACTCAGTGCGTATAAAATTTCGCTAGCTGAAATTTTGCACGAAGTATTTATTTAAAATTGTTAGTAAGGTTAAAAAAAATTAGACGATTAGCTTCACCCCTTCTACCCCCTCCCATACAAAATGACACAATTTCGCAATTTGACAATAAATGGATTTACTCGAAAGTGTAAAAGCTATTAATCTGAATTTTTGGGTATATCACTTCCATAATAATATAAATCTACAGTAGAAAAATTATTGGAGTCGTCCCTCTCCTTCTACCCCCTCCCATTCAAACATAACTTTTTCATGAAATGCTTTAAGACGATTTTCTCAGAACATATAACATTTATCGAGCTCATATTTTGTAATAAATACTTAATTAGTATTATCACTAAGATCAGAAAAAATATTTGATAAGCTTCACTGCTTCTACCCCCTCCCATACAATATGGCACAGTTTCACAACTTCAAAAAAAAATTGATTTTCTTGAAAAGTATGAATGGCACTAGTCTGAAATTTAAGGGATGTCAATTTTATAATATTCCTAGTTATTTCTGAAAAAATAACTAAAATCCCCCCACTCTTTCTACCACCTCCCATACAAACTGCACATTTTCATTAAATCTAACTCACTAATTTTCTCAGTTCCCATTCAATTTTTGGAGTAAGCATTTTGACTGAAACATTTTTATAGCTACTTTAGCATGATGGGGAAAAAATTAGTTCAATGCTATCATCCCTTCTAACACTCCACATACAGAATTTCTTGGGGTCACAAAAAAATTCTATTTCATCTATAGTATCGTAAGATTGCGCATTACGCGCAATCGTAGCCCTGTTATGTTTTTTCTTTATGCTTGCGTAAAAAAAGATTATAATCTTGAATTTGTAATTTATTGTTAAAATAATTAATTGAGGACATAATCATAATATTGAAATAAATTTTAAAATACTTTAATTCAAATTTGTAAATTTTGGTCGAAATACTTATAACTGGGTGCAAGAGTAATTGTACATTACAGTGAAAATGAAAATTTTAAATTTTGTATGAAGTATTTTTTTTTTTTTGTGAAAAAGTTCCTCTAGACCCCAAAGAATCCAAAAAGGAACGTGATACTCATGTTGATTTTTGACTGTGTAATTCTCCGTGTAGGATGAGAGCAATAGAATACACTCACAGCCAATCCTACTTGCCCTAAAAATGGCAAATTGCCACTCACTGGAACATGGGCTTTTCACCTGTGATCTTAAAATCTAAGTGATACTATACACCGCCTCGAATACGGACGGATTCTATGGTAATGACTTTTGACATTCGAAAACGGACTATAATTGGCTTCTTGGACGTTCCAATATTGAATGATGGTGGAATGTCTGGGGCAAATCGGTCCATACACCATCACTCAGAGATCGACCATGAAATGGAGAACTATACCATTCACATCTTGGGCTTGAGCGAGGTCAGGTGGAATGAGTCAGGGGAAGAACGAACCCCAAGTGAAAATGTCACAATTCTGTAGTGCTACGCACAAACTAATGCCACAACACCCGGTGACAAAGAAGAGTTTTATGACCAACTGAGTGCCCTCTTCAAGCGTGTTCCAAGAGGTGATATTATTATCATCTCAGGTGATATGAACGCCCGAGTTGACTCTGGAAGTACTGGACTAGAACACGTAATATAGAAGCAAGGTGACCCTTTGGGCTGCTGAGTCACGCCATTGAATTGAGGGGCATACAGTCACCGAACGGAGCTTTTTCCACTCATAAAACATCTCCGGTTTTCTCTGATGGTGTTACTTATCCAAATCAACCATTTAGCTATAAGTCGTCAAAACAGAAGATGTATCCTCAATGTGCGAGCTGATGTGGGGTGCGATCATCACTTGAAGGTTGTCTGCTTGAGATTGTGCACTGCAGCTATCCGATGGCCACAAATTCTTCAAATAACACGCAAGCTTAATGTGGATAAACTAGAAGATCCAAATAAATATCGGGAGTATTCATCGATTCTACGACTATTTATCCGCATTGGGCGGATATAAAATACGCACACTAGACATCAATTGTGAGGCAAAAACACGATTCTAACTTGCGCTGAAGAATCTATCGGATAAGTCGCAAGATAAATAGTACAAGGTTGGTGATCAGAAAAAAAGCCAAATTGGCCATCATCTCCCCACCCGATGTCAAACAAAGAACTCCCGACTTAAGACGAAACTACCGCAATGCTGATTTACAGCTTAAGAAGACTGTTAGAAGCGAGAAATGCCATTGACGATGTGGACAACAAGGCTGAATCTGGGGCTTACCTTGGGGATATTAGTTTTGCTACTTATGGAGTGTTCAGTGCAACAGACCTGGTGTGTTATGTTTTGTTGCGTTGTGACACCATAACACTAAGCATTCTTTTATACTCTGATATGTTTCTAATGTCAAAATTTTACTAAAAACATAACAGGACGATAGTCTAGATGAAAGAAAATTTTTTTGATTTTAAGAAATATTTTAGGGGAAGTGGTGGAGCGGGTGATGACATTGAACTACTTTTTTCACTTCACGCTAGAGTTGCCACCCAAATGTTTTATAGAAAATTTAGAATTAAAAAATTTAATAGGTACGGAGAAAATAAGTGTATTGGATTTAGTGAAAATGTGTAGTTTGAATGGGGGGTGGTAGAAGGAGGTGCGAGTTCTTAATGACTTTTCAGAAAAAACGAAAAACATAATTTTTTGATATGTTTTAAATTGCAGATCAGTAGCATTTATACTTTTCAGGAAAATCGACTTTTTGAAATTGTTAAATTGTGTCAGATTGTATGGGAGGGGTAGAAGGAGTGAAACTAATCGTCTAATTTTTTGTGGTCTTACTAATAATTCTAAATAAATATTTAGTGCACAATTTCAGCTGCATAAATTTTATACGTACTGAGTAAATTTGTTTATAGTATAGGGTTATCCTATAAAAGGTGTTATTTTGAATAGCCCGCTATTTCGGTAGATGTCACTTTTGAAGCTGTCATTTTTTGACATTTGACAAGTAGAAACTACGCCATTAAAAAAAATGGAACGTTACATGCTTCAACAACGATTTGAAATTATTAAAATCCACTATAAAAATTGTGAAAATTTGGCAGAGACGGTTCGTAGGGTTATCCAATAAGAGGTGTTATTTTGATATTCAAAGAAAAATGACATTTTTTGAGATAAATGATCGGATGTTTATTTCATTGTAAAGAGGAAGGTATGCCGTTAATAATGGAAATTGACATCAGCCAAATTTTCCGGCGGTGTCATTGGACCTTACTTTTTCGAAAATGAGGCTGGAGCAACAGTTACGGTGAATGGATTGCGCTATCGAGAGTTGATTACTGATTTTTTATGGCCGGAATTGGAAGATATTGATACTTTCAACAAAACGGCGCTACGTGCCACACAAGCACCGAAACCATTGATCTTTTACGGGAAAAGTTTCCGGACCGCGTTATCTCTCGAAGAGGTGATCGCAATTGGCCGCCGAGATCTTGTGATTTAACACCTTGCGACTTCTTCCTTTGGGGCTACGTGAAAGATAAGGTCTACGCCAACAGCTCAGCGTCGATTGAAGACCTCAAAGATGGAATTCGTGAGACTATCGAGGACATAGGGCAGCCACTTTGCGATTTGGTTATGAAAAATTTCATGGAAAGGTTACGGTCCTGTAAGCGTGGTCGTGGTGGCCATTTGGCTGATGTTGTTTTCCATTATTAACGGCATACCTTCCTCTTTACAATAAAATAAACATCCGATCATTTATCTCAAAAAATGCCATTTTTCTTTGAATATATGTATCTATATTTAACGAAAAAGTGCAGTTTGTATGGGAGTTGATGGAAGGAAGGGAAGGACTCAAACCACTTTTATACAGTAGATTGAAATCACCTTGAAAGTTGTACATTCCAAATATTTCTACTTTTCGAACAAATCCATTTATTGTCAAATTACGAAATTGTGTAATTTTGTATGGGAGGGATTAGAAGGGGTGTGGCGATTCGGCTCGTTCACGAACTTGACCTTACTTTTTTGTCAAAAACGAAGTGTACAATTGAACTATCTAGCTCAATGCGTTCTCAAGTTAGAGCGAACACGGACGGACGGACGGACAGACAGACAGGCAGACAGACAGACAGACGGACGGACATCCGGTTTTGAGATTTTTGAGTGATTATATGAACTTCTTTTTCTCCGAGCCTTATTTCTTGGCGTTACAAACTTTGTGGCAAACTTATAGTACTCTCAGATTTCATCTAGAGCATAAAGAGGAAATCTTATGACATAAACATGCAAGCAATTTTAAATTATTTTTTCATGAAAAGAACTTGCATATCGTTTTAACACAAAAATTTACAACATTCATCAACTTTACGGCACTTTGAAAAGAAATGTTTGATATATTACTTTATTATTCTAATAATAAAATATTGTGATCGACGTTTTTTCGCGTTTCGTGACTAAATTAGCCTAAAAATGCAAAAAAAAATCCGTCCTGCCGTACATATGGACTCATATCTCCGAGACAGTTAAAGGCAGAATGTTCGTTTTTGGATGGATTGTTGATTGGGTAAGTGAGCTCTATTTTCTAAATTTTGGGGGGTGTCAGGTGGAAGGAGAAGGCGAGTGGAGGGAAAGTGTCAAAAACTTCTTCTTCTTCAATGGAGCTACAGCCCAAATCGGGCATTGGCCTCCTGATATTCAGGTTCCTTAACACTTTTCACTACTTATTGTGGATGGGTTGTTAGCCCTTCGCCCTTCGTGTCAAAAACTACACTTGCTAATATCTCCACCACGAATGCAGATAGGAAGTTGAAAATCAGTAGAGATATAAAGAGGGTTGTGGGACAAACTTTAAAAATAATTTAATTTTTTTATCCATTGGCGTACGAAAAGGGGGCTAAAAACAAATTGTCGGCCGAATTTGTTTTTCAAATGATTATATCTTCGAAATCACTTGATGTAAAAAATTCGTATCTTGAGACCATTAAGGTGGCATATAGCTTCATCGGAATCAGCTTACAGACTGGCTAATTATTGTAAGGGAGAGGGTCAGGGGGGTGCAAAGAAAAACCTTTAAAAATTAATATCTCAACTATCTCTTAAGCTATGTAATTGAATGGAACATATATTACGCTATACTAGAAAAATATGGAAAAAATATAATATGTTGAAATAATAGTAGTGCGGGGAAATAGGGAGCATTTCAAAAATGGTGCACTTTTCAAAATTACAAATCCTTATATCTCAAAATAGAGTACAGATATCAAATCGAAAATTTGTCAGATTGTAGAGCTATATAGTCGCTAATTTTGATAAAAAAAATTTTAAGTTGGGAGGTGTAAGGGGAGGGAGGTGGTAAGCAAAAATGTCGAAAATTTTGAGTGATTTTTTTAGGGCTCTGGTGAAATTTACTAAGTTTAAATTTTGCATGTGAATACATCTATTTGATATACATAGAAAAATAATAATAACTTGTGGCATAATTTTTATAAACCGAAATCCCTCCCCCACCCCCTCGGTCTAAAGTGCACAAGGAGTTTTATGTGCATTGAAAAAAACACATAAACTGAAAATTTTTGAGTGAAATTTTAAGGTAGAAACTTGAAAATTTGGAAAATGCATTGAAAAAACATCCCTAAATAAACGAAATATTAACTGGTCGAAAATCTTTAAAACTTCTACCCCTCCCATAGAAAATTATTTTTTCGACCATTTTCAAGAACTAACTAACTATTAAAAGCTATCAATTTGAAATTTTGCACAAAAACTTTTAAAAATAGTTGAAACAAAATTGCGTCAAAAGTCTTGAAATCGCTCTTTCTCTTCTACCCCCTCCCACACAAAAGTGTGATTTCGACCAATTTCATTAAATCAACTAATAACCAACAAATTAAAAGCTACGAACTTGAAATTTTGTACAAGCACCTTACAAGAAAAATGAAATTAAACTGCATCACAAGTTTTATGGTTCCCTTGCCCGCTCTACCTCCTCCCATACAATTGTTCGGTTTCGTGAATGTAGAATACAGCGAATTTTATGACAATTCTATGCAACTTCGTCTATGAGACACGTTCTATACAGAGAATATTGGACGTGATTCATGCAATCAATTAAAAAGCTGTTAACATTCTCCATAAATGTGCGTAAAACCAAGTACATGCACATGGGTTCGAACGCAAGCACACCGATTGTTCTTGACGGACAGGATGTGGAAGAGGTGCAAGATTTTTGCTATCTTGGAAGCATTGTCAGCATGGACGGCGGAGCCGAAAAGGATGTTGAGGCTCGGCTAAATAAAGCTCGTCAGGTCTTCGGTATCCTTTCCCCTTTCTGGAGGTTAAGAGAGATCTCTCTTCGCACGAAGCTGTGAGTTTTTGACGCATGCGTCAAATCCGTGTTGTTATATGGTTGTACTACGTGGAAAGTGACCGTTCGACTTACCAAGAAACTGCAGACTTTCGTAAACCAATGCCTCCGGCACAGTTTAGGAATATTCTGGCCACAAGTAATCTCCAACGACGAACTTTGGAGTACAACTCACCAGACTAAAACAGGTATTGAGATTCAACGGCGGAAGTGGCAGTGGATCGGTCATACTTTGAGGAAACCAGAGCGAAACATCGCAAAACAGGCTCTGGATTGAAAACCTCAAGGAAGACGTCGGGTTGGTTGACCATGTAACACATGGAAGCGAGCAGTTGAGCAGGAGGCCAGAGGAATTAACAAG
The DNA here is from genome assembly GCA_963669355.1 of Chorisops tibialis. Taxonomy (NCBI): domain Eukaryota; kingdom Metazoa; phylum Arthropoda; class Insecta; order Diptera; family Stratiomyidae; genus Chorisops; species Chorisops tibialis. The sequence continues at coordinate 128,698,258 of OY770264.1, forward strand.
TCCTGGCAACAGCTTAAGGCCGATGCTCAGGATTGTGCCTTGTGGAAGAGAGTTGTTTCTGCCCTATGCCCCTATAGGGGGTCTTAACAGGAATTTGATTGATTGATAACATCCACCCACCCTTACTATTACCCCTCCTCCTCCCCTCATAAAAACCCAAACTTGCAGAAACGAATGAAATATTGTTATATTGATAACAGGCCTGCCCAAGAAGTCACTTTCACTTAGCCTTCCCTAACCACTCTAACCTGCTCTCTTCCACTCATCCGCAACTCGTTACAAGAAGAATAAAGTTGTTGGCAGTTTATTTTAGTATTTGACAAAGAATTTGAGGATTTGAGTAGTGTGTCTTTTACACTACGCCTGCAGACATATTTTTAAAAGTGCTCTGAAGTTCAGAGCACCGATACGCACTGAATACAAATTTGTGTTTGAGGAAAGCACAACACACTGAAACTGCCGATGCCCCCAAAGAAAATATTGAATTTGCACTCTGCCTATATCCCATTCAATCCATATTAATAACATTAATTCGACGGTGTTAGCTCACTTTCTTAGCTTTTGATTATTTCGTATTAACACCTTACATGACGTCCCAATCACATCATCCTGATTTCAATCAGTTACGAATAAGTATCATACGATTATGATGCGAACACTCGGGATATATCCTTAATGTGCAATCATTTGTTACTGATAGGAGATTAGTTTGCAACTTATGGGGTAACAAGTTAGTAAACATTATTGCTCGGTATATCAAGAGATTATCAATATAATGATGAGAGCAAATTAATTCCCATATAATATTCTCCGGATTAAATGGATCCTAATAATGAAATGACTGACTATAAAATGTTGCATAGTTTCGTCCTATAGACAGTTATATCGATTATGTTGCTTGAGTAGATAGAGGTGATGCTACTAGTCTAGGATCATACTTAATCTATGAGTTATATTTTGCTTATTAAATATTCCATATCCCCGGAAGCCCACTGGAATATAATGTAATAAGCTAAATTAAATGTATGGTATTTATTTATATATTGGTAATAAAATTTCCAATGCAATTATTTAAAGTGTCTACAATTTCATGTCGTTTAGACTTGTAGCCGTAAAAATGCACTTCATCTCATTAATTATAATTACTGCTAACAACTTAACCAAAGAGTTCACATCTTCATTAATCCTATAAAGTTGATCATGCAGTCTGCGCTAACTTTTCAAAGAAACGTTTTCCTAAAGTTCTTGTCAAGGGCTCGCAAAGTAAATGGGAGCTTATCAAGTAAGTAAATACAGCTTAAAGTGCTTTCCATAAACACATACTTCACACAGCAGTGAATAGGCATTACATGAATGAGCCTAAAGCTTTTCTATACACAATTAACCATCTATAGCATGCTAACTAAAAGTAGCATAAGATGATATGAACTTTAAAGCAATACATCAGGATCTCTTCATATGGCTTTATGGTATATCCGCCCTGGCTATTATTCTCAGACACACGCTGCTGAAGAACTATCCAGAACTTTAGAGAAGATCCTTATGCATGTTAATGTACTGCAACTAAAAAAATTGACTTTCAGCAAAAAATGATAAGAGTTTTATTAAGGAAGATGGTTGAAAAGGACTCGGCATAGACCATGATATCCACCCCATAGAACCTTTTGAGCCTAGTTAAGTTCATTTTGAAAAACTCACCTGCCACATACTTGCCTTTCAAACATTGCAACGCTCAATCTCCATGCTCTTAAGCACATACCCCAAAGCATCAATTACCTGAATTTCATGTTGAAAATGGATTCCCTAGGAGGACTGTCTTGAGGAGACAAACATTATACGGCAACCAACCAAGTCCAACAATTGCTTCGTAGAAGTCGACTTTGTATAGATATTGCTAACGTTTCTTTGAAAAGTTTAAAGGACATGTGAACGAGAGATCCATGGATGTGCATAATAATAATAATCCTGACGAGAAGCACTCTCGACCACATGTTTTAGCATACAAAACTAGGCAATGCCGTAATAGGAACGCTTTCTTCTTTATCCGCATTAAGGTAGGCAGCTCCTTGCTGCCTACATCCGTACTACAATTTTCTTTGTTGCCCGTCAAAGATAATGCCATAGTTATAGAACAAATCCGCTTATAAGAACATCTGAACGATTGAAACGTTACCCGTAAAATCTATAATAGGAGCAACTGGTTACATAGATGAGACATTGTCGAAGAACAATGAATAATGTCAAGAACCCAAAAATTGATATCGAGTTTATAGTGAATATGGTCTTTTGGCCGACATTCAAGATCATTCTTTCCTCCGAATTATTGATGGCGTTTGCCGAGACCAACGATTTTCTTTCAATGGTGTATAATATAGTATAAGGCAACGCGTTAACACGGCGCGTCCTCGTACAGAAAAAGAAAAAATGACTTTCAACATTTTACCCAGGCTGAAACTTCCAATCCTTTGGCCCCGGTATCATCTGTACTAAACGACCAATTTGTCATTTCGATTTCAGCCGAGTCCTTCCTTCAGCATTTTCCATGGATTTTGTATCCTGAACACGCCATTTACCCGCTTATTTTTCTGCAAATAGGGCAAGTATATAGTTAGTATTGGGTATTCGGGATAGTACTGCATCGATTTGGGTATCATATTTCGTAGGGATGCTTCGAGTATCAATGCCGATATTTGGTGCATCCTGTAAAAGTTGAAATCTTTGGACAAGGACAATATGTCATGACAAATTGATCGTATCAGTAACAAGTCGATGCAATAATAAACTACGCTGTCAGGATCCATTTAGAAGCAGAGCAAGAGAATTTCGGGATATTGATAATGTTAAATTCTTCTGTAATGAACTTTGTGTAGCCAGCTCACATTTACAGGAGTAATTATGTACACACAACTATAGTGCGGCTTACTTTTTCCCGAAAGATGATCCATTTTATGATTCAATATTGTGATAAGATATTAGTAATTATACTGTAGATGAAATCTGAGAGTAATATAAGTTTGCTTTAAAGTTTGTAACGCTAAGAAATAAAGCTCGGAGACAAAAATTAATGATACAGAAGTTAATATTATCACTCAAAAATCTTAAAACCGAATGTGTGTCTGTCCGTCCGGCTCTTAGCTCTCTAGCTTGAGAACACGTTGTAAGGACAAGTTCGTGAACGGGCCAAATCACTCCACCCCTTCTACCGCCGCCCATTTTCCCTGTACCTATTAAATTTTTGAAGCCTAAATTTTCAATAAAACATTCTGATGGCAACCCTAGCATGATGTTAAAAAATTGGTTCAATGTCGTTACTCCTTCCACCACTCCCCATACAAAATTTCTAAAAATCAAAAACTTTCTCTTCATTTAGAGTATCGCATGATTGGGCCTTACGCGCAATAGTAGTCCTGCTATGTTTAATATTATATTTTACGCCTTGTTAGGAATTCTGTTAACGCTTTTATGGCGATTCACTTTTTTTATGTGAATGGATTTAAAAACATAACAGGGCTACGATTGCGCGTAAAGCGCAATCTTACGATACTCTAGATGAAATAGAACTTTTTGTGATCCCAAGAAATTTTGTATGCGGAGTATTAGAAGGGGTGATAGCGTTGAACTAATTTTTTCCCCATCATGCTAAAGTAGCTACATATAAAAATGTTTTATACAAAATGCTTACTCCAAAAATTGAATAGGAGCTGAGAAAATTAATGTGTTAAATTTAGTGAAAATGTGCAGTTTATATGGGAGGTGGTAGAAAGAGTGGGGGGATTTTAGTGATTTTTTCAGAAATAACTAAGAATATCATAAAATTGACATCTCTTAAATTTTAGATGAGTAACATTCATACTTTTCAAGAAAATAGATTTTTTGTGAAGTTGGGTAACTGTTTCATATTGTATGGGAGGGGGTAGAAGGGGTGAAGCTAATCAAATATTTTTTTCTGATCTTAGTGATAATACTAATCAAGTATTTATTACAAAATATGAGCTCGATAAATGTTATATGTTCTGAGAAAATTGTCTTAGAGCATTTCATGAAAAAGTGTAGTTTGTATGGGAGGGGGTGGAAGGAGAGGGAGAACGCAGACAATTTTTTGCTGCTGTAGGTTTATATAATTATTGAAGTAATATATCCCAAAATTCATACAAATAGCTTTTATACTTTTCGATTAATTCCATTTATTGTCAAATTGCGAAATTGGGTCATTTTGTATGGGAGGGGGTAGAAGTGGTGAAGCTAATCGTTTAATTTTTTTTGGTCTTACTAATAATTTTAAATAAATATATGGTGCACAATTTCAGCCCGCTAAATTTTATACACACTGAGTAAATTGGCTTATAGTAATTCATGATAAGTACAGTTTGTATGGGAGGTGGTAGAAGGAGAGGGAGGACAAGCATAGTTTTTATACGGTAAATTGATATTATCAGAAAAGTAATATATTCCAAATTTCAGGCCAATAGCTTTTATACTTTTTGAGCAAATCCGTTAATTGTCAAATTGCGCAATTGTGTCATTTTGTATGGGAGGGGGTAGAAGGGGTGGAGCGATTTGGCCCGTTCACGAACTTGACCTTACTTTTTTGTCAAAAACGACGTATACAAAATTTGAACTTTTTAGCTAAACGCGTTCTCAAGCTAGAGAGCGAACAGACGGACAGACGGACAGACGGACAGACGGACGGACGGACAGACGGACAGACGGACATCCGGTTTTGAGATTTTTGAGTGATTTTATGAACTTCTGTATCATTCATTTTTTTCTCCAAGCCTTATTTCTTGGCGTTACAAACCTTAGAGCAAACTTATAATACTCTCAGATTCCATCTAGAGTATAAATATGTACCAACAAGTCGAGCGCAACTTTATTATTCTTGGGACAAGTTGAAGAATGGGGGTTATACGGCAGGGCTGTTGTCAATTATTTAATACTAAACTGCTATTACAATCAATAGCTTCAGTACCTTCAATCAAAATTTCATTTATTTATATCGTATATTTGCAAGTTTGTGATTTAATGGGGGAAGGATACGACAGAAGAGATAGGCGGACATTGATAATATTTAAATTGATTGATAAAATTGTGTTTAAAATTGCCAATATAGAATGTTAGTTTCATACGCAAAGTATGAAACTCGGAGTAATAATTTATTCTTGAAACCAAACATTTGTATGTAGAGGAGTTGGGAATTGTATTATTTCGTTTGGTTTGAAATTTGTTCGAACAAAATTTCAAGTGCGTAGCTTTTAACTTGTTGTGTATTAGTTGATTTATGGAAATTGGTCGAAATCATACTTTTGTGTGGGAAGGTGTAGAAGGGCAAGGAGGATTTCAAAACTTTTGATGCATCTTTATTATAATTATTTTGAAAAGTGTTTGTACAAAATTTCAAATTAATTGCTTTTAATAGATTGGTGACAATTGTTTTTTAATAATCGTCCAAAAATCATTTTGTATGGGAGGAAGTAGAAGTTTTGAAGATATTTCACGAGTTAATATCTTATATTTATACTCTAGATGAAATCTGAGAGTATATTGTGTTTGCCTTACCGTTTGTAACGCTAAGAAATAATGCTCGCACAGAGCCGCCAAGGGTACAGAAATATTTGTTGTCGCTCAAAAACTTCGATTCCGAGTTGCTGTCTGTCCGTCTGTCCGTCTGTCCGTCTGTCCGTCTGTCCGTCTGTCTACAGCATAACTCTCGAACGCTTTGAGCTATCGTGCTGAAATTTGTTGTGTGTCATTTTTAG